>CM060479.1:4902858-5585358 GCA_030544235.1 Lepturacanthus savala | reverse complement strand
TAAAAAGACAGACTGAGCTGCAACTGAAGTGGACGTATAACAAAATATCCAAGTACCTGATACACATATTTAATCTTTAAAGAAATATCTTTCAAAAAATAAAAAGGTAATAGGCTACACACACATAGGAGATAAATACAAATCTGATTATTTCATTTATGACTGAAAAGACTGAAAAGATTTAAGCTTGTCTTTGTGAGCAATGTGTTCACCTTTTATTGAGGTAGTAGAGATTTGCTTTTAGTGTTAGCTAACTTCCTCACTGACTGGAAAAGTGACAGGAACAGTGCAGTCCAATATAAAACTCTGTTATCATCTATCACCTGCATATCCATTTATATTTTTAACCCCTTAAACCCCAGGCCTATATTTCAGTTTTCCTGCTATAAATGAAATATCTCTACAATCACAAAGGTTATGTACTTAAATCTGGTATCAAAAGAAATCTACAAGGTAACTACAGAAGTCTCAGAATCTATTTATGTTGCTGTGACAGAGTAAATATAGCTTGAATATTGCAAAAAAAAAATACATTGTATTTTACTACAGATAAAAATATTGTATTTAAAACTTAAAACATGACCAAACTGACCTAAATCAGGAAAAAAAAACACTTGAAATAAGATAAATTATCTGCAATGCAAAGTTCAATGGTTAATAGAGTTCAAAGATCAATTATTTCTGCATAAAAACATAGAAATCATACTAACATCATTATAGAACATAAAGAATATATTCTGGAAGATGTTTGAAAAGGAGATTATAAAGGAGCCAATTAAATATTCACACAAACAGCTCAAATCTAAATCAAACAGCAAAATAGTCACAAGATCATCATCATCATCATCATCATATGATGTGGATATTGATGATATATATTGATTTTGATAACATTGTGTTTTCCTACAGATAAAAATATGTTAGTGTTGTAGCTGAGGTTTTCTCATGCAATATATATGAATAAAACCTGATGCTGCTCAATGGGTTTTGGAATTATAAATTGTTAACAACAGGAGGAGGACAGACCTGACAATCAGTTTGTGCAGTGTTTCAGCAATCAAATGATTTCACCGTGAGTCCATAATTGCCATATTTACCCCATTACCTGCTAAATTTTCCCCACATCAGTTGCTTCGGGAAAGCCGGAGAATGCTCGAGACAGTGTAAACATCAGCAAAGATTAGCTTCTTTGCATGTCTTTAGTGGCTTTGATGGGACAATTATTTAATGATGAAATATCTTCCAGCTGGCTGCTAGTTATGCATACTCAGATGTCAACAAAGAGTTTTTGCCTCATTTATGAATGTTTACGTGGAATGGGTTTTGAAATTCCAGTGCTGACTCGCTGTTTTAACAGCTCGCAGGCGAGCTTTCATTCTCTCTTGTTAAAGCGAGAGAGGTGAAAATACAGTGCACTTCTTTGCATGCAGAAAAAATAAAATGTCTATGTAAATCAGCATTCTTTTAAAATACCACAGTGAGACCAGCTGAGTGAAAATACAGCTGACTGAAATGAGAATTCATGTTTTCATGTTGGTAACAATGCAACCTCTATATTTCCTGAATCTGTATACATAATCAACAGTTATAGAAAAAAAGTGAATATAAATGTTTACTTTATATAAAGCTAGCAATATACATGTGAAACAATTATTAGAATTTAAGGTCTAGCATGAACAAGTAGCTAAGATAAATACTGGAGAAAAAAAAGCAGAGAATTCGTATAATCCTCTTATGCGTCTATGGATACGTGTCTACATGAAACAATGCCGTCTGCTCTGACACCTTAATTAGCTTGCATTCGCAGTGACAGTTTGTCCTAATGAGGCAGAAATGCTGCCAGCACATTTTTTCACGGTTCTAGATGAAAGAATACTGTTGACACGGGAAGCAAATGAGTGAGATATCCTCAATGTATCCTCACAAGGTTGGGGGAGACTTAACTAGAAGATTTGTTAAAACATGTATCAGAAACAGCAGCTTTCCAGACAGACATACATCTATCTCTTCCACTTTTACTGTTGATGACTGTTCATAAGCATTTACTTTATAGTCTATGCCTGTTGAGTTCTTGTAGTATTCGGGCTTGCATGCATGCATTCTGCAATTGATTGCATCATTTCAGGTGTATTGATTGAGAACAGCGTTACTTTTCTTGCATATGAAATAGATGTTAAATCCGCTTGCAAGGAGGCAAACGTTCACCCAAGAATACTGAATTTGTCTTTATTGATTCTGTAAAAAGAAAAAAAAAATCCCATAGCAGGAAACATACATTTAGATTTTAATTGGTAATGTTGTCACAATAAATGTGAAAATGAAGCTATAGTACTAGTAAAAGTAGCAGTGGTAGAAGTAGTTTTACATCCAATGAGCAAACAAATAGAAGTTTCCAAGCGGAAGACTAAATAATTTTGTTATGAAGCATCTGCCAGGCTGACAAAATTGACACTTGGTTTTTACGGTTTAATGGCAGACGCAACAGCACGACCGCATTTATCTTTCTTGGCAACAGAAGCAATTCAAAGACCTTTTGATGTTCTAAGATGGAGCAGAAACATTTCCTTGTAGCCTTATTCTGTCACAACAAGAGCAGCCAAAGCTGCACTTTAAAGGCAAACTAAGCAGAGCTGACATGCTCGCCTACCACAGAGAATAAAGAGTGTAAAGGGAGGTCTTCGTGAAAGATTGAAGTTTTGTCTATAACGTTGCCCTCTCTGTATAATTGCATGTATAGAGGATTCTGAAAACACACAGCTTCTGCAGAGTAAAGCCAGGGAATAGTAGTTTTGCAGAGATTACTGTTTGTATTGCTGCTTCAAATTGTTTTCTAGTGGAACTGGTGGTGAATCCCTGCCTCTTATTTTCTTATCTCCATCTCTATCTATGTTGGTCAGGTTTTGAACATCCAGTTGCTGCCCTTCAGTCAGAATATCGAGTGAAAGTGGAGAATGAGAACGGAGAACTGGGTTAAAGCAGACTTTCTCATACACGGATCAATACGGGATCAATGTGTACAGGTTGGAGACCTCACTAGAGTGATTACAGAGAAAAAGTACTGCTACAACACTGTTCTCATTTCTGGGCCTTAATTGGATGTTTACACTTGATGCTTCACGGAATGGGGCTGAAACCTGAATTTTGAATGTAGTTCCTTGCATATTATAGTGTAACGTAAATCAATATACACAAGACAGGTCTCATCAAGCTGCAACTGTTGGTTTCAAATACTGTAGGTCAGCAAAATATGACAACTGTAAATTTGCAGTCACTGATAATTACTAGTCTTTTTCTGTAAATTGTGCATATCAGCCAACATTTTAGCAGCTAAAAGTCCCGACAGATGACGTTTCTGGAAGTGGTAAGACAGTGGCAGAGCTTGCCAAGCAAATTAGATGGTTTAAACAATGGAAATTTGTAGAATATCTGGCGTCCAGTGGTAAATGGCTAATAATTTAATGCTTCTTCCTGACTGGAAGTGTTTTGTGTTATAAAATGTATATAAATGTTAGAATGTTAACACCCATCTCCCCCCATCCATGAATCTGAGAAAGCAGTATTTTCTAATGATGAATGAGACACAAACAGCTTCAACACTTAAATGAGCCAGGAGTCATTTTTAAACTCTTCAAGTTCTTTAACCCGGCTGTCTGTTCCTGCAGCTGTCAGCTTTTTGCTCCTGAAGCTAAAATTGTCTTTATGTAAAAATAAATGGAGTTAAACTAAGGCCAGTTTATTTTGAAAGTAAAGTGTGTGTCTGAAGAGAGAAAAGTTTTTCATGATGTCAACTCCTGCCTACCAGCCTCATATAATAATTAATATTAACATCAATATCATGTAACTGCATTACACCATGCAACATTAAAGCTGGTTAATAAAAGCTACTTCATAAATTAAAGGTGATAATTGCCATGACAGAATGTGTTTGCTATGCTGAGCAGTGGCACAAATACAGTAAAATACCATTTATTGTCCTTTGGGAAATTTTGTAGCAAGATGAAATGTTTTTTTTTTTTTTTCTATGAGCAAATTCCGGAGCCTTGAGAGTGTAGAAAATGTTCACCTTCAACACCTGTCAGTAATGTTAAACGCATCATTAGATATCTACTCACTGATGCAGACAAATCGGATTTGGAAGTATAAAATTATCAAAGCAAACCCTGAAGTCGAGTATGTTTCTCTCCTGGGTGCCTCCCTACCAAAAGCAATATCCCAGCACACAGCAGGATACTACAACTGACACTAATGGGTTTCCATTAATAAAATAGTGTTATAGTTTAATTTTTGTTTCATAATGGAAGCAGTAAGAAGGTTTTAACAGGGTTCGCTTGGTTGCGGACCCCATAGCTCATCTCTACTGACCTGATTATGATTAAAGGGTGTGAAGCCATTCTGACTTGATATGCCATTACAATCTCTCATTCCTCAGCGACTATGACAGAGTGAGCAATCACAGGGGAACCCTCCCCAGGATATGGCAACAGACTGCCTCCTCTCTTCAGTTGCATATCAATGGAGTCATCAGTGAACACTCAGTGCATGGAGAGCGCACTAATAAGATGGGACAAGCCACACTCGAGGCAGACTGCTGATTGACATCAATCTCCTTATATCCAGGGGCTTTATTTCCTTATTATTACAGAGAGCCACTAGACAAGCAAATCAATAGAGTGCTTCCGCCAGGCTCAGATATGAGGCCTCTAGATCCTTCTAGGGCCCTTAGTGGAGGTTTAGCTCATGAATTCTTTCTACACACAAGGTGAAAAAAAAGAAGTGAAGAATCTGACTGCAGGAGGTGTAGCGAATGTCACTACTAGATGTAAAGTGACGAGGAAAGACTATGGGAAATAATGGGCTGAAACTGATGAATGATTCTATTAGTCAATGTAATTAATAGATCATTTAATTTGGTTTGTGGGTGTGACAGGTGTATGGAAGGGATATAATACATTTAAAAAAAAATGGTAACAGGAAATAAATGTAGAAAAATTTAATTAAGCGAGCCTTGGCTGGAAGTGTAAATTATTCGATAAAGGAAAGAAAAAAAAAACAAACAAAAAAGGTCACGGTTACAGCCTGAAACCATGGGATGCATTGGCGTAGCACAGCCACGGCTGTGCAGAGATTCCAATTTCAAAGCATCAAATTCTCCCTTTTACTGTCTGTCTGGCTTTCGGGTCGCGAGGATAAAGGCATATTGAAATGAGGCGGGCCCATATCCTCCAGCTGCCCTTTGACTTCATTGAGCGTAACCATAACTTTTCCCTTTCATTTATTATGGCCCGCCTGTGTTCCAGATCAGTGAGCATTGTTCTACAGTCAGTGCTTGAACAAACTGAGTCTTAATGGCGCTAGGAAGCTCGTAAGACCTGACCTTTAGCTGGAGCAGAACAAAAACAGATCTGCCCATATAGCACCACTATTTGCATGAGAGCTACTCTAAAGCTGCACGGGGTAAATGGGAAAGTTAAATCTAGTTAAACCTCTGAATACTATAGTTTTGCATAAACTATTTCCGTTTCCTCGTTTAGATTCCATCCTTGGATCCTTTTCCATGCTGTGTTTAGTCTACCAAAGAATGAATGAGTGCACGTCTTGTACGAAATGCCTGGTATTAAAATGACATCATTTTCTGTAATCATGGTGGAATCTGTCTTGCATAGAAGCCAGATCCTTGTTGTATTTTAATTTTGTCTCTTTTCACACTTAATTTCCTTCCATTAGAGTAATTTATCTTTTCATTTTCTTCTCATTTACTCCATGGTGGTGCCAATTAAGGAGAGAGCTGTGGGTGAAACAAGAGCTACAACTTTAAATACATATTGGATAGCTGCAATGTGGGAGATAAGTAGCTATGAACTCATAGAAGTTAAGGAAAGAAACATGATGATGAAATGATTTTGTCTGTGTACTGTATTATCTATTATTTGTTTAATCCTACACACATAGCTTTACCATTGTGACAATGTAAAACTATCGAGGAAAAAAAATCTATCATGTTATGTGTCATGTTATAGTTTTAAGAGCATTCTATGAGAACACAGGTTGTTCATCTGACTCTGCTCCTGACAGCAGTGGTGAATTTAAAAGCTGCTTGATTGATGTCACACTCTTCTCCCCTCTTCAAATGAATTTCCAGCCCCATAACAGTTCCATCAGCTCATGGAAAACACTGCTAAAGGACCACGCTGGCAATTCTCAACCATATCAGTGTACATGTCATACTAGATTGAAATTCTTATGTATGCCATTACACTTTCCAATACTATCTCGTGAGGAGACTCTCGCTACACCGCTGAATTTGTCATCGGCTACATAGAAGGAAGAAAGAGTCGTTTCGCCCTCAAGTTTACTTTATCAGACAACAGGGGCTATTTTCAAACTATGAAATTTGAAGGGGCAGATACATCAAGGACCGCTGTCTTTTTTTCTTCTTCGTGTTTTGAATTCGGAAATAAATACGGTTCTCTTTTTGAAATGAAGTAGTGTGAGTGTTAGTAAATGCTATTTAGATAAGGTTCGTCTGGTGCGCTGTGGTCCTGCTGTGTAACCTTCTATGGAGACAGAAAGTGAGAAAGCTCAATTTGACATAATCTTAAAGAATTACTGAAGGTTGTGTATTTTTGTGCCTGCAGCTCACGTCACACACAGCTGTGTCAACTTCACAATTATGCAGATTGTTTCGAATTCACTCGCCCCCGCACTCAAGAAAACTGGAAACCTGTTGCCTGAGTCTTACACTCTGTGGGAGTCTTCTCCTGCAGAGTCTCTTTCCTTTGATATAAGCTTCCTGTCAGCTTCCTGTGTGTCTATTTGAGACCAGACTTGAGCTACAGTAGTTTACCTTGTACCTTAGTTCTCACTTGACCAGCTTATCCATTTGTAAACCTCCTTACTGCACAATGCCACTTCTATTGTACACACACACATACAAATAAACATTACCAACAGGGAACTGTCAGGGTAAACTGCCGACAGTGGTCTTCTGTTTGTAAAAAAAACAAAAATAATCACCAAATGGTTTTTCACATGTGAAGAATTTTTCCTGTGAAGAATCCTAGATATGAATAATGTGCCATTATACGGATATTAAAGGTTCTATATCGCACCCTTTTTGGCTGAAAGGTTTTGGAGGACTGGGAGGTGCAGACTTTCAGACAATAATCCCCTCGGCTCTTACAACACCACTGCCAAAATCGGGACAATATGAACCACTCAAGTGTTTTCTGTGTACACTCTGCTGAATCAAGCAAGCAAAATGAAGTAGAATCGGTCGATTGGGATCCCAGAGACAATGTTTTTGATACTTGATGGTCGGATCTCTTTTTTAAGCCAAGACAGCCATGCAGGCAGATAGAAAAAGCCAACATTATCATTCTCCAAGGAAGGGGTTATTTTTTCCCTCTAAACAGACATATACTGGAAAACTCCATCTCATTTAAACAAAGAGAAGAGGCTATACAGTCTATCATTCTTGCCATTATCAGGACTACTGTCTTATTTCCTACAGTAAAGCTTTCTGTTTAAGTTTGTTTTTCCAGTGAGTGCCAGTGGGATATCTATTCCTATTTTTTCTACCAAACATTGTGGTGTAGTGTTAGATTGAGACATTAGCAATAGCCAACTAACCAAATGAAAATGTAATCGATTACAGCTTATGTAAAACTTGAACCTCAGCAATATCATGAGAACATTTATGCTTCAAAACATCTTGAAGCATAAAACTAAATATAAAACACTGAACATATGCAAAATCTTGGAAGGGAATGGTGAGAGAAATAGATAGAGGGAATGTGTTATGCATTTTAATATGCTGGCTGCATGTGAAGTTGAAATTAGTTTGATGCGTTTTGGCAGGGGGATGCCAGAGGGCAGCGCCAGGTAAGGGCCTGTGAGTACACAAGTCTGAAAACATAAATGCTGTAAACCAAAACACAAGCTGCCTATTGGGAGGTGAGGAGAAACAATATTAACACTGACAGTGATGGATGATGCTGCTTCTCGTAGAGGTCTGATAGATACAGGGCCCTTTTAGAGCCGAGAAGCACCACATTCCAGACTAAAATATGCAAAATTTTCATATACACGAGCAAAACCTGCATTCGTCATGAAAGAAAAAGCTCTGCACTGTTGTTTTTTTCCCACAAAGATAGATGTTTCTTATGTCTTTCTTATTTTTCATTCTCTAGCTCAACAGAAGTAAATGTTAGACAAACAGCACGTTCATACTGTGATTTACCCCTGAACAGTTTGTCGGTGAGTGAAAGCCACTGACACAGTTAATAGTGCCAATTTTAACACAATAGAAAGGCAAGATGTGCTTTCACTAGAGTTTTGAGAAATCAAAAGTAGTGCATTAGTCCAGTGTTGGCAATTGTTTGGTTCTGTGTTGGTTTTAAAACAGAACATATATCAGAATTTACTGTCACACTTAACTAAATAAGTCGGCCAATAAGTATATAGTAAAAATAGTCACCCTCGCAGCTATGATATATATATATATATATATATATATATATATATATATACCTTTTTTCAATCTCCGCTGGTTTCCATTCCATCCTAGAGTGTTTCCATTCAGAGAAATACCAAAAAATATTGTAGAGTTATTTAATTGAATTTTCCCAGAAATCATTTATCATTTTACCTGACTGAAATATATGACCAGTGACGTGGACAGACTTTTTGAAGGGCGGGTGAAAAGATAAAAAAGGGCATCTATGCCGTGTTTTCTGAGGAGGGCACATTAGAATGCTTTTTGTATCTATATGACTGTGCCACATTGTCTTCAACATAATAGATGGTAGATTTTCTTTCTATTTACTTTGAAGCAGAGTAAATAGAAGCAGAAGAATAGAACTATAATCTTCCATGCATGCTTTTTTCCAATAGGTTGAAATGGTTGTTTGTCTTTACATCCTTTGTAAGATGTTAAATCCATATTCCCATGCTATAGCTTAGTAGTTCTGCATCCTATGCTGCATGGTAATCATGATCATTAAAAAAAAGCTTCATTGCTCATGTTGATTTGTAATACTGTGGTTATTTATTCCTGCTTTATTAAAGCAATAATCTATTGTAAAGTAGAAGAGATTTGACACTGTGTATTTAGCTCTTCCAGAAGCTGCCTCAATTAACGGCAAATCACAGCCTCTTGTAGCTTATTGCTTTAGTAATCTGCTACTGATAGAGTGGTGTACAATTGCCTATGATTGAGAGACTCCAAATATTCTGCTCTGATTTCATTTAGACTTCTCAGTGAAAAGAGGGGCCTCTGCTTCATGGTGAGAGCGCAGGTTATTATGAAGTGCTGTAAATTACCACACCAGGTAATTGGAGACCATCAGTAGAACTAATAAAGTTGAAGCTCTGGCAGATGGCACAAACAAAGCCCAGATGATGAACAAGTCTCTTGGCAAGCAGCTGTTATTCTTTATAAACACACTTCACAAGCAGAGTTGATTGCATGTGTACGACCACCGGGCCACCCCTTTTTCACTGCGCAAAAAGTCGCAAAGTTGTTTTCCATCGGTTTCTGTGCAATAAAAAGAATCTATATATCTTTATTTATTTTGTTCTGTGCTTCGTGACTTCACCAAAATTGGATTGCAAGCCTGGCTACACTAAGAGGATCTACAAACACATGTGGAGCAAGAGCAAATCTGTGTGGAGAAGCGCCGGGTGAAAAAAAAATAAATAAAAGTGAAAATTAAAGTGGTTTAGCTTGAATGGATTTAAGGGGCTGTAAAATTAAATTTAGTGCCCATTCACACATCCTTCGCATATCATTGTTAATATACATTTTTAATGGTTTATCTGTTTCAGTTTCAGAAGGTGTTTCACTCGGTTTAATGCGGCTAAACTGTTGTGCAGGTGGCATTAAACTGTTGCATCATTAATCCAGTTCTATTAATTATAGGGCCATGCAGGCAGCAGCACTGTATGGCTAATGAATGACATACCTGTGTGAGAGAGAGAGAGAGAGAGAGAGAGAGAGAGAGAGAGAGTTTCTAGAGCCATAACAACCAGAGTCATGGTGGATTCTGCTCTGATCCCGATTCCGCTGGGAATCTGGCTGATATTCCTGCAGAAATTCTGCCTTTCCGCCCCAACTAAAGTTTTCGTGCTCCATCAGGTAGAGCTGGCCTGCTTGCTGTATTTTAGGAAGAGGAGTGTGTCCAGGGGATAGCACTCCACCAGTATTGGCATACATTTTTATTTGATTTGTTGTCATTCAGTAGTTTTTTTTTTGTTTTTTTTGCCTCTGTCTACCTTGTCTTGCCGTGTACATGCAGTTGTTGCTAATGCTGCCTCGCATAGCAAATTACTGCTGGGATTTCCAAACATTGTCTTGGTTCCTAGGACAGAAGCTGTGAACATGCGTCTAACTCAGTGCAGTATCACAGCCAATGGGATCGCCCACTCTTTGGAATGACCTGTTATAGGGCAAAATGTTCCGTCACGGTGTAGGTTATCTGAGGCCTGAACACGGCGCCAAATGGAGGTGCAGAAATGCGCTGTTCTCTCAGACCACTCAAATTACAATATGCTGAAAAGTGATTATGGATGTTTTTAAAAATAGTATCGTCAGATGGTCATAAATGAATGATAAATCAATGATAAAATGTTAGCTTTGTCCTTACGGTATGCCTCTTTGGTATCACTTGTGTATTTCAAGCTTACGTCTAAAACTGCAGCTGCAGCTCTTGAGAACTACAAGTAATCTCAGCACCAATAAACAACAGTTAGCAAATGTAACCATTAAAGCCTGTATATACAAAATAGGCTTTGTGTATCTAAATTTAACATTTTCTATGAAATCTATTTACATGAAAGCCATATAGGAAATTAGTAATTGACTTCCATGAGATGCAGTACACTAGATCAGATGCCATCTGGATGAAATTAAGGATCTACAGGAGGAGCAATAATTGGTAGGCGAGTGACGGAAGATCTTGGAATTCTAATAATGAGAGAAATCTTCTCTTTTTTTGCCTCTTTGAACTCTCATGTGTATGCTCCTCCCGGGAAGGATCCTCAAGGTCTTTAAACACAGCAGGTGGTCACAACACCCACGCCAGCAGAGTGCTGCAGGTGCCATCGTACATGCGAGAGATGCACATCAAAGATGATGAAGGCTCAGATGTGCTGTGTGTATTCTGAGAGGAACAGGAGAGAGTGGAGATCAACGGCTCTTTATTTCAACAAAAGCATTAGTTCTCTTTAGCATGAGGACACACAAGTCCTAATGTTGACACCTGCACCTTGATCTTCAACCATGATGGTTCAAAATTATTGAATTGAGAAATCAAGCTTCCTACAAACCGGTCTGCTTTTTCAGAAAAGTCATTGTACTTGGGTTCAGTGCCATATGACATGAATACGCAATGCTTTCTAAACCCTCCTTTTCACCAAAGATCACTTTTGAGTTTCACACCATTCATGCAAATCAATTCAACATGACCCAAAAACCTCTCTCTTATCTGTTTTCAAAGTGATGTGGACTGACAGTAGCAGTGCATGAAGCCGGGTGAATAATTCAGAGTATTTTTTTTTTTTTAAAGGACAAAAGACTACAGAGAGAGACAACTTGTCAGTGGGAGACAAACTGATCGAATGAATAAGAGATGAAGAAAATAAAAGTATTCCAGCAGATCTAGGTAACCCAGTGACGCAGCTTCCTTTGTATGTGTGCATTGATTTACCCTTCTTCTTTTTTCTCTGTGTTGCCTTGCTTCTTAAAGTCCAGTATCTCATTTCCATATTTTGATGTTTTTCGGTTATGTACAGGTGAGACAAAATATTGGGAGGCAGTCTTTTTGAAGAGTGGAGGCGAAAAGAAAGAAAAGGGCACCTACAGTGTATTTTACGTATATTATATATGAAATGTATGTTATTAAAACTTAACTTGGTCTAACTGAACTACTCAATGTAGTTTGTAGTGAGGATCAGTAATTAGACTTGTGTAGAATTAACTTATTGAAGAACACAAAGAGGCATGGATGCAAGAAGCAAATAATTCCTAAGAGGAGGGGGAAGTCAATGACATTTCCTGTTTTTTGTTGCATTTTAACATCATGTCAGCACCAGATAATCCAAACTTTTTTCTGTGAGATGGAATTTTGGCTCAAAATATATGGAGCAAAAAAGGGTCCAGCATAAAAGTAATTGCAGCAGTAATGCTTCATAGCATTTCTTGATCCCAGTGGAATCTGGAGTATGTGTGTTTTTACCACCAAAGGAGGACACTTTAGTGTAAGTTTAGACATTTAAAAGGACACTAGTGTATGTTTACACATTTAAAAAAGACACTTTAGTGCACATTTCAACATATAAAAGGGCACTTTAGTGCATGTTTCGACATTTAAAGGGGCACTTTAGGGTGTATTTTTTAACATTGTGTTAGAAGGATTTTTAAAAAGTGGACGTATCTTCACATGTACGGGATGAATTGGGCAGCTGCTTTCATTCTAGCACAAAAACCATTTGCCTTGATTGACAGGCGTATGTAATGATACGATTGGTTGAAATTGCTTAAGATGACAGCAACCACACATGAATTATTCAAACCTGAATTTAGGTATAATGATATATATGAATATGATTAAATAAATTAACAACATAAACGGGGACGTGAACTAAAAAGGATTAAAATATCCACTTTTCTAATTCAAAAGCAGTCATGGGAGAGAGGTGAGCTGAAGAGATGTTTAATAGTGACTAACGCTGGGTGCTAACGCCTTTGGCCTCTGACTCACTATAGCTTCCGTCAAAGTGAACTCTGACCAAGTGTGTCCAACATGGCAGCCGTGCTGAAGGGGAGAGTTACACGGACGAGACAGGAGTGGAAGGGTACGGAGCGTAACTGCGGGAGAGGCCAGAAGGCAGCCTCTGCTACGATTTGACAGTTTATGGTCAGTGCATTTATCACAAATGTCATTCTTCATCAGTGCTGAGCTCCACCACATAGCCTGCATATATGGAATAAAGGTCTGGCAGCAAAGGTCTGGATAAAGGCATCACTCAAGTGGAAAGTACCAGAGGATGAAGTGAGGACTTGTTGATATCAAGTTTTAGAAAAAAAGTAGCAGGTATAAATCCCTTGAAATGCCATTGATGATATGAATAAAAATCCATTTTATATGACAGTATGGAACTATAATAAGATGAATTGCATTCTTTAGTGTATATTGTTCTCCATCCAATCCATTCAACCTAAACTGCACATTTTCATTGTTCCAAAATGCTGTAACTCTGCAACTCACCTCTTCTTTTATAACCTCATCAAGAACATCTTTATTTTTGCATTTTATCTTTATTAAGAAATTCAAATAAAGCCAGAATAGAATAAATAGCATGCTCATGTTCAAGAAAACACATTTTCCTTCTCCGTTATTTAGGGCCAGGTGGTCAATTTAAATGTTTGCATATCCATTGATGGTACCACTTCAGCTATGGATCTGACCTCGGGATTTAAAAGGAAAAATAAATCACAGTTTGCCATATTGAGCTTTTTTTATTCATGCATAAACAGATTAGATTGGATATTTGTGTAATCAGAAATTCTATGTAACAAATCCACTGCTTTGCTTATAGATTGAGTTGTAAGTGGGTTTGAAGTGCCCACACACAATCACAGCAGGCGACAACAATGCAACACATGTTATTAACTTCATAATGCCATAGTTAGAAATTTGAATTTAAATTGGAGACATGGTCCGTCTGAATCAAACACCTTCTGTCATGAAATGATCTCTGGCATGAAATGAAGCACATTAGTACAAGAGGTACTAATTAATTAAGGAGTCATCTCAAGAGCTTGGTTTATGAAACTATTATTATGAAGCTATTATCTTGAGGATCAAATCATCTCTGTCTTTGAATTTCTGATTGAATTCCACGGTGGCAGAACTTTTCATAATACGTAACATTTTGGAACTAAACCCTTCAATTAGTAATGAGACTATCAGGCTTTTTTCTATCTATCTATTTCCTATCTTTATTCAAGACCGTGAGCTTTCAATTTGAGAGGATGGTTTATTGATTTTATGTTCAGATTTTCTAATTCTTTCCCTCAAAACCCTGCCAAATTACTAGTCAAAGTGGTTAGATTGGCTCAGATGTTACGATTAGATATATTGTTACATGCACATATTTCAGTCCTCCATGTACTCAGGCAGCTTTTTTGCACAACACATTTGCAGACAGATTTCTGCTGTTGTTTTTTTCTTTTTGTGCACTAACTCTGTAAAAAATTTCCCAAGGCGTAGTGTTGACTGATGAAATGTTACCACCTCTCCTTCCAGGTGCAAAGCTATTATAATAAAAGAAAAAGTATAGACACTGGGATATACCGTAACTGTCTTTTTATCCCGAAAGTCATAAAGGAAGCAAAGAAAGCAGGGGGTAGGCCCAGAAGGATTTGATATTGATTTTAGCCATTACCAAGGTAGCAGCTCTTCTTGGGATCCACACAAACACCAAAAGAAATCATACAGTTTTCCTACAAAACTACAATATGATTAATATCCAAGACAAGAGTTACAGGAGCAGAGGCAACAACAACAAACCAAGCCAAACCACAAAAAACAATGATTTTCATCCCTTTGTACATAACAATACGCTGCATTCTATTAGTCTTTTAAACGTCAGGTGCAGGTGTATATTTTGATAAATAATAATAATATTAATAGTACTGTAAAAAATAATGTAAAAAATGCCATATTCTTCCAGCTTTACTGAGCAAGACTTTTCAATCTCCCATTCCAAATTGCTGCCTGGTCTCAAATAAACACCTGATCTGTTAAGTGACTTGAAACAAATAAACACCCAGGCTATTATTTGGTAATTTATGGTATTAACATTACCACCATGAGTGTTAATAGTATTGGACTTTTGGGATTTCAGACATTTCAGCATTATTCGCTTTATTCTGGACTAGCTATAGGTTTTCCAAGTCTTTATTAGACTCAGTTTACCAAACTACTGGGTAAGAACTAATGTTTGAACAATATGAGCGATGCATTGTTGTGGTAAAAAAAAATGTCTCACATCTCTTAATAACTGCCAGACATCTCCCCAACTGCTGCAGTTTTTTTTTTTTTTCCAATCTGCTTTGACCACTTTAATCTGCTGTCTAGTGTTACTCCCAGGAGGCAGTGATCATTTCATTGGAGAGGAGGAGGCGAACGACTGAAGCAGGAGCAGGAAATCTGTGCAAGCAACAATATATCTGAGTGTATAGTATAGTATGTGCAGTTTGAGCAGAGTAAATCCTGCAAGCGGGGCCATTGGAGTGCGAGGGCAGGGCTTCTATCGAATACAATGCTTGTTAAATGCAGAGAATGTATCAGTGTGTGTGCAAGTTTTGTGATATGGACATTTGTACAGAAGAAATATTTTTTTTTCTTCCCTCCCTGTAGATATGATTCACATTTATCAGCGATGTGTGCACATACAGTCGTGTATACTGTGCGGCGGTAACCACCTACTGTTCCAAAGTAAATCTGGTAAATGTTTATATTTGCTGGTTAATCGAAGTGGAAAATGCTTGTCGCAGTAGGGCAGTGTTAAGCGGTCTGTAGCACCATGGAAAATACAACATTGCTCTAATCCCTTAAATCTTGGCATATACCACGCACATAGGGGGGGAGAATTTCCAGATTGCATTACTGGAAACAGATACTATGTGATGCACATTGTCTCACTGTTCAATTTTTGATTAGCTCAGCCTCTTGTGAAAATAGCTTTTCAGTTTGATCATTGTTTGGCAGGAATAAATGTAACAGATAATTGCAACCACCATTTCAAACCATCTCTTGCCCTTGTTTATTAGGCTGACATGAAGTGATATATATATACTACCATTCTAGGGTCACCCAGAAAGTTTGTGTTTTCCATTAAAAGTCACATTTTTATTTACCACCATGAGTTGTAAAATGGCTCATTTTAGCTGAAAGCAATCATACAAAGAAATAGTGGCACAGCGGATTTATAGGGTCTAAATAATTATATTTTATCACATAAGTCAAACACAAAATGATCTGAAACAGTCATTATTAATCATAAATATACATGGAAAAGGCATATTTGATATTGTGTTATTGTGCCAAGCGATTTACCAAAAAAGTTGCCCAAATTACCTGGTATCAACCTATAGGTTTTTCAATTATTTTTAATGTGACTGCAAAATTGAGTCCCCAGAGTTCATAATTTCTGACAACTTACTTGGCAGTCAAGTACATCCAGTCTTAAAAAAGGCCTGAGGTCTTAGTGGCGCCAGCGGTCTTAAATGCTTAAATTAGAGCATGCTCGTTACAGCATCAGTCCTCATCACTACAAAGTCAGCCAACACCTTTCACTGGGCTGCAGCTACCTGTCTGCTCCGTCCCACGGGGAGATGAATAAGCAAGCATCAGTGTCAGTGCTGCGAGCAGTGCCAGCCACAAGGTTAGAAGGACGGGAACCCGTCTGCACCGCTGCTCTCGCAGATGTCATGCAAATTCCCAATCTTAACTGAGCTTGAAAAAAGAGTTGTTGTTTTACATTTTGCAGCAAGTTATCATCAAAGTTTCAAAGCATCCCCCGGAATGAATGGAATAAAAAGTGAAACCAAAGCAGCAGTTGGCTATTTTGGAGCCTGAGAGCATCAGATCCTTCACCCTTATTTTAATAATCTGAACCCAAAACACACAGACGCACATCTTTCTGCCCCTAAGGCCATATAGAGGTAGATGTTTTTAAAAACAAAGAAATTGCTTAAAACAGAGAATACAGATGAGCCAATTTGACTGGAAGGTTTTTAGATCTAAATGAAATATTAATAAGCATAGGTCTGTAAGATAAAATCTTAAAGCTGCCAGGTTCCATATATTAATAGTCTGAGTTCTTCAGATTCCAACATAAAGAATAGAATGTAGTTTTGCTGTACATATATATGTATATTCCCTTATGAAAATCAGACATAAAGGTTCTTTCCTTGTTTCCTATTAGAATTGATTTAGTGTAAGATCAAATACCTGAAGAAGTTTCTAGGGATTTTAAAAATCTCTGTCTCGAGCCAACCAAACACTCTATCCGCTATCCACTCTTCAGCCACTTCTCTTTGCAGTCCTGTATCCATCAAGCTCAGCATCAATAGTGCTTACGGTGGACTCCGTGGATCGAAGTGGGTGGGAGACGTGTCGCACAGTGTCAGGATCAACTGCTTGTGAAAAGGTTCATCCAGGGAGCAGGAGCTCTGATTGGAATAGTTGCGTCCAAAAAACGCAACAAAATGTCTTAAGGCAGCATGTTTAATTCTGCTCTACCAGAACACATCATCAAATGATCAACAAAAGAGCATCTGAATTAAATTGAAATGTCACAAAGTTTTAAAATAATGCAACACAGTAAAATGTATAGCAGGAGACGACAGGCTTAACAGCAGGAAGTATGTTCTGGGGAGCAGGGTATTTAAACCACAGCAACACTAGTCTGATGATAAGGGATGGGATGTTATGTTATGGCTGATGTTTGGTTGATTTTTTAAATGAATAATCATTCATCCATCTTGTTAAAAGGATGTGACACTGATGGGCTTTCACACTGTCCTCATTTAGTCGCTTTAAACAGACTAGAGTTTGTTTCCTTGGATAGTTGCACTTCGTTTGGGCAGGTGTGAAAGCTTATAGAACTCTGGTCTGGTCCAACCAAACCATATATCGACACCCAAGAACAATGGTAAAGACTTGGAGAGCATGGCAAGACGCATGAAAGCTGGGTTTAAAAAATAAGGGATATTACACCAAATATTGATTTCTGAACTCTTCTTAGGTGTGAACATCAGTATTATGTTGTTTTAAAATGAATTTGTTCTTGTTTCTTTGCATTGAGGTCTGATATTTTGACCATTTGTCATTTTCTGCAAATAAATGATCTAAACAATAACATTTGGAATTTAGGGGAAATGTCAGGAGTTTATAGACTCAAACAAAATGTTCTTTTTGCCCAAACACATACCAATAAGTATAAAATTCAAATTCAAAACAGATACTTTTGCAGCGGTCTCTTAGTTCTTCTCACAAATATATTGCCCTGGACCATGGCTGAATAAATGACTGTAATAATAATAATAATAATAATAAATATATATATATATATATAAA
Organism: Lepturacanthus savala; assembly: GCA_030544235.1. Lineage (NCBI taxonomy): Eukaryota > Metazoa > Chordata > Actinopteri > Scombriformes > Trichiuridae > Lepturacanthus > Lepturacanthus savala. The sequence continues at coordinate 5,567,212 of CM060479.1, read as the reverse complement.
TAAATGAGCTGTTGTTCAATGACCTCAATTTATTACCAAATAATGCAGTAATTGTTATTTATATTTGCTGGAAAACCAAGCAATATCTCATTTATGCTCTATCACATGCTATAGCACCAGCAGTAGCAGCAGCAGCCATGTCCCGTTGACGAGCCTGCAACGTGCTCCTCTTATCAGCCGGGAATTTATGTCACCATGTGTAGCGCAATAGCCACATTTACAGATAAAACTATTCATCTTTATCTGTCTGATGGCAGAGGACAGAGAGTTTAGGTCATGTTGCTGTTATAATGGAGAGATAACTGATGAAGCGATGACCCTACAGCGTTGCAGAGATTGGCACAGACAGAGTTTTATGGCCCGGAAAAGGTCACCGGAGCCATAAACAAAACCTGGGTGTCGAGTGAACAGACAAGGTTGTTGATTAAAACTCTGGGATTTTGCTCATAACTCCGCGGAGAACTTAAAAAATGAGACGCGGGGCCCATCGACCAGTACACGCCGTCCGCATAACTCAGAGACGGAGGGTCGGCGGCTAAGACGATAAAGCTGGCGAACAGCTGACATTTGAGGCAACAAGTGGCGAAAAGAATATGTTAAACTGACAAAAAGCAATGAGGCTATTTCACAAAGTGTGTAAAACAGTACCACTTATGTAGCTTTTAAAGAACAGACTGAATATTGAAGGTTTTCCAAAATGCAAAGTGATGAGCTTCTCTGACTCTCTATTTAGATAAGAAACTTTTGCTTTACCATACACTACCATTCAAAAGGTGTATAGAGGCCCATTTCCAACAACTATCACTCCAGTGTTCTAATGGTACAGCAGGTTGAGTATCTGGAGCATCACATTTCTGGGCTCACAAATCATTATTTCTAACCTTGTCAATGTCTTGACTATGTTTTCTATTCATTATTACAACTCGTGGAGGTAAATAAAAGTGTGACTTTTCATGAAAAACACTAAATTGTCTGGCTGACCCCAAACGTTTGAATGGTAGTATATGTTATGCCTGTCATTTCAATTATTGCCATTCAAGGCATGTAGAACTCCGGATTAGATCTCTAATGAAACATCTTCACTCTTGATGTGAGTGTGTAAGTAAGGAATGAAACAACGAAAATGTCTATCCAGAGGGCTTTTGTTTGCCATGGAGAGATGTAGAGCAGGGCAGCGAATGGATTTAATGGAAGGTGAGGAGAGGCCGATGATAAACTCCTATCTCACAAAGATATAAATAAGACTAAAGACACTGAATCCTGTGTCAGGGATTCAAATCAAGGTTTCAGGATAATTCTCTGTTAAATGTCCAGCATTCGTCTAGTTGAGTAAAGTGTCTTTATCAGATGAAGGCACACTTTTGTCGCTGAGATGACCGTAATGATGATAGATTGAGGGAGAGCATCCAACTGCCTCGAACACTCCGGCGCGCTGAAGTCCAGATGGAAGGAGTCACATAGTTTGATTGCAGAAAATTGTAAATTACCGGGCGGTTTGTAAGACGTTTGCGTGCACTTTGCATACTGCTGATGCTGCAGCGAGATGCACAATGGTATTTCATCCCGCTCGTGATTGAGTGCAATTGTCAAGCCGTGAGCTGTAGTGTCATAAAATATGTGTTTATTGAGCAAGACAGCCAGTCTCAGTCAGGCGTGGCAAATCACTTCTCGACACCATCGGCAGACTCAATAAAAAAAGAAGAAAAAAATAACCAAAAAAAATAAAGATCAACTTTTAACAAATCTGGGTTTGACTGAGAAACTAACAACCAGACGAACAGATCACACTGCCCCAGACGTCTCGCTCGTCGATGCTCATCACCATCACGACTTGTAAGCCCCGCAGAAACCGATGATGAGCGATGACATACAAACTGAATTTTAATAGCAAATCAATATGAATCAGTGGACCGAATGTGTCAGGTTGTGAATTTAAATATACACCTTTACACGGCCCTCATCACGCAGAAGTCGATCTCCATTTGGTTTTGCTTTTTCTTTTTTTTTTGCTGCAGAAAAACAATATGAATCCGATAAGCACATTTTTTAGATAATACCATACACCCGCGTCAACATGATCCCTGAGATAAGATTTAAAGCCTGAGACAGTAGACAGCTGTCATCGGGAAACTGTGGTTATATTTCTCAAAAAAAAAAAAAAAAGGAAAACTCCTTTTGTTCTTCCAGCTTATCATCCGCTTAAATACTGTTATCAGGCCTCATATGTACTATAATTGATTAAAAGTATTGAGAGGGACAAAAGGACAAAGCGAGTGAGTGAGTAAGACAGACAGCGAGTGATGTTTGGAGGAGATGATGGCAGGAGAAACCCTGGCCATCCAGCAGAATTTTAATTACTGCAGGCAGCAGCACTTCTCTCAGACTAATCTCCTCCACAGTGGGATTTATAGGCATTACTGATGCTGACAAAGTGATCACTCAGAGAGAGATAAAACATTATAAAATAAAGCATGAAAATGGATATGAATAACACTTCCTCCTCAAGGCAAGGTTGTTTTAATGTTTGTTTCACTAAACTGTTATGGATTATTCCATTTTGTAAGAACCAGTATGTGTGTTTGTGTGTGTGTGTTGCTTAAAATAGAAAATTGATTACATGTGAAAAACAGTGGTGAGTATTACACTGACCACAGATTATCAAGCAGCTTTGGTCAAGCAAACTTATATAAGTGTCACTGGAAGTAATGGTTGGCAAGATGAGAAAGTCAACAAACTTTTTTTTTTTTTTTAAATACAGTTATAACATCATTCATCAGGTCTCTTAGCTCCGCCCCAATGGGTTTTACACTTTGTACAACAGTAACACAACAGCCCCTGTCTTTAGACCCTCATATCATATGAGAAAAAAACCCTTTAATGGGGAAAATGTTCATTTTGTGTTCATGGTGGTTTCAGGTCATTTAAAAGTCCCTTCCATAAATTACACAGAATGTGTTTTTTTTTTTCTAAATCTTAAATCTTAAATCTTAAATCATAAATCTTAAATATATTTAGTACATATAATATATTTAGTTCACCTAGAATATAAAACTAGTTGATAGAATGTGTATTTAATTTTTTTTATGGATCTTTTAAGCGCGTTAAACCACCTTGGACCAAGTTTTCAGGGTTACACCAAGCGACATTTTTGACATTATCCCATAAAAGTCTTTCCCACATGATGTTTGCATCGCACGTGTGCATTTCTGGCAGTAAAATGTTGAATGTCTTTTTAAAGCGGGGGGATGTGAGGGGGAAGCACAGATGATGACTTCTACACTGGCTGTGATTTCTAAAGCTTGTTGTGGTTAGGACATCCCCCCACCACCACCATCACCCCTTCCCCCACCCTCTCACCCCTCCTTTTCGCTCCCTGACATTTCTATTATTGAGAAACAGCAACTCGGAGATAGCATGCTACTGCAGCCACACTATATCCGCTCCCGACTTAATCCTCCTGGCATTTCTCTAGCCTGCTCTCCTTCCCTCACACATGCCAAACTGTTTAATATTTAATCCACTCTGGATGGGATTACCACGCTATGGGTTAGTTGAAAAATTTTGGCAGTGGACGTCCTTATCAATGGTTCTGATGCATGGCAATTTTTTTTTTTTTATCTTATTTCCCTTTGGCTATGAAATGGAAAGCCGGTTGATTGTGCTTGTTGAGTGTGAACGGGGGATTGATGAGAGGTCGGAGTCTGCAGAGAGAGTTCCTAATGAACAAATAAATCAAACATCTCTGTGAGATTGAGTCAGTGTCTCACTGCCTGGATCGCAAAGTCACACCACATCAAACTTGCTAAAGAAGATGATCAAGGGCGCTAATTGAATCGCAGTGTACGCACGTGTGTGTGTGTACACCCCCCGCCACCCCCCGAACAACCGGAGCGATCACCTCGGTGGTTACTGCCTTTAATTTCACAGCCTGGAGTCAATTTCACAGCCTGCAATCTCCATATGTTTATCTACAGAAGTTTAATTCCTCTTATTAGTGACAGTCCTTCAGTCACATGCTCAAGTGCTCACACACACACACACACACACACATGGGCCATGAACAGGACACACTCGCTAGTTCCCAGATGTCAAACGTAGACATGCAGACACCCACATGCACCCACAACATTTAATTGCAAGACCAAGCATCTATATGCTATATATATGTATATATATATATATATATATATATATATATATATATATATATATATATATATATATATATATATATATATAGTAATTAATTCCAGCCAATGACAGATATTGTGGCTGATCTTACAAAGAGCAGTCTGAAAGAAGAATGTTATTATAAAACAACACTATTGACTTTGGATTGACTTTCAGTTTCTAAAGGGAGTTACTGTATAAGATACCACAGAATTGATGGGGCTGAGCACACAACTTCTTTTTTTTTCCTTTAAAGAGGAGCTGATGGGCTAAAGGAGAATTCTCAATCTCACGCTTTGAGTAAAAAAAAAAGTACCATTTACATTGTTGGAATGCTTCCTTTTAATTTCCCACACAAAGACTATAGCAGGAATTCTCTGAGCCAGCCCCACGGATGGAGCAGGGGTTCATTACTGGGAAAAAAAAACATGATATATTCTTGTATGATCTAAATAAATGCAACGGGCCTCTCTGGAGGTTTGTCTGTCTAAGAATAGAAGCAAAAACATCAACTCACAAATCTCGCAAACTAAACACAGTTATAGGAATCCATTAGAAGTAGTTTCAAAGCGCTCCATGGTTAACCATCCTACTGTATCTACCACTGTGCTACCTGCAGCAAGCCAAGCACTTCCCAGTTATACAAATAAAGGCAAAGTAATGTTTTGCACACACAAAGCCCTGGGTTATTTCCTCTAAAAATGTATTTTATGTCACAGGAGATTGTTCATTATACCATTTTACATCTAATTACCTTTCTCCAAAAAGAGTGGAATGCTGAAATAGGCTGATGCAGCTGCTTGATTTCCAAAACTTTAGACCAAATATGGACCCTGATCTTATATGATGTATTTTAAAATAACAAATACAGACTAAAGCTTTACTGGCATTTGCTTGCTGGCACAAAAGATGCTTTGTGGTTTACTTCCTCACACGCCCCCTGAGCCGTTATCAAGGGGGACAAATTGAAGAATTTGTGCAAAGAAAGCTAAATCCATTCACCCGCATGCTTTAAAAGTTCCTTTAAGGTAGCAAGCTTGACTTATTCCCTCAGTCTCAAACATTTTAAATCACTTTCCTTGGTGGAATCTCACCAGTGGTTACAGTAACGTGCACCTTAGACGAACCGATTGTGGGCACAGAAAGCAGTGATTAGGTATTATGCCTGTCTGGCTGTGCCTACGTTATTTAGATTGCAAACTCCTCTTCAGGTTGTTTGCAGCTTTACACCGTTGTGTATGTGGTTCAGAAAACACCCTAACCCATTTTGCGCAGAACGGGAGGGGGGGGCCTTGTAGGAGAGGGATTGAAATGCCCCGCCAACCAGCCTCTGCGATTATTGAGAAACTGCGTGAGCGCACAACACACCAGCGTGAAGAATGAGATTTGTAATGTTAGAGATTTAGGACTCAATGCGCAAAAACGGCGAGAATGCCCGCTGGCCTCGTTCCCCCCCTCCAGGCTTACATATGATAAGCCATGACTATCGTGTCTTGAGCCGCCAAGTTGTAACACAGCCTCATCTGGCCTGGGTAGTGGGCTGTGACACTTCAGCCCACCCCCCCACCCCAACCCCTTCTGCCAACGGGGTTATTCTTCTTCTATCTTCTCTCTCCGAAGCACCCGTGGCCCCTAAGAGCCCCGTCAGCATGCATTGGTCACCTGCAGATGATTGAATCAACTGACACAAAATGGATTCCACTTGCTCGACCTGCTGGACGGATGAATGCACCACTGGACGCGGTCTTGTGTCTGAAACGTGCTTTTCCCCGGGATATAAAGATGCAGCAGCTCACGCAGCCGATTAGACAATACATTCCCAGCACTACATCAAATACAACTGGGAACAACTGTAAAAGATAACAACCCTCAACCCTGGAATGGAGTTCTCGGAGGCTCAGAGAACGGTTTCTTTTTTTTTTTTTTTTTTTTTTTTTTTATCCGCATCAATGGCTGAGTTGGTTGTTGAGCGGAAATATGTGTGTTTAGCACTGGCAGTGCTAGCCTAAGGTTAAGGAAGCAGGTATGTGACTGGAGGTTGTTTGGGAAGTCTGGGTTGTGGAAATTAATGAGGAGCGCTTTCCTGTGGTTGCACCAGGCAGCCCCTCGAGCATGGGGGAATACAATTTCATGAATTGCTCATAATCCCGATCTCGCCTTCAAATATTGACAAAAGGGTGAAAAGGAGGGTGAGCTCCAAAGCAACGTACCTGGAAAAATAAAATGTGAACTTCCTGTTGAATCTGCAACAACAACAACTACATCAATAACCATTAGTGCTCTGAGTATGATCCACATGCACCAAAGAGAGCTGCATTGAGATCAAAATACTCAAAAGAGCGGTAATGGATGTTTAGAGCAGTGTTGTTCCATACGGAGCAATGGAGGCCACAGCACACAGCATTATCTAAAACAGGAATTCCTTGTTGTCAGGCCGGGAATTTACTGGTGAAAGACCTCTTAACAGAGTGAGAGATGAATGGCTATGAAATTGCTGAGAAGATATTCTGGCTCTCGGAGGAGAGGCACACTAATCTGGAAAAAAAATCTAAGGAAAGGGAAAACAAAAAATCACTCCAAGAGGACGAAGAAGACCAATCACTATAGCAAATAAAATACAGTTCACACAAAACTCGCCAAAAGGAGGAATTCCAGACCTGATAAAGACGCATGGGTGGCACATGAGGAAGGATAGTTGCTCTGAAACAAGAGGGGAGTATTTTCAAAAATGGTAGGCTATATGGCACATATGCCTACATTGATTAAAAAAAAAACATTCACAGTTTGAGAATCACTGTCCTAGAAGCTTATTCTGTGTCTTACAGGACACGCTAATCACATTTTCTTTTCCCCATCATGCATTGCTGCCTCTACAAGGAATCATTCCGAGAAGAAACCCACATTTTTGAATGACCCTAGAGGATGGGCGTGGGTTCATCCTCTGAGACTTGACTCATTGATTCCCTTCAGCTCTTGAGGCTGCCTTTGAGAGCCACTAGGCAGGTTTTCGAGGGCTCTCATTACCAACACGCACATGTTAAGCTGTTCACCGCAGCCTGAAGCTGTCCGCAAAAGAACCTCAAATTGAGCGCTGCAGCGAGGATGATGGATGGCCTTGTCCGGGATACAGATGGCTCCTGCAGGGGGTCCGTTTCCCCATGGGACGAGTCTGCTGGGCTGAGGACCACATGTTGACAGCCAGAACCTCCTTTCAGTGTAACATAAGGCGCCTCAGAGCAATCTATAACAGCTCGGGGACAGGGCCTGTCTCTGAGATGTTGCACTAGTACCACACGATCGATAAAGCAGCCGAGTGTAACACTAACAGCTCCAACATGTGTTTTAGTCATGTGTGCTGTGAGATTCCCTTTCTCTGGAAACGATTACGCCAACAAATCTTCCTTTATTGCGCCTCATCTACTCAATACTCAAAAGTACAAGAACAATTACATGTACTACAGCTGCATAAGAGACAGGATGATGGTGCATCATGTTGAAAATGGTATGAATGACACAGTCGCCTAAATGCTTTGAAAAGGTCAGACAAATCTTTGTCATAGATAATAACAAAAATATCTATGTAATATATAAAATTTAACAAATGATTTTTTTTGGAATCATTGACAAAACATCAACAAGTTATCATGTTTCATTAAATGCATTTGCAGATTATTAGAACATGTTGATCTAATACTGTACATGCTATTTATAAAGTCTTGGAGGTACTTAGTTTAAAGGTTGCAAAAAAATAAATCTTAGCAAGAGAAAATATCTTGTTTCTAGTATAGTTACTCTAATATTGAGTCTAATTGTCTTATTCCATTGGAAGATAATTTAGTTTAGTTCAAGGTTTTTCTTGATTTTCTTGATTGTAATCTCTTTTTTAAAGAAAACATTATACTTGGTTTCTTAAAATAAGACCAAACTGTCCCAAATCAGGATAAAAAAAATTAAACAAGCTAAATTATCTGCCAATGGAAGATAATTCTACTCAATATTGGAATAATTGTACCAAAGACAAGACATTTTCACATGTTAAGATTATTTTGTTTGCAGTGTGAGGACACATGGCTTCGATAATATGTCTTTTGTTAAAAACACCATCTTTTTTGTAGATGTCAAGGTATTGGCACAAGAAAATAAGACAAAAAAACAGATATGAAGCTGGCTCAAATTAATTTGTTTTCGCCAAAAATGAAAAAGCTTCCCAAAAACAAGCCACTCTAGGAGTAGTATTTGTTCTGCCACGTCCTCACAGTGCAGAGCCGCCGTAAATATAACTAAGTAAGTGTGTGTTACAGTGGTGCTTTGAGAGGACCCGTGGTGTATGTCACTTTGATTGAGAGGGCAGCAGGGTAGCGGGTGATGGAGTACACTTGTGTGAGTACAGGTGGCAGGGGTCACATGTCTTTGTGTCCTGCCCTTTTAATAGGCCCTGCCCTCCCGGTCCCGCTGGCCCTGACTCTGCTGTTGGTACAGGTACAGCTAATCAGACGCCGCTGCATTGAGTCCATGCAGTCAGACCCTGAATAAAACATGGAACGGAAAATTTAATCAAGAGGGGGCATCTGCGGCTGTCGGAGGCTGCCGGTACCAACACTTCAGCTATTCACCACATGTGTCCTCATACTAATGACAAGCCTAAAAGGAGGTAGAGGGCAACCTCTTTTCATAATCAAAGTGTTTTTATTCATGACATGTCTATTAATTAGTTTGGAATAGTCAGCACCATGCACTCGGGAGAATTTAAATTGGCTGAAGAGGATTTGCCCTTTCCCTGTTGAGCCAATGATTTCTTGGCAAGCCTTTATAACCAGGGAGAGACAAAAGGGGGGTGGTGGGGACAAGGAGATTGAAAGGGTGTATGTGTGTGTCTCTCTGTCTGTCTACCTTTTCGCATGCTCCCTAGCTCTTTCTCTCTGAGTGACTCATAGAACCTATAAATCACCGGGGACAGCAAAATTGAAACTGTCAGTGTCCCGTTAAAATGTATCTAAGATGGGTGTGTATATTTGTGATTCCAATAAAAAGAATAATATCCCCTCCAAAAGTATTCTCTTGTATAAACTACTTCAAGCAGATAAAAGGGGAAAAGTTTGTATTTGAATAAGATTGTTTGAGAGTAACAGCACATATAAATGACATTGCTAGAGCATTGCATGATTTTTATTTTTTTCAATGTAAGCACGAGGATAATTAAATGCATTAATGTGTGTTAATCTCTGTGCGTGTGTCACCTCCACAGAAAATTATCTGTTTATGTCTCCTCTCATTAGGCCTGTGCTTCAGATTCTCTCTTTTTTTTTTTAAGCCTGCAACACTACAATTTAACACAATAGCGTTTGTCATCTGCTTTCATTTAAAGCGTGACTCATTGACAGCATCCAACCCAAAACCGAAATAATGGAAGCTCATAAATAGCCCCGTCAGTTAATAAACAGGCATGCAGTATTGACACTTGTCAAGACATAATCAGCAGTGATGTTTTAGTCATGGTAAAGGATGGAACAGGAGGCAAATTGTTTGCTAATTCTCATTTCACACTCCCAATGTGAAATCAGCCAGGCACACAGCGCACCGGTTCCTCTACATGCACAATGGTCTGTGGCTCGCTGCGTAACACCAAATTATCTTTCCCCTGGTTTAATTATTCATTAGGCAAACATAATTAATTTAAGAAGCTTCTCTCACAGGAAGTGTTTCAAATAAAGGCCAAAAGGACAGCTTTCTGCCTAATCATTAACTGAGCAGAGAACACAGCCAAGAACCTCCATGGATCTTGAATGCTTTATTGAATATAATCTCAATCTGTGCCAACATTTCCTTGCAGCGTAAGTAATAATAATAATAATAATATAGCAGCTGATACAGCTAGGACTACCTTCACCATTGTTTCAATGTGTGTGGTTAACTCCCACACTATAAGCAAAGGAGCAAAAGCACTGCACAAACTCCACATGCATTATTCTGCTGTTGCTATTGACTTTGGTAGTTGTTGGTTTATTTGACAAGTAACAAGGAAGACACAAAATACATTGGCATTTTTACAATTTATTAATTAAACAAACATTCAGGAGCCTCAGAATTGTGTGGGAGAACCAACCACAGCCATAACAGCCTGGCATGACCAAGCTGATTCCTAAAGTGTTCATTTGGGTTGAGGTGAAGACTGTTGGCAGGTTCATTCCATTCTCTCTACTCTAATTCTGGAGGTAGTCACTTATAAACCCTGCGCTGTGGGGGTGATCATTGTCATTTCAGAGGAGGTAGCTCAGTCCCAGACTGTATCTTTTGGGTTTGCCACCGGTTGCAGAATCCCATCTCAATATATCTCCACATTGAGATTGACTCCAATGATGACAAGATTTGTTTCTCCAGTAACGGAGATGCCGCCCCACACCATCATGCTGCCTATACCGGGATTATTACTCCATCGGTGCAGCAATCAGCTTAGCATTCTCCCTGTCTTCTCCACACTTCGACCCTACGATCAATCTTCCTTAGGCAGATTTGGCAAATGTTTCATGAGCTCAACCCACATACTGAGCTGTGCTGCTCATCCCATAAATGTAGATTTCTTACAAACGGGGCGCCATTTAAAATGGAAATGATCAAGCTTTCCAACAGAGAAATAGTCTACCAAACACATTTCAGATTCCTTAGTATGATGTTGACTTTGGGTAAAACCACACACAGAAATCTCAGATGATTAAGAGGGATTTTCTACATTTTCCCATCCTTGCTTGTATGCATTGTTTAGCAGGCCCTCTCTACTGTGTTGGATGGGACCATGAAGCTGTGTGACCAAGTGTTTTTTTTTCTTTTGCAGTTCTTCGTACCCGCTCCATCTTCCAGCCTACACGTTTACCAGAAAACCACCCTCATTATACCCACTGAGTACACAGACACACACACACACAAACTTTGCCCTCTCTTCTCCTCCTTTATCTCCCCATCCTTCCCTCAATCTTTCAGACTTCCAGACAGAGAAAGCACAGGCTTTGATCTATTTTCTCCATGATTCAGAGCTTTCAGATCAAGGGATTCCCCACTAAATCCACAGGCAGCCCGAGACAAAGAGCAAATATACTGGAGTGCCTTTCGAGTTCCATTTGCGTAATGGCAGAGCTGCCTGTTCTGTGTGTGTGTGTGTGTGTGTGTGAGTGTGTGTGTGTGTGTGTGTGTGCATGTGTGGTGTGTGTGCGTGTGTGGCGTGTGTGTGTGTGTGTGTCTGTGTGTTAGTGCAAGTGCGCATTGACCCTCTCTTGATTTACTCCTTTGTGCTACACAATCCCAACAATCTTAGTGTTGTGGCAGATTATTAGAATCCTAATAATACCTATTATTATTATATGCTATTCTTATTATCATGCTCTATTTTTCAGCCATGATGAGATGTCTAAATTGAAGGACCGTGGCCTCCCTCCTGTATGTATTTCAAGTAAAGTTTCTTCATAGGATTTCTCTCTGCAGGAAAACAATCCTTATAGTATTACCATGGAAACAAGAAGATTTGTATTTCCCTGATGATCTATTAAAACACTTCTATTATGAGGATCTATTCATGTGTCAATGACAGGGGTTAATGAGGTTTATGACAACTCTCAGCTTCTTCTGCAAGTGTGTCTCCTGGTCAACCATTTGTGTTTTAAAAGTCGTTAAACCAAGTAGTAATCAAGGAGGGATGGATTTCTTATCGTGATTAGAGAATGCCACAAATGGTTTGTGGCATTTTAATCTGATCAAAAGACATGAAAGGGAAATCCTAGAGAACACAGCACAGGGTACTGGACAAAGAGTGCACATACTGACCATAAAAAAGGCTGCAGACTAAAATGAATCACAGCAGACGTTTTATATAATTACCTTGGCAGTTGGAGTTGTGTAAAAATCCCATGGTGGTTTGTCCCCTATAAAACCCATAGCGATGGCTATCTGCCAGCCAAATAGGCAATCCCAAAACAGCAAATGCAGAATTGATCAACAATATAAGAAGAGAGATCGATTCAGAGACAATCTCTTGAAGCCAAATGAAAGAAGTAGACATCAACATGCCCATGCGAAATCTAGATGGACTGTAAGAAATGATGTAAACGCCTGCAGGTTTTATGTGTTAAAGACCTTGTGGAACATGCAACATGAAAATATTCTATTGGGACCAGCAGCATGCACAGTTTGCATAGTGCAGAGTTTTTGAAGAGCAGGGCCAAAAAAGTGAACATATAGCCCATATAGCACTTTAGCATGCCATGAGGGCACTAGCATGTGTTTTGGCTTCTGCAGGGCACTTTAGCATGCATTTTGGCTCCCAAAAGTATACTTTTTTACTCCCAAGAGGGCATTTGAACTCTCTAGCTCTAACCTTAGCATACATTTTGGCTGCCATCAAGGTATAATGGAGCAGTTTGGCTCCTACAGGCCACTTTAGCATGCATTTTGGCTCCTTAAGGGCACTTGAGCATGCTTTTTAGCTCCCTAGAGGGCACTTTAACATTTATTTAGCTCCCAAGAGGGCATGTTAGGATGAATTTTGGCTCCCAAGACAGCACTTTAGCACACTTTTTACCTCTCAAGGGGCGCTTTAACATGCGTTTTAGCTCCCAAGAGGGCATGTTAGCATGGATTTTGGCTCCCAAGAGGGCACTTTATCATGCTTTTTACCTATCAAGGGGTGCTTTAACATGCGTTTTAGCTCCCAAGAGGGCACTTTTTGGCTCCTAGAGGGCACTTTAGCACATGTTTTGGCTCCTAGAGGACACTTTAGCATGTGTTTAGCTCCCAAGAGGGCAATTTAACGTGCATTTTAGCTCCCAAGAGGGCATGTCAGGATGCATTTTAAATCCTAAAGGATAATTTGGTGCGTGATTTGGCTGCCATGACTTTAGAACATGTTTTGGGCACTTTAGCATGCGATTTGGCTCCTAGAAGGCATGTTAGTATGCATTTTGATGCCTAGAGGGCATGTTTGGCACACAAATTGGCTGCAACATGCCACTGATTGAGACCATAAATTCAAAGATCCGATGACGCTCCCTGGGTTTTCTGGTTTTCCCTCCATGTTACCCAGACATTAAATCTGCTATAGCCTGACTTACACTGCTTAAACCATGTCACTACCTCAAATGTGCATCTACAGAAGGGAGCCAGGGCTCCTGGAGCAGTGCCAAGGAGCGTCCCTACAGCCTCTCTGCAGAAACAGCTTTGTCAAACTCAGTTAGCCGCCTCCATAGGGAAACACTCTTTCCACAGTAATACTCCAACTATTCACATCATGCCCCTGCCTCTGCCTCAGCCCCCTCATCAATCCACACAGCAACAAAGGTAAACAGCCTCACACCTTCCAAACAGAGGCCCTTGCTTCTTTGTTGACACAGTCTATGTGCAAAACCGCCTGCACAAAGGGTAAGCGACTCACAGGACAGACTGTGCTTCATTTACAGAAGGTAATTGCACTGGACCCAAGTGCTGCACTTTTGTGATGAGATTTTTTCCAGCTTTGCTAAAACCTTGTCTAGATTTGTTTACTCTGCAGATGAAATTACTTTGACAGGGACACGTAATAAGTTCAGCTAAACACAAACATGTCACCTTCAGGCAAGAACGGTCACCGTCATTGACAGGCTATTTACTTTACTGCCCTCATTATTATGTACACCTATGCATGAAATAGCATGACACTTGTCTGGTCAGGATCACTTAAGACACTCTAAATGAAAACCCAGAATTGGTGTGTTTCCAATTTTGGGCAGTAGGGTTTTGACCCACGTTGGGTTCTGTATGCTTCTCCACGTTAAAACTATACCTTTTTCTTCTGCTCAGCCACACAAACTATACTGTAATCTGTCATAGATTGACAAACATGGACAGCTCCACCTCTCATCCAAACATGCACACAGTGTTGTACCTAAATGCATTCATTCAACAATGAATATTTTGCAGCCTGATGAACAAACTGTGAAAGCTTTCATTTTGTTGGCTGTGCGCTGTCTATTTTTAAATTAATTCAATAGGGCGGCAGATTTCTGTTCCAGGCGTGAAACCCGGCTAAACACGCTGTTAAAGGCCTTCATATTTAGTGGAAAAAGGTTCAGTCAGGCAACAACACTAGCTACCAGCGTCAAACCTCCGCATGCGTCATTAAAACAAAAACAACAAAAATAAAATGACAAGACCAGTGTGAATGGGAATAATCTCACAAATCTCTGGCATTCAAGGAGAAAATCAAATCCACACTTCAGAAAAAAAAAAATATATATATATATATATATATATATATATATATATATATATATATATATATATATATATATATATATATATATAGGGAAACAAAGAATTATGAACTACTTCATTTTTTGGAACTATGAACAAACTATTAACGATAAACAATTATGAACAATGAACTATGAACTACTTCATGTAGAAAATGAACTTGCTTACCTTGCTGCTCCAGACTCACCATTATAACAGTTTTATTGTCTGTTAATGTCTGTGTCTCTCTTATCAATGTCACTGTTGCTATTTCACCAATAAAAAAAAATGATCATGTGTAGCCTACAGGGATGTGAACAAGGTTTATCATACCCAGAATAGAATAAAAAAAAAGATGGCACAAACTAGGATGTTAATGCACATCATGTAAAATCTGAAACTTTTACACTGCATCTTCCTCAGCCTTGCTGAGAAAATAGCGATGATGTTTTTGAAAATAATGAACAGAAAATAAGTGTCACACTGTTCTGTAGAGTTTAACTTGGTCATTACTTCTTCAGTCTTATGTACATCAAATTCCATGAACTCCAGATGAAGAACATTTCATTCATGCACAATACAATAAAATGGAGAAAGGTCAAGGAGTGTGATAGTGAGTGCTACTGTGCAGACACTGCTGCTGCTATGTTTTCTCTCCTTTTCCCAAGGCAACAAATTGATGGGGTTTGTTGCAGAACAGCCTGCACTAAAAGAAGCCAGAGATTAGTTGATCATGATACGGAAGTTGGAAAAAAAAAGAATAAAAATGACAGAAGGCAAGCGTGGTGCGCTTCGGCTAAAACAGATAAATCAAGTGTTCTGTGGTTCTCTGTTTCTTAAGTTAGTAAAGACTGCCATATAAAACTCATTGAATGCAGACCTGTGGGGTTTCTCACTTTGGAAGGAAGGAATTGTGCTATTTCAAAGTCTATTATTCAAAATGAAAAGAAATTCTTAGATTCTTTGAAATCAGTGCAGGAACATGCAGCAGGGCCTGGCACAATGGGCAGCATTGTCGCTTCACAGCAGCGTTAATTTTACTGCCATCATTACTTATGACTAAATTGTAACTATCATTTAAAAAAAAAGAGGAAAAAATGTTATTTTAACTAAATCTAACTTTCATATAAATGACTAAGAACTTGTCAAATTCAACACTGATTCACAAGAGGTTTGCTCTCCAGCGAGTGTGGAGCCACGTCTGCTGGGATATGCTCTTGTTAAAGACTTTGCTTTAACTATCATCGGCTTGCCGCACTTATATGAATGAGTGGTGTGATTATCCATTATCTATTCAATTTGACACCGGGTCATCATTAAGTTTGCTGACGCATGTTTAAATTTATTGGCAGAGGGGGGAAAATAATTGATGTTCATGGTTCAGTTCACAGACATTTTCCGGGAGAAGTTAAACTGGTGTAATGGTGACGCCTGTGCCTGTTCCCTCTGTCCTTCTTCCTTTGCCTCTGGCTCCTGCTGTGTTTCCGCGCCTGTATTAATTATGTTACTGGAAACACAAATCTGTTAACACAGTCACATTATGGGGACTCATCTCCCCCCATATGGGAGCTGGAAGCTTCGTTGTCCTTAACAGTTAAGCCCAGGTTTTGGGTTAAATAAATAACATGATAAGACACTCATTTGCTCCACTGCTGAGAGTTCGAGGAGAGGATCAATAGCCCCACACTGCCTACTGCATACTACTACATTATATACTGCACACTGCCTACTAATTGAACGATTAAGTATGCCATTATCAGCAGACTGCTCACAGTGAAGTGTACAACCATGTATCCCAGAATGCATTTTTTTTTATAGCCAGCCAGATGAAATAAATTAAAGGTCCCATGTAACAGATTTGATTATAAAGAAGGTCTATGCAGGTCTATATCACAATGTTACAGTTGCCGCCCACCTCACAGCCATTCAAATCAGTAGATGAGAGGTTCATTTATATTAATGAGACAGATAGATAGAGGATAGAAAACAATATTGAAATATTTTTTTTGTTTAAAACAACAAATAAAGTTATAGAAAAGGGTGTACAACATGGTAGTTTTAAGTGTCTCCGTAAGCCATGATACAGCTAAATGGAAATCAGCCATTTTTTATTTAATGTTAAGCCTCTCTTACATTAAATATTACTTATAAATGGCCTAAATAATAGATATATTAAAAAACATTTAAAAGAAATGTTGTTGCAAATGTGGTAAAATGTTGTAGTTTCACTATATAAGTGGCTATTTAATGTGGTGGAACATAAAAAACATATAACTTTAAAATTGAATTAAATGTAAAACATAAATAAATGCAAAGTTTACTTAACATAGATAGTGAGTTCAATTTTTTTTTTGGTGAAAATTTTCCAAAATTCGGAATAAAAGACAACCTTCGGTTATGAGATAGTGTCAAATGTCCATAAGCAAAAGGGACTGGCGAATAGAATATCCTGATCACCTGACCTCATAAATTATATGTTCTTCAAAAAGCGCCCTCTTCATGCCTAACTGTAAAAACATAAATTTCATATCAAAGTTTTCTAGAAAAATGAAGATAAAGTGAGTGTTGCCATATGGCAACACTATGCAATAGAGAGTTAACACCTGCACTCGTCCTTTTCATGACATGTCAAAAATAGGCGTGTTCCTCACCTGTCCACCAGGCGTCCTCAGTCCGGTCACCTTCCCTGCACATCTGTGGCTCATCCCCTCATCAGCCTGTCTGACCTGCCTCCTGCTGCACCAGCTGCACCTCGTTATAGCACGTTACTGTCACTGTCTGTTTTTGTCTCCCTGTCTGCCTACCTGTTTGTTTCCTGTTGTGAACTGTTGACTGCCTGTCAATTTAAATTCCGTTTCATGTCCTCCTTACAAGTTGGTGTCAACTGCTATTTCACTGTTGAGAAGATTCTTTTTGGGAAGTTTTTTTTTTTTTTGCATATGGATGATGCAGTTGTAATTACATTGAAAGAGCGATTTCACCCTCTAGGCCTGACTTCTCATTATTTAAACTCAATCACATATGAGGAGGAATGCAATAACATGATATAAAATTGGTTCATGTTTAAATGTCCGCTCAGAAATGTTACATAGTGGAAATGATTTAAGTAGCCTAGATTTTTTATGACATGGACATACATTGACAAAAGAAGGAACATGCAAATACAGTTATTGTGGCTACAATCTATGTTGAAAGTGTGGATCTACTGTTTTAAAATTGCATTGATAGACCAAGTAAAATTGAATTTATTATAAATGTCTTATTTTGTTACTTACTACTTTTTCCTGTATATTGTAACGGCCTGAGCATTTTACTATTATCTGCCCAAATTCATTCATAGATAAATGACTTTAGGCCCAGATTCTGTTTTGTCAAGTGATAGTGCTGGGATTTCCTGAGGGTCTGTGAACAAATCTTGGAGAAAGACGGCTATGGCCCACAGTAGCCTGTTAGCATGAGGAATAAAGTAGCAGTTAAACCACCAAACATCTTAGTGTGTGGTTTTTGAGAGACATTACAATAACATGTAACGTCAGCTGCACGATCTTTGCAGGAAGAAACGGGACAACAGAGCTTTGAATTGTAACAAAGGTGCTGGGAAGCAACATGAGGATATAGCGATTTACACTGTAAGAAAGTGCTGCTGCAGGATAGAGCTGTGATACGTCTATGGGGTTTTAACTTTTAATGATAATAATGATGTTTTGAATATCTGTCAAAGGAATTCCACAAAAAAGTATACACACCATCGCGCCATGCACAATCTGTATCTGAAAGCTGAGGATGATCTGACAAACAGTAAGAGAGATATGTGAGCCACAAACACACAGATGTTTCTTGATTTTATAGATAGATACATTAATATTATTGCAATGCCCAGACTATATCATTACTCAAATTTACTGTATGTGTGTTTCTACAGGGACTGATTAATAATAGTGTTTTTGATACTATGCATATTGTTGTCAAGCAGGTGATTACTCTTTATGAATTGATGTGTTGCAGGTGTCCACACCCATAATCCACAGTTAGGCTGTTTACAACATGTCCCCCAAATTAAAAAAAACAAAAATAACATTGGTCTCTGCCCTCCAGAAGTATGAAATATGTGTCCATAATAACTGTTCCATTAACATTATAGAACAACTGCCTGGTTGATGTGTTGTTGATCCCTCCCTCCATCCACCACATCCTCCTCTGTTTCCTTTTTTACTCCCAATGGACAACAGTCCTAATTACTGCATCTTCTGGGCATTTGTCACTTGAACATTAGCAAATGTCATTGTTAGACATTTCACTGATATAACCAATGCTCTATTTCTCCTTGGGAGAACAGTCTCTGTGTTTCTGTGTCTAAAATACATGTAAAAACTGAACATATCCCACTGCAATAATGTTATGTTTTACAAGCATTGTCACATTAACATACGAGTGTGCGGGTTTGTTAATTGGATTACTGCTCATTAGTGTGTTTTTATTGTTTTTTAATATACCACATATGTATCATTGGTGATTGAACATGTTCTTGTATTTCCACCAAAGGAATTATCTTAACACTAATGTTTTACTCTAAAGAAAGTCACAGGATCACAAGTCCCTTGTCCAATCTTTGGCAGAGATCGTCTGTTCTGATCATCATTCTCTGTTTGCCTCTATAATTCAGATTTAATCCCTACAAAAGCACACACAGACAGTTTATGGACTGAATATGTGCTCCTCCCCCAAACTGCTAAGCCACATTTAGGAACTGATTTGTGGCTTACATGTGGAGTCATGTAAGGATTTCAAATGTTATGCAACAACAATGGCATATCCATCTTTACTATGACAGCAAACACAGTAGCTATCATTTACGTCTAAATGCTTGAGTAATAAATTATTTATATATTTTAAATATATCACACTCTCTGAATATGGGGCCTCTGGCAAATCACACACAAAAAAAGCAAGCAAAAAAAACTGAATTGAAGCTACATTGCATATGCACACACAATCTCACACACATCTAAATAAGCACTGCAGACATTCACATCCAGACATGAATATCTGCAGTCACGATTGTCATAGATGCAAATATATTATACTCACATTTAAATGCTAACTAAAATAACACAAAAATACATATTTTAAGAATAGAGCGTACAGACTCGCATCTTAATGTCAGCTAGACCTTTTCGCTAAAGTATTGTTCCCATAATACAAATGTGATAAGGATGGAAACGAGACAAAATCCAACAACAAATGTCGAATGTCATTCAGAGACCTAATTGGTTGTATGTGCAACTCAAAATGGAAAAGGAGTTGGAATCTGTAGTAATAATGAAGGCAATTTAAAATGTTCCATCCAATGGTGAGGCCAAATGATTTCATTTGGCTTATAAATAAAATATAACGATTCTCAATGTCTCTGTTTTGTTCTTCGCTTCTAATGAAACATCCTTTTCGACTCATGACCTTCCTCGTCGAAGGATAAATACATTGACATGCAGCTTCAGAGATGAGGACAAATGATAATGGCACTAAATCATGGTATAAATTAAATAATGCAATATAAATGTAATATAAATCCATCTAGAACTTGTCATAATATCAACCTCATGGTGGCGCTATACAGGAGAAGCCAGAATTCATCCTCACTAAAAGCCAAAATCCAGCAATAAAAGACATGTTTTAACAGAGCCACAGCTGTTCCCCTGCTAACATAATCCATTCTTAAGGGTTAGAATTCTTTTTAAAGGCCGCTCCCTGCTCTGACAGATGGAAACGGCCACAATGATTTGGCTCTCCATCACACCGGGAGTGAGGCAGAGTAGCTCCGTCTATGGTAACTGACAGACAATAGCCTGACCACCCCGGCAGTGGTCTGGACTGACAATGTTCAATATTTCCGAGACGGCGGTCAATGCTGGAACCTCTAAATTATACACAAGGTCCTCCAGGGAACCTCGCTTCAATACGTCTCACTACAGCGAACAAAGCTCATGGTCACACAGCCTTTCTGTCATGTGTCCGTGTTGTCTGGACTGAAGACATCAGCGGGACAATATGCTCCAAATGGATGTACCGTAGAGGGTGTCCGTAAATCTTTGCCGGTGACTCAGTTCAGTAGGAGGTTATTTCCAAGGTACGAATTCAGGTGATATTGTGGCCGGCTTTGTCGAGACGGAGCTTTTACTTGAAATCATACATCAATGGAAGTAAAATCAAAATACATGTGAAAGCACAGTGGAGTTAAAACTCGTGACTACAAACGAGCCAGCACGCTGTACACTTTCTTTGCTTGTGTTTGTCTTTGACTATTTTCAATTACTCATGGTGCTACTATCCCCTTCCTTGATCTATCCACAACATTGTTATCTTTCTCCGCTACTTATAATATGTTTACTCATCCTGATGAATTCAATTACATCTTTTCAGAGGAAATTACTGTGGGGGTGGCTCAGCCTGCCAGAGGTCAGCGCTAACTGTGAATACTAAAACTACTCCCGCAAACACATTACACAGCCTATTACCTGCTGCTTTCCACACAGCACTCTCCGATCCTACATAAGCCTATCCGCTGCCACAGATGAAATGCTTTCTAGATGGGATCTGGCGTGGAGAAGAGGGAAAGAGAGCTGGAGCTGTCCGCGGGCCTAATCGTTTCAGAGAGCCATTCCCACTGCAGCTGCAAAACACGCCAATCCTGATTAGGGAAGTGTGTACACGGTCAGGCCAGGCATGAAAGGTGCAGAAAGTAGGCTTGGCCTGGGGGCGGCTTCCCGTACTGACACACTTATTCTGTGGCCCACTGGTGGGATCAATAAGGCGCAATGCAAAGCAGGTAGAAAGTAAGGCAGCGACATACTGCCTTTGACAGGTGGTAGGCATCGCTTCATCTAGGGTTTTTTAGTATACTCTTTACTTGGAATATATTAAATGTACATGCCCTTTTAATTTTGAGTCCATTGCCTTCCCTGCAGGGAGACCTGCCCCAGTCGTCTGCTTTGGGAACAAGATGTCACAATTAGAACATCTCTGTCCCACTATTTCACTTCCTTGTGAAGCATCAATGTCAACGATTTTATCGTTTTACATTTGTTAAATCTCTGAATAGATGCTCGTGTTGGGAAAGCTGTTGCAGAATCAATTCAAACTTTCAATGACTGCATTGTGACCATGATCTCAGTATTAGTTTTATTATGTATAAAAGTTCAAAATGCATATAGTAAGAAAATTACAAAGGTGTCTGATGATTATCTCACCCATCTGAATTAGTAATTCTTCAAGATTAGAGGTAGCACCTGATTTTGTTTCTTTTTTATAGGGCAAAACCAACTGCTGGAGAACCATTCCAAGCACAACAGTGACCAAATCCAAAAATATTCTTTTCCCTTTGACAAATAAAGCTCTTGCACTTTTGAGGAAGACATATACTACGAGGCAAGGACTCAAATTAGGATGCACAGAACATGCTCAGGGAGTGAGAGAGGCATTTGCACATGAAGAGTTGAAAATGAGTCACATTCAGCCAAGCTGTGAGCTCCACCTAGGAGGCAGTGAAAGAGACCGAGACAGGCACAGAGAGGGGCTGAGGCAGGCAGGCAGGCGCCAAGCCTTGAAGAGGGGCATTCTGGCATAATGACTCTCATTTACTATTGACAGGCCTTGGGAAAGTTAAACTAATTATGACAGCACACAGATGCTGAATAGCCCTTGATGATGTTAATCACTGGCAATCCAACAAACAGGTGTTGAATGATTTCTGTTACCTCCCCTGAAATTATAGGATGCTCAGATTTTTCCCAGCACACCGCTCAAAGAAACAATCTACCTAAAGCAGCATCACGCTTCTTATTCAATTTTGGCAGATTTAATGAACGCTCGGGATCATGAATACCTTCCCCCCCTCATGCTGGAAAAAAGGAAACTATTTTTTTAATCTGAAATGGTAGAGACTAGCAGGGAGATTTCCAATGGGTCCATTGCACATATCTCTTACCGCGACGGAAATGCAGCCTGGTCTTTTACGATCATAGAAACAATGGCGCTTTTCTATACTCGGTTTTTAAAAAGACTTGCCGAGAATCACAATTAGCGACGTACATCGCATTTAGAAGGCATCCTCCAAGCCACCAACCAGCAAACTCGACAAGGGCTTCAGGTTGTACATGATTTCCTATATCCATGGATATGAAGATAAGTCTATTCTAAACTTTGTGGGTTACATTAGCAAAAGGTTCACTACTAAATTGTGTGTAACCATATATGCGAGTGGTAATGTATTACTGTTTGCATGCATGTTCCTAGTCATTGCAATGCTGTTAGCTTAGCATTACATAGGCTGTAATGTAGAGTTGCAAGGATGTGCGAGCTGGCAACTATTCATTACAGGGCTAATGCAATGCTAAGCTAACAGTAGCATTGCCAGTTGGGCAAATGGCTGAGTGAAAAAAATGGTTTTGCTTATTTAACTCTGGGGCCTGCAAGGAATGACTAAATTTTACATAGGGGTGGAGAATTCCCTTAAATGACTAGGAACATGCATACAAACAGTAATACGTTACCACACGCATATACAGTAACAAATAATTTATTAGCAGACCTTTTGCCACAAAGTCTTAAAGAATGTAGACTTACAGAATTTATGGACATGCCTTGGAGGATGCCTTACAAATGCTATGATTCTCGAAACGTCTTGTAAATACAGGCTACATTTCCAGAACAGCAAGAGATATATGCACAGAGCCTATTGAATTCAGTATATTGACTGCTATCAGTGTTGTAGTTTTAACATGTGCCTCTTTGAAAATTACCGTATTAAAACATGTCTTTTTAACTAAATCCCTATGAACTAAATAACATAATCAGTGATTCATACCATCTATCCTAGAATATATAAAAGTAATAAATAATTTGTCAGATATTGTCAATCTACTGACACCTTATCTACTACTACTGAGCCATGACAGATCTGCCCTTAAACAACAAAGATATGCGCATAGATTCATTATTAATACCTGAATCACATTCTCAACACATGCGTAAAACTGACAGTGGTTTGTCAAGGAGAGCTCTGTCAACCAGGAGGAGATCATAACTCATTTAATGAGCTTTATGATACATAAAACATCTCTTTCTGCAACTCCCAGCTCACTGAAGATCATTGTTAACAGGCGGGGATAATGTGTAAGCATAAAGATAATAGGCTCAGCTGAATGCCATTAAATTGTATAAAACTTCAAGTGCTGCGCCAGGGCCAAAAAAAACTCTGCACAGTGAATGGATGCATGATTAGCTATTAAATATCTGCCAGGATTTTTATTTAACAGTATTTTATTGAACAAATGTTATTATTGTTGAGCTGCTTTGTGCAGAATTTAATGTTCAAAGCAAATATAGATTCAGCAGACAAAATTTTTGAATTTGTCAGAAATGTTTCTAATAAATAAGTTTCATTCAATTAGCATGTCAAGTTCAAGCCGCTGCCTCTGTTAATGTTCAAAGTACAAGGAGTTTGACTTGTTGCAATTTGGTTATCACATCCTCAAAACACCTTTGCTATGCTGTTGCATGGGCAGCTCGTAATAATGAGAATAATAATAAACTCAGGGCTTGTAACAGCAATGGAGAGTTAAAAGGTCAGAAATATAGCTTGGGGCCAAACCATTCTGAGCTTAATAGTGATAAGTAAAATTTAAAAATCCACTTTAAAACGAACAGGCAGCCAGAGAAAAGATGAAAGGATAGGCATAATGTGCTCTCACTTTACCTGTTAAAATCCTGCCAGCTGCATTGTGGATTAATTATAGAGAAGAGATAGACTTCTTGCTGCAGACTGGGAAAAGGACTTGCAATAATCTAACCTGCTTTATTTTATATAAAAGCATCGATGCCTGTTTCAAGGTTTCTGGTCGACAGGAATGTCTTCATTTATTGTTCCTAAGTTGAAAAAAGCACAATTGTGTAACTACAGTTACTGTTATGTTATGTTGAGCATATGTACCTTGTATGTTCATAAGTGTCGAATCAGTGTTGAGAATTTAAAGGAATTTTAAACCTTCCATTTAAGAATGTTCTCAAGAAAGGAAAAAAAAAAAAAGAAATTATTGGGGTCACAGCTGAGGTAAACCTGGGCATCATCTGCATAAAAATGGAAACTGATGTCATGTGATCTTATGAGATGTCCCAAAGGCAGCATGTAAATGGTAACAGAATCAGGCCAAGCACCTGAACCCTGAGGAACCCCACAAAGCAGCCTTGATGTGGAAGACCTGAACTCAGAAATATCAACAGAGAAAATCCTGTCTATAAGGTTGGACTAAAACCCTTCAAGGGCTGAGCTGCTCACCCATTGCTCTAAACGGAACAGGAAGACAGTGTGATCAACTGGGTCAAACGCTGCACTGAGATCAAGGAGAGAGTCAGCAGCTAAAAGCGAGATATTCATGACCTGAAGAAAGGCACTTTCTGCACTGTGGTGAGGTCAAAAAGCTGATTGGAAATATTTAGCATTCATAAAGGCTAACAGTTGATTTGCTACAATCTTCCTCGGGGCTTTGGACAAAAAAAATCATTTGAATTGAGTCCAGCTTTCCAATACCAGGGCACAGTACCAGAAGACAGTTATGTATATAAACTGTTCAGTATAAAAAGACAAGTTGTGTTGGAAGATTCTTTTAAAAAATCAAGAGGGACAAATGTCTCCAGCATGAAGGATTTTGTTGACAATTTCTAACAGTGTAGTTGGAGAGACAAGGTTGAAGTGATCAAAACAAGTATTAGGCCTGGTGGGTAAATAAACTGACGGGCGAGATAGGATGAGGTAATAGTCAATGACAAACGATGGAGATCTTTTGAGTAAAGTTTGAAGCCTCATCACAGGGTTCAGGAAAAGTATCGACAAACAGACAGGGGAAACATCAATGGCACATCTTATAATGTTAAAAAACACTTTGGGATTAGAAATATTCAATTGAATGAGATAAGAAAAGTTAACCTCAGCAATAAAGAGCTTCATCAGAGCCTCAAGGTACTTAATGGTGACCGGGGGGGCATGGTGCCTTCCACTTACTGCTCGGTTTTACATCACTGTGTTTTCATTTATCCAGGGCTGGGAGGTGTTTAGTGTTCCAAATGGTGCAATTTCATCAAGGATGGATAAAATTGCACCACCATTGCAGATTATATTGAAATTAATTAGATGTTCATCCACTGATAAGAAGGTCTCTGTCTCATGAGAGAGTTACAAGCTTTACAAAAAATATGGGCAGAGGTAGAATTAAAAACCGCAGACCGTAACTATGTATGAGAGCAGCAAAACAAGGAGGTAAGACCAAATTAAAACAGATATAATACGATCAGAAATACAAGATTCAGAACATGTCAAGTCAGATGATGTAGCCTAGGACTATAAGATAAAACAGGATCAGGAGTATGGCCCCGACAGTGAGTGGGCCCAGTCGATGAGAGAGATAAACTATGAGAATCAATCAGGGATAAAAATTCAGCAAGTTAGACTTTTAGTGGTGCAGCAGACATGAATATAAAAGTCACCTAGGATTAAAAAACCTGTTATATCAGTGAAGAATTATTGATAGGAGCTCTGAGAGTTTGTTTATGAAGCCAAATAAAGATGATTTTGGTTCTGTGGACTCAAAGGCAAGGACATGGAATGCTCCCCTTTAATACAAATGCGCCCCAAAGGAGGAAAACAGTCCCAAGTCAATATAAAAAAGATTCAAATTCTTATAGCAACCCCTCCCTCTTCACAAAATTATAGGTTGGTTGAAAAAAGAATAAAATTGTCAGGTTGAGCCCACGATTCTGTTATCTTGAAAATGTCCAGATTCTGTAATAAAATGAAATTGTCCAAAAGACGTTTTAACAGATATCTACATCGACTGTATTTGGCGTTTTGGCATGGGGCCGTGGAGGTGACCGAGGCCAGCAGGGAATATGAATAAGATCAGATGGTGTGACCATACGGATTGAACCAGCTGGTTTGCTGAAAATCTGTTCCTTCTGTCGCTGGTCACAGGAATGTGACCCCAAGACCTGCACCACACTCACTGTTGTAAAGGGGGCTTTTCAGAGGAGGTTTGACCAGAAATTTTGTTTTAAAACATCAAAAAGCTTTGACGTTATGTTGAGACCAAAGTAAGCATGCTAACCAGCTAGCTGCAGAGCTTCCTCTCTTGAAATACCACTTTGTGCCTCAGGGGGTGATGTTGAGTCACTGTAGAGTCCTTTCTACACTCAGTCCACTATGAGATGAAGAAGTAGTTCCTTCCCAAGCTACTGAGAGTCATAGTAGAGCCAAAGCTGCTGTCAGTATGCCTTTATCTACTTTATTAATGGAGAATTTCAACCCTTATGCCCTCCCTAATCCTTGAATTATTTCTTTATTGTTGCAAAAAAAAAAAAAAACATAAAAAATGAATCATTTTCCATATAATAAATGGTAGGAGATGGGGATTTTGGTGGTGATTAGAGCCTTGGACATATCAGATTAGCAACAGAATTGATTTGATTGGATTAATATTTTTATATAAGACCAGATACTCCCTCCCTCTAATTGACTTCCATTATAACACATTTCTTAATCTCACTACCATTATAATATACCATTCTGTATTGTCAGAATTTCATCTTGAAGAAAAGTAGTGATATTTGACGTATTTGCCCAAGATTCAACCATTAACCCGTTGTATGCTGATGCAAGAAATTATTGTATTTTTGCCTGTTACGAGCAATGTGACTACCAAGAGATGACACATACACCAGTCACACAAGTTAATACTGAGCTGTTATTAACTTTGTTTTAACCTTTTTTGTCAGGCAATAAAGAAACCATTTAGATTTCCGAGTCCCTTTTTCAAAAAGAAACAGCTGATCTTCTGAGCTGATCTGTGTAAAACTATGGTAATTTACCTATGGAATATAGATGCAATATGTTAGATTTCAGTAATCAGTACTGAATGAGGTTGAGCAGTGTTGATGGAATGTCACAGTCATCTATCTGCTGGGCTGAAGATCAATCTACTGAAATCAGCTTCAGAATTGTTAGTCCTGTCCATCTTGTCTCGTATCTTGCCTCCTCCTGTCAACAGAAAGCTATTGAGACCTGGTCACTTCTGTAGAGGGAGAGTTAGAAGCTGCTGGATGCACCTGCTGCTTTCTGGAGTAATGAACGCATATCAGACGGGCAAAACACTGGATAATACAAGCCTTTTACCAGCAGGACGAATTTATTTATGTAACTTTTGGGAAACACTGACTCTCTTCACTTCAAGAGCTGAGCTGATGACTCATTGCTCCTTTAAAGTCTCGCATTTTGATATTTTGATAACCAACAGAACAGTAAACAGTAAGGTTCAGTGAGTGATACACACACAAACCAAAATGCTTTGCCCAAAGTAGACAGAACACTAGAAAGTCGACAGACAGACACACACACACACACACACACACACATACACACACACTGCCCTCTATTTGTTTGGATCAGGTGGTCAATTCATGCACGTTGTACCTTTAAAGTGAAAAGTGAAAAGGCCATGAAAGGGTCATGCTGAGGTGTGCGTCTAAGAGAATTGAAAATGGAATGACATTAGAAACTAGTTTCTTGGTTCCTTTCTGACTCCATCCATTTGGTAAAAGTCCAGGAATGATCAAAAATGATGATAAATTCATATGCTGCTGTTGAACAGAAATTTTTCAGCCGCTGGTGAAGGCTAAGCAGTCTATAGCTCTTTAAAAGAGGAGGGACGGAGCCGGACTCTCAGTTGCATAATGATTCAATGTCCTGGTCCAGGTTGGTTGATTGTCTAGACACAACGTCATTAGATCTAACATCTACTATTACAGTGTGGACTGAGGGCTGACGCTGGATGAGCATTGGGCTAAGTTTAATAAATCCTCAAGCTTTCTGCCACCAAGACAATATGTGATGTCAGATTTGGCAAATTTTATGATGGAGTCACCCCAACACCAAGATTCCTGGCTCACATCTGTCTCCAACGGTGCAAACTGCAAGGTTGAAAGGGAGTTGGCAGGTAACAAAAGGAGCTGAACTCAGGGAGCCAGGGGGCGACAGGATCCTTGAAGCCGGAGAGCAGCTGAGCTGGCTCGGATACACCAAGTGACAGCAAGGACAAACGGCTTTGGGGGTTGAAACAAAAGCATCTGTTGAGGAGTCGGATCCATATTGGTCAAAGAGGGAAAAGCTACATTTTTAACAATTGGTGCCTAGGAGGCAACATCTCAGACAGGCTGTGGAAGGCTATCACCAGGCATTTCCATGCAACCATAGCCACACTGAGGTCATGACCTTGGTATTTTTTTCCTAAGATTCCTTTAGATTAAAACTGTTCCCCTTAGGCTACAAATCAGCAAGTAAAATGTTAACACAAAGCCCAAAAGCCAAATACATAAAGCCCAGCTAAATATCATGACATCAATGCAGCCTCACTGACAGAGATGCTTATATATTTGACTCGTTAAAAGCAAAAGTAAACACTGTTGTGACGTTACTGATGACTGAAGGTCTATTTTTAGCATTTGAATGAATCAGAGGATGCAACATAAGACAATCAAAGTTAGCATTACTTCCAGCAAGGTAGAGGATGAGCAAACAGGAGGAAAAGTACAAATTTTAATATTCTAAGAGAATGAGAAATATAGTGAAGTAGCCTACAGATACAGACAGATCGCCAATAGAGATGCTAACCTGTAACCTGCTGTAAATGTAGCCTAGGCTAAAATGTGAAAGGACATGCAATGATTATAAATATTTTAAGGTCATATTCAGTCACAGTAGTGACTAAACATGGCAATTTATATAGAGATTATATTTATATATTATCACTTCATTATGACTCAGTATGCTAGTATATTCTGTATATATATATATATATATATATATATATTATGGCCCTGGTTTCGGAATCCTGAAATTCACTGTTACTCATGCTGCACCTCACCATTTCACATTAATTTACCTCTATTTTAATTCTCATAAAGGGAGCGTTCTGTTGTCCTTCTTTCATAGAACTAACAAGGTCGTAATATATGATTTCTATGTCCTCACAAACCTCTTGACTTGTTTGTCTTAGTGACGCTGGATAAAGGCTGAAGCATAAATGTGAGGAAACCATACAAATTCAACACAGAACTACTGTACAGTACAGCAGCAAAGGCTGGAGGACAAACCAAATGAGAGCAGCTTCTAATGAAAAGCAGAGGACAGGTTTACTGCAGGGACTCTCCATATTATTAGCAGATAAAAGATGTGCTTAAAGAGCAGGAAGGTTCCGATCAGTTTCAACAATCTATAAAATTGTTTTTACTCTCTTCTTCTCCAAATGGCCTTCTCTTATTAATGCAGAGAAGCAATTTTGAAACTAACATCATTTATTAAAATTGTGTGCCTACATTCTTATGATTTTATTTAAACTTACCTTCGACCACTGGTTAATTACTTCTTACATTTCATGTTGTCTTTTAAAAATATAAATTAATATATAATTAATAATTTAATAAGTAATTAATTTCATTATATATATATATATATAGTCTAAGACACATTTTGAAATGTTTCTCCAACATGTACAAAGTCTTGAAGCATCTTGTGTTTAATCTTACTTTAAAGAATATGAAAAGTGAGTTCCCAACTTATCCTTTTTAACTTACTAATTGTGAAAGAAAATTCTGATAGTTTGTTCAGTTTTATGATTTTGCTCTGATTATCTTTTTTTTTTATCTTGACTGGCCTGGCATGAAACAATCCTCAGCGGGACTACATGTACAGACGGAACACAACAGGGTATCGTTCCCAAAAATAAAAATTCATGACATTGCCCGAGCCCTTCATGACACTTACACTGCACATACTAAAATACATAATTAGCTATTAGAAAATAAGGATGAATCGGACAGATCCGGTTATGCTTGGAGAGAGGAGGTACTCAGCAGCGCTATAATCATGATAATCAAAATCTTACTGTTTTTTCCTTTTTTACTTTTTCAATATACTATAAATATCCTGCATGAATAGTGGAATTAAGAGAATGATGTGTTATTGACAGAGGGGACTTGAACACCTGTCATCCTTGGGGAAAATTAAGAAATTAATTAAAAAAAGAAAAAAAAAGATCATCACTGATATAATGTAAGTGTGAAACTGTCATGAGCATGTAAATTACCCATCAGTGACAGAACAGTCAGTTCCTTGTCATTTTGATTATCCCTTGATTGAGCTACATTTATTACTGAGAAGATTAATATTTTATTCTTTACAAAATACACAGGGATACACAGGAAAAATAAATCACAGTCCCTGGGATTTAGCAAAAGACAAAAAGTCTTTTTGTGTGATCATGACAGTGAAAGAGATGGATGTGTGTGTGTAGTCCCTGCTCTGTAAAACACTGAAGCGAGTCTCAGCAACAGGCGGTGCAGCAAACGACAGATTAAGACGTCTTCTGAACCAAAAAACCCCTCACTCACTCCTGCACCCGACCCAAAACTTTTGATGGAGACGGAAAGCCGGAACCTCAAGGAATAACAAATTGAACCATTGGCCCACCTTGAGGATTTTTTTCCACGTTGTGAACATTTGCTGGCTAAGCAACAAGCAGAGAACTCGCTAATGGAAGCTGTTAAATTTTATTTTGCTCTAAAAATAGTGTGCCGTGCATTTTCCCTCTCCCTAGAGTTTTGAGCAATGAGCGAGTGTTTTCTTTGGCTGTGTGCAACGTGGCAGAAAACTCAAAAAAAATGCTTGGATCATGACTGTGAGGAGTGAGCCTGTCTACTCTAAACAAGTCAATTAAAGATTCAAACAATATAAGGCAATACCATGAATTATTGGATATGCACTTTGCTTATATAAGGTCCTAAAACTCTGTAGAAGAGCAGCTGCTGCACCCTTCCTCCACTGGATATTCAATCAGATGATGTTTTGTTGATAGATAGTAAAATGTCGCTCTGCTCCACAATTGCACCTGGGTTTTAGATGGGCTGGGATGCAGAGGACCAAACAGCCAGTAATATGAATTCATTTTCCCAGTTATTACAGTAAATTGTTTAGTAATCACCTGTTCCTCAATAAGCGAGTTCATTTTCAACGTGAACTGACAGCTTTTATAAAAGGCGGTCGGGGATGTAGAAGAGCATCAGTAAAACACTGTAACAGGCTGATGATGCTCTCTACTGTGTCTCATTGGAAAAAAAAAACAAACCCTATATGTTCCACATTTAATCCTGCATGAACGAGTCAAATATGTAATGTATCAAGCCTTATTTATAAGGCTTAGACTGTACATTGGCTGCACCTTGCATGACATTTTTGTTGATCTTGAGCATTACTTACCCCGCATATTGGACACATTGTTTCTGCATGTGGGGGAAGGTTCGTTTAAAAAGAAAAATTAAAAATTGGTGATATATGTTGACAAGTTGATGGGGAAAAAAAGACAGAAAGCTGGTTCTGATGATGGAGAGTGTGCCAGAGAGCACAATAGAGAAATAATTGGGACAAGGCCACTGTGCATGAATCCATCGCAGCTTCCCACAAGCACTCAACTGTGTCAAACAGCTTGGTCAATAATCTTCAGCAATTCCTGAGGATTAGAGTCTTATTACTGAGCACCGTCTGTCGCACAGACCTCGGTGCCCAGACCAGTCACTTCCTGGCTGTTTACTCCGACAAATAAAGCAAACGTCTTTACATCCCACCGTGGGATTCGTCTCAAGTCAAGTTTCTCATTAAATTGAATATAAATTAGAGGCATGTTTAATTTCCGAGGTGGCATATTGAGCTGTGCCCGTGTGTTTGTGCAGTTAAAGCAATCCAAAGAGGCTCTGTAAGTTGTGATTGACGGTAAACCTTTATGTAATTGACTGCTAAACACTGGGTTTTTTTACCCCTTGGCAAAATGTGAGGATCTATAACTTCTAATTAGCCACATGGAGCAACTTGGGAACTGATTTCCGTTTATTTGCCGCGTGCCTCTAACATCACATTAATTTTATGATGCATTCAATGTATTTTTCCTCCTTTGCTATCAGAAACGGGTTTTAATCTAACTGTCTAATGTGCGTTTGGGGGCGTTTTAATTCCCTTAACGTGCTTTAAATGTTTATTTTATGTCTTTTGTGAAGCACTTTGAGCTGCATTTCTTGTATCAAAGAGGCTACTATACAAATAAAGTTTATTATTATTACTATTTTATTGCATTTCGATTAGCAGTTGCGGTTTGGAATGACCACTAACTTTGTAGTCTGCAACTTTTTGTCTTCGTGTCTCTTTTACAGCTCGATTGTGACGCTTTTCCTCAGATATCATGAACTTAGAATAAAGAAATCTTGTGTGAACGCGCCGGCGGAAGGTTACCGCCACCACGTACACACTTGTAGATCCGAGAGTCGCGATCCTCCGCGTCTCCGCTCCACCTTGTGCAGTTCCGACAGGAGGAAGTGGCGGAACAATGAACCGCGGATTAGACGAAGCAAGTTCTTACCTTGTCCGCGTATCGTGGCTGCGGCGGCGGCGACAACCAAAACCGCGAAGAGCCTCTTAAATTGACAGTCTCGTCTCACACACATGTCTACTGAAGTGGTCGCTCTTCGCGGAGAGCTACACAATACGTCCGTGTGTTTTAGAAAAAAAAATGTACAAAAAAAGAAAGAATACTTCCAAGGCGGAAAAAACACAACAAAAAACACAAGCAAAGCGAGATTTGAACGATCAGACGGAGCCGAGACGCTGCTGTCGATGCACTTCCTGTGGATTTCTCGGAGTGAAGACAGTCGAGGATGATCAAGTGAAACGCGGAGGTGCCTTTCTCTTTTCTTTTCTTTTTTTTTTTTTTAATTTGGACGCTCAGTAAGCGGATTCCTGTCGGTGTGAAGCTGTCGGCACATGGACAGAAAAAAGGCAGCGGCGCTTCAGCACCGCGGACAGCTCCTAGCGTCAGAGACGGGAACAGCCGCGCAACTTTAGTTGGAGGAGTTGGACCAATGCTCTGCTGCTGTAAACTGCTGCTGCTACTGCTGCTGCTGCTACTGCTGCTGCTGCTGCTGCTGCTGCTGTTGATGATGATGCTGATGCTGCTGATGCTGATGCTGATGCTGATGCTGATGCTGCTGCTGCTGCTGCTGCTGTTGATGATGATGCTGATGCTGCTAATGCTGATGCTGATGCTGATGCTGCTGCTGCTGCTGCAACGCTGGCATTACGCAGCCGCTTCACACACATTGTCTTGCTGTGAATTTCCTGTTTCACATGCACATGAACAATAACTATCCTTATCTGATTCAAATGTCGTCACCCTATTGAAATAATGGCCTAAATCAAGTGTTTTGTTTTGTTCTTGCCAGCATCATCTAATGGTGATGCTGCCACATCTGGAAAAATCAATCAAGGGTCAGACTTTTTATGCCCTATAGGACAATGGACATTTAATTTTTTTGGCTAAATTAAAGTTGTTGTTGTTTTTTGTTTTTTTTTGTTTTTTGCCCAAGTCAGGATAAAATGATAATTTAACCATCCTGTTATGTTCATTTCTCATGAACAGCAATGGTCGAAAAGATCCTATAAGCATTGTCACTATTTCATTATTAACTCCATTGGTGATTAATCTATCAGTCTATCAGTATTTATGAGAATGTTGTTCATTATCTCCAACAGGTAATGGTTTAATTAGGATAAGTCACTCATTTTTCATAAAAAAAACTTTTCTAAATGTTTCACCAAACAAAACAACATTGAAATACAACATTAAATTTTATTTTGTGTGTGTGTGTGTGTGTGTGTGTGTGTGTGTGTGTGTGTGTGTGTGTGTGTGTGTGTGTGTGTGTGTGTGTAATATGTCTCATGCACTCTTTTTCCTCCAGTTTGATGCCGCAAACTAACCTGATCAGTATCTATGTGATATAAACATGCAGGGATATGTGAGATGAAACATTTTCATTATATACGCTGATTACACTAATTAAGGCGAAGATGAAGAAGCTTCATCCTAAAAAAGAATATTTTTTCTTGATCTTCAAACTTTAAAATTTGACCCATAACATAATAAGAGGTTTAATAAGCTTTCATGGCAGCGGCTGCTTCAAGAAGCTCCTATGGTGCAGAAGAAGATCTAAAAATGATTCTTGAATCAATTTTTACTGCTGGGTGATAAAGGCTAAAGGCTATAATATTTTAGAGTAATTTAGTCTAAATTTCACTAGTTACACTTATAAATTCAATAATGTAAATCAAATAGAAAGAAAGAAAGAAAGAAAGAAAGAAAGAAAGAAAGAAAGAAAGTTTGAGGACCTTCGGTCCATTAATAAACAAGTTGAGCCACCTATACTGGACATTGGAGATGAGTTACATTGAATAAAAAACAGGCAAAGAAGAGCTAGGAAAGTGATGAAAAAAGGACCTGATATTAGTTTAATTTAACTCTAATGTAAGTTTAGAGTTTCACTATGGAATGAAAGGACAGTTTAAACAGGTTTAAAGTTGACTAAAGTCACGCTAGAATGGTCAAAAACTGTCCTGAATCACTTTATTCTTTAATTTCAATTTAAAGAGACACACAACGTTCCCTGTATGTCCACAGTCAAGGCCTTTTTGGTTGAAATGAATAATAAATATAATATTCTTTGCATTTGATAAAGTTTTTTTGTGTTTTCCCAAAGACTTTTTTAAAAAATGACTTTGTCCATTATTTTTAATATACTGAGGATAGAACAAGAGTCAAACTCCATGTTGAACTTGAGTGACAGGCATCTATTGTTTAGATATTATCATCCATTAACCTTTTTTCACTCCCAGTAGATGATCTGTTTCCAATGTGAATTATTGTTTTCATACAAGGTGTGTTTGATTTTTAAAAGAAAAAAAAGATAAGACAAAATAGTTTGGTGTCAAATAGTCAAATAGTTCTGTTCTCCAACTGCCAACTCCCACGGTGTTGGCAAGATAGAAATCATCCCCACACTGACGTATTTCTTTTCATATTTCTTATTTTTTTTGTCTGTGTGTCAAAACAAGGATTATTTACAGAATCTGAGGAATATCTCACTTCAGGTCTCCTCATGTACAGCAGCGACTGAGCTTTGCTGGTAATAAAAGAAGGGAAAACATATTAGAGAATCCACACAGCTGCAGTCGTGACTCCTGTGGGCAGAAAAATTGGTCAGAATGCTAAAATCTGAATCAGAAATTAAAATCCATGGTGATAAGGATGGAAGCTAAAAAACAACACAGTTTGCTGGTGCGGATCGTATTTGATTTGTCTGCTACAGAGCACAAATGAACAATGCTATAAAGATGATGTGTATTATATCATTATTGGTATTAGAAATGAGCAACAACACCAACACTGGATTGGTCTACCTTAAAAAAAACAAGATTAAAAAAAGTGAGAAAAAGTAAGTACCATCCTACAAAGGATGTGCAGCATAACAATCTTTAGGTGAATATTATAAAGATGTGTAATGGCTGATAACATAATAATGGCCAATAACGTAGTAAATTTGCCCTCTAAAATGTAATAGGCCATTTTTTTTTTTACAAATATAAGGTCACAGGTTCAAGTCCTTGAGATGGAACTTTTCTGTTTCTGCAGTTTGCATGTCCTTCCTGTGTCTGTGTGGGATTTTTTCAGGTTCTCCAGCTTCCTCCCACAGTCCAAAGACATGCTGAGGTTAACTGGAGACTCTAAATTGCCTGTAGGTGTGAGTGTGTGAGTGAATGGTGTGTGTGCACCACTATATGCTGGGATTGGCTCCAGCAGACCCCTATGACCCTAGTCAAGAATAAGCGACTGAAGAAAATGACTGAATGAAGGTAATATCTGAGCTGATAAAATAATACGTTACTACATTATTGGCAAAAAGTTATTACCTTATCAGTTCAGGACTTTTATTACTGGCCAATTATTACATTATTGGCCTATTACATTTGAAATTTATTACGTTATCGGCTGCTACAGGGAGTGATTCAAGGGAGAAGATATGTTGATGAACAACTAAACACAGCACTGAATAAAGTATTTGGAGATTCAAGAATTCAAGACTTCTATACTATGTGAATCACCAATTAACTATCTCTGGAATATCTTAATTAGTGACCCATGAGCTTGTAAACTGTGCAAGAGCCTTCTATGATGATCTTCCATAGAAGAAGGAACCTTATATAAATCTGTGCACTGATTTTCTCTGTACCAAACCAATACAACTGTTGTTATCATTAGCAGAAGGTAATTTCAAATGTGGTCAATTCACACAAGTAAGACTATTTCCTTTTTTCCATCCTGTAACAGGAAAAGAACTACAAAATTACAGCTACTGCAGGTTTTGACAGTCGAGGGAATCTTGAATGAATAAGCTGTTTTTACTGTATGTGATCATGGCCATCACTTGCAATTATTGGGTCCTACTTTAGCACATCATTTTGTGAGTAGTATGTCTTGAGAAATGTCCTTGTGACAGAAACGTCAACTCTTTATTTAATAAATCAATGCATAGATGATAAAAAAGTACAGGAATTGGAGGACTGATTCCCTTTACCTCAAAAGAGACAAAGTGAGTGGTGTATGTGTGTATGTGTGTGTTTCCTTCTATCTGGACGTGAGCCTCTGTCTCTTTTTTTAGTCTTTTTTTTTTGGAGGGTCAGTACTGTGTGTCTCAGGGTTGTATCTATTAGCCAGTAATTTATGTCTGCCCAGTGCTTGCAGGCAAATTCTACATTGATGGATAAAGTGGGGCTCTTAAAGTGGTTGCTTTTATCAGCGTGCAGGGTTTCTGGTCGGTGTATCAGCGAGAGCAGATTGAAATAAATTCCGGACAACCTGGGCTCGATCGGACACTTGAAGTTACTGCGAGCAATAAAGGCTGCTTGTCGTTTGACCTCTGACCCCTCTGTGGCTTCTACGTGAGAGAAAATGCGGTTTCTCCTGAAAGATCAGCAGGGCATTACATCACTGTTCTTGCAACAGCAGTTAATCAGAGGAATCATCAATGCAGAACCAGCAGACTCCTGTAGTCAGCGTAATGGTTTCTACATGCTGTGGTTTACTTTCTAAACAAAAGTCATCGCTCATCAGTCTGCGAATGGCATATGTATTGAATCTGAATAATTACTGGAGATAAGTTGGTTGAGATATACATTCTCCTTTCAAAAGACTTAATAATCAGCCATTATTTGATGGTATCGACTATGCTATCAAAGGTCTGTACTTATCAGGGTCAGATCAAAAGAGGCTTAATATAGCCAATAATATAATTACCTTACCTTACCCTTCACTGTGTTTATCCAGTATGTGGCTTCTCCAAATGTGACGCATGAACAGTAATGGATCGAATTCAGAAATGAATTTTTGCAGAGCCTACTCCACAGGGAGGAACACAGCAAGAAAACATATTATTTTTCAAGCAGGATGTTTGTTTGTTTGGGGTTTTTTTTATTATTATTATTTGTGCTGACGCATTGAACTCTATTGTCACCCGAACGGTAGAACAGGTTGACGTGCATTCGCAGGCAGGTCTGTTGTGCAAGACAGAGCAAAACAAGAAAAAAACAATTAGGTGTCACAAACGGTGATGGGGATGGAATTGGACGAGAACCAGAGTGTGATTTTATTGAAGACGGTTAAAAAAAAAAATAAACTATACAAGTGCTATTTTAAAATCAGACCACTCTTGTCTTGTCTCTTGTAGCTGTGAAACATGCTGTAGTAGCTATATGCATCCATCAAAAAAAAGACAAGTGTGATGTGTGTTATCATCAGTCGATGGAAAGGTTTAATTAGAAAGACATGTAAAAACATCCCACAAAAGTAATAAACCACAAACATAAGACAAATCTGCAGCTTTTAATGTAATAATCCCACAAAGTGGACAACTTTACCACAAATATTTAAAATTTATTTCGTAAGATGTGCAAAGAAAATGTGATTGGCTGTCAAAGACATAAGGAGTTGACAACATGATTAAACAGACAATTTTGATCATATTAGTGATTGATTGCTTTTTGGGGGGAAGTATTTTTACCTTCCAACAAACACAATAAATCCCTGCCAACCTCATAGCTTCCACTGGGTCTTGAAATAAAACATGTAGCTGTAAAACGTACGCCTGCTCTTTGAGTAGCTACATGCATCCAACAAAAAAAAAAAGACAAGCATGATGTGTTATCATCAGTCGACGGATGCATCTCTCAAATCCTGTCACACCTCTGGCCTGTAAGACTCAAGCGTGTTGGATTAACAGATGCATCATGCGCTGTATATCACTGTCATCTCTCAGACTCATTTTGAACTCGCCGGTTCCTCCTTTATCCTCCTTGTCTGTGTTTTTTTCATGTTGACTTAGTTGTTCTTTCAGTTTGTGCTTGACATTGTCTCATTTCGTCTCTCCTTTTCTTCTAAACGTATCTCTCTGTTTCCCTAAACACAGGACACTCCCTGCATCACTCCCCCTACACTGTTAAAAGTGTTACATCCATCATGTAGGTTTTATATATTTTAAATGCTTATGATTTACTTTATTGTACTACATTTACTTAAAAAGGAAAATTATAAATATAACAATCTATTGTACACTACCATGCTAAAGTTGGGGGTCGCTTAGAACTATCCGTCATTTTTTAAAGAAAAGCACTTCTTTTTAATTAGGATAACTTTAAACTAATCAGAAATACACTCTATACATATATATATATATGCTAATGTGGTAAATTACTATTCTAGCTGCTTTTTTTTGGTGCAATATCTAGGTGTATAGAGGCCCATTTCCAGCAACTACCACTCCAGTGTTCTAATGGTACAATGTGTTTACTCATTGCATCAGAAGGTTAATGGATGATTAGAAAACCCTTGATGTTATCATGTTAGCACAGCTGAAAACAGTTTAGCTGCTTAGAGAAGCTGGAAAACTGACCTTCCTTTGAGCAGGTTGAGTATCTGGAGCATCACATTTGTGGGCTCACAAATCATTATTTATAACCATGTCAATGTCTTGACTATATTTTCTATTCATTTTACAACTCATAGTGGTAAATAAAAGTGTGACTTTTCATGAAAAACACAGATGTGTCTGGTTGACCCCAAACTTTTGAAGGGTAGTGTAATTACTACAGACACAGTATACTTGAGTAATTTTGTGTGATTGTTGAGTGGATGAAGAATTCATGGAAAATTTGATTACATTAGCCTTCTGATTCAATGAGGAAATAAACTGTACCATTAGAACACTGGAGTGATAGTTGCTGGAAATGGGCCTCTATACACCTATATAGATATTGCACTAGTATAGGGTGTATTTCTGATTAGTTTAAAGTTATCTTCGTTGAAAAAAACAGTGATTTTCTCTCAAAAATAAGGAAATTCCTAAGTCACCCCAAACTTATTGTATTGTATAAAATTAAGATTATGTATATATATATATATATATATATATATATATATATATATATATATATATATATATATATATATATATATATATCAGTACTATTAGTTACTCACCTTGATTTTTATGAGTTCATGTAAAGTAAAATGATGCTGTTCGTTCTACTTAAAAAAGCCTTAAAGTTGCCTCAACTTGAAAAGTCCAATGTAATCTCTTAAGTCACTTTTTTAAGTTAGATGAAGGCATTGGTTTTTACAGTGTACTTCCTCCGGCCTGACTCAGATAAAAAAAAGGCTTTAATAGAGCAACTTTTCCTTTAGTGAAGCTCGGTGGAGCCATAAAGCAGCCCTGAGGTCTAGTTGGCAGCCAGATGGTCGCGGCTGAGCTTTCATTCTGCTAATGGGTAGGGGGGCTGAGCAGTTAATGAAAATCAGACCCTTGAAATGAAATGACCAATGTCCCAAGGTAATGAGGCACGCGTCGGCGGCAAGCCTTTACAAGCATTAAGGTAATCTTAGATGGCAGGATTATGTAAAAACATCTTATGATGACTGTTCATTAAATAGCTGAGGACTGACTGATTATTCCGCCGAACGCCGCCACTGACTCGGAGCGGCGTCTGTGATATTTAGATCGACTAAGTGCTTCATCCGATGGGTTTTTTTGTGCCAAATGCTGTCAATGAATCTCTGCCCACGCAAGGATTACAAGCCCCCTACAAATTACAGCCCCGTATTACAGTCAGCAGATAGCAACAATATCGCAGTCACAGGACTCGCAGATGTGTGCAAGGGGCTAATCATCGTGCGACGCATTCGCGGCGCGGAACCGTGACCCCTTTCAGCCAACAATCGCAATTAAGAGTACTTTTCCAAAACCTGTTCTCTGTTCCCCCCCGTTATTTGCTGCTATTTGTCTATCATTAGGCCGTGCCAATCACGCTCAGCTGTTTCAGGGGAGGCTGTGACAAATTTGCGCTTTGAAAACCAATGGATAATATCAGAGGGCTGTAGTAGAAATAATATATAACGGATCAGAATAATGGACACAGCGTCTATGTTTCTGTTTGTTGTTATGGACCAATATTTGTATATTAAAGTTTTAGTTTCATTTTTCCAGAGTTTTCCAACAAAAGAAAAATAGGAACATTACAACTGGAGGACTACAGTCTTAATTATTTGACTAAATACCCAAGGATATCTGGTTATAGAGAATAGAACAGCTATTACACATTATGTCTGCACAAGATTAGCAGGGACGTGACTGTCAATAATACTGATTCCCTTTAGAGAAGCATGATTTTCTTTTATGATTGCAAGAATGTGTACTTTTGGAGTTCAAAAGCGTTCTTTTTCTACAGCATTCAAAGATATTACAC
The DNA here is from genome assembly GCA_030544235.1 of Lepturacanthus savala. Classification (NCBI taxonomy): domain Eukaryota; kingdom Metazoa; phylum Chordata; class Actinopteri; order Scombriformes; family Trichiuridae; genus Lepturacanthus; species Lepturacanthus savala. Next base: position 5,526,024 of record CM060479.1, on the reverse strand, counting down.
AGTTTTCACAATAGAAACTGTAACTCTTTTTATATGTTTATACACACACACACACACACACACACACATACACACACACACACACACATATATATATATATATATATATTCATGTACGCACACACAGACATTGGGTTTTATTTTTAGTCACTGGTGTTTTTAATCGTAGCAGCGAACATTTTGAAGTTCATGTCAGCACCGTCGCTAGATTTGTGTCTTTTCATTTAACCACACACACACACACACACACACACACACACACACACACACACACACACACACACACACACACACACAAACATTTCAGAGACTCATGCAGAGAATCTTGTCTTCGTTTATTATGAGAAAGATGAAAAAAAGTCTTCCACGTTTGAATACCTAACAAATGCATATATTCCACATGCTGTTTGAAGTGACTATCAATGGCGTATTTAAATCTTTATGTTATATTATATTTGTTTTTACTCACTTTTTACTCACAATTTGTAATTCCTTATCTAACAGAAAAAAATGCATCAAACAATTGATCAAACTTTGTTCATCACAAGCGATCCACAGAGGCAAAGGTTGACTCTTCCTGTTCTTATGATTCCTACCTCTGCTGGAAATGACATTTCAAAATTAAATAACATGTTTTATTCATGTATTCTACATATTTAACAAACATGATGAGGATCCTGAATGAGGAAAGTAACCAGATCCCAATGCTCACAGCCCTGAGATGCTGTGTCAGCTTGTTATTTCAGCACATTTCTCTGGTCAGATTATAGATCTTGTCTTAATTATAACGCTCCATATAACTCCTCAATGTTATTAATGCTGTCCTATCAGATAAATCTATAATTTTACCCATAAATAATGTTTACTAATGTGCCATAAAGTGAGGTTCCATGATGATATTGTATTTGTCTGTTACCTTTTAATTGATTCCCTTTGTGCACGTTTCTGCTCCATACCCTGTTGTTACCCAGATGACCCATGACCATAATTATCAAGTTTCTCCTTAAGAAACGCCTGCGTATCATAAATAGTTGAGTGCAGTTGTAGCAATGAACATTCTTCCCCCCCTCCCCCTCCCCCTTTTGTTGTATGCTTCCTCCCAGTAGAGGCAGTTAATTGCACATTTCTCATTACCATGTATTGGAAACAAGCTCCCTCTGAGCGAGTCAACTCGGCAGCAGACAGATTTTCGACACTTCTTTTTTTTCTCCCCTTTAAGCATCCATATTCTGCAGGAGGGAGAAAAAAAAGATGGTATGTCAAGCTTCGCCTGATCTTTGACCTCGGAATTTTCACATCTGCTTGGCGGATTGTTAAGTGTTCGGTACGAGAGCGATGAGAGAGACAAGTCTGTCGGGAAGCGGCGTTTTCTTGCTTCCGCAGGCAATCCGGTGCAGGCGGTGCAGCTATTGTGCTCGCTCTGACTTCCCAGAGGTGGGGGGTGGGGGGGGAGACTGTGGATCGGATATGACCCTAAAGACTGAGCAGCATCTGTTAACCCCCCTGATCATCGCTTCTATTTGACGGCGTGAGGCTGGGGCGGCGTCTGCCCAGTCATGCGGGGGCCCCCGCCAATAGATTCAGCAGGCTACGGTAATGAGGCCCGAAAGGATTCCCGAAGCTCCGCCGCTGTCACTTTGATGACTCCAAAATTAAACCATGCGCCCAAAAAAAAAAAAATAGCGTTCGAGATAGCAGGAATATGTCTCCGGCAACACAAGGTACAAGGAAATTAATGTAAGCCCTCTTGTCTAATGTAATTATAGCTGTAGTGGCACAGATATGGCACGATGAATATTTTCGAAAGGGCGAGAAATTATTAGAGTGCAGTGAGAAACTCCATTCTGCCCGGATACCAGTGTACTGTGCTTTTTTAGTATGTAACATGTTTTTTTTTCTCTTTTTTTCTTTTTTTCTAAGTTGCTGGTTTAGAACAGCTTGAGCAGCTCTGGAAAAAAAAATAAGAGACCACCGCAAAATCATGAGTTTTTCTGATTTTACTACATACAGGTATGTGTTTTGGCAAAAAAGAACATTTTAGTTTGAGTCTATAAACTACTGAAAACATTTCCCCCAAATTCCAAATTAAAAAATGATTGTTTAGAGCATTTATTTGATGAAAATGACAAATGGTCAAAATAACAGACCAAAAGATACGGACCTCAAACAAAATTCATTTTAGAACATAATACTAATGTTTACACTTAAGAGTTGAGAAAGCAATATTTGGTGCAATAACCCTTATTTTTAATCACAGATTTCATACTGTTCTTGCGTGACTATTCACTCCCGGTGCAGGTACTGAAGTAGCTGCAGCTTTATTTGATGGCTTCTGACCATCCATCCTCCTCTTTATCACATTCCAGAGGTTTTTGATAGGGTTGAGGTGTAAAAAAAAAAAAAAAAAAAAATTTTTTTAAAAATGCAGTAGTCTCTTATTTTTTCCCAGAGTTGGATATGACTGCACACAAACACGCACGGTCATCAGCGATAGAAATGCGTGGTGGAGGAGCATTTGTACGAAGCTGGAAAACACATTGTCATGTTGTCCAATACTTTTACCTCCACATCTCTGTTCCCCGCTCCTCTTCCTCCTCCCCCCTCCCCCAGCCTTCGCCCCCCTCCCCCCTTCTCCTTGACCTTCTCTTTTCATTAGTCAGAGTGTGTCTCATGCCTCTGAGCATGCTGATAGTGCACCGCTCCAAGGCTGCATTTATCAAGATGATAAAGCACTCTCAGACAACAGCCAAGTATCTCAAGGCTAGTGGCTGCGGTACCTGACAAGTGACAACAAGACACACAAACGGCTCGACCTCCATCCTCCCTGATCGCCCCCCTCACCCTCCCCCACCCGCCGCCGTCGGCAATATACCATGCCTGGTTGGTCACAGGTTGTTGCCTTATGTCACATGAGCTCCTAATGAGAATTTAAGTGCAGATGAAGGCGGATGACTGCACAAGACAACAAATCTGGCCCCCGTCCTCCGCCTGCACGCATTCTCCCTCCACCAAGTGTTTGTGTGTGTGAGTGTGTGTGTGTGTGTGTGTGTGTGGAGGGGGAACGGAGTCTTGCCACTTTAGCTTCGGCTTTCATCTTTGCCCACTGCTCACCTCGCTTTTCTCAATTCACCGTTCTTGCTTTCTACTCTCAGCCATAAAGGCGTCTGCCTTCACAGAGCAGGGGAGGGTGGGTGGGGGGGCTCTCCGGCTGGCAATCAACGGCCCCGGCTCTCGCATTCGAGCTGACAAGTGATGGCGGGGAAGTTATGTTATCCTCCTCAAAAGGTTTCAGCGCCGATCCCCTCAGAACGGAAGAGAGCGGACAAATTTGACGATTGTCTTTTTTTTTCTTCTCTTATTCTCGCAGCTCTTTTATTATCAGCACTTAATTTAATTTGTAAGTCATTATTGTATTAAAACACATGCTCAATTAGAATTCAGAAATGAGGGTCCTACGGTATTGATCGTGAAATGTATTTTTTTTTTTAAGTGAAAAGACTCAAAAGGCAATTTTACTGTACCACCACAGAGTTTGATTTCTTTTGTACCTTCCAGCAAATATGTACTTCTCCGTCTGCCTTTATCTCCTGGTGCACTTTCTTTCTCTCAGAGACACACACACACTGTTGAAGTGACAGAGTGACAGTCTGCCTGAACCCCCCCAATATGCAAAGGAAATTTATATAAGCTTTTCCAGCTTATCAACCATGTACTGTACGTTCCCATGTTGTGCATCTTGTGCCTTTATCCGCGCAATCATGCTTTTTGGCATCTGCAACACTGCAAACCAACTGTGACATTGCTGCTACATTGGAATATTTATCTATCTTTGATTTCTTTTATTCACTTTTGGGTGAGAGTCACACACAGATCTTCACTCCTAGTCTGACTGAAATACACTCTGGAATACATGGCATCTTGTTTATGTGAAGTGAGTATTTTTTGACACCAGTAAATGCATTTTAAGAAGGGTGGTACGTTTGAGAGATCACAACAAAGGTAGATGTGGAATAGTTGGTATTTTCAAATGAATATAAATGGAATGTTGCCTAACTTTGGCTGGGAAGAGCATGGAAAACGTGTTGCTTTGAACGAAAGCTCTCAATGCTGTTATAATGGCCGTCTATGGTAATCTCTGTGTTTGAGATTGGGCTCTTGATGAGATCAGAGATGACCCGGTCTTCCATATCGTAAACGCATAGGAGTGCACACCGCTGAGGGGTTTGATGATGGTACACAGCGGTAATAGAGGACCTCGTTCAAGTGATACTGAAATGTCAAGGAGGATGGATTAATTCATTCATATTACACTTGTTTCATCTTCTTCAGAAGCTGCCAGGTTAATGAACCGGTTTAGAAAGCCTGTGCACAGACACTTTTATTTGATATATTATTTACCTTTTTTTTTAAAGTATGATTGTGAATTAAAAAAAAAAAATGAAAATCCATTTGTAAGGTAGATTGGTACTTGACACCTCCGGAGCCTTTTTGTCTTGATGACTTCACTTCATCAAAGTGCTGGTCAGACAATCAAAGAAAAATCCCTGTAACTGTGGAGATGGTCCACTGTATTTCGCAGGGTGATATTTGCAGTGTTTTCCAATCTCTTAAATCTAGCTGAAAACTATTTATTTCTATATATACCATTCTATATAAATACATGTCGTACTATAGGTTTACTGGATCAATCCCATCAGAGGAAGCCAACCCATGACTAATGCAAATCTATGAGGAACCTCCTTGTCTAATTAGGCGTTTATCTTTCACTACCTTGATTTTTATAGTATTTTTTCATGTCTGAAGTTATGTTTCCCACATCCTCTTCTCCACACTGATCCTTTATGCAAACCGATGCTGCTCTCCAGCCCTGTTTTTGTCATAGATTTTTTTTTTTCTCACACAAGGTTGTTTCAGTATTCCGGATTCTATCTCTGCAGATCCTTAACTCTCCCCTTTTGTCAGTCTGGCTGCAAGTCAACTGTCTGTCGAATCAAAGATGACAAAACCTCTCTGCGGCGGCTTCCACAGCAATATCTCATAGCCAGTGACCGTTGCTGTGTTTACTTTATCGTTCCGCTTTTTTATCATCGGGTGTCTTTGGCGCACTTCACGTTCCCAACTCCCTGATAAGTTCACTCTGTGATATCTCAGCAAAAAATATTGAATTCTGTATGGCGGCAGCGTTGTGTACACCCTCCTTGGCGTTGCCAGCTGCAGTCGTTTGTTTCATGCTTTGCCTTTAATGTCCCTTCACCGTGAGACTCCTTGGATTCCTAATGACCTCCTTAAGTTTAGGCTCAATGTAAAAGTCAGCAGGGGCGTGATCTGATTTCCATCTCCATGTATTCCATTTTCTCATTCAGAACTGCTCAGCTTCAATGATGCTATAACGCCTCTCTATCTGAAGTGCGAGTGACCCTACTGTCTGGAATATAATTAACATAAAACTCTTACAAAGAGTGTTGTACGTCCACAAAAAGGAGGTTAGATTCTATATCCAGCATAAGAAACTAAAAATATCACATTTTCTTTGTTGTAGCTCATGTTGTTTTTCTGTTTCCCCATTACCAAAAAGGACAAAATAAACCTTATGTTTTCTATTCTGTTCTAGGCTCTAGAAGCTACCTGTTAAAATATTTACAATATCCTCATAGATAAAATACAGCACATGAGCCCACCATTGTGACCTGGAGGCATGACATTCCTGGTGATTGATTGATTTTCAGATCTGCCTTGTTGATTTCCTCAGAGATCTGTGTCTCATCTCCGGATATGACATTACACAGATCACTTGTAAGTGATTATTATCTGTGAATGATAGCAGCCCTTGTGCCGCCTTCGCCGGAGGGCCCGTGGTCCAGATTTGAACCCACACCCCTCCCTCGGCAGCTGAAATCTACGTGTCCTCGAGCACTCCAGCCCCCTCCAGCTGAGCAGTAGAAAGAGTGACTGTTGTGAGAAGATCTCAGGCGCGATTGTGTATGAAACTTACTGGCGTTGTAAGGAAAAGAAAAACTGCAGGACTCGGTAAATCTTCCTTGGAAAAAAGATAAGGCTTTAAAAACACACACACGCACTGGAAAATAGAAATACAAAATGCTGCAATTCTATCTCAAGCTATGTCTGATTTAACCTGGTGCAGGTTGACCTTGACCTCACCGCACGGCTTCGGCTGTGGAGCGATGCCGAGTGCTGTTTAGCCCAGGAAAACACTTTCTTCACTGGCCTTGCTTCTGCTGGAAGTGCTGCCTCTGACTTTACTGGACTTTCACAAGGTTTCTGCATTAAGAATACACCTCGAATAAGTTCAAAAAAATAGCTGCCATGATTGTTGTCTCTCAAATATTCTCTCTTATTGTTTCTTATGACTTCCAGGCGATATAGATGGTGAGAGCTCAGGAGGAATTTGCTGCTTTTGCTCAAGGATAATTCACATTTTTAATGTATTACCAATCTATAATAGGAGCCATGCTAACGGGATTCTTTCGCTGTATTAGGGGAAAGGCTTTTATGGTGCCAATGGAATCTCCCAGCTGTTCTCTGCATCCCAGTCTCCAGAGGAAAATGCCAGCACTATATATATATATATATATATATATATATATATATATATATATATATATATATATATATATATATATATATATATATATATATATATATATATATATATATATATATATATATATATATATATATATATATATATATATATATATATATATATATAGTATCAGCGCTGTTGTTAAAGTGCGGTTAGGTTAGGGTTAGGCATTAAAACAGTTGGTTAGGATAACATCATGGTTTGGGTTCAATTGATCAATGTGACAGATCGACTGTATGATCAATAAATATACTGGTTGAAGGCCACTAAAATTCCTGAGGCAACAGTACTACATTTACAGTCAACAGTGGCATTGATCATGAGTCTCCTACAATTTTTCCAACTCCAGTCCATGAAATAAAGCATTGATAGTCACCTGATCTATGTCTGAAACATTGACTTTCTGTGTATCCATGTTTTGTAGAAACATACTCTTTTTCTCTGGAGACTGAGCTTGTTTTCTGATCAGCCTCCTACACAGCTGTTCACAGTCATGTATCTATTCATCACCCTCACACACACACGGTCAATTCACACACATACGTTTATGGGTCAGTGACAAATACTGGTTGGCAAGATGAGAAAGTTAAAACCTTTTAAAGTACAGTTTTAGAAGCATTCATCAGGTGTCTCAAAATGTACATTTTGTTCATGTTGGTTTGATGTAATTTGAAAATCAATTTGTACCATTTTTTTAAAAAAAATCACACGGAATGTGCAATTTTTTGACACAAAATGACATATGGTATAACCAAAAAAGAATAATATTTTTGAAATATTTAATGTAGCTAGTATATTAAACTAGCTGATAGCATGTTTTTGTTTTTTAAAAGCTTTTTTAGAGAGTTAAACTATCTGTTACCAAGCTTTTAAGGTTGATTTCTAGATTAAAATCTTGAACATAATCTTTTCAGAAAGTGTGAACACACAAACACATTTAAACTAATCTGACTAAAGAGGAAGGCGGCTGCATGAGTGTGTGTGTGTGTGTGTGTGTGTGTGTGTGTGTGTGTGTGTGTGTGTGTGTGTGTGTGTGTGTGTGTGTGTGTGTGTGTGTGTGTGTGTGTCTCCTTTGATTTTTCTCGACAACTGTTCATCCGATCAGCTCTGTACTTGGCAGCGGTATTGCTGAGGACCCGGGGAAGTGCAGTGGCAAGTGTGAAGTTGTTTTGATGAGCGGCTCTCAAGAAAGCTGCGAGCAGCAATACCGGAGGCCAAGTGCACAGATTTCCTCTCTAATGATAAAAAAAAAAAAAAAAAAAATACTGATTAAATACAAATCCTGCCAAACCCTGACTGAAAGCCCCCCCCCCCAAAAACAAAAAAAACAGCAGCAACAAAATAAAAAAGGATGTAATAAAGAGCGGAACAGTGGCATTTTGAGCTTTAAGACTCAGCACTGGGTGGCTGGTGCGAGGTGCAACCAGAAGCTGAGAGGTTAGTGGGATGCAGCAAAAGGCAGACGGAAAGAGTGACCTTGGGGCGAGTGCAGAGGGGGGCGATAATAAGGAATCCATGTGGCTGACTCAGAGTGATGGGCTTACCTGGCTATGAATATTTCAGACAGCAGTGAGGTGTGTTATTACAGCTCAGTGGGGGCACTCACAGCGTGGGGCAGGACATGTGCCATTACATGATAGGACCGAGCACAAACACGCACATAAACAATGCCTTTTTTTCTCCTCCCTGGCATTCAGAAAGAACACATTTCAAATTGTTCATTCATGCCGAATAGCTGAATAGAGAAATATTTTCATCAACAAAACTAACAACAGCATCTTCCACTGACATGCTCCCTTGAATCGATATACCAACTAATCAATAAGCAGGGAAAGGTTTACACAGTATCGGAAGCCCGACTCTGCGAGTGAAGAGAGGAGAATAAATCCATGCACAGCATTTTACTTGAGATGGAAAAGTCCCATATGCCAAAGAGACGATTAAATAAATATTCTGTTTACATGGACCGGCTGCCCAGGGGTCTGCAAACTAGTACAGCAAAGTAGCTTCACTCAGCTAGCTAACAATCAGAGCCTCGGGCCATTCTGATATATTCCCTCCATGATTTCGCCAGCGACTGCTTCTCAAGCTGCCATCTCTTTTACAAAACAGTGTCCGGAGATGAGTCCATCGTAGGCAGGTGCTGCTTTACATATCCTGAAAGACAGCTGAGAAATTTATTTTGAATATATTCAGAATAGTTGGGAGTATTATTGCGTAATATACATATTATGTAGTAGGTTGCACATCAAAAGCCTACAGATTCTATTCAGAACTCATGGGTGACATTATACATTACTTATAGCACTAAACCCTTTGATTTTTTGTATCAGGCCCATAATTTGAGAAGCCAGTGGTTTACTATAACTAGTGCAGTACCAATAGTAGTATGTATTCCTATAGACACATAAAAGCTTAAGAAGATTTTCATCTTTAGTCAAATGAGGTCATGTTTGACTGTTACATAGCCTTAATAGAAAAAGTGTACATTGGGTAAGACATGCACATGCACTGAGATAAGAAGAGACATGCAAATACATTTATTGTAAGAAAAAGGCTAGAATTTATGTTGAAAGTTTTTAAAAATGTGTTTATATATACTTATGATAAATCTCTTATTTTTTCTGTATAGTGTAACAACCTGGGCATATGTGTTGTATGTGTATATACATGAATACATTTAGGCCCAGATTCGGTTCTGTTAGGTGATAGTGCTGGGATTTCCTGAGGGTCTGTGAATGTGTCTTAGATTAGGACAGCTACAGCATACAGTAGGCTGTGTGTTAGCATGAGAAATAAAGTAGCAGCTAAACCGGCTAACATGCTAGCATGTGTTTTTTTTTTTGAGAGCTGTTACAATACTTTCACTATGGCGGCTACACAATGGAACTTTAATTTGCAGTGGAAGTGCTGGGAAGCTGTAACGAAAGTGCTGCTGCAGGACAAGCACTTGGATACATAAATCTATGGGATTTTAACTTTTAGTGATACTAATGATATTTTGAATATATCTCCAAAAAATTGCACAAAAAAAGCGTTGTGCTATGCGCAGCTATATCTGAAAGCTGAGGCTGATCTGACAAACAGTCAGATAGATACACTGGATCTTTGCTTCTGTAGATAAATTTAAACCAGGACAAATTTAAGAAATAAATATTAAAATGCTAAACTATTAGTTTTAAAACCACGGAGCCCTGTGAGAATCCACTTTGTGATTTCCCCAGTCATTACAGTGTTAGACATGAAGAGACAGTTCCTACCCACGGTGGACACCTGAGACAAACGCGAAGCTACTGTGCAGGGAACAGTCAGCCTCATGCATTAAATATTAGCCCTTAGTTATTCATCAGAAAGACATGTATTAACCTGCGTGTAACCTGGAGAGCAGCATTAATATTAAGCAGCTGTTTCAACCGCTCCCAAAATAAACTCGTAATTAAGACACGTGTTTGCATAAATATGCAGGTGAAGAATTTGGTGAACTTATTAGATTCTTCTCATCATATCACCAGTATTTACAATTGTTTAGTTTTTAACCATTAAATGATCAATTTCCTTAACTGTTTAAAATCCCAAACACCCTAATACAGGGCCAGCATTGAGTTTTACTCATATATTGCATGAGAAAACCTCAGCTACAAAACTAAAGTATTCTTATCGCTAATAAAATACAATATTACTGTAACAGCATCAATATATATTATCAATATCCACATCATCAATACTATAAGAATATTTTTTTTGCTATAATTGGTAGGGCTGTAGCTAACCACTATTTCGATACGTAATTTAGATTTGAGCTGTTTGATTATTTAATCGGGTCCTTTATAATCTCCTTTATAAACATCTTACCGAATATATTCATGTAATGATCCTCAGTGTGATTTCTATGATTTTATGGACAAATAATTCATTTTCTCCTATAACTTATTAATCACTGAACAGATCACATTGCAGATCATTTATCTTATTTCATTTTCCCTTGATTTGGGCGAGTTTAGTAGATTTAAAAATATATATATTTTAACTCCATTTGCTCTGTCACAGCAACATAAATTGATTCTGACTCTTCTGTATTCACCTCACATGTTGTAGATCTCTTTTGATACCAGGTTTAAGTACAATAACCTTTACGGTTGTAGAGATATTCCAGATTTATTATCATTTATAGCAAGAAAACTGAAAAATCAGCCTGGAGTTCAAGTGGTTAAAAGGAACCATTTAACAAGAATTGAACTATCATTTATTTATGTTCTTTAAGTGTAATATGTGTGAATATAATACAGAATGAACATGATAGAAAATGTTCAAGAAATCCCTGCTTTGCAGCACAACTTGATCATTTTCTGTTGAAGCTGATGCAGTGGAGGGTTAACAGCTGTTTGACAGCGCCTGAATAATATTTGTTGAGGGATAAAGTTTGGAGAGGGAGGGAGAAGGACAGAAAGAGAGAGAGGTATAGAGACAGAGAGAGAGAGAGAGAGAGAGAGAGAGAGAGAGAGCGCCCAGTCAGACCAGGGATTCAAACTAATTATTTTTTGCCTAAAACCTCTGGGTAATCCCTCCAAAATGTAGTATATGAAGTATTCCTGCAGCCAGCTCCCTTACACAGGTAACAACACATGAAGCCATACTACTGAGATCATAAATCAGCCAATAAGTACGAGCTGATATTGCTGCAGCAGCTATTTGTGTTTTTCCCTGATGTTATAGAAAAATGCATGTGCCTCTGGAATGCGCGAACTCCATATTTCACTTAGACCGATTTTAATTATTCACCGCGTTTTCAGGGAGAGTAAAATGGACAGAGCTGGAGAAGTTAATGAGGCTCACCTGTCAGGCAGGGATATAATTCCACGGCTGGTTCAGTTCAGGGTTTTTGAATTTAACGTGGTGAGTTTTCTTTCCATTGCGCTGGCAGGCGCAGGGCTTGTTGGTTTGAGACCGGGGAGAGATCCTCGGAGGTAGCCGAGTCTTCTGCGAGCATGAATAGCACCTGTAAAATAGCCGAGCAGGTGTACAATCAACCGGCGAGGAGTGTTCTCACAGAGCAAACTTTGACACCTGCCAGAATGTAATTTTGGAGAAGCCGTGGGATGCCTTCCACTTCATACACAAATGTGTGTGTGTGTGTGTGTGTGTGTGTGTGTGTGTAGGTGTGTTTGTGTGTAGGTGTTTGCAAGGGAATTTTGCAGTTTCTTCTAGTTTGATATAGATGAGGTCATCGTGGGGTCACTGGGTAAAAGGAGCAACGAAATCAAACTCAATAAAATTGTTTTTAACTTATTTTATTTCTATAGTAAATTCTATGGTAAATTTCATTTTTTCACAAATGTCGAATATTGAAAATAACCCTAATTAATTATAATTAATTTTTACTGGAATTTCACGCTGAATTTCATCCATCCCTCTAAAAGTAACTATTGATATTTACCAATATATTCACAAAATACAGGGAGGAGGAGCCAGAACACTCATCAGTTTATCATGTTACATGATCTGTATAAATGTGCATGACTGTATTAATTGTTTTATTCTAGTTGACATATGTGGTGATTATTATAATTTAAATATTATTATATTAGTAATATGATCAATATAAATATTACATTAATATTATTATTGTTATTGGTACAAATATTATTGTAATTGTGAACATTTCTAATGAAAATTACATTATTATTATTAGCGTATTTATATGAATAGGGGGGTAGGTTTTAATATGTCTACACTTCTTCCTTCTCCTTTTTGAACATGTAAATTGATTATAAACGATTATTACATTTTTTTAACTTTTTTAAGTTTCTCTTTATTTTTGTTGATGTTTTATTTTGGATTTACATGTTCAGAACCATTAAAATGAACTAAAACTAAACTAAAACTCCTGTATAAGGAACTCTTAGTAGAAGAAGAAGAAGAAGAAGAAGAAGAAGAAGAAGAAGAAGAAGAAGAAGAAGAAGAAGAAGAAGAAGAAGAAGAAGAAGAAGAAGAAGAAGAAGAAGAAGAAGAAGAAGAAGAAGAAGAAGAAGAAGAAGAAGAAGAAGAAGAAGAAGAAGAAGAAGAAGAAGAAGAAGAAGAAGAAGAAGAAGAAGAAGAAGAAGAAGAAGAAGAAGAAGAAGAAGAAGAAGAAGAAGAAGAAGAAGAAGAAGAAGAAGAAGAAGAAGAAGAAGAAGAAGAAGAAGAAGAAGAAGGTAACCCTTTTCCATTTGTGAAATTAATTCCTTATTTTTTGCATGTAAATTATTGTATGTATGTCATATTGTATTAAGTATAGTTGATCACTTTTTTTAAATAAAAATAATCCCAAAAAATCAAGTCAAGTGAAGTCAGTTTTATTTGTATAGCCCAAAATCACAAATCACAGGGCTTTACAGTCTGTAGAACAGCAACACAACATCCCCTGTCCATAGACCCTCCCATGATACAAAGGAAAACTCCTTAAACAAATTTTAACCTGAAAAAAAACTGTATAAAAGCTGCACTGTATATCATTCAACATATACAGGCACATATTTTGGAGACAATAAGACAAAGTTGGAAGATGAGAGGCTCAGTTCCATCACCTCCATCCCCCTAACAACGTCTTATTGTCACATGTTATCATTTTATCATGTAAACCCACCAGACACTCAACATCCGCCTGAGGTTTCACTTCATTGAGTTAAATACAAAACGATTACAGAATACGCCGCGTCGGTTATTTCGTATAAGACTTCTCTCATTACCCAGAAAAGAAGCCCGAGAGCCGTCTGTCAGAAGGATTCACATGTATTAATGGACTCATTTGGATACTGAGGGAGAGCGGAGGCATCCGGCTTCACCACAGATAAACAGATGGGGGAATTTAGTGGTTTCTGCTACGACTATCATTCACAACCCATCCGCATCAACATGAGATCTTATTAGATGAATTAAAGTGCTGAGCAGTGATGGTGGTGGTGGGGATGATGAAGACGATAATCCTGACATTATTAGTCGTGACAATCACAGGAAGGATTTCTAGGTAATTATGTCGATGATGGTAGATAAGTGTATCCGCGGTGTACTCTACATCTATATGTTGCGCTTAAATTTTCAGGTTCAGTGGATTTTCCTCCACCGAAGCAAATCTTATCCGAGGTCTGCCCCAGTTTGAAAAAAAAAAACGTCAACCTTTGCATTGAGTTTACTTGTCAGCAAAAAATATAGGAAAAGTCAGCGTTATGAACAGATTTCTTAAATAACAGCATAATATTAGAATATGTATGCAATAAAATGTACAACAATTTGGAAAAGTGCTCATTTTATAGCAGAGAATCCATTTGCTGCCATTGTGTCATGTTGATGTCTGATGCTGCACAGAGTAAACAAACCATGTGGGCGGAATTGTGGAAACGCAAAGCTTCTGTCTGTCTCGACAATGGTTTATCTATGGCATCACCGTGGTGATGATCAGTGTTGGGAGGAACGTGTAATAAAAGGAATAAATTACTGTAATGCATTGCTTTTTGCAGTAATGCAGTAATGTAAGGCATTACGGGGAAAAAATGGTAATATTTTACTATGTACAATATGTTTTTAATCTGGGTTGAAGTGGATTTGTTTGGTTTTTTTTCTTCATACAAATTCACTAAAATCACAGAAAGATCAGCAGCAGTGAGATATCCATGCAAAGAATGTTTCACTTCCTTTTCCTTTCGACTCGTCAGACAGAAGATGGAGATGAGTGAACCTGCAGAAACATCAGATATCACATTCTCCAGATGGACACACGCTCATTACTTTATGTTTGTGAAACATAAGGATTTGAAGAACATCGTAGTCAAATGCACTTTGTGTGCTCCACCTAAAGAACTGTCCACTTCCTGAAACAGCAGTAATTTAACATTTACAGAGGTGCCATAGTAACATGAAGTTATCAAGGAAGCAAGTGGAGCATGAGAGTGGAGATAAAACCACAAAACAGACTAAATTAACATTCTCCTACTCTGAGATTCTTCAGCATGAAGAGGTTGATGGAGAAACACTTTCAGGAGTGGAATCACCAGCTTTTTGAAAACTTGTCAGCAAGATCCACTGGTGAGCTCTATTTAGATTGCTGAATCCATATTTCCAGGTATTTTGGTGAGAGCAACTTAAAAGTAATGTAATAGTAGAGTAATGTCTTCCATTTTAAATACAGTAATAGAATCACGTTGAAATTACAGCAACAAGTAATAAATAATGCATTACAGTTTTGGAGTAACTTGCCCAACACTGGTGATGAATCACAGTTCAAGGTGAGTTACTTCATGAATAGACTGAATTAAATGAACAGACCAGGCGACATGTTTCGATTTTAAAAGCGAGCACCATTTTGCTCAGAGGGAGCAGCACCTCAGCCTTAAAGAGCAGCATGTGTCGAACCGCTGGGTTCTTCTCTTCACTGTTGCCAAGGGAGCCGCAGTGGACACACATGAATAATCCGGAGGAGCCGTGAGCAGGACTTTATCCTCCAGCGGTGCCACCGGCAGCTCTGGGCAAAAGTTGGAGGTGAGGCTAATGCCACTAAAATGCACTTGAGCAGTGGAGCAAAAGAAGCAGCAGCTTCTCCATCATTAAATTAGAGGGAGGCAAACTCCAGCTTTAACAGCTTCAACAGTTCCATTTTTTCTCATTTCTCACCATAATATAAAAATATCAAAAATTATGGTTCAGAACTCATCTTATATGATGTTTCTAATCCTTCAAGAATGTTTAAGAACTTAACACCTTCACCAATTCCATTTTTCTTCTTTGTCCTTATTCTGCCATTGCATGGATGTTATGTAATTAAAAAAAAGAAAATTATGATTCAGAGTTCATCTTATATGAGGTAATCTAAGAACTGAACACCTTCATTTAACATTTAACACAAAAAATAATAATAGAATTTCTAAACATATAATTCAGGACTCATCTTATATGATGTATCTAATCCTTCAAGAATGTTCACACTTTCATCAATTCCATTTTTCTCCTTCATCCTTATTCTTCTAGTGCACAGATGTTATGTAATAAGAGATAATAAAAAATAAAAAAAAAATGATGATTCAGAATTCATCTAATATGATGTAATCTCATCCTTCAAGAATATTTAAGAACTTGACAAGCCAATATTCTTTCTGTTTACTGACAGCTAAAGTGTACGCTTTCAGAGACGGTCGCAAGTCAAGGATGAAATTGTAATTCTACCCTCACATGCTTTTAGATTAGTGGGAGAGATTTTTTAAGATTTTTTTTTGGCACATTTTTTTTTTTGCAGTTCCTATCAACGCTTCGCAAGACCCGTGGAGGTTACAGGAAATGGTCAAATATGCGAAACACTCGGAGCGTTTGAGGTGAACTGTTTGTTTTGAGTGAAGAAAAAGAGAGAGAGCGAGAGAGAGAGAGAGAGAGAGAGAGAGAGAGAGAGAATAGAAGCATTACAGCCACAAAGTTGCAGATCCCCAGGGGGAGAGTTGAATGACCTGCCAAATCTAATTTCTGTGTGTGTGTGTATTTACCAGAGCAGCTATAGCGGAGGGGAAATGTATTGTGTCAGCATCTGGCAGTTTCCTCTGTTATGGAAGTTCAGTGACCCATTATTTAGTGGTGTGAAGTGCACCATAGTGCAGAGCTGGGAAAAAAAAACAACAACACAAAATGACTTGATGGCATGCTGAAAAATTACATATTTGACTCCAGTTCTGCACAGGCTGACCGATTAAGGTTTGTACACAATAAAAGGTCACACTGTCTGACGAGGTGGACTGTAAAGGCAAATACTCCTCAGTTTATGATTTGGAGAGCTGAACATTCTCATCACTCCTTGTGCAAAAAAAATAAATAAATAAAAATAAAAAATACTAAACCCAGACAATTTGTCTTCATCATGCCAAATAGAGTTAAATGCTATTTTTGCATAGAATCGATCTGAAAGCATTTGAATATCCTGTTGAAATCCCCAAAAAAGTTTTATTCATATATCATATGAGAAAATCTCATACTTAAAGTATTTTTATCTGTACTAAAACACAATGTTACTGTTACAGCATCAATATATATCATTAACATCCACTTCATCAATATATAACATCAGCAATAGGGCTGCAACTAGTGATTATTTTAATATTTAATTTAGATTAGAGCTGTTTGTGTGATTATTTAATTGGCTCCTTTATAATCTCCTTTTTAAACATCTTACAGAATATATTCTTCATGTTCTGGAATGATCCTCAGTGTGATTTCTATGATTTTATGGACAAATATTTGATCTTTGAACTCTTATCTTATTAACGATTGAACTTTGCATTGCAGATCATTTAGCTTATTTGACTGTTTTCCCCCTGATTTAGGTCAGTTTGGTGTTATTTTAAGTTTTAATAAAAGTATTTTTTGTGCAGTAAAACATAATGTTCGATTTTTTTTAGCTGTATTCAAACTAAACTGAAAAATAGCCCTGGGGCTTAAATAGTTAAGAGGTTGAATCAGTTCGATCCTCAGTGTGATTTCTATGATTTTATGGACAAATAATTGATCTTTGAACTCTAATCTTATTAATCCTTGAACTTTGCTTTGCAGATCATTTATCTTATTTCAAGTTTTTTTTCAGTTTTTCCTGATTTAGTTCAGTTTGGTCATGTTTTAAGCTTTAAATAAAGTATTTTTATCTTTAGTAAAACACAATGTTAGATATTTTTTGCAATATTTTAGCTATATTTGATCTGTCACAGTAACAAAGTGATTCTGACACTTTTGTAGTCACCTCACATTTCTTTTTCTCCTTAATATTCTTTTGAGTTTCAAGTACATAACCTTTATGGTTGTGGAGGTATTCCATATTTATCATCATTTATAGCAGGGAAAACTGAAAAATAGGCCTGGGTTAGTTAAATGTTAAATAACCAATAATAGCTGTTTTACCTACAACCTACTGTGGCACCTTCACTCCCGCCCTTTTATTTTTTTTCCTCTGGATTTTTTTTACCTTTGTTTTTCATTACTTGTATATTTTTAGGCATCCATTTTTTACGGCAAGCTGGCGTACAGCATTTATTTATTTATTTATTCTGTGAATGGATTGCTGCATACTGTCTTTCTACCCATTGTTTCTTGCCTCTGGCTGCTGCTGCTATAACAACATAATTTCCTCCTGTAGAACGAATACTTTACCTCGCCTCACGTTTGACTGTCAAAGAGCAAATGTAAATCCCAAATCTGTTTGAGCGCAAGACTGGGACAAACCCAGGATAATCTGTTTCCCCTCATTTGGACAATGCTGCCCATCGCTCAGAGGCTGCCATGTAGCCATGGATCATATTTACACCCAGACAGCAGATCCGGGCCCTCCAGGGACGTGCGGGGGCGAGCGGGGACACGCGGGAAGCGGAGGTCACTTGACCAACACAACCCGTACGGGCCGCTGGGGAGGAAAGCAGCAGCCATGCATCATGTCAGAGGACATCCATCACCCAGACCGCTCGATTTGAGGCAGCCTCCTCCAGATTTGGAACGGCCACGAGCCCTGGAGGGATGAGCCGGTGACAGAAAATCCTGCATGTACACGATATACCTCTCACAGCCTGAACACTCTATACACAGGTCAGGGGTGTCAGCAGCTATGCTGTCATTTAATTGAAATGATTTTCATTTCTCATATTTTTTAGAACTATCTGGGCCTGACAGGTCAGAGATCAGTGCTAACGTGGTAGCATTTAAAAGCTTGGACACACTTTTTCATTCAAGGAAATGTGACTATTGATCGAGGCTGATTGACCGGAGTCGTGTATTTACACACATAAACATGTGCGTCTTCCCCTGGCAGATGGAAGGATGTTGGCATTTTATTTATTTTTTTTTTTTTTATTATTGGTTACAGTGTTGGGCAAGTTACTAAAAAAACTGTAATGTGTTATTTATTATTGTCATTTCAAAGTAACAAAGTAGTAAAGTAGTGTCATTACACTATTATTGCATTACTTTTAAATTACTCTCACCAAAATAAGTGGAAATATGGATTCAGTGATCTAAATATAGCTCGTCTTTATCATTATTGCTGCTAGTCACAAGTTTTTAAAAAGCTGGTGATTCCACTGTTGAAATGTTTTTCATGTCTTCAACAACGTCTTGATGCTGAAGAATCTCAGAGCAGGAGAACATTAATTTTATCTGTTTTGTGCTTTTATCTCCACTCTCATGCTCCACTTGCTTCCTTGCTAACTTCATGTTACTATGGCACCTCTGTCATTACTGCTGCTATTTCAGGAAGTGGACAGTTCTTTAGGTGGAAAACACAAAGTGCATTTGACTACGAAGTTCTTCAAATCCTGTTCTTCAAATGTTTCACAAACATAAAGTAATGAGCGTGTGTCCATCTGGAGAATGTGCTATCCAAAATTTCTGCAGGTTCACTCATCTCCATCTTCTTTCTAACGAGCCAAAAGGAAAAGGAAGTGAAACAGACTGCACACACTGCACATATATTTGACATGTCACTGCTGCTGATCTTGCTGTGATTTTAGCAAATTTGTATGACGAAAAAAAAATACCACTTCAATCCAGGTTAAAAAACGCATTGTAATGTGAGTTACTGACATTTGTACTAAGTAAAATGTTACCATTTTTTCCTTACATTACTGCATTACCACAAAAATCAATGCATTACAGTAATTTATTACTTTTGTAACATGTTACTCCCAACACTGGTGCTCAATAGTGTCTGTATGTAGACTGAGCCCAGAGTTGAATTTTTTTTTTTGGATGAATGTAAATGAATTCCATGAGTGGAAGTGATTTCTGATGTTCCCCAAGAAACACGTTACGCCCAAAGCCAAAAGACATTCTCCAGCTCCACGCTCAAAGTGTATTTCATCAGTCAATCACAGGTTTTAATTTCCAACGATAATCCAGCGCTCGTTTCTAGCTTCTATTTTGTGGCAATCATATCGTTAGTGCTGAGAGCCAGGAACCGAATGCGTTACATCTGTTTGTGCTGCTTCAACAGCAGCCATTTTCTTTCTAGCTTGTGTTGTGAAATAAGGCAGCGGATTTTCTGCAAAATCCAATGGATGGCACACGATAAAACCCTGCCAACTGTCTGTTAGAGAAATTATATCAGTCAGTCCAAATATGTCTGATAATGACAAATATATACATGCAGCAAAATGCAACATATAAAGGAAGTTTTAAAGGGAGAGATGCAGGTTTACCCTAAAAAACAACATAAAAACTCAAATGTAACCTACTAGAAATATGAAATATGTGGTGGTGTGTTTATGTGCAGAGACCGTGCTACCCTCTGTTTGCATTTTCTACTTTTCTCATTGTTTTGGTGGGATAAGGACGTCGAGGGGCAACAACCCGTTGGGCAGTTTGTGTATGTGTGTGTATGTGTGTGTATGTGTGTGTGTGTAAGCAAAATCGTTTCACTTTTCAATGTTGGGAAATCCACCACTTAGGTCCAAACTAAAAAAAAAAATCTAAAAAACTGTCAGATTGATACTGTTAAATATTGATGATGCTGAGATGGTGAAACCTAATGACTTTGGTGATATTGAGTTCTCCTTTTGCTCTCTATGGTTGTTATTTGTGGTTCAGAGTGGACTCATTACCATGGGATTTGCTTCAGATATTCAAGGTCCTTCATAGACGAACTTTAATGAGTTTGGTCTTCTGACTTTTCCTGCAGGTCACGTTTCCACTTTTCCTATGAAATTTAGGACATAAAACAGTTAATTAATCCCATGCATGGGAAATTTGGTTGTTACAGTAGCTTTTTAGGTGACATAAAAACAAGAAAAAAAAGACAATGGACAAGGCATATGGATACAAGAAAATCATAGAAATATATACATGCAGTTATTTGCAAGTATAAAATAGAATAGAATAAAAATAATATAAATAAAATCATACATACAGTGTTGGTAATATAATGCATAAGAATGTATTTCTCTGATTTAGAGGGGCTGTGGATGTGAAAAACAGAACAGTGTGCAATTTAGTATAAAAAGTATTATTATCAAAATGAAAAATAAATATATTAATAAACTTCTTAACATCTACTCTACTTTATTATCTACAGTAGCATGGATACATCTCCTACACCTCCATTGCTGATGTTAATTACTTCTACTCATAATTGCTTTAGGTAGACCCTATGCTGTGTGGTTGTCTTTTGTAGTCCTGTGTATGAACCCAGTCCTGTATATATTTCTAATTATGTTATACATGTATGTTGTAGAGCATGTGCAGTCTGCGTTAATCTGGCCAGCAGGAAATGCCCCCACAGACACAAGATTAAAAAAACTCTTAGGCACAGAGAGATTTATCTGCTGGTGATAGGCTTAATCAGCATTATGTGAACTCCTTTGGTAAAAGGCTTGAATGGATCGGATGTTCATTTATATGTAAAGGTTACCTGCTAAAGGTTTAGAAGGAGAAAGTTAAAAATAAAGACTGCCAAGAGTTTTATCTGGATTATGTCATGCTGGCCTATATGCATCCACCTCTTCAACAAGTACACTGTACTGTATTCATCTGTAAGTACTGTCTATACTGACTAACATGCCTGACTTTTCCAAAAAGCAAAGAAACCCTCAAGCTGTATTTTTCAGCACATCTGCAGTCTGTTATTTTCCTGAGAATGTCCGAGCAATTTTCTTTTAGTTCCTACTGTATCATTATTATATAAACAGCAGGAGGTTCTGCCTTGCAACCGACTGACTGTACAAAAGTTCTAAAGTGGTGCTGGTTGAAGGGCCAGAATTACAAACTAAATCATACCTGCATACACTTTTAAACAAAGTGTAGCTACCTACCCTACGCAGGTGCCAGAATTAATCATTTCTAAGGTTGAAGATCTGTAGCAACATCTATCATGTCTTTGGCAAACCAGCCTTTTCATCCCGCTGAGGCATAAATAGAAGCGTGAGCTCACCTCTCACTGAAACGGCTGTATTGTTTATCCAGAAAAACAGCAGATAGCGGGAGCTCTAAATTATATGTGTCTGCATGGCCCCTACAGCAAAAAGTGAAATAAATGCATGTGCCCTTGTACTATACGAGGTCTGTTGCAGGTGGACAAGCAGCATAGATTTATTTGTTCCAGTGGAACGCGGGAAGGTTCTCTGCACATACAGTGCAACTCAGTATCTGCAGAGGAAAGGAAAGAATAGAGAAAACACAAGAGGCATTCCTGACTGTGTGCCCTTAGACGAGCTCCACAAAAAAAGATGAGCTTCGGGGAAATATTATAATCTACGCAGATGCATCCACCTGAATTTTTATTGATGCGCCCCCATTTTTGAAGTTGCAAAGGTCTCGGGAAAGAAAATCGTCTTCCGCGCCGCTGTAACTTTTCCTTAACGGCACCACCTCCAGTGCTGATGCTGAATAATTCAATGCCTATTAGTCTAACATCTGGCTGGACATAAAGTCTCCTAGCAACCTTTCAGACTTCACGTTGATAGACTTGCTATACTCACCTGTGTCACAGGGAACGTGGCTTTTGCAAGGATGATGAAGTGTTAATACACGCACAGCCTGAGAATAACTCTGACATGGATAATTCATGGTCAGGTACTCAAAATAACTTATAGCACATGACAGGAACATTGACCTTCAATGTTAAAATACAGGTGCGTTCAATATGATAGCAGTGTGTTTAAAAACGTGAGTAAAGCCAAAATACTTAGAATAATTTTTATTTCACTGCATTGGGAACACTGTATTTTAGATTCTAGAACCAAAGCAAAATCAAAATGTAAAGAAAAATGTGTCAATTTTGGATTTATTTTACAGAAAATGAAGAAAAGGGAATATTAGGCTCTTCAAATAAATAGCAGTGTCTAAGTTTTTCTCAACAAACTCAAATATTTGCTGTATAAACTGCAAAATCTTCACGATTTAGCATATATTTAATTATATGTCCAAGGTTTCTGAGACCTGCTTCACATGTGTTGCACGGAGTCGACAAACTCCTGGCACCTATGAACAGGTATTTCAGCCTCACAGTTCCTCACTTTTTGGTATAATAGGATATAAAATGCAGTGTGCCCATTGTATCAAAATAAAAATTATTGTAAGGATTATTATAAGGATTTAGGCTTTACTCACATTTTCTAAACACACTGCTATTATTTTGAAAACAACTATATGTGTTCTTCATTTTGGCAATACATTGCAGTTTTAAGATCAAAATGTGGATTTCTGTGGCAACATTGTAGATTGATTGGAACTGAATGCTCAAAACAGATGCAAGCAACAGTGTGCACCGAACAAGCAGAAACACAGCCATGCATGGACGTAATACACTGTGTTTGAAATTCACTAATGATGACTCATCCCATCCACGTGTTATTATATCCATATTTTGATACAGGCATGCATGCCCACACTTTGAGGCTGAAAAATTGTAAATGTCAGTGGCTTGTCACTCAGGCTCGGTCCCACATGGCCGGCGAAATGGAGCCTGCTGAAAGGGAAGACCGAATGACGGACAAATACAGACATTATTATCCTGTCTGACTCACTCAGTGTCGAGCCGTCAATCTCTGGGTACGTTTGAGGCACTATTTTACCACTTTATGTATTTCTGAATTTCTATTCAGAGCCTTATTATCCCCATTCAATACCTCACTGCAGGATGTTGATTGGCATTGTCCAATTGGCTGCGATTTCAAATTGCTTTCTCCAATTTCACTGGGGTTGGAAAGTTGAAATGGGAAAGAAATAACGTCTCAGATTCAAGGATCAGATGTGTGAAAATGTCTTTCTTCCAATCACTACAGAAACAGAATCTTAAAACTTTTCAAAGCATCATCATCAAGATGCAGTGGGCTCTATTTGTAAATAAAAAAAAAAAGAAAGAAAGAAAGCAAAAAATACAGCTCACCATCGTCCAGTTGTCTCCTCCGGATTTGCTGCTGGCAGCTCAAAAGTTTGGGGTCATGCAGAAATGTCCTCTCTTTTTATTTTTTTTAGAAAAGCACAGTTTTTTTCAATGAATAACTTTAAACTAATCATAAATACACTACTACATTGCTAATGTGGTAAATGACTATTCTAGCTGCAAATGTCTGGTCTTTGGTGCAATATCTACATAGTATTATTATTATTATATATATATATATATATATATATATATATATATATATTATATATATATATATATATATATATATATATATATATATATATATATATATATATATATATATTATATATATATTATATTATATATATATATATTATATTATATTATATATATATATATATATATATATATATATATATATATATATGTATATATGTATATAGATGTATATATGTATAATATAATATAATGCATCTGTAGGCTACTTCAATATTTCTCTTATTCTCCTAGAATATCACGATTTCCACCTTTCCTCCTCTTTGCTTGGGCATCCTCTGCTTTTCTTGCTGGAAGAAATGTTACCTTTGATTGATGATGCAGCCTCTTACGTTGCATCATCTGGTTCATTCAAATGCATCGTTCTAAAAATAGACCTGCAGTCTCCAGTACTTTCACTTTTAATGAACATATGAGCATCTCTGTCATGTGAAACTGTGTTGATGTCATGATAATTAGCTGGGCTTTATGTATTTGTTTTTCAGCTTTCAGTTTTTTACTTGCTGAAAGGTAGCCTAAGGGAAAAATTTAAACAAAAAAAATAGCGAGGTCACGACCTTGTGTCCTCAATGGTGTGTGGGTCTGAAAAAAGAGTGAGCAGCAGTTCTCTATGTGAAAATGTATTGTTGATGACAGAGGTCAGGGGAGAATGACCAGGCTGGTAGAAAGGGAACCTCTCACCAAATCTGGACAACAGAAGATTGGGGAAAATGTCACCTGGACTAACGAGTCTCGATTTCTGCTGTGACTTTTTTTTCCTACCATTTTTTATAGAAACATTTCAACCACCAAAGTCTGCTTTTTCTAGGTTATCTTTCAGGGATGCAGGATTATCCTGCACAGTAGGAGGGAAGATGTCTCACCAGCTGACAACCATGATATGCTGTGGTCTATGACAGCTGTCCAGATGTGTTATAGAGTCCAGTCGAGCTGTGCACAGTCGTTTTCACACCGCCCATGCCAAGAGTAAATGACACGACACCTATCTGAAGCCAAATGGCCGCTAGGCTTTTGTATTGGTTTAAATGAATCCCACTTTGGGGAGGAATATGTTCCTCTGGTCATTGATGCAGTGCAATATCCTGGGGTTGAATAAAGTGACTCCAAACACACCAATGATTTCCATCTGCTCTGTGATTTATGCTGATAAATTCAGCAATAAGATGCATAGTTAATTCCTGCTATCTATCAATGCATGGCTGTGGCCCTGGTGAGCGTGGTGGTAAAGACCACCAAGCTGTCGTGTGCTGGCATCTAGTTGAGAACATTTCATCTCTCAATGACTCATGCAGCGACAGAGATGAGGAATGTCTGCTGAAGTCAACGTGATGTATTTTCTTGTACTTTCATATGAACACTTCCCATTCACTTGAATGAGAAGGTGCATCCAAACCTTTGACGTGTACTATATTTTACACACTTTTAGTTGTATTTTTTTTCACATATTTTTAATATGTGAACAGGATGGATATTTCTTTTTTCAATTTCTTTTCTTTAACAATGCTTGAAAGTAGGCTATTTTTATTGAAATGTCCACTATTCAGACAAAAGATCGATATTTTGAAAGTTTATTGACTTCCCATTTTTATTTTTCTGAAAAAAAATCATTTTTTCCTATCCAGTGTCATCTCTGGCAGGATGGGGATGGACAACATGACTGGCACAATAAAACCTTGCTGTGAAATTTACAGATATTGTTGATGTGTTAAACACAGTAATGTTACTGAAAACGATTTTAGTTAATGACTCAATACTCTAAATTATTGTTCAATTAATCACCCAGTAGTGTAAATACAACTTAAATCATAGTATTTAATTGATCTCTACTGTATAATTAATCATAATAGTGTTAAATACAACTGGAATCACAGTATTTAAGTTTTGTTTATTTTATTTTACAGTTAATCACCTAATATCATAAATACAACTAAGCATTTATTTCTTTTATTTTTTAACAGTAAAGACCTAATACTGTAAACAGAAATACAGTACTAGTTACTGTAAATTTTAAGGGAACAGACTTACAGTGTGACCACATGTATGGATATAAATCCAGGTCACTAGAAGTGTTACCATACTGGGCTGATTACATTAGGCAGACAGATGAACCTAAAGTTGTATCATAACAGTTTTTCTCAAAAATTCTAATTGGGGCAACACCTTCCTTTTAGGCTTTGCCTCATGAAATGTTTAATCTCAAATGATCAGTCTGACATTTTCCTAATGATAGATGCATACATTTATTAGTAGTTAAATGATGCTATATGATGACATGACGAATTTGGTTATTTAATGCAGATAATGAAGCTTTGTGTGCTTGCGATGTGATTTCTATCGCATTTGTGGAAGGATTTTCTGGCGGGGTTTTGATTTGGACTGTTTTTTATTGAATTGGGAATGTTTTAAGCTGTAATTGGGCTGCAAAGTGTCAATCTGACCTGGCAACACTGGTCGCTAAGCTCTAGCCACAGGCTGTGTCTCTCTCTGTCCACTATGGTGGCTACAACAATGGCCTGTGTTACAGCGGCTCAATGACCTTCAGCATCACTCGCCTGCTCAGCCGCGTGAAAAAAAAAAAAGAAATAAATGTTTCTAACCCAGCTGACTACTTTTGGAGTACTTCTAAGATCTTCCAGCAGCTTGTTCCAGTTGTTCCATAACAGCTAAACTCTGCTTCGTCATGTTTAGTCTGGGCTTTGGGCTGTGTTAGCTGACCTGAGATCCAAGAGCTCTACTCGATTTACCCTCTTTAATCTGTGATGTATCCTGGGCCCGCACCGTTCAGGGATTATAAACGAGCAGCAGAACTTTGACTGGAAGCCAGTGCGAAGATTTCAAAACTAGAGAAATGTGCTCCGTTGTCTCGGTCCCTGTTAGTAGCAGCACTATGAATGGGCTGCAGCTGTTCGCGTGAGTTTTTTGGGGAAAACCAGTTTGGAGACTGTTACAGTAATCAATCCTACTAAAAATAAAGGCACGGATAAGATCGGCCATTTTCGGATATCAAGCCCTTGATGCTGGCTATATTTATAAGGTGATAGAAGGTGTGATTTCTTTGATATGGCTTTGAATCTATTTCACTATTTAACCATTGTGTTCCTTGATGTGCTGGTGAACAAAGTCACCACCTGACATGTCTACTTTCCATATAAAAAGGGTTCATTACAAAAAGGATAATTTCGCAAAATGCAGAATCCTGGTGCTTCTGTGCCAATATAAGAGCTTTCTCTTTTCATCCCAAACATCGTCTATTTATACTGTTCTTAATTCCATACCTCCAGATATTTGGGAGTCACCTATAGACATTTTTGGTCAAGGCAACTCACCATGAGAACCTATTTCTGCTGGTCAGTTGCCTTGAAACTATCTAAAATAAAAGTACAGCACACGACTTTCAACCTCTGATCTTGGTTTCAGGGATTTTGACCCTTTCGACCTTTTTTGGCAAACACACATCCAGATTCCACCCAACATCAGCTCTCAGAAGCTCTACATCCACTTGGCATCTCATCTCAGGCAGGAATAGACAATACGCTACAACCCCAACCTGGATAGTTTGGATCAACCCATCTGGCCAAACATTCCTTGAGGGATCTGAAGTAATTGTGTACATTTGGATAGAATATGTAACCTACAACCAAGACAATGTATGAGAACAATGACACACAAACGAGTAAAGTTTTCTTTAGATTAATTTAGATTTAAACAAATTACGAGGTGGAAGATATACTACACAAGCTGATGGTTCTGGTCCGATATGATAGTTCAATCGATGCTAGGAATTCTGTGAATCTCTTTGCCAGAGAAACAGGGTCACCCTTTTCTTTCAGGCTTTTGAAAGAGAAGCAGGTCTGTCCTTTGTTTGAGAACAAGGCAGCTCAGCCAACATGTCTGCTTAAGTTTGAAGCTCAACGTAGCAATCGATCGCTGCATTGATCAGTGCACGAGGGAAGTGCATCTACAGCAGCCTCAGTACAGATCTCTGCCACCACCCTGCTCATGGCAACCCTGCTGTCTGCTGGAGCTACAGTGGCCATGGACTTGTTTTACATTGGGAAGTGAAAAATGTTGCAAAAAAAAAAAAAAAACATACTGTGGTGATAATTCAGCTTTAGCTCTGACTTTTTGGAATTTAAAATGAAGCTTTCTAGGTTTTGCAACTGAAGTATGACACAGTTTACTTTCCTGTAGCAGTGCCTGCCGCCACCGAGCAGCTACAAAACACAAGACCACCAGTCATTTTGAAATTCTAACAGGTGGGTGTGACAGCTGTGACACCAAACGGGTTTCTGTGCCGCGCAGAACTGAAAAACACTACAGCCTGGACAGTTCATGGCAGCGAGCGCTTGAGAAACGAAGCTAAATGATCTTTCCAACCCATTCCCAGCGAGGGGCCGGGAGGAAGCGCCATTTATGCCCCTTTCAAATCCTCCAAGATGTATTGGACTGCTGCAGAGTACATTCTTAAGTCTCACGCCCACACACACACAAACAAACACACAAACACACACCAGTAGCGGGGGCAGCGACTAGGCAGTGAACAGCTCTGAACACAGCAGGAGGCTCTGGCCACCTGTGCATACTGTGGAGTGGAACTACGGATACAAACCCAGCACGGAAATTACTAATAGTCACTCCTACATTTCCTTTTTCCACTCCAAGAGTCTGGCAATTTCTTTTTCAGGGTTTACCCTATGCTTAGTTATGAGGAAGTTGCATATATATATATATATATATATATATACACACACACACTGCTGTGCCTGTTAAAACCGATTCACTTTAAGGTCTTATACAGGAAGAGGAAACGTGTTTAATGTTCTCCAGGCCCTGCAAAGACCTATGCAAAATGTAAACAGCATCTGAAGCCTACCTTGGAGTATTGTTACAAGGGCCCACTACTGTGTAGTGTTCATTAGAGTGGAAATGATATGTGCAAACAAAGAGAGGCGCCCAAGAAGCACATTGTGCCGCCTCTTTTCATCTTGGAATTACAAATGAATGCAGCCTCCTCACCTGGTCCCTGCAGGCGCCGTCCCAGCGCCTCCAATCAGCGCTTTATTGACAGCAGGCATCCGGCAGGAGACTGGAAGCCCTAATAGTTGAGGATGATGGCTGATAAACACATTCTCCCGACTAACTGCAATCCCGCATAATTTACTGGCTGGCAGAGTGGCCTGCACCCAAGGTTAAAAAGTGGAGGTGCTTTGGCAAATAGAGCTGCTTATGCAAAAAAAAAAAAAAAAACTGGCACACAGATTCTTTTCTGAGTCAGTTCTGACTTAGTTTGACTGTTCTCCACCTCTTTTGTAATTCTAAAGAGGCGCATCGTTATACAAGAGGAGACAAGTAATGGGAAAAGTAGACAATTTCATATAAATATCAAGTGACATGAAAATAATGAGAGGATAATAAAATGCTTTACTTCAGTGGTTTTAAACCTGCGTCCCGAGGGCCATAACAGGCCTGATAATGGGTCCGAACAGGACCACTGGATGATTGCACTGCAAACAATTAAATATTAAGTGAAAATGTTTTTGGTGCAATTAATCCAATATTGAGTAAAACTATTGAAATATCATATTCCGTTGGCAGACAATTTGGTTTATTTTTAACTCTTGATTTTGGTAAATTCAGTCTTGTTTTCAGAAAACAATATAAATTGTTTAACTTTTTATCTTAATGTCATTTCATTTCTGGGATTTTTTTTTTATCTCGTAATTCCGTTATTAAATTATTTGAAAAACTAGTAAGTAAGACTGTCTGCCAGTGGAATAATATAATTCAAGATAATTCCACTCATTATTGAACATATGGCACTAAATACAAGATATTCATCATATTGTTGAAATTGCACCTTTTTCCTCATGCCATCTCTCCGGTTTTGTAAATTCAAGGTTAATTAATTGTGTAAATGTGGATTTCTTTACATAAAAAGCAGGGGAGAAATCTGTAGGTGTTATTTTTACGTTAAT
Organism: Lepturacanthus savala; assembly: GCA_030544235.1. NCBI lineage: Eukaryota > Metazoa > Chordata > Actinopteri > Scombriformes > Trichiuridae > Lepturacanthus > Lepturacanthus savala. Next base: position 5,496,317 of record CM060479.1, on the reverse strand, counting down.
ATTTACCATGAACTAAATTGAGTTCGACATTCCTGCTCTACTTAAAAGCAAATTAACCATACAATGATGCTGAGATTACTAGTTTCTACAGTATTGTACAGGGTAACGCTGTCCTCGGAAGAGCAACACAAGTCTTGCAGCGTAGCAAACGTCTGTTGCCAAACCATTCTATCTGAATAACAGGAAGGGCGGCACTGTAAACACAAGACTTGTTCGGCTTTTGTTGAGCTAATGACATACTGCTCCAGTGGTTTGTGAAACTGTGTTCGAGCTAAAATAAGTAAAAATCTGGAGCAGAATTTAATCTGTCACTCAATGGAAAGCCTTTAAGCAGAGACGCGCAGCCACCCGAGTAGTGTGCTACTGAAGTGAAATTACAGAAAAAGCACGCCGGCACAAAGCGAAGCACCAGAAAAGGTTGTGTACAGGAGCGAGGATTACAGATGGGTTGGATAAATAAGGGATTCTTTAAAGCAAAACACACTGAGTGTGGTTGTCAGCCGGGGAGGTAGAGTAAAACCATCAATCTCTTGAATCTAGGTAAGCTTTGCCTATGTAGAGTAGACATTGATGTGGGGAGGAAGACAGCGCTTGCACTCGTTCTTTGATCTTCCTGGATTTTTGCCCCGAGCTTGGTTTTGAACTGTGTAGTTATGCAGCAGTCGTATTAAGAACTCAAGTTTTGGAAAAGGTAGTGTGAGCAATGTTCAGTCTGCCTTTTGACTGCTCAGAATTAAATCATTTCTATGAATTGTTTGTTTCCTCTGAGGTCTCCTGGGAAAAAAAAGCTGGATGGGTCTGATGACAAGCTACTCTGGCGTAGATGAGCTAAATTTAATCAAACATCAATGGCTTGTTTTGCTAAAAACGTCTCTGCTTCCTTTCTAACCTTCCTTTTCTCCAGCTGAACTGTTTTCTGGCAGTGAATTCTAAAGCAAAAGACCATCCAAATTATACCTCAATGCAATTACAGAAAGTCAACAGTGATTCTGTAAACAGCTGAATTTATTTACTAAAAAAAAAAAACACAACTGCAAACACACTCTTATTACAAATCTGCTCAATAATGAAAATAGACAAGTCTTCTCAAAAGATATGAAGTGTACAAACTTTTCGAGCACAAAGTGTAAAGCCAAATGGAGGCAATGCAACTTACTTTTTTTTTTTTTTTTACCCCATTTAACAAGTCTATTCTGAAGTACTGACATCAAAGTTTTCTGTGTTCCACATTAATATTCATGTCTGAAGCAAAGAAAAAAAAACTGAGAAAATAAGATATAAAATGCAGATTAGCCTCTTCTGAGAAGATATGCAAATAGCAAACCAAGCTTTTCTTTGCACATGAGCAGATAGTCTGCATGCATACATATACATACAGTACGCTTCCTTATTCAAATTTACCTAGACATAATTTAAATAGTTTAAAATTCATAAGGTCAGAACAATCTAAGGATCACCATTCTGTAAGGCCAAATATATAAATATCCAGCGAGCTTAATATGTGTCTGGACAAAAATACACTGAGGGTCACATGATTTTGTCACTGAAGGTAATTAAGTATTTGAGCAGGCCGAGTACTGTTGACAGTATTCTATAAGGTAATAAACAGTGGATAAATGAGTAAAAATAAACACTTCCAAATCTAACACACAGTTTTGTAGCCAACGTCATTATTATTATTAAACATTTCCCCATATTCCCCAATAAGTTTCATTGGAGTTCAAAAGAAAAAAAAATGTGAATCCACTTAAATATTAAAATGCATACAGGCTGAGAATCAGGGCTGCTCATTGGCTGGCCATGAACAAGAAGAAAAAAATCTCCAGTTTACAACAACGATTCTATGCTACATACAGTATGTCAACATTTCTTGGCACCTTAAAATGGGAAGACTACTAAGACATATTGAAAATTATTTAATTTACCCAATCTCCTTAAACAATTTGCACCGTACACTATGCGACTGAAGCATCAATGTCCAATGGATTTTACTTTGCTGGATATCCAGACTGCCAATACTATTCTACAGGATTTAATACTAAATTTAGCTTTTATTTATTATATGCTGTACAGTAGAAATAGTGTGCGCATCTAACAAATCACCACAATTTACCTCTGTGTGTACACAAGGTGTAAAAAGTGCTACAGAAATCTCCTTTACAAGCAAACACATATATTCCCTTTGAAGTTTAAGATAAAGCTAATCTTAATAAAATAATTCTCTTACTACCTTTAGAAAATGTGATTATGGTCTTCATGTGAAGGCTTTGATTCCCCATATATTATATATCTACTGTAGGTCTACTGCATATACACTGAGAACAGATTTAGCTTTGAATCCCTTTCTAAGAGCTTCAGATATATCAAACTTAACATCTTAGTTCATAGAATATTAATTCTTCAAATTTATTTTGGTTTCATAAGAGCAATCATGACCTTGCATCGCTTTGCTCGTATGGTGGATATCTCAACTTGGAACAAGCGTCACAAGGAAATTTACAGCAAGATAATTCATTGAAAACGGGCTAATTCCTCCCACCACGCTAGTCCACGTTAATGTGGGAGAGATAAGAACAGTCTTAATAGTTGGTCAGACTTTCTTGCAGTAGTCCAGCCAGAGTGGGCTGATCTAAATCCTCTTGGCAGAGCTGTCTGTCAGAGGAGAGTAGAAGAGCAGTGCTTTTTGCCAGGAAAAGTAGCTCTTTTAAATAAAGCTGCAGTAGTGTTTCTCAGATAGCGCTCAGCTTTCACTCTTCTGTATTGACTAACTTATTCAATATGCTCTGTTATATAAAAAAAAAAAAAAAACAGGAGAAAAAAGAAAAAGCACACTTAAGATGACAAAATGCCCAAACTAAACTATTGGAAAGCAGTGTTTTCTCTTTGCTTTTCTCAGTCTCTCAGTCTGGAAGCAGCCTTGCTGGCGAAGAAGTGGTGGTTAAGTTGGGAGGATGGGAGGGCGTCCCCTCCTGTGTGCTCGCTGTCAATAAAAGAGTTCGGGGGGTTATGATGTGCTCTCTGCCAATGCGCCTTCACTGTCACTCTGCCTCAGCGACTGCCTGCTGGAGCCTCTGTCCAACTCATCCTCTTCATCAGATCTTCCCAGACTGGTGTGTCCCCAGTGTACAGGAGGGCTGCAGGGGTCAAAACACACACAAACACACCATTAGATCATTAGGACGTACAGCAGAGACTAAACTGAAAGCTGTAGACAAGAAGAGAAGCCTTCTATAAAAGTATTTACACTTTCCATGCATTAAACTTTGCAGCACACAATGTTAACATAGTGTGTATTAGTATAGTAAATGACCAGTGACTGATCATACAAGAGATTCATTAACTCGTGGCTGAGCGGTGCTGTACCTCGCTCCTGCCAACCAGGCTCATTAAAGGTAATTTAAAATCCGCTGGTTCACATCCTTAGATTATATTGTCATGATGACTCATGGCACAACAGCCACTCGATGCATTACTTGATTTACAGCGTAATTCACTGTAGAGATTGCATACAACCACATTAACGTGAGTCACGGCTGCTCTTTGACGCGCAGCCCCTCGAGGACAACAGGCAGGGGGAAAAAAACAAGCACATACTGTAATAACATTGAAAGCATTGATGCACTTTACAATTATCTACAACCTGAAATGTACGCATTTTGAGGTATTAGATATAAATATAGGGTTTAAGTGCCCTGCCTTCCAGGCTTGACATCAGTTTAGAAGGCTTTTATACTGTAACTCCCTTTTTGATTTCACTAGATGCACCCAAGGCTGAAAAATCACAATTTACAATTAGGGGAATTTATGAATCATGAGAACATGGTTAATTCAATTATTTAGACTAGAAGTGATGTGAATGCAAGCATTACTGACTTTAATAATGGTAATACCCCTTACAGGGAATAATAGGGACACGGTTTTTCACAAGGTTTTCATTATATTTTAGGGTTTAGCTGTTGCAGTTTTGCGAACATTAGCTACTGTAAATTGCCAAATAACTTTGGTTTATTTGTTTCAATCACTTGAACACAACAGATCGGGTGTTTATTTGAGACCAGGAGGAAATTTGGGACAGGAAATTAAATCCTCCCTGACAGAAGTCTTGCTCCGCAAAACTGGAAAAAAATGGTAATTTACTCAAATTCTTTTGTTAAACCAGTGGCATGGCAATTGATATTTAATCAATAATACCCAGGAGGGTGTTCTTTAATGTCATTTGAGAACAATAATAATGTGGTCAGGACCAAGGCACTTGCTGGAAAAAAGGCAAAGAAGAACATGTGCAGCATAACTGGTCATGTCTTCTTCCTTGATTTTTTTTTAAATAAATTAGGCTCTGCATTTATTTTGGAACCAGTTATTTATCAAAATCTACACCCACACCTAGCATTTTAAAAAGAGACTCTGGTTAATTGAAACTTTATTAAATGCCATTATTTGGTAATTTGTGGTAACTTATGACTATATTCCAAGTAATGTGTGTATGAAGATTGTGGCACTAATGTAATATAGAGCATGCCTGTATACAGGAAATGGAGAAAGTTGAAAATACTAAACCTACTCCAATACTAAACTTACTCAACTGTTATTAGAGCACAGAGTGAAAAGAGGCAGGATTTATTGTGTTAATATGAAAACTATATTGTTGACATTCATGTCATTACCATATGCCCATTTATCTGCCTTTAATTCAAGCAATGAACCTCTGAGCGAGCGTTTACCTGGAGAGGCAAACACATCCAAGGACTGTTCCTATCCATCATGAAAGAAATTTAAGAAAAAAAACTGTCAAACACAATCAAACAGGAGGCGACTGTCAAGTAAAATTATTCCTAAAATAGGCTTTTGATGCTCAGAGCTAAATTTATCATTCTAGTGATGATGCAAAGTATCTGCATCCAATAATATGTCATGTCACACCTCTTTAAACTCTCCTCAGTTAACACGAAAAAGCTTAAATTGGTGTCTTTTTTTCTTTTGCCTCATTGCAGACATCTGCTTGTGCTTGAAGAACAGCTCCAGCCACACACTCCTGCCTCTCTCTCACAGCAACGGTGTGTACTTACATCAGAATCAATTCAGAGAAACATTCACATTATGCAGAGCTGTAATCCATCTTTACAAAATGAAAATTGGAGAGTAACAGATCCTCTGATGACTAGTATTTCAGAGCACTGTTTTCTAATGGCTGGGAGGAGGATAAATAGAAGTTAAAGCGACAAAGAGAAAAGTAACCTTTGATGAATTGCAATGATGGATTACCTGTAAACCTCTCCAGAGATGTATCAGCAGTTGCTTTATAATGATATTTAAAAATAAAACAGGAGCGACTGGATTGTGTCAGAATTGCAAACGTGAAGCAAACCATGGTTCACACTGCTTATAAAAAGACAAATGTTAGCAGGAAAAGGAAACATGGTGGTGGCAGGCACTATTAATTAGCCTTAGACTTTCATGCGGACGGCCTATCTAGTACAAAATAAGTTAACATTAGTGTGTTATAAGTATCATTTACAGCAGTGGTTCTCAAAGTGGGTTCCAGGGGACCCCAGGGATCCTTAAGGAGGTGCCCAGAAAAAAAGAGCAATCATTTATTTTCACTATAATTCCACAATGAGAGAATGTATGAGAATGAAGTTTGAGAACCACTGATTTACAGACACTGGATACAAAAAAAAAATGTTTACACTTCAAACGTGGTTAGTATATTAGGTGCCAGATGCTGAGTCAGGCTCCTGGGTTACGATCACACCAAGCATCACCTCGCTCTGCTGGTATCAGTCACTGTCAGGCTTGTAGAGATACTTCATCACCACACTATCCATCTTTTTCTGCTTTTTCTTAGTTTCCTTCTTGCCAGATGTTCCATGACCTGTGGGCTCCTTCTCATCGCCGCATGGCTGCTTCGGGCCCCGTTTAACGCTGCTGGAGCTGCGGTATGAGATGGTGGAGTTGGAGGAAGAGGAAGAGGAGGACGACGATGAAGATGAAGAGTCTGAGGAAGAATCCTCTGAGTCACTTGGCTTCTTCTTAGATCTCTTCTTGGACTTTTTGCCCTTCTTCCTCCTGGAGCTTTTCCTGCTGTGGCGCTCGTCCGATGAGGAGTCGTCCGACAGAGAGATTTTACTTTTCTTGTCTTTGCGGCTGCGGGAGCTGCTGGTGCTGAGGGCAGAGCCTGATGAGGAGCGGAGGAGGCTGGACGTGCCCAGCCCTTCATCTTCCCCTTTCTTCCTGCTGTCCTCGCTGCCCGGACCCTTCTTCTCCTCTTCATCACCACTGGAGTCTTCCAGCGTGCTGCGCTTGAACTTGATGGGTTTGAAGCTCAGCACCTCGTTGATGGCAGCTTCCAGGTCGGGGTCCAGGTAGTTGCGGTGGGGGACGGTCTTGGTGTCGGAGACATCCGGTAGGTCCGAGGGCCGCGGTTGTGCCGGGTTGGAGAAGCTGCGACTTAGCGAGCGGGGGCTGTAAGAGGAGAGTCCTCCTTCACTGAAGGCCATGCTCTTGGCGTCGTCGTCATCGTCATCGTCGTCTGCGTGAATGCCGAATTCACTGAGGCCAACGCTGCGGGCCAGAGACATGCGGGAGCTGCTGCGTCTCTCGTCTTTCCAGGAGCTGCTGCGGTGCAGCGACCTCGGGCTAGAGCGGCTCACGCTGCTGATGGTGGACTTGTTGTCGTCATCCATGTCCACCATCCCCCTCCTCGTGGACATCCTGCTGGCGGCCACCGAGGACACCATGGATTCCTTATCGAATTCAGGGCTGCTTCTGGCAGTCCAGCGGGACTCCAGACCCTTCCTGGCCCTGCTGGCGGCCTCAGAGTATGCCAGGGAGATGACGGAGCCCTTGTCATCCAAATCGTCCTTCTTCCAGTCGTCCAGGAGCTCTCCGGGCTTGGCCTTGGCTTTGCGAATGGAGGCGTGGTCCGGGGTGTCTGGCTGCTCTTTGAGGGTGCTGAACAGGGAGCTGTCATCTCCCGTACCCCCGATTGAGTCCTTCAGGTTGGAACGCTTCCTGTAGCTCAGCGAACTCATGACAGACACCGATCTGGCTGGCTCCGCCTCTTTACCTTCTTTACCTCCTTCGATCATCTTCTCCTTACCTTCTTTCACCTCTTTGACGTCTGCGTTTGCTGCGTATCTAAAAGGTCACGTAATGCAATCGACACCAGAGACAACCGACAGAAAACAGAAAGAAAAAAAAACTTTACTCTGTACACTTTAACCTTTCTATAACTTATGTTAACAGGTCGGTTTTGACCCATGTCTTAAATCAGCTGTAAAATACACCTAAAACCAATATCTATCAGCCAATTTGTTTCTTATCTCTTGGTTTCCTTGTGAGGTTTGCTTAACCATGAAAATATTAGTTTTAATATTTTTGGTGCCCGTTTTGTTTTTGTCAGTATACCCCTTGATTTTGATTTAAAAAAAAAAAAAATGGTAAAATGAACTTCAAGAAAATATATAAATAAAAAAGTTGTTTTGACTGTTCCTGAGGGATATTAGAACACATTTTTTGAATAAATTTGTTTCATTTATTTTTTTCACTTTATTATATATATATATATATATATATATATATATATATATATATATACACACACACACACACACACATCTATGGTGTTTATTTATGGTGTTTATTTACTTCAATAAAAAGTTAAAAATATATATTTTTTTAGCAATAGAACTTTGACACAAAATAAATGAAGATCAGAACAAGTCAGTTGGCTGTTATGATTTCAGTTTTGCCTCAAATTATTGCTTTATAGTCTTGTTTTATAACTGGGTCAAAATCAACCCGAACAAAGGTCATAATTTCAACAAGAGTGTTTTCTAATTTAGTGAAAATGTTTTTTTGTTTTATTTTGTTGAACTAAGGGTTCCTGACAAAGTCAAAAAACCTTGATGCAAATAAAAAAAAAATTTAAGCGGTTCTTTCAATCTAAAACGGGTCGGTGATGACCATAACACAAGAGGAAGGTTAAGAAAATATTCATGATTCTTGATTTTCCTGAAAATGGTTACTGAGAGTTCAGACTTTGATTGGAATGTTACAGAATAAAACTGTAAATTTTCATTTCGTCCTTGGGACGAGTCATGAGCCAGGGAACATGCATAATACCTCTGGCTAGTGCTGCTATGCACAGTACATGCTGTAGAAACCGAGGCAATCAACCAGTGAGAAGATCTATCTAACTGAGGCAGAGGCGTCATTTAGCAGGCATGCCAACTGGCCATGGGCCACTTCAATAAATTTGACAGCAGCCGCTTCCCCATTCCGCCTCCTGTCATTAGACAGATTACTGGGAGAGCGAGAGATGACACCTAATCACATGAAATACCCATCCTTCTGTCGCAAACTGCCCCAGGTAATCCCGAGCCTTTTTCAGGCTGGAAATGTGGGTAGTTTCATCAGCGCGTTACCACAGGGATGTACGGTACATGGTAATCTCTCAAGATGCAGAAGGATGAGAGCACTAACCTGGTGCTCTTCAGACTCCCCTCATCTGACAGGGTCTTTGCGGAGCCTTTGTTCTTCGAGAGCCAGGATTTAACTCCATCCACGCGATCCTCCACCTCTGAATCGGTTTCCATGTCATCGCCACTGTGTGTGTGGGAAGGGAGGGAAAAGACAGACGGTTTGTAAAAAGCATCTGAGACTAGAACACTGCAAAAACTCATCTTAACAAGTCATTTTCCCCAATCATAAATGCAAAAATCATTGAATCAGGTGTGAGAATTCCATTTTTTTTATGAAATACTTCCTTTAATTTTGCCTAGAGATAATTCAGAATCAATTTTGACAGATTTTAAAAAGAAAAACGGGACTAAATGACTTATGACAATATTTTATGCAAAATAACAGAGGAATCACACAGGCAAAGTAATTGATGTTTTTCCACATATTAGAGACTTTGTTAGTGATTTTCATTCTCCTATAATAATAGTGGTAAGGATGATGCAAGGCAATCCAGACAAGCTGAGAGTAAGCAACAGTTATATGACACAAACATCATCATTTCAAGATGTTTTTCGACATAATACTCCACAGACACATTATCCAGGCAGAACGGGGCTGAAGCTCTTGGAGGGATAATCAACCCGTTTGGCTGCGTCTGGGCTGCTAGCATCTGTGTGGCAGGTCACCTGCTCCTGCCGATGGTTGGTGGAGCAGAGCCACGAGACAGCCCCCATGGCCCCTATGCTTGACAGAACAATCAATACACAGACCTGTGGATCCCTGTGAAAAAAATGCACTGGATTCCACCTCGATAAATTTGATCCTTGATCTCGAGACTGAATTCTGCATCTCGAAATGGTGAGTTAAATAAAAAGGTAGAATAACGTCAATGCTGCATTTGTAGCTGAAGTGCATCACGTGGAATGTACTGTGTGAAAAACCCTGCATGTGTTTGAGCACATGCTGATTGTTAAGCTGTGGTTCTTGGCCAAGTGATATGTGATAATGAATATTTACATTTCACATATACAACGGTTTTAAAATTGCACAGAGCTGCATATGTTCTGAAGGCCTGCCTGGGCTGCTTTGGACTGGTGTTGCCACTCTGGTAAACTGTCAACTGCATTATCTGTGACATAGCAAGAAAACATACAGTAAATTACACAACAGATTAACACAGGAGCAGGGAGAACAGCGGTGATGACGGGGTTTGTTGTAGCAGAGCTGCATCTTTCAATCCCACTTGATTAATAGCAGACTTTCATCCCCACTATTATTTACAGTAGTCCTACCTACAGTAACTTCCATAGAGCGCTCGCTTCATCAATCTAAAATGTTTGCCTTGTTTGTTTATTGCCGAGTGTGGGTATATTTCATCCGGCGGCTACAGACAGCTGACTGTCGTTTAAATTGAGGAACAGCTGCGCAGGTAACACATCTTTCATCTTGGACAAGCTTATCTTTCTGAGCCTTGGAACATGTTGGGAAAAGGCTTATGGGGATGAGGAGCAAACAAAAATGTTCAAAGAGGTGTGAGATGTGAGTCAGCCACACTGCTGAGCTACATCATGTGTCCACAGCGCTGTGTTTCCTCACAGAACAAAGTGTCCTCTCCCCTTTCCTCTTTTCTTTCTCTTTTGGTGGTCTGCCCAAATGCTTTTTTTTCCTCTTCCCTCCACAAAAGAAAGGCTGGGTGCCTCTGGTGAGAGTGAGCACATAGGAGCAGAGAAGCCTCGGAGTATCGGACTAAATGGTATTCAGGCTTTTAAGCTTTCTAAGAGCATTGACATATTTGACTTTCTCATCATCAACCTTACAGCCAGGTTTTCTAGGGGGAAGGTAATGAGGATCCCGGAGAGACTAAATGGCCTGATTGAAATGAGCACGTCATTCTGTGGAAAATAGTACAGAGTTTGAGAGGTGCTACATGCGGCAGCGGGCTAAATTGTGAATTCAAATGCAGCCATTATATGTCTCTACTCCCTTTCTTCTCTATTGCATGCTAATAGAATTTATAAACACACACACAAAAAAAAGATAACAGGTTCATTAACACTAGCGAGTTGATTATGCAAACTACCCATTTGTCAGTTCTGTGATGCATGATATATTATACAACCAAATACTGAATCCAGCCCACAGCAAAATCCACTCCCTCTCGCTACCCCCTCTTCGATCTAACGCACAAACACACGCGATATAAAAGGTGGCTTGCAATTGAGTGCTGTGCAAATGGTGTCACAAACGATTTGTCCTTGGCCCCGCGCTACTTGCTAACCAGTCCTGAGGCTTGTAGATATACAAACAAGCCCCAAGAATTTAGAAGTGAACATTAATCCCTTCTGACAATTGGCCTGCACTGGCTGTAAATCTTTGTCACAAATACTTACACTCAGCATCAAATCTCGTATGGCTCGGTTCTATCAGTTTAGCACTTCTAGTACTGACAACACGCTTTTATGGTCACAGTTCAACATGAGTTAATTAATTACTGTGCATATTGGCAAAAAGAGCACAGGACATCAGTTTATGTTATTAAAACAGGGTTGCACTACACACTTTCATGTAATTAATTTTATACAGTGGAATAATCAGAGCTCAGTGTAGAGAATAGTTAAAATAAAACGCAAAATGAAACCTTTATATAACCCCGTCTTTCGTTATAGTCTGCTGCAATCTGTGGAAGCCCAATGTAGAGTGTTTCTCACGTTATCGCCCCTTGCAATAATAATAACCCTATTATTGTAACCTTTGTTCTTGAAGGTTTTAGTACAAAAATATATTTAAAAGAAATGTAACTCATCTGGAAAATCCACTTCATAATTAGAAGAAAAATCACCTCCTCCATTATTGTTCATCCATGCCGCTAATGCAATGATGTCAGAGGAGGGAAAAATGCAATTAAGTCAACATGGCGAGTCATCGCTCCTTTCCTTGAGTTGCACAAGAAGAAAAGCGGAGCACTGATACACACAGGCCTGTCTGATCAAGTGTGATGCCATGTCTCTGAAGAAACAATCAGAGGTTAAAGCGGGACATTATGGACGGATATGTCTGCTACAAACTGAAAACTACATTTCAATTAATACGCTCTGGTGCAAGCTCAATTATTGAACATGCCACAAAAAATTGCTTTCACTGTATACAAACTGAAAGAAAACGGGAGGTTCAGTCAGTCAAAAGAAGATACTTAACATTCACAATCAAGGACACACATTCATTTCTGTGGACATTTGTGTTAAATGTTTCACAACACTATGGAATGAGATTGGATTAGTGGAGTAGTTGCGTGCAATGGAAAACTTTTCAGTAGTGCTCTGTACCTTGCACCACTGTGTATTACGCTATTGGCCGAATGTGCAGCCATGCATGCACAGAAAACAGTATGCTGCATTCATTTCACAGACGCAAGCATTTCAATTTGTGCTTAAGTAATTCCACAGCACATGTAAGCATCTCCAACTGTGCTAAATGTTTTTAATGGGCACCCTACAAACCGTATCTTCAAGACATATTTGATGAAACTGTACTGAAAGAATTTAAGGAACCAAAACTGCAAACAGTAAGAAAAAAATGGATTATTATTAGGATCTCTATGGCAACAAGCAGGGAACAGGACTGCATGTTTCCACTGCACTTTGACCACTTTTAAAATAGGGGTTTAATTAAACTCTAAATATGAATATGTTTAACATTGATGTGCAACACAATTGCTGAAAAAGTACTTATTATTCTGAGAAAAATATGTAGCATGTCCCCCCTAGAATGACTCAATAACCAATGAAATACGGATTTGTTGCATGTGCTTTAGAAAAACTGCATAGGAACAGAAGACGGGTAAAAAAACATCTTTAAACCTAGATCCAAACAAATGCACAATGATGCCTGATGATGCTCAAAGGATGTTGTTTCATGCACAATATTCATCGAGACAATGATGCAGTATTACCACAGGTCATAGAACACCTTATTATATTTCCCGAAGCAGTGAGACTGGTTTAAAGGACAATGCAGGGTCATTTAGAGTCAGGAGCTGTCCATTTACCATTTTAGCTGTGCAAAATATCCTGTATGCAAACACATTTTTCAAATAAATTCTTGTTACTTTGAAGGTAGAAACAAGCATGAAATCACCTGCAGATTGGCACAAAATAAAATGAAAGTAAATGAAACAGCAAGGGGCCCTGCTTTAAGAAAAGCATTTATTGGAGATGTATACCAGAGACATGGCTTTGAGTGCTGTTGTGAACAACACTGAAAGGATAAAGGCATACTGCATTATTATCTCATGTGGGAGAAATGGGTGAGAAAACAACTTGAAAACCACCGTAATGACAGAAACAAAAAAAGATGCATTTTCCAGTCTCACGTTTTGTTCTTTCTTTTCTGATATTTTGCCACTGTGTCTTGCAAACTGCCAGAAGTGTGGAAGATGACAAAAAGGGAAGAAGGGGGGAAAAAGAGAATTGGAGAAGGTGAGATATGCAAACAACTGTGAAAAAGAGGACAAAGTGAGATAACAGCAAATGGGTTGTTTGACACTTGCACACATATCCATTAAAACTGAAAATCAGTGACAAATCAACTTGTGCTTTTGCTGGCCTCCTCCTCGAACAGAGTCGGAGTGTGAAATATCTTCCTTTAAGAGGTCTGTATTATTGCTGACAGTGTTTACCTCAGTGGGCTCAGAGCAAGCATAACCCTCAACCCTTCTGCAAAGAGGGAAGGATTAACCAAACAGGGGGAAAAAAACAGCACTGACACAAAAGATCAGAGGCAGGGAACCAAATTAAACCATGGTAGGGGTATGTGGTGAACAGAAAATGTGGAAAGTGCAAAAGAAAATCAAGAGAAATTGAGTAGGAGATAAAGAATATTCTCAATTGGGAATGTGTAGCAGGCCTCTCGCTGTAGAACAGTGTCCCCTGATGTAGTACACATACAGATTTACAGGAGCAAATTAATAATTAAAGCGGTTGTGTACCTGTTAATTAGATCTTCGTTGTCATCGCTCTCCATCTCGTCCTCGATGGCAGCCTGCAGATCACCTATCCTCTTGAAGGCCAGCTTAAGGTCCACTTGTAAGCTTTGATTTGCCGCCTCTAAGCTCTGTATGTCCATTTCCTGGTGAGTGGATCACAGCACACACGTAGTGCGGTTACTTACTTTTCCTCTAGCATTAACTGCAGGAGATTTTGTCAAGTCCTTACCAGCTCGTGCTTCTTCCGGCTCGCCTCGGCTTCCTTCTTCGAGAGTTCGCCCATCTCTTCCTTGATGTCCCGTATCTGCCTCTGCATTCGCTTGTTCTGGTCCTTCTCCCGGTTTTCTGCGGCGATGCGTTGGTTCCTCTCTTCCGTCATCTTCTCGAGGTTCTCCTTCAGACGGCCCACTAGGCTCTGGGGAGGAAATGAGGTGATCTGGGTGAACTCGTTCACACACAGGTAACATATAGATAGTTTTCAACAACTCTTAAGCTTAAAGTCTCCAGTTTGTGTGTGAGCGGGTGTCTCCCCAGGTATATAAAATTCTTGATAACTTCCCACTTTGCTTTTCTCATACAGTATGTAGATGAAGGTCCTGATGTGAACTTTTTTTGTCATTTGCATTTTATTGACTTTTAAGTTTTGTACATAAAAACAATGAACATGAAGACCTTTAGATAAATGCAAAAATACCACAGGGAGAGTAAAAAATGTACAAAAGGAGACTGGTATACACTTCCTCTCAAGAAAGAAAGCCATAGAAAAAGGGGGTAAAAGGGGAAAGTAACAATGTATTCCATATACAACTGTAATAATGACAATCCAATCTGGTGTTAGTGAGAGATCATTTTTTTCAGTTTTCAGTAAATACCTCTTTTAGTGTTTTAGCTTAAGAATAATTCTTTCCATCACAAAGATACTATGACTACATCAACGCATTCATCTACACTAAGTGCCTCTTTATTAGTCATTTCTTAGTTATGGATTTCTTGTAAGCCGTCAGTAATATTCTCAGCACTTCATTTCCTCCAGGTCAACTAACAATTTGAAACAATTTTTTTTGTTGAAAAACTAACTGACTAACTAATTGACTTTCAATTAAAATGTATAATGTTTGCAGCCAAACCTGAATGGGTAAAGATTGTTAAACAGTACAGTGAAGTTAGTTCACATTTTCATTCAGCAAGATGCTGTCAGATTGCATTCCTTAATTGACACTACATATGTATAAAAACAATCTATTGTACCTCGAAAGAATCTAAAAACATGATTTTTACATGTCATTTACCCATCGTAATACACAATGTATTCCTTGGTGGTTGGTTTCTTAACCAGCACCTTGGCTATGCATTTGTAGGTTCACAAAAACATGTCTTTTACATTTTAGAGACAGCGGATTATCCCACCTCCAAACGTTTTATCTGTGTCCTCTCATACTCCAGCTTGGTCTCCAGCTCACGGATCTTGGCCTCCTGACGACTCACAAGAGACTTTTCCACCATGGATTGCTCCTGAAACTCTAACTGGCTCTGCAGTGAATGAAGCTGGGGAAATACACAGAAACACACAGATAAATACACAGTCACTCCCTGTGCAGCGCTCATCGCTGTCCTTCTTGACCTCAGCTCTACAGCTTCTTAAGGCAGGGACTGTGGAATATTTTGTGCCGATGTTACATTTATGCCAAAAGGAATCTATGTTCACTTTTCACCCCGTTAATGTAATTGAATACATCTTTGTACACATAAATATTACGCATCCCAGTCTGAATAATGAGCTCTAGATAAGTCCCCAATGTACCATGAACGGTCAGTAAAAGAGCATGTGGTTCAGCCTGAGTAGCACAGAGTCACAGTAATTTCACAGGCTTTGGTAAAGGGCTGAGCTTCATGCAAAGCATGTTTGTTCCATCTGACTTGTTTTCTCATGACTGTTAAGAGGGCGAAAGACAAAAAAAACAACCAAAAGGCAGCGTGGCACCTAATGAGGGATTCTGCATCTGAGCCGAGGAGGATTTGGAGTTTTCCTTTGATATAACTAAAGAAGCCAGATTTTACCCCCTACTGGGGATGAGATCACTACTTCAAGGTCAGACACTTCAGATGGCTATCACTGCCGTCTCTGGCAGGTTTTAACAATGCCTTGCAGCCTGCTGTGTGTCTCTTGTGTCGCCAAAAATACATACAAATGATGGGTGGGCCTTGCATAGAGCAAGAGTAGAGCAAAGCTTTGGCACCCATATAGCTTAATCTAATAGAAGCAGGGACTGTTGTTTGGAAGCTGCAAGAGCTCAATTCTGTCCCTAGTGAAATTATATCTGAAACACATTCTGTTCAAGGCAGATGGTTTTATTTGTTTAGTGTATTGTATATCACCACTTAGAGAAAAAACAACCTCTAAAAGTCCAGTAACTGCCTGAGCATGTACAGTATAATGTGCACACAAAGCTTTCACACATTAAAGCTTTACGTATTCTAGCAAAATTCAGCACTTTAGTAGTAATCATCAAAATGAGTCAAAAATACAACCAAATGGGCGTGCATTAATATTAGACACATGGCATGTTAGAGGGTCTAAACAACCGTGAAAAAACACCATAAAAGCACTATTATCAGCAAAGGCCTAAATAGAGTACATTAACCTTTTCACCACATGAATCCATTTTCATACTGAGCCTCAACCACACACACTATACGCTACAGTAAATAAACCAATCAGCCCACAAATCAGGCTTAATCAACACACAACTGCTGTGTGTGTGTGTGTGTGTAGAAATACTCAACCGAAACAATCTGTTCATATACAGTATATTAAAATACAAAGCTATAGCTTGTTACAATTAGTCCAATATTGAGTAGAATTATCTTATTCTACTGGCAGATAATTTAGTATATTTTCTTTCTTGATTTTAGTGAATTTGTTTTTTAAGAAATGTCTTAAATTTGTCTTTTTTTCTTAGAACAAGACCAAATTGAGCCAAATCAGGGAGGGGAAACTTGAAATAAGATGACTAATCTGCCAGTGGAATAATAATAATTCTACTCAATATTAGACTAATTGTACCAAAACAAGATAACTTCTACTGTTAAGATTTCAGTTTTTGCAGTGTAGGTGCCTCAAAATCCTAAAAGACAGACTTGCAACAGCATGAAGCACTAGAAGCTCACAGCAGACATCAGTCTGGTATAATATTTATCAACATGGGTGAATACATCATAAAATTTATCTTGAGCTGACTGTGTCTAAAACTAAGGAAAACTATGCACCAAACCAAAATGAAATCAGAGCTATTTGTGTATTCTGTTTCACAAGTTGAGCTTCCAATCAAACATAAATGCAATTTCTAAAAAAGGTGGAACAATGTCTGCAACTTTTGAGAAAAATTAACTAAAATGTGCACTATGGAACTCCTTTCTACAAGTTTCTGTTTCTGTTCTGTCTTTCTGTATTGTGGCCTGATTTGGGAACCTGACTCTGACCTGTAAGAACAGGCTTAACTGGTTTATCAAAGTGGTCTGTATAGTTATTGGTGTGAGTCAGTTGCAGCTCTCTGTATCTATAACCTATATTTGCACATGCACTTCATGTATTCTGTATTCAACTGTCTTTTTTTGCATTTCTCATCTTCATTTTGAGGAGATCTCATATTGTACCATTTGCCCCTGTGATCGGTCTATATTTTTGTAATTACGTAAATATATATTTTTTATGATAAATGTGTTTTAGATGCCTGGCTGCAACTAAAACAATGTACTTGACATGACTTGCTATTTGAGGTTTTCAGGGTATACATTTCAGATCCGCATGTAATAAAAGTAAATATTTAAATGTGGACAGTGTCATCTGTGATTAACTGTTAAATTATTGAATATGAAGTGTGTGTCAACATGCCAGTAAATGAATTGTGTATTAAATGCTCATGTAGGTCCATCACTGTGCTGGAGCTGACATGCAAATGAATGCCAGAGGGCAACTGTGCATGTGAGAGAGTGAGTGAGCAAGACGACTACAGCAGCAAATACTCAGAGCAAGGGTTTGACATTTTAAATCTGACTTCTTGGTGAGCATCTGTTGTGTGGGCTTTTATCTTTTGAGAGAGCACAAAAAATGTCTCTTTGGGTTTTTATAATGATGGAAATAATCCTATGACTCACATAAAATGGTCTAACACAATTATGTCCGACTATCACACTTTATCACGTGAGTAATTGAATCATCCGATAGACAAACCGAACCATCTGACAGTGTTTTCATTCATCTGAAAATTCAGATATTTTTAAATGAAATGACATGTTAGCTTTGGAATAACATACAAAACCACAAATCGCTGGGACAAAAACACTCCATTTAATTCAGAGATAATTGCTTAAAGCACCAGAATGCATGTTTTTATTTGATCTTATTGGTTAAACCATGAAAACGAGCCTTCGAATTTATGGAAAAGACCATTCCTTTAAATAGTACAAGAACTGAAAAGCAACAGATTTTTTTCCCTCGTCTAAATCTTCACTGATTTCTACTACTTACAAATTGCAATTATGAGAGGAAAATCACAACAGGATTGAGGCATTTTATTTTTGGTCATAATAATCAGAGAAACTCAATGGAAATCCTTGGTCTAATCAGAGGAGAGTGTTGAGGGCCGCTGCAGCAGGTTCCTGGCAGGCAGCTAGAGCACATTTGAATCCCTCCTTGTACTGTACCTTTTCTTGGACCTCCTGCTTCTCCTTTGTGGCCTCTTCAAGCTGGGCCTGCAGGTCACTGATCTGACTCGAGTCTCTGGCCGACTAGTAAACACAAAAGACAGATACAGATGTCCAAATTTAATAGAGAATTAGGGTATTTTTTGTGTATGATGGAGACAAAGAGGAATTGTGATTGTCTGTATGCTTCAATTGTCTGTAGAAATGATAGATAATTTTATCTAAACCATTAATGAAAATAATGAGTCCACGCCAAATAGTGTGTCATATGGTCGGTAGTAGAACAGATTGCATCTCTGTGACTGCAGAGCACACACTGTGTTTGGAGTGGAATATGTCCTCTAAACCTCAAAGCCACTCTACAGAATAGAATGTAAATGCCAATGTTAGTGACTGTATCATGGAACCTTTCAAACTAAATACAGTTAAACATATCAGATTCACATCATTTCACCTTTGCTACCAGGCTTCTTTTGTTTCTTTCTGTCTTAGAAGAGTAGGACACTGACATGAAAGGAATAATAAAACTGTACTTTCAATATTAGTATAATATTATGATATAATGAATTAGTATAGCCTAATTGTGACTCAATGACTCAGTATGGTATTTACTACTTATATCCATCAATAATAGACTATGATTTGAATGTTTGGATGGATATTTCATACTGTGAATGAACATGACCTTAAAATATTCATTGCAAGACCTTTTACATTTTAGCTTAGGCTACATAAGGTTACAGGTTAGCATTTCTATGGCCATTTGTTGATGCATCTGTAGGTTACCTCACTATTTTCATCATTCTCTTAGAATATCACGATTTTCACCTTTTCTCCTCTTTACCTGGACATCCTCTGCCTTTCTTACTGGAAGAAATGCTAACTTTGATGATGCAGCCTCTTATGTTGCATCCTCTGATTAATTCAATGTCTAAAAACAACAGAGTTTACTTTCGCTTTTAGTGAGTTAAGCGAGTCAAGCGAGTCTTTGTGTCAGCATTTTTACGTGCTCAAATGTAGCCCAAGGGGAAAAATTAAAATGAAACAAAATTTAAGGGGGTCATGACCTCATTGGTGGCTACAGCCCTGGTTTCAAGGCTTTTCGAACAGCTTGCTGAGGTGGGGAGCAGGTTGTTTTACCTGGGCGACTGCCGCCTTGTGTTTCTTCATCAGCTCATTCAGGTCCTCTTGATCCTCCTCCATACGGGACTGAAGGTCGTTCTTCTCTCTCTGCAGACGGCTGACCTGCTCCTCCAACTGAGCGACAAAGAGAGAAGGAAACACATTTTAGCGAGCAGTGACAGGATTTATTCATGAGCTATTGAATATGATAAATGGTCATTAGCTGGCTGGGCCGCAGCAATCCTGGAATCTCATCTAATGGCAACGAGACACAATCTGGACAGGGTTCTGGCTGGAGGATGAGACCAATTGGAGATAATCAATTGGCTCATTTAGGCAGGGGAAGATGCAGCCAGTGCAGCATACTGGTGATGTCCTATTTAGAGTTCATCTTCTGTGTTCAGGGGGTAGAGTCGAGCCCTCAATATGCATTCTCTAATTTGAGACATTTAGAACACCTTCCCTTGCCATAAATGCGGCAATTAACAAGCAAACACATTCGCACAGCACTGTGCGTCATCCCCAGAGACACAAACATCCTCAGTCTACGATTCTGAAATGCAGGCAGTACTCTCATGAGGCAGCCATTAATGGACTGATGGAAAAGAAAAGAAAAAAATAATATATTTGACGAAGCTTATTTATCCATTAGAGCAAAACATTGAAATCAGACATATGCCAAAGGGCATTTATTATTTTAATATCTCACCATGGCTTGATGATGTATGCATATTAATGTTACAGTCCTGCTGCATTTTAAATTGTTAAAATTTAACAAAGTACAATAATTAAACACTATTTGTTGTTTTTGGTTTAATATGCACAATCAAAAGAAGGGTACAGAAACATTCATCTCTCTCTTACAACAGAAAATGTGTTTGCGCATTGTGAGATGAAAAAAATGATGGTATGAATATGTGATATTATAAACTATTGATCAGAGCACAATGGTTGAAAACATAATTCATAAATGATTGATGATGCAAGCTCAAGTGTATAATTGGAAGACAACTCTGCATCATATGTTACAACCGGAGGACACACAGCCTAACCGATGTCAAACTCACTGATATCTTTGTTTTCACCACATCCTCCATTTGGATATGCAAGTCCTCTATTTCGAGCTCCATGCCCTTTCGAGCCTTCACCGCCGCCGCAGAAGTGAACTCTGACTCCTCCAGCTGTGAGAAACAGGAGGAAGGAGAAAGGTGAAGGGTAAAGATCAAGGATCTACCTTAGATATGCAGCGGACCTGTTATTTTTGGTTGCATATGCAAACCATCATCTGTTACTGGTGCAGTATGCATACTTGATTTTTCAGTTGGGCAATCTCTCTCTTGCTCGGGGCGTTACACTTCAAGTGGTCCAACATAATCTGTGCATCAGCCAGGAGGACTTTGGTTCTCTTCAGGTCTTTCTTCAGCCTCTTTTCTGTCTCCACATCCCTCTGGTTTACCTTGATGACAAAACATTCCTCTTTAGTACTGTTCTACGTCTATTTTTCCATTCGCCTTCAAAAGCCATAGCATCCCATGAGACTCGAGACAGCAGTTTCTTTCCAATTGGCAAGTACCTGGTCCTGTGTGCTCAGTATTTTGGACTCCAGCTCTCTCCTTTCACGCAACACTTTCTGCTTGTCTTCATACTCCTCCTCCAGCTGCACCTCCATCTGTTTCAGCTGCAGGACACACAAACAGAGTCAGGATGCAGAAACACACCATTAAGCATTTTTCATATATTTAGTATAGATACAAATGCAAAGACAGCTTGTATTGTTTGACTGGGTTTTACTTCATTACCAGTGTGTATGTACTGTAAAGGATGGCTATGGAGTACAAATATGCACTTATTTAGTACACAAGTAGTAAGAGGCACAAAGCATATAAAACTCTGAAAAACCAACATGAACTTGAAATAACTAATTTAGTAGAATGTATTTCAACATTTTTTTCTCTTTTCAAGAGAAGGATGCTGTATAGGAAATGTTTACGTAGTAGCATCACCTACCTTCTTACTGCAGGACCGCCTGATCTCCTCCACCTCTTCATCCTTGCTCTCAATCTCTTTAGAGTGTGTCTGGCGCTGCCTTTCCATCTCCATCTCCAGACGCAGCTTAGCCTGAGGACACAATGAGGACACACACACACAAAATAACACCAAAAATGAGATGCACAAACACACAATTCAAATACAAAACCATGAAAAAAATAATAATTGGTGGTCTTCCAAAATGAGAATTCAAATATATCAAAGAAAAGGTAGTGTATATTAGGCCTGAACAATCTATCATTTTAGATTGAAAACTGCCATTTCAGGCAATGCGATCTTGAGAGAGAAAGCTGCAATCTTTTTGCGGTTTTCATCAACTATTTTAAACATATAGACCACCTCCCTGACCTTGCATTTCTTTAAGTTAAAAGACTTTTCTGTTATATTTTAAATTTGAAATGGCTGACGACATTTGAAATCAATTCTTGACTTTAGTTTTCATTCTTGCATTAGAGTTAAAACCTTTATTGTTTTGATGGTATGATAAATGTTGTAGTGCACTGAAACTTGTTTTTTTTTCTTAAAATTGTTCAGCCCTACTGATGGTACTTTGTTATAAAACCTTATAAAGAGCAAACATGTTTGACATACTGGCATAATTAATCTGCATCACTCCCCATACTGCACCTGCTCCAGCATCTGGATGGTCCCAGCCTGTTCATCCAGCTCCTCCTCCTGGTCCTTCACCTTGGCCTCCAGGTCACGAAGCTGCTTCTTGATCTTGGCCAGTGAGGCTTCGTCCTTCGACTCCTGGGAGGACAGATCATGTAGCTCTATCTCCAGCTGCTGCACCTTCATGTTCACGCCGCACAATTCAGTGTCCTTTTCCTGCAGGAGACGACACAGTAAACATCTGGACGAGCCCGGTTATGTCATAAAGAGCCCTGTCCATGTCTCCCCCACGAGAAAGAATGAGTAGGTCTGGAGTTCCTCCTGTAACGCAACTCACCTGCAGCTGCTGGCGGAGGTTGAACATCTCACCGGTCATTGCGTCCTTCTCTCGAGCCAGTTTCTCCCTCTGTGTCCTTTCCCTTTGTACTTCAGCCTGAGACTGGTTCTGTTCCAGGTCAAATCTGAAAAACACACACACAGACACACACCTGAATCAGTGTTCCTACAGGTTTCTCCAAGTTAAATTCAAGTCTTTTTAAGAATATTTACATAAAACTTAATACCCATTTCACAGACCTACCCTCGAAGATTATATTTGTATTAAATGTGTTCTACGGCCATATAAAATATCTTTTCACCAAGACCTCACCTGTAATAGTTAGGTCATTGTGAATAGGATGTCCTACAGCAAACACGGTGGGGAAAAGTCATTTTGTTTTATTTTTCATCAATCAAATCATATTTAAACTTGTAACTTGCAGACGGTCCCTAAGCTGACAGTAATATTTTGGTACATCAGAGTATGATGCTGCTATATACTACACTCTTTATTTACATGGACACTGCCTTGGTTTACGATTAAAAGCACATATAAAATGAAACGTCAAGCCAGTATGGAATATCGAGCCAATTTCACCACAGTTTTGTTCCTGAGATAAATTATCTCGGCTCACGTGTGCATACCAACCAACAACATGAAAATTCTAGAATGCAACTTCTAGAAGTGTGCATACCAACCAACAACATGAAAATTCTAGAATGCAAGCCAGAACTTTTGGGCTTTTTTGACACTTTTGAGGAAAATGTAATTTTAAGACCCAGATATCAAAATTCAAGCTATTTCAAGTTTTGAGATATTTAAAAAAAATCATAAACTCAATGCTTTTAAAACCCTGCAGGAACCCTGCTGAATACACAGCTCAGCAAAGTCTCTACATAAGTCTACATAAAATTAGGGTACCACAGGGTGGATCCATTGAGTATCATAACACCTCCCTTTGATGATGTGTAAGTGTATAAAAAGTACCAAGATAGCAATTAGCAGACAGCTAAAGTGGTATAATAGTGAAGAACCCTTTGTGAAGTGATGTAAAATGGCCATGTGAAGGAACAGTTTAAAATACTGATCATGCTAAATCAAGACCTAATCCTTAGTCTTGTCACTTGCATTTTGAGCTAATGAGATGCCACCAAGCTTTCCTCGAGCCAAACATCATTTCAGTGTTATCTTTATTTTAGCCTCAACCATTATCTTGTTCCATTGAAATTAACAATTGGGTTGTAATAATGTGCAAAATATTTTGTTCAATTTTCTAGGCCAGAAACAATTATGGTTAGTGAACTTGACAGCCAAGTGCTTCGTGCCATCGGCTCATCGTAATTCCCTGCTTTTCATGCAGTTGAAAATAATTTCACCCGCAGAGCATCTTCAATTAGCCACAGGGGAGAGATCACATTCTACCACAGCAATAGATTCTCAAGTGCTTTAAGTCGGAGTCATTTTCTCAGCTAATGCGATTCTGCAAATTACAGAATGTCTTGGTCACTATAAAAACTAAAGAGTGTCGTGTGCCAGGCCAGGCGAAGAGAAAAAACAACAATGTGTTCTCTTTGAAAGAGAGAAGCATGGACAGACAGACAGAGAGACAGACAGGCAGTCAAAACTGACTTCCTCTGTTTCTTCTCCAGATCGTGGTTGCGGCTGTGTAGACCCTCCAGGTGAAGCTTGCTATCCTGCAGCTCTGCCGTCAGCTTCTGGCACTTCTTCTTCAGCTGTTGCACAGAGCGCTTCACGTCCTCATTATCGGTCTGCAAATCAGCCAGCTGCAGCACACACAAACAGGGTTTTTTTTATTATTATTTCTACAGTATGACAGTTTAATGCATACCATTATTACAGCCTTTAAAAAATTACAATTTAGGAGAAATATTAAATAGTACAAAAAGTGTCTTGCCTTTCTCTCAACATGTCTTTTGCTCTGCTGCTCGGTCTCCAGCTTGTCCTCAAACTCCTGCTGGAGTTTCTTCTTGGTGAACTCCATTTCACGAATGGCTCGGTTGTATTTTATCCGCCACTCGCCTCCTGGAGGAAAGACATACATCTCAGGAAATGTTTGTGTGACATTTGGGGTTCTCCCACTTTTAATGCAGGTCTAGCAGAATATACCAAGGAAGCAGCTCAAAAGCTTAGAAAACATGGACGCTGTGGGGATTACGGGGTGCACTGTACTGGTTTGAGATGGTTATCACACTCAAGGACTGAAATAATATAATCTTTGAGGGAATAAAACGTCTACCATCAATTCCCAACCTTATAAAGTCACAGAATTCAATGGATAACTACAAAAGCAGCCTTTGCGATTCAGCTCTAATCTTGGGGAAAAAAACTTGAGGTAAGTATTCAGAGCACACCACAATAGTAGTTAGAGAAGGACATGTCGAAGTGGCACTTTCCACAGTTCTTAACCGACCCTAATTCTGGAGCTGTCAGAGGCTATCAGAACTATAACAGCGGCCAGGCACACATTCAGGTTCAGGTTCATTTTCCATGCCTTATCATTTTAGAGGCTGTCCATTTCTCCTTCACATACCAACATCGGCTCCTCCATCAGTGCTGGCTCATTAGCATATATATAACATAATGACAACTTGCGGGGCTTGTCTGCTGAGGTGGGTTGAAAGGGGCAGAGAGTGCAAGAAATGTAAAAAAAAAAAAAAAAAAGCACAATACGCTCTCAGCAGGAGCTCTGTTTCCCAGCAGGTGGAGACCAATCAGCAAGAGGCATTAGTTGCGTGCTGGGGAGAGAACATCTTAATCCCCTGGCGGTAAATCCCAAACTTGGAAAATAAATATAATGGAATTATGTAAGATGTGGCCAAGTCTTACTGCCATGTCTCCCGCTGAAACAGTCGAACAAAGCCACTTATTCCCGCAGCTACAATTAGTATAAGGGAGATTTTTCAAACTGTGCATATAATGCTGGTATAAGCAGTTCAGAAAAATTATGCCTCTAACCCAAGCTGACATGCCCATTAGACAGGCTCAGACAGGCTGCTGCATGTGTCATGAGGTGCAATTAATTTGGGGAAATAAACAAATATTTATTTGAAAAAAAACTTAGCACCTGAAGATTGTGATTTCAAAGTCTGGGCTTAGAATTAAATATATGGCTACAAGTGTTTCTAGCAAGGATGCACTCAATATTCAGGAACTGAATATATTGGGCAGAATATTGCAAAAAACAAAAACAAAAAAAAAAATCACTGCATTCGGCCTTTGGTGGAGTGAGTTAAAAGGCTGAATATTGGAGTGTGATGCAATCAAACATTTAAATATCTCCACAATACTGATATTTTAATGGAGAGTCAAAAAAAGCAAAGGACAGCACCAAAGCAAACTGAATCACAAAGATGGTGATGGTGCTCATGGCTTTGAATGATCAACTGTCCTCATTGTGGAGGACATGATACCGAGCAAGATTTGTGCTCATCAGATATGTTGTTGTAAAACATGTCTAGAAGTTTATTCTACACTATTTAGGCAATACTTAAAAAAAAAAGAAAAACCTAACAACCGCATTTGATATTCTGTATTTGGCCAAGCGTTTATTTTTATTCGGCTTCTGCTATAAATTTTCATTTCACTGGTTTCTAGCTCAACTAACCAGCATCTTCATCATCATCAGCCATCTCTCCGTTGAACTCTGATGTTTTCATGAGCCGAGCTTCCATCACCTCCATCTCCTGCATTTCTAATTGCTTCTTCATGGCCTCAAACTTAGCCTGGAACATAAAGTTTTAAACTTCAATCAAAAGTTAAAGTTTTTCCTTACATATAAATATTATGATGTGTGTGTATATTTGCCTGTAGCTCCTTCATGTCCCTCTCCAGGCGCAATCTCTCTGATGTCTCAGTCTCCAGCAACTGGGATGCTGACTCACTAGTGCTTCTCTCATCAGCCAGCTCTGCCAACAAGTCTGCAATCTGGACACAAACACACACACACACATATACACACACACACACACAGGGTACAGGGTGTCATGCAAAAACTACAAAATACTCTCCTTGGTTCTTTGGTAGAAGTAAGTGATCAAATCTTTGATTGAAATGAAAACGGGCAACTCCACCACCAGTCACAAGGCTATGCTCCCAGCATGCACTGCCAATGGCAAGAGGACCCACCCTGCTCTCCAATCGATCCGTGTTCAGTCTCAGTTCATTTCGCTCTTTCTCCACCCTCTCAAGCTTCGATTTATACTGCTGTATCTCCTCCTGTAGCACAGAATATGTGTTACATGGAAAACAGTGAAATATCCAGTTTTAAGAGAGACCGCAAAAATTAATCACAGGAGGTACCATTGCTGTAGTTTTAGCACATTTATGCAGTTGGAAAGTGGATCACAGGCTGTCTAACAGAGGGGGGGCTATAAAGCGGGTGTATTAGACTGAGAGGTCTGCTCACATCTTTGTCTCGCATCTGCTCCTCGGTGAGCTGGACCTTAATGAGGGGCTGCACCGTGGTGAAGAGCTTCCACCATGGCCAGTCCTTCACGCCACGGTTCTTCTGGATGTTCTTCTGGATGCAGCGGATTGCTAGATCCTGAATCTGTGCGCACAATATGAGAAGCAGTAAAACTCAGGAGAAACCGAGAGATATAGATGGTGGGGTAATATTATGTGGGTATTATATGTTACCTATAATGGTATGTGTTATTGATTTTTTTATGTTTCATAATAAAAGACAGATAATAGTTTCACTGCCGTTTTATGTCCAGTATGTGACGTTGAACAAAATATACGGAAACAAATTCCAATAAAAAGAATGTAATGCACAGGTATCAGAAGTGTTCCATAGAATGCCACTGATGAACAATATTTTAAAAACATTACTCCTCATTCTTGTGTTATATTGCCCGTGTAATGGACGAGCAGCTATCCCAGGACTTGCCAGCCTCCTCTGGAGACTTTCAGCGGAGTGCGTTCCAAGGCTGGGAGCAAAATTTTTGATTAATTAAATCAAACGTGTTGGCAGCTAATTCCAAGTATTACACGATTTCCATGCTGCTTATGCATGAGGCTCTCTAGCAGCAGCAGATTATGGGCAAACCCAATTAGAGCAACACAATTCTCAGCATCAGGTACATTTTGCCCTGAAGGTACTCTCTATGACCAATTAGGATTCGTCACACAGTGAAAGCCTTAACATGGGGCAAAATGCAGCAAATCTCAGACTAAATACGACGAGTGAAACCTGTTTAAATCTTCTGTCAAAGATGAATGGAAAAGAAACAAAAGATTAGGGTGCATGAACACTGGAGAAACATTTTAGTATTCATGTCACATCAAGAGGATGTGACAACCATAAGCCAGCGTGATATGACATAGGACTCTAAGCCAAGACTAGGACAAAGACATGTTATACATTCTCTTCTATAGTTACAGATGTGTTTTTAGTGTGATGTGTATGTATAATATATATATGCATGCATGTCTGTAGACATGTAAAACATCTGAGGGCTCATATGTGGCTGCAGCAGCACCTGATGTCCTTTTCATCCTATTTCTGAATGAACAGTCATTTTCTGAGAATTATTTTAACATGAAACAATGCGCCAAGTGACAGTGGCTCTGGTTACATGCACATTATAGCCTTATCAGGAACATGCCCAGCTAATATTATTATAGCAAGTCTACTATCAAATGACATTTGAATCATGAAATACAAATTCATTTCAAAAAGCTATAATCTCAGCTGTTGGACTTAGTGTGGGTTTATAAAGAAAAAAATAGAAAAAGGGCATACAATGTACAAAGAAGGCTTGCTGTGCTTTTACAGCTGCAGGAATTCACGTTTGTTTGATAGGAGGTATGGGAATGCATGTTTGAAATGAATGACATATCCTGTAGAATCCGCTGTCTGATCAAGGTATATCTTAACATTCAGCGAGCACGGTTGCGGCATAGGGAAAACGTTCAAACAAACAGATGATAACTAGGCTAAAGCTACTTTACGCCTGCTGATTTCAATGCAAATAGCTGGGGGAAAGAAAAAAATGTATTTGTAGGGTGGCTGAAGGACAAAACTCCCAATGCGGTAAGTGCCAGCTGAGGCAAAATAACAGACTTTTAAAATGTCAGAGTGTCCCCTTGAGGAGAGTTGATAGAAAAAAAAAAGAAAAAAAGAAGAAAAATTGTGGTTTTGTCATGTAACGTCGCTTGGGCTTGGCTCAGTTCCACAAGGTTAACATGCCAGGAAATATCAATCAACGGAACTTTCTGTCACATCTGTGTAGATCAACATGGGAGCATCTGAGAGGCTCCGCCAGAACAAGAGGCGAATTATTATCTACTGTACCTGCTAAGACTGGAGAGGCGATGGAGTCCTATCAATGTTCACACAGGGATAACAGGGCAGCATTAAGGGCACAAGTGGATGTTATTATATAATGATTATGCTAAGACTGAACAGCAACATGTTCTGTAACTCGCCCACATGGAGAGAGGGGGAGACGGGAATCACTCAATAATCCACCACAGCCCCGCTTCTGTTCCATTACTCTGGTGGCGACTAATTTAATCAGGACTAATATAGGCAGAAATTAGATTCAGCTGAGGGAAAAAAATGCCCTTCAGGTTGCAAGCAGAGACTGTATAGTGGTGATGAGTGGAGCGGCTCTGAAGTTGTCAAAACTACATTTATGCAGAAATCAACAACCTGCCACCCAACTGTACAAATCATTTCTCAGAAACCTTCGCCCTCCCACCCCACACACATATGGACTTTTCCACTGACTGGTCCCTGTAGGCGATATTTCCTATTAAATTGTGTCGAGCAGGACAAGCATCCCAGGTGATTTCTTTAGCGTTTTTTGTTTTGATGTTGTATAAATGATAATTTTTTTTGACATTTCACCTTTATTTGATAGCACAGCAGAGATAGACAGGAAAAAGGGGAAGAAGAGAGAGAGGAGGAATGACATGCAGGAAAGGGTCGTCCAATGCAGGATTCGAACCGGGACCAGTTAGGACTGCAGCCTCATTCATATATAGAGATAGAGATAGAGAGATGGAGAGATGGAGAGAGAGATAGAGATGGAGAGCTCAACCCATTGCCACTAACAGCCAAGTTATAACAATTTACTTTAAAGATTGGAGAGGCTGCTTTCAGTCATTTTAACCAATTCAACACATGCAAGAATATCACTGCAGTAAATATTGTACAACATTTAAGCAGCAAAACTAAAAACTAGAGTTATAAACTTGACATGGAAGAGGAAATTCTCTGGGGAGAACAGAATTACTTCAAACAGTTTCACTATATGAATGTACTTTGTGTTAGTTATAGCTTTTTTATAGCTAAAAAATAATGTAAAAAGAACACAGAATATGAATTAACACCAGATCCTGACTGATCCTGACTGTTCATGGCGGCATCTATAGAGATTAAAATAATCAATTTAGTTCTGTTGCTGTGAGTCGTGCATAAATATGCACATCGTGTATCTTAATGGGGAACCACACTTACCATTTACTTATCAATTATCATTTCTGCTGCCGGGTGATCTTTAGGTAGGCATTTTAATAAAATCAAAAAAAGATTGATGTATTATTTCAGCCACCTGCAACCCATCCATTAATCAGAATGTTAAGTTTTATGATCCAACCCATCCGATCCGTGGATATAATTGTGATCTGTGCGTCATTACTGTATACCATGCATAACAGCTGAGAGGCAATAAATCCAGCACAATGCAGGTGCTTGAGCAGTAGATGACAAAAGGGTGAAAGCAAGGGGAAACCGGCTAGATTTAGCACTGCCCGCTCACTTCTGACTTGTGTTTGCACCTTTTCAGTCTCACACCTGGCTACAAATACAGACTTAATAATGTTAAAAGCTTTGAAATTTTTTTTCAGAATATTAAGATGAGTGGAGTTTGGAATACCTGCATCAGACATTGATTTGGAATGGGCAATAAACTGCATGTGCATCCCAGCCTGAACAGCTTTTTTATCCGAGTATCTTATCACAAGTCTATGCCATTCTCGTATCATCATGAGTATCAGACTGTGTGGGAATTAGCAGAATGCCTGATTAGTCATTCCTCCAGGGAACACACAGTCATTTTATTGAATAAACAAGGTTTCATTTAGCAAAGCTGTTTTAAAAAAAAAAGTTTGGCAAGTTTATATTGTTTAGCTATTACACTGTTACATTTAAAGTACAGTCGACTGGTTCTAGATATTTGAGCTTAGTAATGTGGAGTTAAATCCACCTCTACACTAGAACATCATAACTCTGCCTCTATAGAATCTGCAGTAGGTCTCATCACATTCATGATTGCATGTTAAATCTTACCATGCCAACCTAATTTGAGTTTAAGAGCAATAAATTACAAGATAAAAAAAAATAAAGTCTTATCTTTCTATTACAGATACATTTGCAGGAGATAGGGGGCATGTGGAGGCAAAGAGGAAAAAAAAAAATCTTCTTTGCTAATGGATTTTGTAATTGCACAGTTGCCTGGCAATTTTAGATGGTTCCTCGCTGTTGATTTTCTTCAACTTCCAGCAGATTATGGCCTTATTTGGATCCCTTTTTTTTGGCCATCACCCATTACTCAAAAGTGATAAAACTGGTAAAAGCAGTAATAGCGGAGAAGAACTGTAAGTTCAGTAATAAACGAGGTCATGTTGATTTAACTCATTGAAAAAATGACAATGTAATAGTTTCACTGGCCTTGTGTAGAAGCGTACAAGATATCTGACTCACTGACATCATGCCACACTGGATCGAGAGTGCTAATATTGATTCAATTTCTGCTAGTTTATCACTAGCCATCTGAAGTGAGATTCACTTTAAATAGTAATCACAGAGAGCACAAGGACTCTATACATCATAAGAGGTACACATGTATGAGATCCAGAAAGATGGACTCTTCACCTGCTGGGAGTCAACCAGCATGCATGATGGAGCTGAAGTTAAGTGTATCGCTCTGATCAAATGCAACAGAACTCGGCAATCAAATATCCCCTTGGGAAAGTTGATTGGATCACAGTACAGGAGGGAGGATGTAAGGGTGATCGATTTAGAAAACACATTTGTAATTAGCCCTGAACAAGGAATTCTGGTCCTGGTGGACTCCGAGGCAACAAGGCCTCAGGAACTCACATTCTTCACCTAATTTATTAAAAGAAAAAATAAGAAAGCTGAGCAGCAAATTGACCTTCATGCCAAATGTGTTCTCATTTGCACCCTGTTATTTGCATAATTGATATATATACACCTGTATAAAGTTGAGATCAATGTATTCTTGGTGTTTTGAGTTTAGAGAATCATGAAGCTCTTCCTCTCAGTGTGATGTCTTTCCTACCTTTCTCTTCTTGAAGGCTTGTCGGGCCAGGTAGCCTCTACAGGCAGCCTGGTACAGAGTTAGATTACGCTTGGTCTGCTCATCCCTCTGCTCCTCCAGTTTAGCCAAGGTGCCAGCTCTGAAGAACAACTAAGGCAAAAAAACAAACACACAAATGATCACTTTAATTTATTACTAGATTATGATATTACTGATAGATCAGGTAATAATTATTTTAGCAAGAGGAGATTATATTTAGAGGCCCTGCTCAACAGCAAAAAATGACAATGGAGTTGAAATGTAAATAAGTGCTCTGAAGCAGTAAATCAATAAGAAACAGTGTAATCCATGGACAACTGAGTCTTATCTAAGTGAGAAGGTGGAGATTAAATTATTATCTTGGTCTTGCCCGTTTTCCAATCTGGGCCAAAGGTAAAACACAGGTAAACAGCCGGAGGAAAGCAACTCGCGTCACGGCCTGTCTGCACCTCAGAGGGATTAGGAGCTGCAAATGCATTTCAGATGGCTGCTAGCTATTAAAAGGGATGGATGATGACGGCTGCTAGCTATTAAAATGGATGGATGATGACGACCAAACTGTCTCTCTACAGTACACGAGTCCCAGTGCTTTAAAATACTAAATGTAAAAAAAAAAAACACAAAGCAGAGGAGGTAAATGATAGAACAATTTCAGAAGGGAAGTCTGCAAACCAGCAGGGAGTTGTGATGCTATTTGACTTTAATCATCACCACATGCCTGTAAGCATGTTCCAAAATGATGTGCTATATGTAGACGTGTGGCAGATTTTATAACTTCACAAGCTGTGAATCCACTGCTGTACGGTTATTTGTGGCTGGTGTAATTGGCATGCAAGTGAGACAGGTTGTGAAGACCACACTAGAATAGCCAACTGTGCTTGTCTACTTCTGAGCCCATTTCACACTCAAATGTGTGGCACCGCGTGAACCTTTCCTGTGTCTTGCGTTTTAAAAAGGGGGCCTCGTGCGCCGTGGATGTCTTGGAGCGCAAGTTCCACTGTTCTGTACATTATTTCCTTTGATTTCCTTCTTGGCTGATGGCCACTTTCCAGCTGATAGGATTAGACCTCAGTCTGCCAAGCAGTGTTTACTGTGATTACTTTACAACGGTCGTGGTGAAAAACAAAGAGGGCCATCGGTTTGGAGAATTTGCTCTAATAACCCGAAAAGAAAGAGGGAATTACGGTCACATAGTCGGGCAGGGTAGAGACGTGCCTCACGGGGTAGCGATTGCCTGAAAGACTGAAAGAGGGGGCAAGTCTTGGCATCTTTCCAAAAAAAAAAAAAAAGTAAACAGTCCTCAAAGGGAGACAGGTGTAATGTAGGACACACTCTTCCAGAAACAAAGGAAAAAATGAGCTAAAAAGCTGTGAACTGAAGCCTGTATGAAGAGGAGTGAAACTGACAGGTTTCACAGCAACGGTTTAATAAATTATTTGAAAGCCGTTGTATTAGTTTGAGATGTGGTGGTTACTCACCCTGCTCAGCCCCATGTGGTAGCTGCTTTTCTCCAAATCCAAGGACTCCAGTAGCTCCTCCACAGCCTGGATAAACACACACATGTACACAAACACAAAAACAAACACACACACGCGTATACACACACACACACACACACACACACACACACACACACACACACACACACACACACAGGCGTACACCTTTAGTCTTTCAAAATGCTGAATCCAGTAAAAACGTCTACTGACACGGCAGTGGTTCAGTAGTCCACAGTTCCCTTAAGATGGCGCGCTGCATGAATGGTACAGTGCTGTTTTCCCTCCACTCTCACATCCATTCCTGACTGTGTTATGTTTTAAAAGTAAAACACTAAGCACAGGAGAAAAAAAAAAGAAAAAAAGTTTGCCTCTGCAGAATCCTCCCAACCCCAAACCAATTTACAACTTGTCCAAGAAAATCCACCTGTGCCTGGTTTATTCCTCGAGACCCCCCCCTGGTGGTACTGGCCCTGCTGCAGCTTTGAACACATACTGATTGATGTATACCATCAGCCAGCCTGGAGCCGCTCCCCGTCTGCTTACCAGACTGTGTATACTGTAGGTGTATTGTTGTCTCAGCCTCTTCTCTCTCTACTTGAGCTTCCAGCCTGAAAGACCACGTCTAGATTACACCAGGAGAGGTCTGCCGCGAGCACTGAGGGGCTTTTGTTTGCCCATGTTTCCACAGAAACTCAGCCCTGGCACTTTGGCACAGGGGAAAAGAGCTTTCCTCTGCCTCAACCCCATTCTTTCACTCTCTCATTTCTCTCTAGAAACAAACTTTTGTATTTTCCCCCCTTTTCTCTCCGCTGAGCTTCAACAAGAGGTTTCTCTTGCGGAGCACCAATGCAGAGTGCATGTTCATTGATAGGTAACCTCTGGGAATAAAATTCACAGCAGGATTCATCTAAAGTTTTGGGTTTTTTTTTCCCTCCACATTCATCGTTATCCACACATTTAAAACAAAAGCACTGAAAAAGGTAAAGCACCTCGCTGTTAAGGCAACAGGGAAAAAAAATCCCAAATTACAGAAGAAGAAATGTACTGAGTCACTTTCTAAGCCATGAATCGCATTTAATATAACAAGCATGATACACATAAGGTTAAGTTGATTGGACCATTACAATAGCTCTGATGAATGAAGGTTTATTTCTCTGTCAGTTGGCTGCTGACAAATCAGGGGCAGACGTAATGAAGCTGCCTCCTCAGACCATTAATTTTCACTGTGCTGGCCACTGGCTGATGTGTACGTTTGACTCCTCTCTCGCTGATTGACTTACTCGCTTCTCGTCCTTCACTATGTAATTCCTGCCGTGCTTCTTGGTGAGGTGTGGTGCCAGCACGTCGAAGCGCCGTCGAAACTCGGAAAACACCATGTGATCGGGGTAACCTGCAAAGGTCGTTATCGAATAACAAAAGGATATTTTGTAAATGTGCGTGGGATATAATAGACCTTTCTTTTTTCCAAATTGCACTGGGAGATTCGAGGAGGTCTGTATTTCTGTACTAGTCCTCAGTATGTGATTTAAACAGCTACCTCACCTTGCCTGTAAATCCGGAGAGCGTCAAGCAGCTTGGAGCCACGCAGCTGAGCACGCAGCAGGGCTACGTCTAGCTGCATTAAGCCGGGATCTCCACTCTCTCCCTGAGCCTCACATTCCCCACCTTTGAACAGGGATCCGCTCAGAGCCTTGAGGGCATCTGCCTTGGGCAATATGCAGTGTACAAAGTGAATCCTGGACCTCCGCACCATGTCAAGGAGAGCATCCTGGAACAGAAAAGGCAAAGTTAGAAACTGTAATATATTCCACTCACACTGCTATATATAAAATCTGACAGGCAAGCGTTGCAGTATTACATTTAAAAGCAAAACAAGCTGAAAGACTCTAAAAAGCTGAACGACAGAGCTCCGCTCTTGTGGCAACTAGCTGGTTTTGGCATTTTTATATATAATTTATAGTAGTGGATCTTAAAGTGGGGTCTGAGTCCCCGCAGGGGTCCTTGAAGAGGTGCCTGGAGGGCCCCACGAAAGGGGAATATTTGATTTTCATAATTCCACAATGACAGAATGGAGAACACTTTCTATAAAGAACTGCCATAATTTAAAATAAACATAAATACATTTTTTTTTTACAGTTTAGTAGTATTCATTTCCTATTTGTGTATTTTTGCCCTTTGCAAATGAATTTATTTAATTTCAAATTGTATATATTGAGGTGAAAATAATACACAGATAAATAAATTATATCAATTAAGTAAATAGAAAATAAATATGGACATTTACCGGTATACTATATATACAGTCATGATTTATTAATTTGATAATGGCATTATATTTTAATATGTCAATTTGTAACCAAGCTTTGAAAGCATGTATGCTTTTCTGGCTTAAAGGTACAGTGTGAAGGCTAAATCTAAGGTCATAAAAATATTTTTTTGATTGAATTATATGTTGATTAAAACATACCTGTGAATATTATGTTTCATTTAGGTCAAGTTTGTTTAGCTAGATGCTGCCATCACAGTGTACCTTTAGTGCAGATCTGTATGTATGCCTCAAGGCTTTTTTTCCCAGTCAATCTTTGCTGAAAAACATACACACTTCAATGTTGTGGTTATTTTGGACTTGTTTCATAAATGTGTTTCTATTAAAATGTTTTGAACCTTTTCTCTCTGGTGGTTTTTGCTAGCTTTTAGTTTAAGCTCCTCTTTTGAAGAACAAAACTGTCCTTATAGCACACTGACACAAGTGAGGCCTAATATAATTTCCCAATTTAGCTCTGGCTGCAGCCCAAGTTCTGGCCTTGATCCCATCCATTTCATTTAAAGCTGCATTAAGCAATGTGTTACTGCTATATGGCCCAAAGTCCACTACAATACTAATTCACAACCATCAGCCCTAAGCCAACCTGTCAAGTTCCTATTGCTAATCTCTTAGCAGAGAAGTGCCAATAAATAAGAAAATAAAAAATAAAAAAGTATCCTTGGAGGTACAAGCACATCTCAGGGATTCAAGGCCAATGTCAATGATGTTTTTCAAACTGAGATGTTAAACATTCCATCCCTTTCTCTCCTCCTTTCCTCCTCCTCTCTCACCACTTGAAGCTTTATCTGGATGCACAAGGACTTCTTCTTGATAGCAGCCACCCCTGAGGTGAAGGTCTTCCTCATGCTAGTGGCCCGGCGCAAGGAAAGCTGGGAACCACCTTCAAGACCTGCTATGGAACCGGATAGAACAGTGGTTCCGGCTGCACGACCCATGAACAATGAGCTGATGATTTTCCTGCAAGGGATAAATTTCCTCAGCCACAGGTTTTATAAAAAAAAAAAAAAAAAAAAAAAAAAAAACAACAGTCGTCCTGTATGTGTTACACTTACTTCTGGGAGTCCTGCAGGAGGTTCATAGCGTTGGTAGAAGCAGGATTCTGCTTGGCGTAGTTGAGCCACCCACAGGCATTGTACTCCACCCAGTCAGTACCGTGACTGTGGCCCAGCAGGAAATGATTATCCTTCTCGCTCTTCAAGAGGAAAGTGTGGCCTGATATAAACGTAAGAGACAGCGTAAGATTCCCCGGGTTTTAAAAAGCCCCCTACGGGCGTTTTAGGGAAAACAATTCATCATGTCTTGATTACGCTGCTGTCACACACTCGCATACACTTTACTGATGCCATAATAATAAAAGACAATCTGTTACTGTTCCTAACAGAGTTACTTATGGGACCCTGTGAGCCGGTCCATGAAGTTTTAGTGTAAAAAGTTTAAATCTATAGTACTGTACAGTAATAAATAATGCAATGGTCTGACTCAAGCGTGATGTGGTGGGCTATCAAAGCGATATGGGTGATAAACTAGTGAGAAATCAAAACTCAGATGTGGTGGTGTGCATTTCTCGCCTTTACTCTCGCCTTCTGCAGGTCCGTAGTAGCTAAAGAGACGTTCCAACAGAGTTTCTTCTGATGCACCCGGCTGCAGCGCCTCCTCCTCCATCAGCCACAAGATGCCACGTGCCTCATCTGTTCGTACTGTGCGTACCTGTTAAACAAAAAAAACAACATGCACAGAGGTCCTGAGTGCAAACCCTGTTGTGGACAGATAATTTTCCATTTGACCTTCAGTTGTACAGAAAGACAGTACGAGGGAAAAAACGGCCCTGTGTCTTTTTCTGTACTTTCCATTTGAGTGGCTTATACTCCATGTCCCTCGAGTTCATGCTGAGCTTGAAAGATCTGCTTTCTCCTTCTTTGCACCATGTACCTGGAACTCACCACAAAGCACTTTAAAAATGAATTCACTGCTAACCCTTGGCTTTGCCCTCAATGATTTTCAAGTTTAAATAAAGATATATATTTTAGCCATTTGACTCTATGGCCTGTACACTTATCTTTTACTAATAGGTCTGCCTCAAAAGAAATAGTCTTTTACATGAATAACAAACCACCTTGCCACAAGGGCATTTAGCTTGCTTTGGCGATTTAATGAAAATGCATTGATAAATTGGAGGAAATTTCAGACATTATTGTTTTTCCCCCACCTCATGGGTACAGAAAAGAAAAATATTCCTACTTATGGAAGAACCTGAAAATGATCCTTCAAACACTGGACTGTGGCCCCCTTTTTACCAGTGGTCCCTTTAAATATTAAATTATTAAGTGTACAGTGGGTGCTGAGTGCTTTTCCCATTAAGGGCCAGTATATACCTGGCCTGATACAGTAATACCTTGACTTACGAGCCCATTAACTTACAAGTTTTCAGACAAACAAATCGCTACTGACATTTCTGCTTTAATATATGAGCTTTGATGTGACTTACGAGCGTACAAACTTCTCACCACAACGTAGCGAGTGCTGCGTCATACACTCATCTCACTCACTCTCTCACTTCATGTGGCGTCCTAGCTGTGTGAGGATGTCTGTAGTTTGGCACTCTTTGTTTAGTTTAGCATTAAGTGTAGAATTATGGAGTGTGCCATACATTAGTATGAATACAATATCTCACTTCGACCTCCTCCACCATTCTCCTACACCTTGGCCAACATCTCCATCTGCTCTTCAAGGTAAAGTACATAGAAAATATGTTCATTTCTTTACATTTTCTTATATTATGTTTTAATATAATTTTCTTGTACATTATTCTGTCATTCTTATTCAAAAATGTATATACAAGAATGGTTGTGGTTTTGGAGGGCACTGGAACCAATTAATGGCATTTACGTTATTTCTTATGGGGAAAATTGTTCTGACAAATGAGTAAATCAAGTTACGAGCTAGGTCTGGGAACGAATTAACTCGTAAGTCAAGGTATTATTATTACAGCACCCGCCCCCCATTCAAATCGGCCAATCTGAGGAGAGGCTCATTAATATTAATGAGAGACACAAAATGGCCTATTCTATCTAGAACAGAGATAAGCTTGAGCGAGGAGATGTAAAACTATATCGGGATGATTCTTGGAACATATATCGCACTATATATCAGTGATAGTAAAACTTCATAAAAAAGTAAACAATGTGGGACCTTTCAGTTTAAAAGTAATCGTGGTACCAGGACCCTTCAGCAGTTACTGAGATAAAAGCACCAATTTAGCTTTTCCTTATAAATGAAAGAGGGGAGGAAAAGCTGTTCATGAATATGGAGAGTGACAGGAGAGAAGGGATTAAGAAGTAATACGATTAGTTTGTGAAAACAGACGAAGATAACACCATTTCAGTATCAATGATCATGCAATAACTGTGAGGGGAAAGCATTTTGTTGTCAACTAAAAGAGGTAAATGGGATGTTATTCTGGCCAGTGCAGATAAATGTATAATTTCAACATTAAAAAAAAAACATATTTGGTTTCAGCTCTTAAAACACTCAAAGTTTGAATAAGTGACATTGCGAATAAGTTGCTACTACTGCAGTGAGAATGATTTCCACCCTGCAATAGCAAGCTTGGTTAACATGGCTCAAGCATGAATCCGCCCTGGGAGTTGGGGAAACGAGAACCACAAAACCAAAAAACATTTTTTTTTTTTTTGCAGCTATCACAAAGTGACACTGGATACATCCTTATCAGCTGTGCACACTGCACTGGCTGTAAATACAACACAGTGTCAGTTTGGGAGGGGGACACATGACAACTATGAGGCTTGCAATGAACTGAACATTATGGCTGTTTGTGATAATGGACATCTGAGCTACAACATGGGAAAAAAAAACCTGAGTAAAAAAAAAAAATATCTTTTCATTCTAAGCAGCAGATTTAAACAACTGACTTTAGAAATGACTTTGAAGAATCAGATTCTTTTTCCCGTTTGGTTTTTACTGTGATGTACTACAGTTCATTGCCTCAGATGACATTCCCATTAGAGTGGAGACCCTTTAAAAAGAAAAGCACTCAAAACCAAACACATTGGAATTATACCAAAGTGATCTATGACTCTCTAAACTCTGCCATTTCTGTTTCCATGGTGCAGATCACAGGCTGCAAAGGCCAAACATCGATTTTCCTTCTCAGAGTCAATTCTCTAACCTTTCTTTTCCTCCTCCTACCCTCTTTTTCAAGCCTTTGCCAAGCAACACCTTTCAATATCTGAAAACTCACATGAAGAAAACTTCTGATGCTTAAAGATGATATTCATTACAGAATTAAACAACAGTGCCAAGAGATCATATGAAAATAGATCATGAAAGGCACGCAAGTCCCCTCTGTGTTCTGAGAAGAAATAATCAGAAGCAAAACAGTATACCAATACTAGATTTATGCAGGGAAGCATCAACACAAGATATGTGACTATGCATGTGGGGAATTCAGAATTATAATAAAACAGCAGTGAAGACAACAGACGCATACAGTCAGTATTGAACCTACCAGTGCTTGGCTTGAGGCCTGGTCCACCACTGCTACAGACAGAGATGTGCTGGGCTCTGTGTCATCTAAAGCAAGCTCTATGTTCTCCTGGAGGAAGGAAGGCAGAAGGACAGATTGACAGAGTCTGGAATGAATTATGATGATGCTGAATACAAGAAATGCATCATTTCCTTCACAATATGTAAGACGACTGTAGCTATGCAAGAGTGAAAACAAAAGAAACTTAAAAAATACAAAAAACAATAAAATATACAGTATATGTAGAAAATATGATAGGCAGCTTGGAGCCTTGTGTTATATTTCACACACACATGCAAAATCAGAATGCACACAATTTTAATTCATGAATTAACTGATCTTCTTGAACTACTGAACTCTGTATATTCTGTATTATAGTATATTGCATTTACGTTACCTAATCACCAAAGCCACACAAAACACAATTTCATATTATCATACAGTACTGAAAATACTGAAAAGTACAAATGTAACTGTGGTGAGAGGAAAATAAAAGTCTGGACACTTGTGGTACCCAGTAATGACCATGGATCAAAGTTAGGTTTAATTAAGAGGAGCCTGATATTTACAAAACGGTTGTGTAGATGAGGAATAAAACTATACTTTGATGTCAGGGTTTCTCTGAGAGTGAGTGGCACTATTTCAGTAAATGTCAGTACCATAATTTGCACTACAAGGACTTCTAGGCAATGTAGTTGTAATTAGATTTTTTGCTTTTTTTTTTTAAAGCAAGAATATATGTACCCAGTTAGGCCTTTTTATATCGAAAACCATGATTTTTGTCAAAGCTGTGATTTTCTTGCCATTTTCCTAACCCAGGCTTTATTATTGTCAACTATTTTACACAGGACCTTGTACTACTTTAAGTACAAAGACTTTTTTTGCTCTACTTTAAAGGTCAGACATAGATGGCTCCAAGTACTTCAGTTGTAATAACTGTCATTGCTCAAGCATTCAATGTAGCCTATGTATAGCATCTTTCTTGTAATTAAGGATGACATTTGAAATCAATTCTTGGCTTTAGTTTTCATTGTTGCATTATGGCATTTATTGTTTTATTGGTATGATGTAAGTTTCTGTGATGCTTGTAAATGTTGTGCACTGAAATTTGATTTGAAGAAACTTGTGAATGAAATTGAAATATCTGCCAGAAAAATCACAATTCTATTTTTTTTTCTTAAAATCGTTCAGCCCTAGCGACAGATGCAGAGAACCATGATAATTCTTGCACAGGGTCTGGAAATTGTCTGAGTGCCCTTTTCAGATGATAAGGACACTGGTAGCTGTCGCCTTCTGGCATATCCATTATAAAAGGTTTATAGATATTGAAATGAAAAAATGACATATTATATGGGAGGAAACTAAAAGCCACAACTAATCTATTAGAATAACATGAGTGTTTAGCATTTGACAAGATTGTTTTTCCTATAGGCAAATGGAAAATGGAAAATAATTTATTACTGTAGTAAACAATAACATTTCTGGGATACCATGGAATAAAATATACCAAATTACCTTCGCCAGACCAAAACAGGCATTTAGCAGCTCACAGTGACAAAGTGCAGGCTGCGCTGGAAATGTGGGGAAAGTTGGCAGTTCTAATAGTGTGGATGTGACAGATGCCAGTGTACAAGTGTATATTTGAAGCACCCTAAATGATTTTTAGTTCCCTGTTGTAGGGAGTAACTATGCAGAGGACATAAAAACGCAGTTCACATGATTCACAGCATTTAATTAAAAACATAAGTAATATGCCAGTTGTATGTTTTATAGTATACTAACCTGCCTGTTGATATGAAATGCTGGTCCAAATAAGCTTGACCCAGTTTTCAATGACTTCAAAGCTTCTTATATTTTGAAATATACTGACAAGAGAGAATTAAAACTACACAGATTTATGCAATACTTTGCTCCAATTCCCTTTCTCCCGGCTAGGGGATGTGGGAGGTAATGTGGGTGGGCAAAATCACACAGTATTCAAAGTAATATGATTAGGACTTCTGGTTAACTTCAGTGTGCCATCGGCTGAGTAATGGATGAATATATTTGTGCTGATATCTGGTATTTTATCGTTAAATATCCTGAATTCTAAAGGATGATTGTGCACATCGATTGAGGTCCAGCAGTGCTAGACAGGAATCAAGGACAGAAGAAGAATAGTTCCTTCATCAGGGAACAACACGACTGCTGTGCAGCTGGGCGTGTCTCCCAAAGGCGCCTGTGAGTGACTTGACTTTGATCTCGGCAGAAGAGGTGAAGACTGGCATCGCTAATGAGAAGGTCTAACACATGAACTGCTTTGGGTTGTCACAGCCTGTGACAGGTGGGAGGGATAGTGCATCTGATGTGTGAACACGTACACAATTGGAGTTGATATATCAGAGCGAGAGAGTGGCACACAAAGGGAGAGGAAAGGAGAGGTGGGAGGAAGAAAGAGAACATAAGACCGAGGTTTGTATGCAAGGTGCATTATCCCCGCATTGTCCATTACCTCCTTGTATCTCTCCAGCTCCTGGACGAAGGTACGCTGGTAGAAGAGGGTCTGCAGGCGTTCTTGAGTGTAGTTGTGGCATAAGTCCTCGAAGGTTGCGCCACACTCACGCTTAGCCAGCCTGGGGTTTTGGAAGCCTGGTGTGTCCACAATGAGCAGAGAGCACAAGGAGTGCTGGCTGGATTTCAAGGCCCTTGAGCAGACAGGCCAAACACACACACATACACACACACACACACACACAAGCATTAGCATTAGTATGCTTTACACACTAGTTTATTGATTACATTCACTGCATCACCCCTAGTTTTAACCTTAGGTCAGTCTACAACATCCCAACTACAACCCTCACTAAACTGAATTATATCCTAAAACCTAAGCACCGGTTCTAAAGTTAAAATAGCCTTCAAAAAATACCCACTATGTCAAGCTAATTTAAAAAGGACCATGTAGAAATTAATGCATGAGCCAAAATACAATGTATTCAATTTGACTATGCAGCATCAGGTAAAGGAGCAGATATACTTACCGATTTATTAGAGAAATTAGGATAGTGAAGAGTTCAGAGTAAAGCCCAGATGCCAGGGCCTCTAAACACTCCATGGCCGTCACCTTGGATCCTGGAACATAAAGCAGCCACAGGCAAAGAACAAATCAGAGACAGGCAAAAAGAG
Organism: Lepturacanthus savala; assembly: GCA_030544235.1. Classification (NCBI taxonomy): domain Eukaryota; kingdom Metazoa; phylum Chordata; class Actinopteri; order Scombriformes; family Trichiuridae; genus Lepturacanthus; species Lepturacanthus savala. Next base: position 5,453,181 of record CM060479.1, on the reverse strand, counting down.
AGATGAACTATGTGAAAAAATACTTTTTCAGCTGCAGATGCTAGAATCAAACTTTTGTTCTGTACATTTCCTTCTAAAAGGATGTACATAGTGTCATATTTGAGCATATTACGCCCAGAGGCCTAAAGAATTCAAACTGGGTCTGAAATTGACTCTTTACAGCAGTGTCATTGAGGACTCGGGTGTTTCCAAATTGGTCAGATCAAACCGCACATAGCCCACTCATGTCTGTGCCTTACAGCGATGGACACCTGTTAAGCTCCCCTAATTCATTCCATTATCACACGAAAAAAAAATGGGTTTATAGTGCCCCGGGGATATTTTAATGCGCATACACATCTATGACCATACGCTCATGTTTAAGGGGTGATGCAGGGAGGGTGAAACGGAGGTCAACTCTGTCCATCCCCACTGTGACAGACCGTTAACTGTATCCTCATGCCCTTCAAAGTATGTTGCGGTCGTGATGGAAGTGAGAGGTCCAACACAAGTGAAAAATCAATGCAAGGCAATTATGATTTCAAGGACAATGAATGAAGAGTGGGTCCAAAATTGCTTGTCCTGACGTACTGTGTGTACTTATCTGTCAATAGCCATTGTAAAGCTGTGGTATTCATTACTAAGATAAGCTTTACTTTCTCCAGAGCATGCAATTTCCCTTAGGTGATGAGAAGAGGCATATGTGTGTTCATTGTGCATGTGTGCATGGAAACAGATAGAGAGTGACAAAGGGGAGGAGGGGGGCAGGGACTGCTGGTAAATTTGGTCTGTACCTGGGTCTGCTGTACCATTTTCGTCAGAAGCCTGGCGGATGGCGCTGCCTCTGGGCAGGGTGCCCTTGGCCTGGTGCTTGAAGATGGAGGAGGAGAGCTCCTCCAGGGTACAGCCCAGCAGGTAGGCCGCCTTCTGGGCCCACTCATGACGCGCAAATTGTTTCCTGCCAGCTGAGACATGTGCATAAAATCTTCCATTAACCTTTCTTCTGCCAACTACCTTCAGGCACATGGCTAGCCTGCTAGCAAGGGGACATTCTTGTCTGTCTGACAGGGTAGGATTATGTCTCTGGTCGAGCTGACACTGACACAGCTGGTGAGAGCATGCACTAAAAGCATGCTCAAAATGTTAGAGGCTTGAAGTAATTATAGTTGTGGGGGAAAAAAATATCAGCCATATGCCAAAAGCTTCAGTTGTTTTATCACACATGAGTGTGTGTGTGTATATATATATATATATATATATATATATATATATATATATATATATATATATATATATATATATATATATATATATATATATATATATATATATATATATATATATATATATATATATATATATATATATATATATATATATATATATATATATATATATATATATATATATATATACAGTTTATTTGCACATATACAGCATATATGATAATATATATGCTGCATATATATATGTATATATCCACATATATGCCGCAATTAGCCCAAATTGAGGTGCATAGACAAGCCACATAGCTCTCCTGTTTTGCTTCTTTATATCCACATACAAGCCTTATATGCACACACAAGATGTCTCCTATATAGCTCATATAGCTATTGTAGCTCATATCTCACTTTGGCAACTGTCATCACACACGGAAAGAACCTATATAAAACATATCAGTTTTAATATCTTGGTGGTTCCTACATGTACACATGTACATATAATATAGGAAACCTGCCAATTTTGTATAAACATATTTAACCATATTTTAGTGTCAAAATGAACATGTTGACATTTGTGATTTGAATTTGAAATAAATATTCAAACAAATTGGCGCAATTAAGGCATTAATGTCTGTCACAGGCCGTTTTTAGAGAGATATATATACATTTAGAAAAGATACTGATATTATATGAAACTTGACCTAAGGCACCCATTGCTATCAACCATGTAAGACCGATCAACCATGTCAGTCAGAAAGAAACTACGCAAGTAAAATTAAAAGTTAGGCTACATGTTGTTGAGGATAGAGGATCCTTTGACCTCTCTCAGTGTTTTCACGTGTGAATCAGAACCTGTTACCTTGATTTAATTCATCTGGCAACTGAAAATGGAACATGTTTATTGTCAATGCTTATTTTTTAGAGAATATAAGAAATACAGCTGCATTTAAAGGCCTGGGTTTTGCTATTATTTCTGTTAGCACAGATAATAAATCTGCCTTTCAAGCCGATAGTCATGGCCTTGATGGTTTTATTGGAAATCTGTAGTCCACAGGATAGAGTCTGTGTTTAAAGTTAAAGAGCTATTAAATTGTACTTTCATTGAAATATACTTCCTTTGTGCTAATTCTACTTTAGTTCTGGGCTTTTTACATTACAAGCTTCAATATTTAGAAGATGATGATTGATTAAATTGATTACATCATATTTTGCGATTAGTTATTTTTTATTGAATTAGTTTTAATCAAAGCCCTAATTTATTTATATAAAGCAAACAAGGTTCTCTTTCATCTAGAGGCTGATGGAAACATGCAGATATGAGTGCAAACTTCAGTTTTAATCCACCATGAAGTGGTATCTTCTAAGACTTAAGAAGGAAACTTGGAGGATTCATGCAGAGAATAGTGGGCTCTATCTGTGTCATCAGCCCTGCAGAAGCCCTGTGCACCATGATGATAAGCAGCATACTTGTATTGACAAGGAGACACATTCAAATATTAGCTTTGATAGATATTTGCCACCGCAGTCATATAAATTATCAAAAAGAGGAAATTGGGTTAACCAATATTACTGAATCTCTATCTATCCACGCTTAGTGTTAATTCAGTCTACAAAGAACAACAAGTTAATTTCAGGTAGTGGTCCCTTTAATTAGTTCTAGTGGCTTAGAGATCATTGCTGCCCTCTTGTGTTTCATTATAAAGCTGAAAACAGAACATATTTTATATACCATATATTTCTTATATTAATTTGTTGTAGATAATAAAAAAACATGTCTACAAGTCTTCGCAGCAAAGACATTTTCAAATGGCACTCACTGTGTTCATGAATAAATTCAATATTCCCTCAGACGGGGAGACGGAATCTAATTGCCACCAATGTGTCGACTCTTGGTCATTACTTTTACCCCGTCATGCGTAGTTTCTTCATGAAAACCACTGTGTTTAAGAAGAGGAGAGCAGTTTTATCAGCGGGCTGTATTCCCAATAGCAGATGCTAAGTGGGACAATACTCATGGCTGAAAATATTAAAATTGTTCCTGGATGTTGTTGTACTGCCATCAAAAAGATTGGCAGCCAACTGGAGGGGATCACTAAAAATAATTTGGCAAGCAATTCTGCATATGTGACTGGCATTGACAGCGCAAACAGACAATAACAAATGCAACAAACATATGTGAAATGTGAACAACCATATCACAAAATACAGTGCTATTTTCACTGTTAATGCCCTGTCCTTACTATACTGTATTATTCTATAGACACTATTGATTCATAGGAAGTCAGGCATCATGATAACTGATTTGCATTTCAATGGTAATCAGATAAAAAAAAAGGAAGATCGTAAGGTATTCTAAATTGAATTAGCTAAATATTCAGATTATATGTACACTAATAAGAGCCAAACTACAGTATATACAGAAAATAAAATGCATATATTAACCTTTAAAGCAGTTTTGGAAGGGAATTTATTTGAAATTCCACAGTATTTTTAGCAAGGACCTTCTAAAGGCTAATATGAACCACAACAAATAGAATTCTGTCTTTTTAACATCTTCAGCCCTTTTCCCCCAATGGTAAATATCCAATTTTAATATGAAAGTCAAATAAAGTGAGAGGCAGTTCCATTACCTCAGAGGGGAAAAAAACAATAAATCATGATAGGTTTCATCACACAAATAGCTTCAAAGTCAGCAACAAATCCTTTTGTTCAAGAGAAGTGATGTTCCTATTATTTCCTATAACTCTGATACATGTCTACGACAAGATAAGATGCTTGTTGAGACTTAAAAATGAGATCCATTTTGAACAGTGTTTCCTAACAACTGGATTAAGTTAGTTTTGCTTTTAATATTGTGGTTCAATAGACGTTGAGTGTACTGGGGAAATATCCTTTCAGCTGCTGCTACTCAAATTGTTCCTTCCTTAAATTTTTACTTTGAGCAATAGATCAGTGAGGAAGCAGCCTAACAACCTGTTCACATCTTTTAAGTGTGATGCATAATTCAGTTGTCTAGATTACAGCTGTATTGCATCATGCAGAAGATGTTGACTACAGTGAGATACATGTAATAAAGGCTCAGGATTTGTGGATAACAACCACTCAGTCTTTTCATACTGTACTGTAGTGTGCTGAAGATGATGGCTCTTTACTATAAGGTATGTGTTTTTTCATAAATGATCTATCCTTATGAATAAGTGACACAGCTCTAGAATGTTAAACCATTTGGGTAGTTCTGCAATCTTACCCTTAGTCGCTCCTGCAGCGCCAAGATGGTAGACGGCCCCGAGGATGAGCCAGAAGGCCCTCTGCTCATCAGCGCTGATCCCCAGAACCTTCATGGCTGCTTGCAGCTTGGAAAACTGCTGGGAGGCCCGCTGCTTATCCTCCGTCTGGCAGACAGCACATATATTCAAGAAAAAAAAACATTTCGAATTATTAATGGTGAAAAGTCTTCCTCTAAAATGCGTTTTCTTTCATTAACCATCTATCAGAGACTGAGTTTCTTCCCAGGCCACATCAGCGTTATAGTTTCCCTCAAAGGGCCAATTGTGGAGATTATATAAATGTATCTACTTATTATATTAGATAACTGCCTCTCCATTCATAAAAGTGTCTGAATAATTATAACTAATAATTCAATAATCTAGAGACTTATACAAGAATATGTTGATAACCACTATTAACAATTGTTTATTTTATGGATTTTGTTGATTGGAATCTAAGGTTTTGTGTTGCTATGTGATTATTAAACATACTGCGGTGAAAGAACAAGTAATGACAGATGCATTTCAACAAAGGAAAATGAGGGAAAAAACAGAAACTTAACCGTTTTTAGCAACCTTCGTGGCCAATCAAGAATAGATTTCAGAGCTAGCGAGACGTTCTTGAATGCACATTGAAGTCATGACAAAGACGTGACTAGCTTGTCTCTGTTAAGTTTAAACATTTATTCATTTTCTCATTTCTCAATAAATCATACAAATTTGTGTGAGCTCCCGAGGGGCCACAGAAAATGAAGTGCCGGGCCAGATTCGGCCAGCGGGCCTCGAGTTTGACACATGCTATATATTATAACCATCAGTAATTACCATTTACTAATGGTTATTACTATATTACTAATTGCTAAATGCATTTTCAGTGTTTGTCTCTTTTGGGTCCCTATAAATTATGTGAAGGGTACTTAATGAACCTTTAAGTAATTACAACATAATTTAGCTAGAAAAAAATAGTCAGTCCTGGTGGTTTGTTTATTCATGACATTCATTCAATTCCTTCATTAGGGACACAGTTCAGAGGACCAACCACTTATGTTTATAACATGGTTGGGAATGTTGAATAGATAAACATCTTTGTGCAACTGAGATATTTCATTTAACTATTTAAAAATGCTGCCAGACGACAACCTGCATTGATATAAAAGTAACATCAAACATTCCTGCAATAATAATAAATTACCTTTGTATGAGGCATGATTCCAAACGCATTATTTTCAGCAAAGTGGTTGAGGTGCAGCTCAGTTCTGATGAAGAAACACTAGTCTGTGAGAATGCATCATCTCTTATGTCCAATTATGCAACATCAGTATTTTTTTTACCATTTTTCAAAAGCAGTAACCCATCATTACAATATAGCAATATAATACATTCAGGATTGTGCATGTAATTGCACATTTTATCAGTAATACTGACCTAAGAGATGTATCTCCTCCAGCCATTAGGTAGTAAAAGACATTAAAAGTGGATTCTCCTTCCGGTCTTCTTGTCACTCTCATCTTCTCCAGAAGCATTGTCTTCCGCACCAGGACAGGATATTAGTGAGATATAAAATACCATTCACCATAGGCAATGCAAGTACATATTATAACAAAGCCTGCTGGAGCTTCTTGAAATTCTATACTACTTTATATGTTGTCTGAGTCCAAAGCAGGTAGGAGTGACTTAAATAAATAATTACAAGTGTTTATTTGTACCTGAATAGAAGCGGAGGTCACCAGGCCTGCCTGGTCAAAGTCCAAGGAAACGATATGGGAGAAGCGACTAGCGTTGCCATTCATACAGGTAGAGGCGTTCCCAAACGCCTCCAAAACTGTGTAGACGGCCTGCCATTTCTCTGCTACAGGCAACAAAGACAAATACATTTATCCAGGCATTTTAGGGACAAAAACAAAAATGGTTTTACTTTATTTTAAATGATCTCCATTCCTACCAGAGAAGGTTTTGTTGGTGCTGCCAGCCATGCTGACCAGGTATTGGATAATGTGTTGACAGTTTGTTGTCTTGCCGCTACCACTCTTGCCCAGCAAGACAATAGACTGATCCTGCCGCGTGGTCAGGAGGTTCCGATAAGCAGACTGGGCCATGCCGTATATATGAGGGGCAGTGTCCTCCCTTCTGCAGCCCTTAAACATTTGCATCACCTGGTAAAGAGGAAAAAAACAAAAAAAAGGAGGAAGCAGAGGACAGAATCACAGAGGTGGTATTAAATATCAGATTACATCTTTTTTATGTTAATGTCACTCTTCTTGCATCACTGTAGTGCACTATCCCATAAGAGATGTCGTTACACACACACACACACACACACACACACACACACGCACTGCAGCCTACCTTCTCGGAGTACATGGAGGGGGCGCTAATGGGGTTAATGACCACCATGTTGGGCCCAGCGTGGGTGTGCACCAGGTTTCCGCCATAGCGCTGCCGCAGGGAGTGCATCACACTCGACTCATTCAGATACTGAAAAGAGGCCAGGTCCTCCACCCGCTCAAACATCGGAGGGTTTGCCTAGAGTTCAAAGTCAGAGGCGGTCACGCACTCACCCCGGTGTCATCCTGCAATTGATGAGGTTGGGGGTTGATTTGATGATTAAATACCTTTTCCACGTCATCTTCGTCCACCTCCAATAAAGATCCATCACTCTCCAAGCGGATTTTCACCTTCCCCTCTGGCAGACTGCCCGCCGCTGTTTTCAGGAGAGTTGCTGCATCGCCACAAAGCCCAGGAGTTAATTTATCATGACATATGATCTTGACTCGAGTGCAAAAGCTTCGTCTTATCCTCCACGTCTGATAATGTGTGGCAGTCCCATCTCTTTTAATAATGTCTATGCTTCATTAAAACTAAACATGCATTGAACGTTGAAAACGCGGCAGTGGTAGTCTAATTAAATGCAGCCTGAGGCAAAATCAGAGTAGTCTAGTCTGGTGCCCTCTTTAAAAATTGCAAAAGAATTTTCTATGCTTCAAGAATCCACTTCTATAGTGCTACAGTAAAACAGAAACCCAAGCAATTAGAGAGGACGAAGTTGAGAGTTTACTTTAAAATACTAATATACAGAAAATACACAACAAGTAATTTTTACTAACCCAAGGAAAATCCATCCTTGTGAACGAGCCATACTTTTTCAGTGTTGTACCAGGCTTTCTCTGCTGCTATCTGCTCTTCAGTCCTCCCCTATAAAAACAGTTCAACATCAGGATGAGCAAAAACATACTTAAACAATTATATAGAATATTATAAATCAAATAATTACAATAAAAACGTTGAGTGATACATTATTGAATCAGATTGATTTACATGCAGCACACATTCATTTGAGACATAAAAGAACGGAATTCATCAAGCCGAGGGCTTCTTCCAGAATAAAATCCTGCATGAATTTGTTCAAGTTGGTCCGTTATTATATTTCACCTCCAACATTTACATCCATTACACATCAGCCCTCCACAGATGAACCAGTGTTCCCATAGCTCCTCTTTTCATGCACTAGTGTGCAGTACTTTTATCTCCATTTTATTTCACCTTTTAAAGCCACTTCCAGAGCTCACAGTGTGCTTTGGACACATTGCTAGTCCATTTGATGCTTTTACTAAAAAATAAAAAATCCTATCATAAGCAAGTACCTTACAATGACAGAAATGTATGGGATCAGGAAGATTGCACATAAATGCATCTAAATAATTTAAAAAACAAACAATTCCAAGTAAATGGAGTGATTCATGCATGGAAACACTTCAGTTATGCTGAAATTAAATGAACAATATAAAGACAGCATATTTTTGTCTTTTCCCTGCACTGGTTAAAGCAGGAGTGTGGAATCCTGCCTGGGTGTAGGCTTTTTTCTTGCTAAACACTTTCATTAGTAGAATCACACGTTACTGCTTGGTTGGAACAAAAGTCTGCACCCACTCCGGCCCTTCTGGACCAGGATCCCACACCCCTGGGTTAAAGTATGGGGAGAGCAGCTGAATGCTGACCCTGAAGCAGGTATGAATACAGGCAGGGCTGCAGGGAAAGAGGAGACCTGGCTCAATAACAACAAGGCCATTCTCCTAAAGCACATTACACAAAAACCACAAAACACACATCACTCTGAAACACAGGGGGATGCACCCAGATCTACAGTCAGTTGTAGCCGTGGTCAAACCTTAGCTGCAGAGTGGGATGCCTGAAGGATGGCCACAGGGTCCTCAAGTTTGGACTGGAGAAGGGAAGGAGCATAAGTCAACTAAAAAGTCAGTTCTTGTAATGATGTGGCTCAACACTAACACATTGCATTTATTTACCAGTTTGCAGTATAAAACAGAAACATCGCAGAAATAAGAGCAGTGCAAAAAAGGTTGATCACGAAAGATTCAGTGTAGAAAAGATAAAACACACCTGCAGCACGGCCTGCAGCAACCCAACAATGCAACAGTAAGTCAAGCAATGTGAGTCGAATAAGAGAGTCATTCAAGTAATTCACCATAAAGAAATGACAGTGTTACCATGTTAATGAGAAAGGATTACTAGGTGCACTGAAGCAATGTAGATCTAGAGGGACAGTTTTCATATAATGCCATATTAACAGTCACAGTTAATGTGATCACTACATACTGTACGGTTTAAATGCAGTAGTAGACAGATATTTAGACGGTTCTGCAACAACACCATGCTATTATGTAATAATATATACTAAATCTATGCATCCTGCAGTTTTTATATTCACAGAACCCCATCATGTATAGATGTTATATGTAGTCAAAGGCAAGAGTGAAGTGCAAAAGCAACAAGGCTAAAATGTATTAAATAATCATTAGTTATAAGTTAATGATACAAACTAGTATACATGGTAGTGCTACATTCCAGGCCCCAGAATGAACCCAGCATGAACCTCAGACAGTGGGCAGACATAGACAAAGTGAGCAGAGAGGGTCAGTAGAGGAGAAACAAGCTCAGAGTCAGAGACTGCGCTCTACAGCCGAGTGAGTGTGGCGAGCCTACGGCCAGGCAGGCTGTACCTGAGAGGATTTGTGGCCTCTGGCACGCTGGCCACACAAACAGCGAAGAGGACAACCGTGAGTCAGGATCCAATGACCCACAGAGAAGCAAAGAGCAGAGACACAAGAAACGATTTGAGACAACATAAAAGATCAGAAGGCGCAGCATAAGAGTTGCTTTGGATGCTGTAGACTCTGAAAGAACAAATAATCAGGCACAGCAAGCACTGCCAAAAATAATCACACATAATGCATCTGATAAAGAACATCATACAGGACCTAATACCGAAGCTAATAATACCACAGACCCTGAGATACAGCTGTTAAATTCATTATCAAAGATGATCACAGGATGATGTCAAAAATGTCACATGGTGTAAACTTAAAAACTAAACCTGGTACCAGAGATTTTTACTTTTAAAAAAGGTTTTAAAAAATTGCAAACTCATGCTGTCAAATAGTTATTTTTGGGTTACACCATTTGACATTTTTTGTCAAAAAACAAAAAGGTACTGATCATGAACACAAAATGCACATTTTGAGATACCTGTTAAATGCTTTGATACGTGTTTTTAAAAAGTTTTTGACTTTCTCATCTTGCCAACCAGTATTTGTTACTGACCCTCAAGTCAGCTGCAAGAGTAAAATGACTGAAGGAAAAAAAAAATCTGCTATCTGTTCTGAAACAAAAGCATGTTACCAATCAATCACAGCATATATTTGAGGTGTGTACTGAAACATGCAACTCCTGAGCCATAAAAAATATCTTTGGTACCAAAGTTTCAGATTTTACACCAAGTGGCCAACGACCCAGGGGACCAGAGTAATTTTGAGACACATTTCCCTCTAGCTGGGAAAGCAAGCAGTTGACTCAGGTCACGGGGTCAAGCCTCGGTAAATCATGGCAGGTGCAAAACAAACAAAACGAGGGGGGAGAGAGAAGTTACATCATTGCCATCAATGCCGAAGATCCTCTTCAAGCGCTTGTGATCGTCCTCGGTGGGAATCAGCTCCTGAACCTACAGTTTCAAAGCAGGACCAGCAGTTGTAAATATACAGTTGTGTTCAGAAAGAATAGCAGTGTGCTTAAAAACTTGAGTAAAGCCAAAATCCAATCATTTTTATTTTTGATACATTGGGAACACTGCATTTTATATCCTAAATCAAAATGTAAAGAAAATGGGTCAATTTTTTCATTACTTTCCACTGGACTCACACAACACAGATGTGAGGCAGTTCTCAGAAACCATGGTTATACAACTAAATCCTGGAATGCTAAATCCTGGAGATTTTTCTGGTTAAACATTAAATAATAGTTTGTAAAGAGACAGACACTGCTATTTCTTTGAACAGCCTAATATTCATTTTTTTCTTTTTCAGTAATTAAAAAAATGATTTTTCTTCACATTTTTAGTTAGGATATAAAATGCAGTGTTCCCAATGCATCAAAATAAAAAAAATATTATAAGGACTTCAGCTTTATTCATGTTTTTAAACACTATTTTTTTTAACACAACTGTATTACCACAAAGTAAAACCAACGGTCCAGAGTTAATTGTGTTGTGTTAACTGAATGAGAACATTGCAAGCTTTCCGTGAACAGATTCTAGTGATTTTTGAAGGTGAGAAACACACACTGACACAAACACACCTGTTCATTTGATGTTGGAGGGGCCTGGGGCCGCGCAACAGGGGACGGTTTACCATTCGGGACCACAGGGGGACAAGGTGTCTCCTTTACACGTCACACACACACGGTTTGACAAAGATGAACACACAGGGAGGGAGTTATGGAAAGATGACAATGAGAATGACATTAATGACGCTTCTTTTAATTTTGGATGTAATTTAACACACCTCAAACTATGAACTAAAATGGATGTTTGTTCCTACACATTTTTTAAGTTAATTCAATCAGGAAATGAGTAAGGGAAAATGACTATTAAACAAAACTGGATCATTAAGCGCTGCAGCAAAAAGAATAATGGGTCAATTAAGAAATGTGGGTTGTCTCAACTGAGTCTCATAGGAATACACCAACATCCAAGGAATCTGGGAGAAGCGCCTTAAAACTGATGAATCAAAAGTTCTGTGACATTAATGCTCTGTAATTCTATTCAGCTGTGGTGCGTGGATCAATAATTCTAGTTATGTCCCATAACTGCCATTTGCATTATATTTCAAGTTGGGGCTGTGCTACAAAAAAAGAAATCTTTTAATTAGGATTAAATCATATTTTCTAAAATATCTAGACCTGAATTATTGTATCTTTATGTAGCTTTAGGGCTAAGGAAGCCCATTACAATGCCAAGTATTTATTTAACTTTTTCTCCATAATCTGATATACTACAATTTAGAATTCCACAAACCTCCATAGACTGGCTAAAATAAAAATTGCACTACATTTCACACTGATGTTTTCCACAGAGTTTAGTTATATTTAATAGTACACTGAATAGAAAGAAATTATTTTGATGCACGGTCATGATAAATGCTATGTAGCTCTACTGAGAGCAAAATAATGCAAAACTTTAATCCCTTAAAATTAAAAACTTCCCTAGAACCATTAAGATCACAATATTCTTCTGTGCGCATCTCAAAAACAAAATCCCTGGCTAGTTGCTACGCTATTCATCAAATTTCATCAGTTATGATTTTTTTTCCCCAGCAGACAATCTGAAGAAATTACAAAAAAACAACCTTCTCTGGGGTACAAATTGAAATTGGACCATATGTAGTGTAGTATAGCATTTATACTATGGTACTATAAAAGTACAACTATAATTCATGTTCCTTAAGACATAAACTGGGATCCTGCTTCTCTTTTCAACTCTTAACATAAACTACAAATTAGCCCATAAGAAAATCATTTGAATTCTTATAGCGATTCCTGTTTCTTTAAACACCATTCCAAAATATGATTAAAGCCCCTGCCTCAGTGGTATGAGAGCAGTCAGAGAGCAGCTTTGATACTCCGCCGGCAGAAAGTGACAGTAATGAGTCACAGCTCAGTGTTCATAAGATACAACTCCAACTGACCAGCCTAACAGAGAGCAGGCCACGAGAACACCCTTATACCCACTGATGAAGACTGATCATGAGCCAGTATATGCAGCCTTCTTCCCTTCACTTATCCAGGGTGGCTTCATTATATAAAAGCTCTTTTTTGTCAGAAAGCAAGAACAACGTGTGCCTTGGAGGAAAAAGTGAAATGAGTCACATTCGGTTATTAATGATGAGATGAAGTTAATTATAATCCTAGTTGTAAGAAAAAAAAGGCACAATGTTCCACTAGCAAAAAAAGTCTGCTCAAGTTGAAAATGTCTTTCAGAGCAATACAAGTGTCTATAAATGAGCTGTAATGTCTGTTATTATCACAGGACATGCTCCACCCAGAGGTTAAGTGGCAAACATGCACTTCTCTCACTCAGTACCTCTGGTTTCTTAACTCGAGGCTTTGGGATGAACCCTGCAGGAGGAGCCAGGGGGTCTGTCTTCTGGACAGGGATGAAACCTGCTGGTCTCGGCAGAGGAGTCTGTTTCGGAGGCGCCGGAGTGGGTTTTCTAGCGGGGATGAAGCCGGGTGGAGGTGTCAACGGGTTTTGCTTGGGGGCAGGTATAAAACCAACAGGTGGGGCCAAAGGGTCCTGTTTGGGGGCGGGGATGAATCCGGCCGGTGGGGTGAGGGGGTTGGACTTTGGTAACGCTGGGCTCGATGGCGTAGCGGCGGGTGCTGATCTGGAGGCTGTATCCTCGGTTTTTCCTGCAGGAGGTTTGGCCTCCTCTTCCTTCACCTCTGCTTTCACCTCTGTTTTCACATCCTGGGTACTGGTGCGAGGCCGGTGCTCCTTGGTTCTCCCTCTGCCCATCAGGCTGGTCAGACCCATGGAGATATCATCCTTCTCCTCCCCGGCAGCAGCTTTGGCAGCATCAGACACCGATGTCTGAGTCTGCTCCTCCGTCCCAGCAGGAACCGCTCGCCTCACAACTCTCCTCACAATCCTCACCACTTTTTTACCGCTCTTCTCCTCTCCTGGAGCATCTGGACCACCCATGGCCCCCTGACTATTGGACTCTTCAGCTGGTGCGGTGGACTGTGGATTACTTCCTGTGTCTAGCCCAGGTTTAGTGACTGCCTGACTACTGTCTACACCAGACTGGATACAAACAGAGCAGGGCAGACAACAGTTGTGGAGATTATTTCCATGGCTGATGTAGACAAACTGTCAAAAAAATCTCAGTATGGAGGATTATTCCGATATTTTAAATCAAGTGTATTACCCTGTGTCAAGCTGGAATATGCAATGTGGCCATACAATTGGGCAAAATGTTATATTTGTTCCATTTCTTAAAATTGTGATCATTTTGAGGTGAGCGTAGCTGGATTAGTTGATTCAAAGAACAAAAAATGTGCATCAACTGACTCAGGTTGTGCCATTTAAGGTTTAATTTAAAAAATGAAAGAAAGTAAATAATCTCTATTGTAAAAGTGTCAGGTGTATATATTGTGTAAACAGTAGTTGCCCTGAGAATAAAGAATGTGACCCATGTCGAAACAATGGTTAATTAAACTTTAAGAGCTTTATTTGTAATCACCATATACTAAATTCACCACATTTCAATCTACCTTCCCAAGAACGTGGTAAAGTGAACCTGCTTCACTGTGCAGAAAGTAGTCACCCAATTTGCTGCTTTAAGTTTGTATGACTTACAACAGAAAGGCATGCAGGGTAGGAAAAACAAAACACTTACATCTGGCTTGTTTTCAACTTTGACCTACACAAGAGGAAGCAACACAAAAAAAGATCAAACCACAGATTGGGACCAAAGCTTTTCTCAGCCAACATAAAGTAACATTTCACAAATTCAACAAGAAGCAACATGCAGACATGAAGTGAACTGAAAAAGCAAGACTTCCCTTTTGGTCCCAGAATGGATAGCGTGATCTGTACGCCATGGCGACAGGCCACAAGTCATGGAACAAACTGGGTGATGTGGAGAATAGATGAATGAAATGATGAGAAACAGAGAAAGAGGATGCACTGTGCACAGTGATGAAGAATGGGGAACCAAGGGGTGAGCGGTTGGGTACTGTGAAGTGGTTTTCTGCACACAACAGTGTGGGACCATGCGCTGAAAACAGAAGACATGAACATGAAGAAATGGAGTTTGCTTAGTTCATATTGAGGTAAAATTGAGCCATGAGGTAAAAAAAACAACCCCACAAGACCTACACATTCCACACAGCAGAAAGTGAAAGGCTTCACTCTGTTATTTATTTATACATATATTCATCATTCAATTACTAAACTATGTATGAAGAACTAACCTTTACCTCAGTCAACACATTAAATGTTTAAATACAATGCTGAGCTTTTTCCCCATTTGTAGTAATGACAACATATTATAATACAACTGTGGTACACCACAACTGAAGTGTTAGAGTTGACAAAGGAAACAACGAGCACACCTGACACATGACTACACCTACTGGTCAAGCACCATGCAACCTGTTCACATTCAGAGAAGGCCTATTACAAACTTTAGTTAAGAAATTAATCTAAAAAACTGGCCTCATGCATTGGACAGACAAAACTAAAAACGAGTGGCGCAGCAAAGTATTTCACCATCCCTGGCCCAGCTTTCATCAGTCTATTCCTATAAATAGTTTCAACTGCAAAGGAGACCACTCTGAGATGCCATCATAGCCCAAATGGGACTGTTAAGCAGAGCATGTACACCCCGAGCAGATCACACCGCTCGCCAAACACATACACAGTCCACCGGAGACCTGAGCCCCATTACCTCCTCTCTAGGCCTGGTTAACCTTCCAATCTTCACTCCGTCACTGGAGCGGTGCAGTCAGGGCCAAGGTGGGTTAAGACCCGGGTCTGCAAAAAAACCCAGACACCCGCTAGCCCAGAGTGAGTGGGAGGGCGGCCTCGAGGGCGGGCAGTGAAGCTGTGGCGTGAGCAGTGGGGGGGGGTTTGGGGGTAATGTGAGAGGAGCTAGCAGGGAGATAGAAGAGGGACAGCTGCTGAAATACACAGATGCTATAAATAGGAATTGCGGAACCACACCAATTACCACTGGCACATTTCACTGCCACTCTCCTCTCCTGTTGACAGGGAATCAAAGAGGGAGTCGCCCTTTTTATATGCCCCTGTGGGGAAATGCAATTAAGAGATTGAGAGATGATATTAAAAAAAAAAAGAAAAAGGTATATGGCTCAGTAGTAAGTGCAAGGATTGCCAACTCCACACAGACTTAAAAATGAATGAAAGCTCATTTAATCTTCCACTGCCCTCCAAGACTCCAAGAAGTTGAGTAAGAAATTTGTTTCAGTGCGAAGATGACACATTATTATCTGCACAGTGTAAGGTGAGCCTGTGAAGCCATTCTCTGCCGTCAAAGCCCCATTTAATCCATTTTTTTTTTATTACATTTAGAAAAAGAACATTTCACGCTTGAATTGGCTCCTCGTCAGATAGAGGGATTCCAGGCAAGTTCCTCACCATGCATTTTATGCCACAAGAGGGGGCTATAAACCAATGAATTGGTTCATCTGTTTCACAGAAGGTTTTGCTTAGGCACACTACTGACCTAAATACAAGTTATTGCACAATGTATAATGTAGCAGACAGCAGTGGTTGCAGGAGCGGAGATATACCACAAATCCAAGGCATTTCATAATTATCTGTACTGAAGTAAATCAAGATTTGAAGCATTTTAAAAATGAGTCACAGATCAGTCAGGTAGGATTTTCCAACAAAATATTTCAAAATATTCAAGAGATGACTTTAAGTCAAAGATCTGTCAGAGCTGCACTTCTGTAAAACCAGTTGGGTAAAAACGTGGGTATGTTTCACTGAGGAGTGAAGCTAAAGAAAAATGCAACAGGCTTGGCGTCAGCTAATCCAATCTTGGCACATTTACTTCCTCTTCAAACTCATTAACGGTTAAGAATTTAATTCAGAATAATCAAAAGTAAATCCTGACCTCAACATTTGTGATATATGCATTTTTAATTGCAATGAAATGTGCAAAAGAAATAGAGCCCTCCTATAAACATTTATAATCTGCTATAAGGAATTCCTTCCACATCATAAACTCAGAAGTTCGTATATTAGTGCTCAGCAGGACGCAGCCACACACAGAGCAGCCGATCTAGTACAGTTTGCTAATCCCCAGAATCGGTTACTGGGACACAGTTTTGTGTCGGCTGTTTGTCTACATAGCTAATGCAGACTAAAGATTAAGGATAGGCCATAAACACTGCTGATTCTGACCTAGTTAAATCCTCCAGTTCAATGGAATCTTTCCAACTCCTGTGTAAACCCTTGTGTGTATGAACATACTGTAATAAATTATATTTATAATGAAATAAAATATGATGAATGTTACATAAATATATCCTATACAAGTGTTGGTTTATCCACAATATCTGATATTTCTTATATTCTTAACCATTTAACCAAGGTTAAAGTGGACCAAGGAAACTGAGAAATTATAATTCAAATACCCTACATAATCATAATCTTGAATCAAGAGCATTATCTTCACTTTTTTATCTTGAAATTAAAGTTTCAAATTTATTGAAGAAATATGAGTGCATTCCAAGAATAGAAGTTTGAAATCACAAAACATTTAACCAGTGTCCATGCTTTGTGAACAAAGAGCAGAAATGAATTGTAGCACATCAGACTCTGCAGTCAGCTTTGTAAAATTTTAGAATGTGACCCACATTTTCCTCTGGAATAATAAATAGGCCTGAATATCAGAACTTAATTTTTAAAGTGGGCCACATGGACATAGTTAATTGAAAGCATCATAAAACAAATAATGATGCTCTAGCTCATGGGTGACAAACTTAAAGCCTCAAGAGTTGAGGTTTAGATTTGGTGTTATTTCATCTGTGAAAGGAAACTTATGAAGAATTCAATATTAAATATGTTAAGAATAGAGGGGAAGAAAATAAGAAACCAAACAGCTTTATCCTTGGAAGCCCCACCTCTTTTTAATCCATGCCAGTGCTACTCTGCTAACATCTCCCCATTGGAATCGGGAATGATGTAATTTAAATGGGCAGCTTGGGGAGGAGATTACACCATTTGCTAATTTCCTAATGATGAAACTGTGTCTGGTCTGCAGAAAGACAGGAAACAAATGGGATGTGAGATAAGCAATGCAGGGTTATTAGATGAAACATTTGGCAGCACCAGGTCTGCTATGGGCCATGTGATTAAATGGAAACAGCTCCTGAAGGCTATGATCTGGGACATTATTCTGACACTAACCGGGTCTGTTTTTTTTTTTTCCATTTCATGATGCGCCTCCTTGCAGTATTTAAACAATGTTTTCAAAATGAAAAGTGGCAGTGCCAGCATGGTCCATAACAACGTGTGGTGTTCACAATGAAACGATCCAGTTCATGGAACAACAAAAGTACCAATTTTGGCACCCACTGACTTGTTGAGAGTGCCCCGTAAAACGGCATCTCAGCTTGGGGGTTTTCTAATGCCTCCAACCAATTGATTTACCTCAAGCAGCTGGAAAAATCATGTGTGAAGCAGTGTCCCTCCTTTCAGAAAGTCTGAGACAACAAAAAGCAGACACAGAGCCACTTACACACCTGGGACAGGACAGTGGGATTCCCTTATATAAATATAAAGGGTAATGGTTTAGAATATTTTGCACATAATTTAGAGTGGAATAAACAGGGTTTGTTTTCAACTAGAAAGGTTTTGAGTCTTTTTTTTTTAAGTTCACTTCCAAATCTTACCCAGGAAAAGAATTTAAGTAAATTTGAAATAGTATTTAAAACATTTTGAATCTTAATCCCCGTTTCATGAACTAGGATTCAGACATTACATAATAGTGACCTTTGTCAAGTGGTGCCATCTCAGTAATGAAATGTCCACTTTCCTGAGACTCACCCACCCCACCGGTCACAGTCTGGAGCTTAGTGTATATGCTAAAGAAAGTGCAGTGGATCAGGGAAAACGCCTAAAGCTTTGGAAATGCAGCAGAAGGGGCAAAATAAAAGAATAATTGTTCTGGCCTAGTGTAGTGTGGACAGTGGCTGCCACCCAATGGACAAAATGTGCATACATGGCCTAGCTATGAAATGATCACATTTTACTCCAGAATAAATGTTTAAAAAGAAATAACAAGTAAATGTTTGGGATGGTATTCATTTAGTGCCAGAGGCAGTTCCATGGGAGATTCCTTTTTTCTGACTCATGTGCAAGTCAAGGTGAGCAGTGTATTATGTAGCAAACCATCTGATGCAACTGTAATCAGAAACCATGTAATAATAAAACAAAAAGTGACAGAGTCAGCAGCCAGAGGGGGAGCAGGTGCTCAACTGATACCGAAGCTGAACAGTTCATGTTTGTTCAACAACGGGCTCCTTATTATTGTATTCTCCATGCAGTCCTCCAGACAGGCAGATTACTGCTGGTCACCTGGCAACCTCGCAGCGATGACGCGACTCCAGGAGGTCAATGCACCTTGCAAAAACTAGTCAGGCTAATAAAACCCCTGTAAATACATGGCTCTTCATTTTTACATGAAAGTAAAAGATCTTAAGAGGTGCTTGTAGTCCAGTGTTTTGACACTTTATGCCAAGCTAACCGTCTCCTGGCATCATACTTAACAGACAGGTCCGATGGTAGGATTGATCTTCTCATCCAAGTAAAGTGAAAAATGGTGCATGTCAAACTATTACTTGAAATAAAGCAAGAAAATATGTTATATATGCTTAAGCATTATGTACAGTAAAATCTGTTGCAGAGCTCTAGATCTAGAATCTTATTATAAACCACCTATAAATAGTGCTGTTGGTTCTAGGTCAGCCTCACATGCACTTTTTTTTTTTGCTTTTTCAAATGGCCTATCTAATGACGATCATCGAGATCAGTTGAATGTAGGACAAAGTAAGAGAGGGATAGAGGCGTCACCTCTAGGGGAGTAAATGAGTTGTGGCTGTGGCTGTGTATCCATTCATTCCCACAGTCCCATGTACTATAATTCAACATGATGGCTTCATGGGTGAAAGTGTTGGACGGAGGGAAAGACAATGATATACACAGACAGATTAGCACATAAAAAAAAAAGTTTATACCTGCTGTTTTACAGTGAACATAATACCATTTGTTTTAACTTAACCTACTAATCACTAATGGCCCTTTCCCCACACTCATAACATGGGATGACACCTGTAATAAAAACACACCTCCTCCAGTGATACGTCAGTGTGGGTGGTGGCCTTGAAGTGTCATAAAAATCAAATGTGTGATTTTCTGATAGCTAGGGCAGCATACACAGATGCATGTACCCCTCAAAACAAGTGCGCTTCACACAGTCACACCGATTCAAGCTCCTAAACACCAGCCTTGCACAAGTGCACCTATTATATCACATTCACAGGTGACACCAAGTATGGCCTCACAAAATGAGATAAGACTTTAACGTTTACAACAAGCCAGGCAAATGTGGCCAAGGTCTCAACCCTAAACATCATTACCCTGCTTTAATTCATCAGTGAGTTTATAATCCTTCAAAAATCAGTAACCTTTGGTGCCATCCTGTAATGTCCGAGTCTCGTTCTTGTACGTTCTCATTTTGAATAAATCTATATCTTACAAATATGTTGTGCTGACTAAATATCTCATCTATGAAAAGCTGTTCAACAGGCAAAACACCAAATTATGACATTGTCTTGATGGACAAGGTTCAATGATGTCTGACAGTATTTTGCTTTCAATTTCACACTTGAATAACACCAGTGTGAGCTCCTATTTGAAATAAATAGAACCTAAAAATTATACACACAAAGTAAAAACGTGCCCAGCCCTAAAGCGCTTGACTGAACTCTGGCAAACACTAGTTTGGGCGACATCAAGATCACCCACTCATTAAATTCAGGTGTTGGTTGCGCTGGCTAATAAAGAGGTTAACCTGATGCTTCTCTACTTGTTGCACATTATTATCCGAGCGAAAAGAAGTGAATGGGACACCAGCCAAGTCTTACAAGACCATATGGCCATGGGCTGTGGTGGCGTTTGGGCCGTTGTCTCCTTCAGCGTCCCATTGTTTGGTGTCAAAGGGCTGGGGGGAGGGAGAGGGGATTATATACACACACACACACACACACACATACATACACACACCACAGGACACATTCTCTCTTTCAAAACCCACACACACTCACTCCTCAATGTACAAAAGCACATTGCCAGTGTCATTACAGCTCCACCCGAGGTTCAGACATCGTTAACCCAACGCCCTTCTTAGAAAGAAATAGCAAATTAAGACAAAACACTGGCATACACAGCATTTTGAGTTGGGGACAACTTTTACATCAGGTATACATGCATTTATAAACTAAATCAGACATCCAGAGGCACTAGAACCACGCAAACATGTATTTTAATGTAAATATTAAAGATTAAATTTTCAAAAGTTGTGTATATATATATATATGAACATACACACATTTTATTATGATTAATATAAAAATATACTTATTTTTGGTTTTAAAAAGGATTCATGAATGCAGTACTATAGGCCAATAATATACACTACCATTCAAAAGTTTAGGGTCACTTAGAAATGTGCTTATTTTTTAGAAGAAAACCACAATTTTTTTTCCAATGAAGATAAATCAATCAGAAATACAGTCTATACATTACTAACGCAGTAAATGACTATTGTAGGTACAAACGTTTTTTGGTGAAATATGTACATGGGTGTATAGCGGCCCAGCAACTATCACTCCAGTGTTCTAATGTTACAATGTGTTTGCTCATTGCGTCAGAAGGCTAATGGATGATTAGAAAACCCTTGTGAAAGAGAGAAGCTAGAAAACAAAGGGAATTTTTATTTCAAATATAAATTATTTCTAACCTGGTCAATGTCTTGACTATATTTTCTATTCATTTTACAACTCATGGTGGTAAATAAAAGTGCAACTTCTCATGGAAAACACTAAATTGCCTGGGTGACCCCAAACTTTGGAACAGTAGTGTATCAACTTTCTCAAAGCATTGTAACAAGATCCAAAATGAAATTATACCCTATAAAGGAACAGGTCAGCGAGTATGAAATTACACTGATGAAATAGAATTAAAAAAAAAAAAAAACACTGTTGCATTATTTTCAGTTCACTAAGAAAATTGTTTACAACAGTACTACTTACATCAAAGATGTCTTTGTGCAGGCCTTGGGCGATCCTCAGCCAGCAGCGGTTCAACTCACTCAGCTCCAGGATGGGCTGCACCTTTAACCGGACAGAATCTCCAGACTGACGGATCATCTCCACGATCTCGTCCCGGCTGTTGCTCTCCACATTGTTCCCGTTGATTTCCACCAGCCTGTCTCCCGGCAGCAGGCCCAGGGCCCAGTCTTTGGTCCCGGCCCCTGGTTCTGCAAAGTGCACTACACGCCGACACACCCTTCCATCCGCCTGCCGGTCCAGCATGGTGGTCCTCCGCAAAGAGAAGCCAAAATCCCCAGTGTTGCGCCGCTGCAGCTCCAGCTCTCTCAGATCTGGGACCGGTGGGGCAGCGAGCACGGGCAGCTGGAGATCTGCACCGGGGAAGGTCTTTTCCACCATCTCAGGAATGTGGACCACGATGGGACTCCGCAGGTTATTTCCTTGAGTAAGAGGTCGTGACCTTAAAGAGGATTTTGCCAAATTCTGAACAGAAAGACTAGAAGGGTCGAAAGAGTCCTCCTCCGCGATCTTCTGGGAAAAGGAGACGTGCCTTGGGCCTGTCACAGAAGTCGACTTTGCCAATTCACCAAACTTAGCCGCTCTCTCTTTTACGGAGCCGCGATGTGGTTCCAGGTCATTTCCCTTCACGTCTTCACCGGAGAAACTTGTGCTCATTTGCTGCCCATCCTGCCCCGGGGCGTTTCGGTTGAGGAGACGCTCAGCCTCCAAATCGGTCAGGTTCAGCTCCGTGTTGCTTGCCACCTTAATTGGAATAGGATTGGAGATCTCCAACTTACACCTAGAGTCCCTCTTGGAGGTCCCTCGATTGAGGTTGAAGAAGCCTCTTCGTATGCTCATCTCCTCCAGACTCTTCAACTCTGCCTGGGACATCCGCTCTTTCTTCTCTTTCTTGTCTTTCTTCTGAATTTTGCCCAATTCCTTTTCCTTGTCTTTCTTAATTAGGTGAAACATGCCTGACTTTTCCTGAAATCTATTACCAGTTTTAATAGGTCCCAGAAGAGAAAAAATATCAGTTTCATATAGAAAAAGTCACTAAAAGCTACTGTAGGTCAGAAATCCTTTATGATGTGATCTGTGGGGAAGAAATAGAAGAAGAAAACTAAGATTGAGAGCATTATACAAATATAATTTAGCATTTCAAAATAACAATTGAACTGTTGGATCTGTGGATCTGTCAGGAAAACGGACATGGACATACAGGAGCTCTTTTCACTGCAGCCACTCCGATATGGAATAGTAGCTTAAACAATGATAATAATTAAAGTTCTGTTCCATTTGCCAGTAGCAGCACCTTCCATTTCAATATGGCTGCTGTGAGAAAAGGTGTGTTGATTCTCTTAGTAGCACAGAGACACAGAGACACCTGTGCCCATGCAACAATATATTTGAAGCTGCCCTAAATGAAAGTACCGTAGTTTGCAATAGCTGTGACCTCCTCTGTCTTGCCTTCTCACGCACACGCAGGGATGCACGCGCGCACACACACAGCAACTTTATTCAAGTGATGCAGGACATGAGACATTTGAGCATGACTTTCTCCACTGAATTTGAAGCAGCTTTGTTTCAGTGAACCCATAAACGGCAAATCCACACTTAATCACATCTCCTGAGGTCAAGGAAAAGCCGAACACTTGCTGCAAAGTGATCTCTGCAGCACCTGACAGTTGGGGCTAGGCTACGGCCGTGGTGTCCTGGTGGCCTTTAACGACCAGCGAGGAACATTCCGGTTCGTTTTGGAGCTTTTACCGAACTTACTGTCGGCTACGGACACAGTAACTAGGTTGTCGCTGCGGCTAGACCACAGCTCGGCCGTAATGCTCCGTTTAAGCTGCTTTGCCCTCATTCTCTAGCACCGGGTGGCCTAGGGGGAACACTTTCAGGAGTGTGTATAAAATGCAATTAATGTCTAATTAAAGGATGTGACCGCCGGTAGCGGACATGATAATGACTTACCTGCACGTGCCGACTTATGCCATTGTGTTGTCTTACTTGGAAAATTTCAACACTTTCTTCATCCTGGAATTGACAGAAGGTGCGAGGTAATGTACTCGTGATGCGTTCAAATGCTCGCCGTAAGCTCCGGCTTTCCGAAAACAGTGTGGTCGGAAATAAGCGCGAAGGGGATAGACTACGACCTTATTCGTATAGTACAACTAATCAGGAACTAGTTTCGTGCTTTTTATTAAAACACCGCGAAGTTGACGGCGCAGTCTGCTGCAACAGAACAACGGAAGCAGGAATTAATGAATTAATCCGTTATGCAACCTAATACATTGTAGGAGTGATTGGGAAATACTCACGAGCCCTCGAATTGAGATAAGCGCCAATAAGCGGTGGTTTAATACCAGGAAGAGGAAATGCATGACGACTAAATCCATACAAATGAAAATAGAACGTTACGTTTTGTAAAACTGCCCTAATTTCTAGTAATTCCAATAGCACTTGAAGGCAACATTGTTGTAAACCGGACAGCAGTGACCCCTCCTGGTGCGTTTACTTACTGGAACAGGTACAGGTAAATGGGCCTTTTTTCCACAGTAGCTATGTTGGCATGAAATAGAAGGTAAACACAGGTGTTACTAATCACATAATTAAGGCTCTGCACCTAAATAGAGCAGAGCCTTGATTAATATGATTAGTAACACCTGTGTTTACACAACCTACTATATCATGTCAACATGGCTTCTATGAAAAATATTGTTTCTACTAGGATCATACATTTGATAACATTTTGTCTTGTTTTTTTGTTGTTATTTCTGTTTTTTTTTTGCATTATTGATTATATCTTAACCACTTAAGCCCCAGACCTATTTTCCTAGTATAAATGATAATACATATTCATATTAATTATTATAGCAAATATTAATATAGCTAATGTTACCAAAAAATCTAAAATCGTGTTTTACTACAGATAAACGTACTTTATTTGAACTTAAAACAAGACCAAACTTACCCAAATCAGAAAAGAAAATGTTTCTGCAATGCAAAGTTCAATGATAAATGAGATAAGAGTTGAAAGATCAATTATTTGTCTGTAAAATCATAGAAATCACACTGAGAATCATTACAGAACATGAAGAATATATTCTGTAAGGTGTTTAAAAATGAGATTATAAAGGACACAATTAAATAATCACACAAACAGCTAAAATCTAAATGAAATATCAAAATAGTACTTAGTTGCAGCCCTACTACTGATAATATATTAAACTACTTCATGTATTTACGATGTGGATATTGACGATATATATTGATACTGCAACAGTAACATTGTGTTGGAGCTGAAGTTTTCTTATGCAAAATATGCATAAAACTCAATGCTGCCCTTGTATCAGGATTTGGGGGATTTTAGTAGGTTAAGTAAATGTTAGCTCAAATAATTATAATAATAAGGTATAGTACAGGTAATATGATCTACCATTCATTGTGCTTGTTGTTTAATTGTGGCTTTAGGATAAAACAATGAGTATAGCTAAACCACATCAGAGTCTTTTGTGCACTGCTGCTAAACAGGCCAGTATGAATCTGTGGTTTTTAGACAATAACTTAGTCCTTGTTTCTTTAGTAATGGTCACCCATGTGTAGGCACAAGGTATGCATGAACCACAGCAAATACACTGATTTGACTTTATTTACAGGAACATTTTCATAAATACTGCACTACATGTGTATATCAGTGGCTCCCTCTACAGCCATTCTCCACCTGATTAACCAAGAAAAACAAACAAGTTGCATCATCTCCAAATCATTCCAAAGTTTGAGCTTATAAATGTTGAGTACGCTTACAGAGTTAAAAAAAAAAAAATCTGAGGCTAGAAACACTGAATCTCTCAACAGTCTGTCCGTGAAATTGTATCTAACATCACGGACCTCTTAATAATTTCTAACTCATAGCTTACTTAAACTGATTCTTCCCCAAAAAGATTAAAATATAAATCCATTTTAAGATACACAAGTGCTTTCAAAGGTGGATGCAAAGCAAAAGGGAAAAAAATACAGCTCTGGGGAAAAAAAGAGGGCATTGCATTGAAGATTCCATAGTGAAAAATTACACAGAAGGTTATGTCAGAACATGATATACTAATATATGAAGATTATACTTCTAAAGCTACTTTATGCATTTTAGTAGGTTATATTTTAATGGTATTTCAAGGTCAGTATTTAAATTCAAGATAATATTTGAAATACAGTTCTGAAAAAAAAAATAAGAGACCACTGCATTTTTTTTCTGAAATCAGCATCTCTACATGTATTCCAGCCATTTTATTCCAGCATCTGTTGAATTCCAACACATGAACACCTCATTATTAGTATTATCTTGTTTTAAAATGAATTTGTTCTTGTTTGAGGTCTGAAAATATTGCATCTTTTTTGTTATTTTGAGCATTTGTCATTTTCTGCAAATAAATGCTAAACAATAATATTTTGATTTGGAATTTGGGGAAAATGTGTTCAGTAGTTTATAGACTCATACTAAAATATTCCTTTTGCCCAAACGCATACCTTTAAGTAGTAAAATCAGAAAAACTGATACATTTGCAGTGGTCTCTTATTTTTTCCCAGAGCTGTATAAAGTATTTACAGCCATGACTTTTTGCCTCTTCCTATTTTGGCCATGTTGTACAATCTGGTCTTGGTGCGTTCTTTTTCATCTGAATTTCTCTTCGAAGTGCACTCCAGAGTAGAGTCTGTCTCGAAGGAGATGGTCGGGGCCTGGGTCGGGACCCCGCAGCTCTTGTCCCGGGGGGCCATGGCGGAGGTGGCCTGCAGGACCACCCTGCCTCGCAGGGAGTGTTTGAGCTCCAGCAGCAGCGGGTTGCTGTCGGAATACAAACGCACTGGGTTCCTGTCGGCGTCGCAGCACGTGCAGCACGCCGAGAACAGGACCCTGAAGATATAAATCCAGCCCAGGTAATGGAGCTCCACAATGTTCAAGATGAAGCAGCCCAGACTCACGCTGAACATGAAGTTGAGGAAGATGGTCTTCTCTGTTGCCCGGGAGACGAAGCAGTCAGTCCGGTTGGGGCAGGGGTAGGTTTCACAGCGGAAAAGGTGCGGGACTTCGAACCCAAACAGGTAATACTGCCCGATGAGGAAGATGAGCTCCATGATGGAGCGCAGCAACACATGTATGATGTAGATGAACAGTACTTGGCTGGAAAGCTGGGTAGGGTCTTTTCCGACTTCTCTCATTTCCTCCTCTAGCTGACTCTTCTCCTCAGACTCATCTTCCCTTGAGCTCCAGTCCACGGTGGTGTTATAAGGGCTGCCGGGCTCCAGCATCGCCTCTTTATCTTCTTCAATGTGTTTGTCCCTCTCCCGAGCAGGCGAGGACCTGGGTATCACCTCGACCTTCTTGACCTCCACCTTCTCGTTCTTGGTGATCTTTTGCAGGACGTAGATAACGTAGAAAATGGAAGGCGTGGAGACAAGGACGATCTGGAAGACCCAGAAGCGCAGGTGCGAGACGGGTGCAAAGGTGTCGTAGCAGACGTTGTTGCAGCCGGGCTGCAGCGTGTTGCAGGTGAACTTGGACTGCTCGTCGCTGTAGACAGCGTCCCCCACCAGGGCCACCAGCAGGATGCGGAAGATGAGCAGCATGGTCAGCCAGATCTTCCCTATGACCGTGGAATGGTTCTGGACCTCCGCTAAGAAGCGGCCAAGAATGGACCAGTCTCCCATTTCTATGAAAAAAAAACAGTAGTTCAAACAATATTTACAACAAAGCAGAAGAATGTTTATAATTCAACTGTATTGGTTGATCATACACTTTCATTCTTGATAAGAAGAGCCATAAACATTATTAACTGAGGAAGGAGGTGAAACCAGAAGCATTTGCACATACAGCTCTGGAAAAAAATAAGAGACCAACATTGCAAAGAAACAAGATCAAATTCATTTTAAAACAACATAATCATAATGTTTACACTCAAGAAGAGTTCAGAAATCAATATTTGGTGCAATAACCCTTATTTTTAATCCCAGCTTTCATGCATCTTGCCATGCTCTCCACAGTCTTTACCATTGTTCTTGAGTGACTTTATTCCACTCCTGGTCCCTCTTTAAGCAGAATGAAGTGTTCATGTGTTGGAATTTAACAGATGCTGGAATGGCTGGAATACATGTAGAGATGCTGATTTCAGAAAAAAATGCAGTGGTCTCTTTTTTTTTCAGAACTGTATTTCAAATATTATCTTGAATTTAAATATTGACTTTGAAATACCATTAAAATATAACCTACTAAAAATGCGTAAGTAGCTTTAGTAGTGTAATCTTCATATATTAGTATATTATGTTCTGACATAACCTGTGTAATTTTTCACTATGGAATCTTCAAACATAAACTAAACAGCTATAATTATCTAAAAAGTAATATTTTCTCCACTATATTCTATTCGTATAAGGGCAGGCACTCCATTTTGATTTAACTGCCCAGCATTTTCTCATATTACACATGTTTATTCATTCTAACATTCCCAAAATAATTCCTAAATTCATACACTTATAATTCAAGAATGAACTGTGAAATTCATCATTAAAAAAATGAAAATAAACTAATAACATAGTCAACCATGTTGTTGATTCTGTCAACAACAAGGAGCTTACCTTTGGAGAATCTGAGTCGTCCTTATCCAAAGCTGGAAATAAATCAGAGGAAGCAATCTGCATAACTGTATTTTCAAGTGGAACCTGTTGCTGGACGTTATCGTGTTTGGATGAGCGGAGAATGGGCTGACCATACATATTCCCTAACTCTAACTGAAACATTCATCGCACTGTATGTGAATAAAGGCTTTCAATGTACAGTGGGACAAAGATTTAAATGTACAATGGGGGCACCTTCACTGAACAGCCATTCACCGACGAGCAGAGAGTTCAAAGAACGTACTGGAGAGAGTGTGCACAACAGTGGTCCATGCACAGATCTGTGTCCACTTTAGGTTTTAGGGCTGAAATACACATCTTAATTTCCTGGAAGACTTTGATCTAAGTGACTTTACCGATCATTAAAATATAATTTAACAAATCACACAGCACTGTAATACATTTTCACAAAGATCATCCCTAATGATAAAAGTTCAAATTAAACTATTTCACATGTCCAGAATTGCATGAATGAACTGAATGAATGGAGAATGCAACTGAAAAATCTTAAGTATGTAACTTTAAAATGTCATTTAATCATAATTGTTAATCATATTATCATAATAACACATTTTTCCATAGGTCTGAAACTACTTATTGTCTGACTAATTTCTGAGTTTGGAATTTTTCTCATGGATTTAACATTTTCACCAATTTTCTTCTCGTTTTCTACTGACAAATGTGTGACGTATTGAAGCATGATACCAGAAAATGCCAGACTCCAAATAATCACAATATTATTC
Organism: Lepturacanthus savala; assembly: GCA_030544235.1. Taxonomy (NCBI): domain Eukaryota; kingdom Metazoa; phylum Chordata; class Actinopteri; order Scombriformes; family Trichiuridae; genus Lepturacanthus; species Lepturacanthus savala. The sequence continues at coordinate 5,424,087 of CM060479.1, read as the reverse complement.
ATAATTAAGTGCTTTTTACACACGAGGGACATGGTACAGGTGAGGGAAAGAGAGACACATCCTCATTTAGCTGAGTGATACTGTTGTTCAAAGAATTTAATTTACTTATTTTTCACCCTGACTGCCTCCAATTTAGAGGAAACTTGTAACTCTTACTGAGTTGAATGCTTAATTTCAGACATAACATAGCCCGTTGTTCAGCCATATAATTTGGATTCTATAATGAACTACGCTTCGGTCAGAGTTGTCACAGGAATATTACTTTCCTTTTATCTACCTATACAGTAGTCCTCTTGTAGTAATGTTAATTTAACGTTATTCAGTCTGCTAGTTGCCTCAGTGTGTTCTGTGTCCATTGACTATGTAAAATATCAAGTGACTAAACTAAAGTCCAATGTGTGACACATCTTTGAGACAGGTGGAAAAGCACCAGGATAATCACATGACAGCTATGATTCATTTCCAGTGTGGTCATATCAGGGCTCATATCTCTGAAAGAAGGGTGTTCTGAGAGTTGGATACCCTACATTAATTATTATTCATACAGTATAAAATCAACAGTTTAATAGGCTACACATTAATTAACAAAATATAACATTTTCTAAAGTTTCTGTGAAAAAAATCATGACATTAGAAACATTATATTCATCCTTAGATCTTAATTGTCAGCTGACAAAGAAGGGGGTTATGCTCATTCTCATTCTTTAAATTGTTAAAATCTACACTGGTAAATGCACAAATATCCTATCAATATAATATATTCTGTGAGAAATTCGACTTACAGTAGCTTGATGAGAAAAATATTGGTTCATGCTATTGTCTTAGGTCGAATATGTGTATTGGACGTCAAAGAGACTGAATGAAATATTATTATATAGTTATTTCAGTTCATTGGAGGCGGTTATGTGCAATTTATGGGCTCTGTCGTTTTCATTCATCCTCCTTCCATGAATGAAAATGAACTCCTTTGCAGGTTAGTGACTTCCAGCTCCTTTTAAACTGAAAAACGTCGCAATGTATGAAAAGGGGGAAAAGCCAAGAAGTTTCTAACACAGAACTGATAATGACATATTTTTCTTCTAAAAACAAACGAGTGTAATTGGACACAATCACATCGCAGCCACATGCCCCTTGCAGAAAGCGCGGAAACCCATCGGAGGGAGTGTGTAGAAATCCAACTTCACAGTACTTGCGTGCTTTGGAAAAAAAACTATTCAGAGGATATATTGCAAAAAATAAATTCAATATATTTTAAATGTATTTATCTGTATTTATTCATCTATTTGTATGAACCAAATAAATAATGACATTAATTATTTTTTTAAAAAACACAACATGTAACCCCCCCCTAAATTGTGCGTAAAGTGGTACAGCCCTTGAGGTTACCGGAAGTTGTTTCAGCTGCCATGTTTGGTTGCTTTGTTGTAGGTTTCCTACAGAATTAGTAAGTGTGGAAATGGAGCCGAGCTGGAGTACGTTTCTTTTTCAAGTAAGTTGAGTGTTTCGGAGGGAAACCGGGGTAGCTCGTGAAACAACCCGTGAAAAACCGCAAGCACTGAGTATCTTAGCGGCAAAACCAGCTTTTTTTAAAACGAGTAATGTCAAGAATCAAGTAACCAAGCAAAAACAATGGTATATATGAATCCAGGCTTCCAGCTGTGAGGCTTTGGGAATGACGCTAGAACAAAAAAAATCAATTCTCCTCAACGAGTGTTTGGAAAATGCAGCTTGTTTTTCCCCTTGCGGCACGATTACTTCACGTTAGATAAACTATGTTGAATATATATCGGAAGCGTTTGTGAGTTCTTTAGTTAGTTTGCCAAGTCGAAGGCAGCGAAACATGCGGGATGATCTGAAGTGAAGGCTGGAGACGCCGCTGCACCGTTACAAATCGACCTGTTTTTCCCCCCTCCGTTGATCGGACGCCGTGGGGATAACGAGATGTAGATTATCACCGTAACGGGGATAAATAAAACGCACAAATGTGTTTTAAAAATCGGTCAATTCCGGTGAACGCTGGGTATGCGTGCGTTGGGTAAATCTCAGTATCTGATAACCTCACGGCGGTGAACTTTCCGCTCTCCTTCCACCGGTTCGACAGCCACTAGCCGAGTTAGCTAACGGGTGTTCGGGCTGCTTTTCACCGACTAATTTGGCTTAATTTGGGGCGAGGCTGTCGTCACGACTCAACGGTAGCTGTGTCGGCTCCGTTGGTTTATTAACGGGGCTGTTCGGTTCCGGTGACCGCCGTGGAATGGAATTTAAACTACACAACACCAGCTAACTGTTAACACTAGCAACGGAGAATAAGGCACATTTGCAACGAGCATTGCGCAATTTTTACACATTCATTTTTTTTCTGTTGTTTAGCCTGAAAGTGAGCGCTGCAGTTGGAGCGATATCCGCCACGGTTTAATGGTTTTCACTGGCTGCTAAGATGGAAGGCTTTTGTTCAGTGAAATGAATGAAATGTTCTCTTCTCATGGCCTTAACTTTTCTTAGGCTAGAATTAAGCCAAGTATGCACATGAAGGGATCTCTATGGGGAGGTGTTGCTGCAGATTTTGGTTGTTTTTTCTGATTTCAATAGTCACTTTGTGAGGTTTTTTAAATCAGAATATAACTCTTTAATGTTGCTGTGTCAAGTGTTTTCCCAAATCTTGAATGGGATTTTCTGTGTGATGTCCTTGAAGTTATGCCTAAGTGTCGTTTGTGACCAGAACTTCTTAAGTTGTTTTAGTACCATTCACCAAAAAATTCTTTCTGGTTCTTAGAAAGTGACTGTAATCAAGAAAGCATGATCACATATAGACTAAGAGTTCTTGTAGATAATACTGAATCTTTATCTTCATTGCCAATGTCAGCAAATATGAATGGTTTCTTGTGACAAACATAACCTGTTTAATTATATCAGTTGCCGTCTGCTGTATTGATATGACAAAATTAATAGGTTAATATGGGGCTTTATGGAAGCACTATGATTGAATAAGGTAGAGAGGAAGCATGGAAGACAGTTTAATAACCTGAAGGTCTGTGTGCCATCATCGCTGGTTAACTGGAGCAGAAAGAGTTGATTAAACTAACACAAACATGTTAAATAACTTAAATGAAGAAGCTCACAAAAAAAGGGAAAAGTTAACATGTATTATCCAACAATATCAGCACCAGTCCTGCTTATTTTTAAGGCAAGTAAGAGTTTGGGGAACATTAAAAGTGTGCCGTAAGAAAAGGTTAATGTAGTGTATCAAGCAAGCCATTGGATTATGTCACCTTGTTTGTATGGTTTTGCTATGCTGTTAGAGGCCAACCACTCACTCACATCTTTGAGCAGTAGTCGTCCTTGTTGAAAAAGGCAGATGGACAGTGTCGTCTGTTGTGCACTAGCTGGCGTCCGGCCAGGAGCCCTGCGTGTCTTATGTTCCGCACACTGTTACTTTGTCGCTCTTGTGTAAATCTGCAATTCGCGGTTATGAAGGCATTTGGTGTGGGAAGGACATTACTTTTACTGCCGCAAGCTTCATGCTTTTTTTTGTTTTAAAGCTGTTAATATCACCTATAGGTATTACAGACAATTTTTAGGTTATTATATATTATTAAGGTGTTTTTGAATCATCCTTTTTGTGTAAATTAGTTAGTACAAGTACAGTTGTCTTGTATTTCTAATACAAAAAAAGGCAGCATATCAAAAATCCACTGTTTTTCAGTGATAGGACCCCTACTGTTGCATACATCAGTTTTGCATGTGTGGTTATACACTATTAATGCACAGTGACAGGAAGGGCCACAGTAAAGAGAACCACAGAAAGTCCTAGCATGACCCTTTCTCTGCTTGAAGCTCTAATCTAGTCTTATCTCAAAACTATGATAGGAACTCAAGAAACACTATATTACAATAACAACAAATGTGTGAAAGATATTTCAAATATGGCAAAGTTCAAGAAGAAGTTCAGCGGGTGGCCGTAGTAAACTGAAAATCACCAAGTTTGAAAGATTGACTTTAACTTAAACTAATATATTGCCTTCAATGGAAACATCCACTGCAAGACTTGGTATAAAAACATCTGTTTGTGGAATTTGGATTATTTAATTTGCTGTTAATCCTTTTCCATTCTATTACATTTGGTTTTTCACAAGCATTTAAGCAACATTTAATGTTATATCAGTTAAAATTAATCAATTTATTACAACAAGGGGACAGAAACACTCCAGGTTGAGCTGCGAGCTGCCTAGTTATCACATCGTAGGCTTGATTTTTTTTCTTAACATATTAGTAAACAATCTCCTACGTGCACATCGAGCAGGCGTTAAGAACATTATTCATTCATAGTCTTGTGTATGTGACTCACACTCATTGCATCATTAATTTTCTGTGAAGTCACTGTTGAGCAGGTAGCGGACTGTTGTTTAGATAAGTAATTAGATTCATTGTCTCTATAAATATATAAATACACATAGTTTTCATCATCAGTAAACTTAGCTACAGAATGGGGGGAAAAGGCACAGTCTTTATTCAGGTGTCAACTTTTTGTCAGTCAGTAGAGTTGAGCAGAGGTAATACATTTCAAATATATAAAAATAGATGTGAGATGGTGTCAGTAAGAAATATTTAAACTATTGCATATCTTGTGATACTCCTTATATTTCCACGTGTTCTTTTTTTTTTTTTTTTTAACAACAACCTTTTAAAAGGTCATCGCAAACAACAGATGCCAACGCTGGAATGTCAGTGTATATTATTGCTTAGCAACGATTCAAGTTACGGGTGACTTAAAGGTCCAAGCTGTGTTTTACCATCGTTACAGCGAACAATCACCAGGTGTTAACATTTTAGGTAACAGTTAAAAAGTTCTTTGCTTGCTCAACATGACTGATTATATGTCTGAGGATCCAGTTTATTAACATTGCTCTTTAATTCAGATTATTGCAGAATGAAAAATGAGGCATGTCTCTTTCTGTTCAGGCTATAAACCAGCAAACGATATTCCTGAATTAATAGAACAGGCAAGAAAGTTAAGAGTGTTTGCTATTTCCGTGCATCAAAAGAGCTCTTTGTGCTTCCAAATAAAATATATTTTATAGATCTTAAACAGCAGTAAATCTCTGCTGATTGTAGATTCTCCCAGTTCCTGACAGGAATGCTTGCTATGGGACGTTGTATTAAATTCCTCCTACTTTGTGAGGTTTTGGCTGATTGATATATCAGGGTTTTTTGGGAAGGATGACCCAGTGAGAAGGAATGGATGACTGATATCTCCCCACATAAAGCAGTCCAAGACCAAGTGAAGGAATTCACATATAAAATCCTCCTTAAAAAGACATTTTTGCTCACACCTAGCAAAACGGAAATAACGCTGCTTGCAAAGTAGGCTATAGCATCAATGAACAAGGCATCGAATCCCTGCAGAATTTGCATAGCCTTTACTGGCTGTGAAAAAGTCCAAAAGTACTGCAAACATTACTAAAGTAATGTTTTGTGCTGTGTCAACTCAGCAAACTCGGCAGCAGCCAAGAATTTCTAAACTTGTAAACAATTGAACAGCCTAGAACAAACTCTTAAACTTGGTGAAAAGAAGACTTGTACATGTGTGAGGGAAAAACATTGTAAGTTTTGCTTTCTGTGGTATGATCTACACATGTTCCTTGGATGTTTTCATGTTGTTAATCAATAGTTTTAGTTGGTTTTGTTTATGAAAAAAAGAGGGGGAGATGCCAGCAAGCAGCTGTAGAGTGTGACACAAAAGATTGAGGGAAGACAGTGCATAATCTGACTCAAACCATGAGCTCAATTCAAGAACTACAGTGGCCCGTGGAGCCATCAGGACACTCCCTCCATTTTGATGTTATTTATGAGGGAGCAGCCCCAGTTGTCAGAGCGCATTTGTGTCAAAATGGTCAGAGCTGCATGAAGGCACAGCAGCTTACAGGCCCTGCACCTCTGTATAGGGGCCAGACTGTCTGCAGTGGCTACGTCTGCTGTTCACAAGCTTCACAAAGAGGGGTTCCCGGCTGGTATCCCCCCCCCCACACACACCCAAACATAAAGCCCCCCCATCCAGCCTCCCCTGGTGCGTCAGTGGATGGGTTAGCATTGGCATGATGATGACTAATCCTGGAAGGTGGCAAGTGTGAGCAGGTGCTTAGACAAATGGATGGGTGGGCTTGGTGGCATTCTCCGCGAGTTCCCAGGTCCCACTGCATATGAGGGAATGATGGCTAGTTTAGCCTGAGTGGTGTGTGGATAAACAATGTCCCTGTCTCATGAATAGATGAGCCAAATCAATGAAGATGAGCATACAAAGCTCCCCCGCTGAGGCCCGAGTGCATCACCGCTCAGATTTGTGTCTTTCACAATGGGCTAGATGACATAAGGAGGACATTGTGTGGTTCATTTTTCTTTTCTTTTGCCTTGTCTTCTGCAACTCCCTTTCTTGGCCGGCCTTCTTCGATGGATGATTGAACCTCAAAGGGAAAGGTCAAGCGTTTCACCTTGGCATTTCTTGCTGCTGGTTGACAACACGGTTATCTTGACTGTGTCCGTTTACTGAAAGAACAGGATTACGTAGAGGACTATTTTTATATTTAGGTGTGATATGAAACTAGAAAAGCACTCTTGAGACCAAAGACCTCCGCCAAGCATATTGTGAATCCCACCCAACATTGTTGTCCTGTACTTATTGAGTACACCCAGTCCAGAAACAAATGCAAAAGTTGGGTCTGTGAACCTCAAACCTCAAGATATCACCAGCAGGTGGCCCCAAACAATAGTGCCTGATGAAGATCCATTTACCACAATGTTACCAAACAACAAAAAATTCAAAGTAATCCAGAAACCAGGATTTCTTCCAGATCATACCAAAAAATGTATAATCTACTCATTGTATCATTCCCAACATTCACTGAAAATTTTATGAAAATCTGGATGAAGCTTTTTGAGGTAATTTGCTAACAATCAGACATAAAAAAGTACTGGTTTTAGCATAGAGGACACCATAACAGCTGTACCATAAGTAGTATATTGTTTTTCTTATTACAAGTGTAGCCTGAATCAAAGAAGAATCTGAATTGAAAGGAAATAAAGTGAATCACCATTTAAACATCTGCTGATGCTGGGTTTGCATCTCTGTGGCTACTTCAGTTCATTTTGGATGGTTAAAGGCACAGTTGTCTCAATGTCAGCATTGCAAAACTTATTGTCCGCTCCGTAACTTTTATTCTTGTGACACACATGCTTATTTTGTTTGTTTTCCGATTAGATTTGACTGGAAGGGATGAATCTTTTTCCGATTGCTCATCTATCATTAACCTTTCATGTCAGTGTAAAACTTTCCAAAACAAAATGCGATGAATCATTTTAATTGGAGCTGTCAGATTATTATATAATTAGCAGAGTCCCTTGGGGGGGGGGAAGTATCTTGTTTTATGTCATGTCTGTAGCAGGGGATGCGAATTGATTCCGGCCACATCACTTTGGAGGTTTGATTACATAAATGAGTGAAACCCAACTTGGCAACCGGTTGTTGTTGCTGCTGCTAATTGCACTCAGCCACTTTACCTTGTTTGTGTTGTGGCGGTCAGTCGCCATTGGTTTACACTTAAAAAATCTCCAACACTAGAGTGTGGGAGAGGCCACATACGCAGTAAGCTGCTGTGACACTTTAATCCTTGTTGTTTTGTCTAGTTTAGTGACCTGTATTTTCCTGTAGTGCCTATGTGTCCTGGGTTTTTTACCGGTCCACAGTTCCACTTCACTGTATCTCCTGAGCTCTGTAGCAGAGCTAATGGCCTGCTGTTCGGAGCCTTCTTGGCAGTTAAACCAGACTCTGCTATGCCTCTAATTTGGTATGCTTGCTTTGCAGTCACATGATGAATCAGCACCAAAATGATAGGATCATGTTTCGTCCAGTATATTTTGATTCTTTTGCATTAGTGTCATGCTGCATTACCTCATTAATGGCAGATCCAGTGCCCATTTTGTATTCTGTGATTTGGTAGCCCTTGTTGCCCTCATGCGCTTGTCTAATGGATACAGGCAAAGTTGACCACATACAAACTCTCAGTGGTTGTGCAGTTGTCATTAAGACTTTGTTATGCTGTTTTTTTTTTTAAACTTAGGCCTAGTTCACATGAAATTTTATGGCCCCCAGTTAAGAAAAACATTCCTGTCCACACACCAGTGTAATAGCACTGAAAAATACACCTTAGACAATGTCATGCATATGCCAAAGCAGTAGATAACAATAGCACTCCTCACAGGAAGGCCATTTTAGTCAGACACAAGACATTTTTAATACAACTTACCTGTCGCATAGTGTGATATCAGACAATGTTGACAAGACATTGTGGATTTCCCATTCATAACTGACTGCTTGAAAAAGTTCAGCCTGAACTCCAGTCACAAAAATCTCTGATTTCAAGAGCCCACAACTGTGGTTATGTGTGGATAAAAGGCTGAACTATACAGAGAAAAATACCAGCGTTTGTGTGGAGAGACCCTTCTTTTTCAAACTCCAATCCCCAATAATGATGACACCAGACCTTACTTCAATGTAGATTGATAATCAGTCTGAGAACCAACCGTTCATTTGTTCACATCGGAGGTATGGTTTAAAAAGGAAAGCCCAGAGCCATTTATTGGTTGCTACAAATGTTGTCTGTACATAGCTTATATACTGTATCAAACATACCAGATGACAATGAAATAGTTTAGCGCTAAAGGTTTTTCATAATAAACTTGTGGTCTAAATTACTTGGAACACTTCCTAAGGCTATATCAAAAAGTAAATTACCGTCTGCCGCCATGTTGGATCCACATTTATCAATAAAGTCGCTTCTGTGTTTCATCATCATCTTCATGCACCCTCCCCTGTTCTGTGATTGGCTCCCTCAGTGCCCAGACTGAATCATAGAGCGAAGTGAATCACATAAGAAAGGATGTGTATACCTAGGCTTGTGTTGCATTAAATGTTAACCATTCTCTCTCATTAGTCAATGAAATCATCAAACCTGAATCTCTGTGTTTGTTTCATCAGCAGGCCAATGAAGCCCTCCACCACCAGCACCAGGTGGCCCAGAACAGCCTGCTACCGCTCCTCAACGCAGGATCTGAACAAATCGACCAGAAGCCCATCCTTCCCATCCAAATAGACCAGAAGCCCCCTTCCAGTGCGTTGGAACTCCTCAAAGACAATGTGGCCAGCGGAGGAGGCGCACGGCCGCCGATGCCCGTGATAAAGAAGGAGCACAAAGGCAAAACGCCTTTCGTCTGCGGCTACTGCAACAAGGCCTTCCGCGACAGCTACCACCTGCGGCGCCACGAGTCCAGCCACACCGGTATCAAGATGGTGTCGCGGCCGAAGAAGACGGCCCAGACGGCGCCCACCATGGTCCCCATGATTTCCACCATGCCGCGGGGCAACAACGGGAACCCTTCCTACATTTCCACAGTAGCGGGCATCCTCTCCACCGCCACCACCTCCGTCTCCTCGAGTATCATGACGTCGTCAGCGATGGGTAACATCCCGCAGCAGAACGTCCCCAAGAAGCCCGCCAAGCCTGTCAAGAAAAACCACGGGTGCGAGATGTGCGGCAAGGCCTTCCGCGACGTCTACCATCTGAATCGCCACAAGCTCTCCCATTCGGATGAAAAGCCTTTTGAGTGCCCCATCTGCCAGCAACGCTTTAAAAGGAAGGATCGAATGACCTACCATGTTCGCTCTCATGACGGGGGAGTCCACAAGCCCTATGTGTGTTCCGTGTGTGGGAAAGGCTTCTCCAGGTAAGGTTCACATGTAGGAAACACAATCCCATTTATACACCTTTGTTGTAATGTGAATGTCGTGAAATGGGTGGTATTTTTCGAAATATGAACATGTTTTTCCACCTTAACGTAAACTTAATTATTCAGTAGTAATCTTAACCTTCAGATCAAAATGTAGGTGATAAGTGTAATGATTCCTTTAAGTGTCTGTCATATACAGTTATGATTTCTTCCTGCTGCCAGTCAGGCTGTCAAACCCTGGCTGTTGGGTGGTCGTTACAAGCTGGCAACAGATTTCAAGGGGAGATAACATTACCCCGTTTCAAATGTCTTTGTATATTCCCAATATAGATCTGGAGGTGGTGGAATTTGTTGTTGTGTTCCCACCTAGACCAGTGGAATAATGGTTAAAAAGCTGTCCATTATGATACTTTAATGCTGCTACTATATTATTTTCGATAATCAACCAATTTTTTTTTTTTAAATTGTTTAGTTTAGAAATTATTTCTAAAGATGGCCATCCAAAGTCCAAGTTTATATTTTCCAACATCTTGTTTTGTCAAAATAAGAAAATATACCAATTTGAAGAAGCTGGGACCTGTCATTCCTTCCTTGAAAACTTTCTGAAATTGTTTATTATCAAAATATTTTATGGAAGGTACATGTAAACCAACTTTCATAGGAACCAATGAAGCCATTTAAAGTGGATTGAAGTCTCTCAAATTTCCACTTTTCTCAAAGTGAATAGTTTTAAAACTATCACTTGTAGTTTGTCTTAGTCCTCCGTCACAAAAGTATAATCCTCTCTGAATTATAAAATACAGTAGACCCCTCATATATGTACATTTAAAGTGAATTGTTTTACTCAATGCTAACATGCAGCTAATTTGATGAACCTGCTTAGTGAGACAGGCAAACCAATGGGATTCCAACTAGCTTCCATGCCCTCATGACTGCAGTAGCCACTGGTTTCTTGTCTTAAGTGAGGATGTGGATGCCTATAAATCTCTGTGCAGCAACAGGGACTGCACACAGCGGCAACAGTCACCAATAAATTGGTGAGAAAATGGGGACAAATGCAAAAAAAATGTTTTTACAACTGTATTAGATTATTCATGTGCTTTCAATTAACAGACGACAAATAACGAGGCTATTGTAAACAGGAAGTATGCTTCCAAGATCTAATTTATTCTCATGGGAGTGGCGGCTGAAAGTGATTTCACCCTCTGATGGTTGCATTCCGGGGTCAAGAAAAAGTCTCGACTCGACTGCGTGGAATTTCCTAATAACACAATCAACAAATTCACATGTGCAAATGCACATGTTTGACCATTTGCTTATCAACCCCCCGCAAAATGTGAGTGATAGCTGTGTTTTAACTAAAAATTAAGGACTTCCTTGTTAAACTGGAGGAATGTAACCCTACATGCTTTAAAACGACCGTCTTTTATACATGCCGTTAATCATTACATCGTTTTGGGGTTTTTTTGGCATCGAACACAAAGAATGCAATTCCCAGGTGGCACATTTTTCCACTTTCCCAAAAGCACACCGAACTGCTACCATACTGCTTGTGTAGCAGCCCGTGACACGTGTGTGAGTGATTCAGCCTGTGATGTTTGGCTTATTCATGGCCGTCTTCTGTCCTCGGTCCATGTAGCAACCCACTGGCCGTGTTTTCATATATTTATAGTCGTGCTAAGCAGTTTAGAGTTGTACTTGTATTGACCCCCCACCCCCTACCCCCCCACGCCATTTCAACCACACGTTAAAACAGTCACACATGGGAGAACACCAGTGGTAGTGGAGTATCAAAGGAGGGGGAGGCGTCACTTGTCACTTTGCGGTTCCCGCCAGCTTGTCACAGCGTTTCTTTCCCCTGGGAATTCAGTGAACTGTGGGGTAATGTTCAGGTCAACACATTTACTATGTAGTGACTAAATATTTTAGTTTACGGTCGTCTCGTTTTGTGCTGCTACACAACTTTTAACAAAAAAAAAGCCCTGGCCAATCTGTAACATTAGCAGAGCGCTGCGCAGGGCAGAATCAGGCAGACCTCCAACACAGTGACGCGGGGTTAGGGATTCATCAGCATACTGGAAACCGAGAATGGGGACTGAATAACAGGGCACTGAGTCACTGCCACTCAGTCAAATCTGTAGGCAGGCACTGTCTGGAGTCTGCTCTCCTCATCAGCGGGACAAAAAAAAGAAAAGAAAAAGCTGATTCCGGTTCATGGCACCACTGAGAAGATTTCAGATGACTCCCTCGTTTGTATAAAAAAAGAGGGAAAACTCCAGCAGCATGAAACTTTCCGGTCCGGCAGCAGCTGCCAACGCTGTAGCCCTTACTCACTCCATTATGGCACTTCTAACATGATTCAGCACACAGCTTCACTAGAACTAACAAGCCGACAGAGGGAGGATCAGTGCCAAGTGGAATTTGTGAATGTCGGGAGTTTCACTGTAAAGGTCAAGAGGCGAAGAGCTGCTGATATGCAGTATACTCTGTAAATTACACAGTAGATAAACACTGTGGAATCATTTGTAATAGTAATCCAGGTTTGTTAGCTTCACTAACTAAAGTAGATCGAATTTTGTACATTTTTTTCATATTATATAAGAGAATATTAATCGGTACAAGAGGCGGATAAGTTCTGTACAGTGATAAATTGATTGATGTAGAAAAACATGCTATTTTATCGTTAGTCTTGACGTTTTTCCATGGCCATGGTTGGTCAAAGGCTGATTCACATATGTTTATAAAGGGGTGAGTGACAAATAAGAGTTGGCAAGATCAGAAAGTCAAAAACCTTTAAATATTCAGTTTTAAAAGCATTCATCAGGTCTCTCAATATGTACATTTTTTGTTCATGTTGGTTTGTCATTTAAAAGTCAATTTGTATTCTGGCAAATGGTGTAACCAAAAACACATTTTAACCCTCCCGAAAGAGATGTTACGCAAATTCAGGACAGTATTTTGGTGTGAAACTGGAAATTCTCTTCATATTTATGGAAGAAATGTCAAGAATGAGGGTAAATAATCAGTCATGTAATGTCATGTTAAACGGCCAATTTGCTCAGGGAAAACAAGTGTAAAATGTAAAAATGTACCATCTCAGTGTGGTGCGTTTGTGAAACTAGGTCAAACTGATTCACGCACGATTGATCATGGAGAATTAACCGCCATTGACTGAAGTTTTAGGGATTGTTTTTGTGCCCAACCCCTCATTATCAAAGCAATAGACCACATCAGTATGCTATCGCTAACGCTGCACTAGGAATGTGTAGTTCTACATAAGGATTTACATTTATACTTTATGCACCCTTATGTCAGTATATCAATTTTTTAACGACCTATATTTAAAAAAAAGATTTATAATAAAATATTGTACTATTTTCTACTACCTTTAAATCACCATTAAAGCAAATGTCAAACTACTATATATAGATTGGAAATTACTTATTTAAATGTAACTCACCTGCAGCTAATAACATTTGTCTTATTTGACTGTCTCTTCTGGAAAATATCACTGTCCAAATATTAATTTATTTTTTTCCCCTCTCTAGACCAGACCACTTGAGCTGTCACGTGAAGCATGTGCATTCCTCAGAAAGACCGTTTAAATGTCAAGTAACGGTAAGACACACAGATTGTCTGCCTCCATTTATTTATCATAAGCGTTTTTTTGGATTATAACACTGACCTTTGACCCTGTCTGCTGTTTGGCTGCAGGCCTGTACCTCTGCTTTTGCCACCAAAGACAGACTCCGTTCCCACATGATCAGACATGAAGGCAAAGTGACCTGTAGCATCTGTGGGAAGATGCTCAGCGCTGCCTACATCACCAGCCATTTGAAGACTCATGGACAGACCAACTTTAACTCCTGTAACAAAGGTAATTCACATCTGTCAAATGCATCCCTCTAACATCACACAGGGTTCCTGCTAGATCTTAAAAGCAAAAACAAGGCTGTGAAATGGGCATTATATTTTATATAAATGGTCTTCAAAAGAACTTGACGCAAACCGTAGGAACCATGGACACAAATGTGCCGTTATGTGCCGAAATATTTATTTGCATGAAAAATACTCTTCTCATATCACGACAACACCTCTGACAATATGCTTTGTTTTCTTAAGTTTTACATCCTTGATTTCTTGTCAGGTTTTGACCTAATACTCTCCCTTGTGTTTTTTTTTTTTTTTCCAGAAGGTAACGACGTCTGCAATTCTGCCTCAGCTACACCCGTGACCATCTCGGCCCCCGTCACCACGGCGATGAACCGGGCCCACACCAACAACGCCGTGACCATCGCCGCACAAATGAACATTAGCACCAACACGGTGAACATCACGTCCCCGGTCAGCCTCCAGCACCACCCCCTCACCATCACCGGACCCATCAACATCGCCTCCGTCAACATCCCCGTCTCGGCGCCCATGAATATCGCCCACCCGGTCGCCATAACGACCCCCATGTCTATGAATATCGCCGGCCCGCTCAACATCGCCATGCGGCCGATGGACAGCATGCCTTTCCTGTCCCAAGTCTTGCCTTCCTCCCCGCCCTGGTAAAGAGGCGAGAGAGCGCTGAACTGGCCTAGAAAGAAAGGGAAAATGAAGTGAAACCAGAGACTCCGGTCCTCATTATTTGCACCTCGAGCCCAGCTCTTTCTATCCCCCCCTCCGAACTCTCGTTTACTTCACCAAACCTCGGAAGTGAATACTGTATTTTACAGGAGCCGCGCTGGCGGGCGGGAGCTCCCCAAGTCACAGCTGCGTCCCAACTAATGAAAAAGTGACTGACATCGAGATGCAGAACACTTGAGTAGAAACCGAGTAGGACTTACCTTGAAATCAGGACAAATGTAAGACTTAGCCTAGTCAGTTAGTGTGATGAAACTGTGATTTGTATCATGAAAAATGAGGAGATCCTCGAGCAGCCTTGAGGAACTCCATAGGAAAAAAAAAAACCCACATGTGCTTTTGTAAAATGGGAGACGAGAAACGGACTGAAGCAATAAGCATAAATTGCTCTTTTTTTGATGTTTTACAAGTTCTCTCCCAAAGCCAATGGGTGTTACTTTGTATGCTGTTATTTTTAACTATAGCCTGCTAATCACTATTTAACGTTATAGGAAATGAGTCTAGTAAAAGGGACAGCAGCTTCCATTTGCATTGAAGAATATTTTTTCACAGTGCTATAGCTTTTCTTTTTTTTTTTTTCCTTCTCAGATAGTAGGTATGCTCTTGAGGTACAGTGACTAACTTGTACAGTTGACAGTAATGTATTTTCATGTCAGCGTTTTTTTAATTTGTTTGCTTTGGTCATTCAAGTCGACACTGTCCTCTTGACTGAAATATTTGTAATTTTGTTTTTGTATTCGTATGGAATCTCAAAGGTTTGTTTTTATTTGTCTATTGGTAGTGTTCATTTTTTTTTCCATGAAGGCAGAATGGAATGAGTCTTGCACTGAAAGCATATCCTACATACAGGTGAACAGCAGTATTATCAAAGATCAAAAATTGGAGACTTAAGTGCTACACTTGAGGCCATCTAGTGGTCTAACACAGAAATGGCCTGGCCTTGTAGTGAAGCTTTTTCAGGCTGTTCATGTCACCATCGTGGTGACTGTTTTTTATTTCATTATTTTTTTTTTTGACTCTTCTGTACACTTTTTTTTCCCCCCACATTTTTCTGTGATTGCCCCAAGACGATACTAAGGACCCTTCACTCAGGAAATGCACACAAAAGCCCCCTTTACCCATGAACTCGGTTCCTTTTTAAATATACCATGTATCTTAATTCTTGATTTCAACATGTTCCATTTTAGATTTCCTAAAAATCATTTGGCATTGTGATTTTTATAAGTCGACTGGACATCCATCAGGGACAAGTTCCAATAGAGTCTAAGAGTCCAATAACTGATTTTAAACATAGCCGTCCATTTAAAATAATAATTTACTGTACAATGGCAGACATAATGTACTTTTTTTTTTTTTTTACATTTCCTTTTAAGTCCAGTTCAGTCTCACGCTACATCCTGGTGTGGCTGAGAACTGGACAAGTCTGATAAAAATGCAAGGTTGCAACCATTAAAATAATGGGACAAGATTGAAGTTGCATGACCCCAAACACTGTAGCTGTTGAACAGAACTGAACTATTTTTTAATGAATGCCATGTTATCTCAACAATGTTGCAGCTCTTTTGAGTTGAGTCAGTTTATACTGAAAAATGCAATATGCATGTTTGTCATTTTTCCCAATTTTTGTTTCAAACAAAATATTACTGTAGCTTTTTTTGTTATGCATTTACGTAGATACACTATGATAGCCTCTTTGCCAAATTTGATACAATAATAATATTGTGATGAACTGAACATTTCTTGTGGAATTGAAAATCTCTTTATTTTTAAGGAAAAAAAATGAATTGGAAATTCCAGGACCCTTGTGAAAGCAGTTGAATGTATATCTTTGTACAAAACTATTTTAGTTCCAAGGATATGGTAGTTACAATAGATGTGAAAGATAAAATAACCTTTTTTATAAATCTTTTGTATTAGAACATTAACAATGGTAATTTTGTATATATGAGAGGCTAGGCTTTCTGATTAGCAGAAAGGTCAAAACATTCCTACATTTTTTTTAAATGTACGTTTGTCAAATTATTACATCAACATGCGCAATGTTATGTGCCTTTTATTTGGGTTGTCTAAATAAAAGAAAACTATCAAATGTGTTTATGAATCAAGTCATGTTCAGTATCAAGATGGATTTCTTATCACTGTGTGCAGGAAGGTTCGCACATATACTTTTTTTTTTTTAGAGTCCTCCTCCACTCAAAAATAGTTTTTCTTGTTCCTCCAGTTGAATGTTTGAGTTACATTGTGCAAAATGATGTATTTGCAGAGTCTGACAGTTGACGGCTGTTTTCACCATCTGCTTAAATTGGAATGTTTCTCTGTGCTCACTGGAAAAAAAAAATCCAGAATTTATGAGTTGCGAATGGACTTTACAGTTAAGTAGGAGACCTCTTGTGTCGTTATAAATATAAAAAAAAAAAATTCTGATTCATGGATTTTAAAAAGCAGGAGTAGATGCCATTTTAAATATTTTAATGAGGAAATTAGGCTTTTTTTTCATGGGAATATCAATATTTTATAGACCTGAATGTGTTGCACCACTTTAAATTTACAACCTGCATGTTAGTGTCTGCCAAACCGATGGATTTGCATTTAGTTTGCAAATAAGGTGCAATTTAAGTCATACTGGCTTTCACAGTGACATCATCGAACACCAGTAAAATCACTATCACACTTTAGTAACATAATGTAAGTGAAACAGGGTTAATGATTCCACTGACCATAAATAGACATCTGTATACAATGTGCACTGAATTTAATTTATCATTAACCTTCAATAATGTTATTAGCGATTTTTTGTTACTTTGGCTGTAAAATATAATTTAATAGCAAGACTTTTATTGTGTGTACATAAACATCCCTCAGCGGGCCCCTGCAGGCTTCACAGGTGCAGTTTGTCATTAGTTTGGGTCTGTGGTAAGTTGATTGCATATAAAGCTCAGTGAGTCCATTTTTACCCTTTGTTATCATGTGTTACATACAGTTGTGTGCAAAATAATAGCAGTGTGTTAAAAAATGTGACTAAAGCCAAAATCCTTATCCTGAACTGGGTGTGTGGTGAGCTGAAATTGCTCTGCCTTATCAGGTAACCTATAGATATTATATTCTTTTATATTATTATTCAGTTTTGTATCTTGGGCAGTAAGTTGTATTGTGTAGTTTAATGTGTATAGGTATGAGATATACACACTTAGGCAGTAATATTGGACTTGTGGGTGACTTCTAAATGGGTGTACAGGCCTAGAATATCTCTAGGCAAGTGGTCATAATCCATTTATAGTTAGGAATACAATAAGAAAGATTTCAAACCAGTTCCTAAAGAAAAATCCCACTGCTGTTCAACTCAAAGCTACGAATGCAGTGCAGGGTTGAGCTGTCCGAGCTCTAACTGCAGCACATACATTAAAAACAGACCAGCTGCTGCAAAGGCCTCATGTTTACTGAATAAGTCTGTTCATTCTTCCCTGATCTCACTCCAGTGACAACTGTGAACGACTCTGACTGTTAATCCTGCTATTTGTTACGACCAGCAGTGGAACTGGCCTCTTCCTGCAGCCGCTGGCAGTCGGTGCCTGTTAAGATAATGTGGTGGCACCTGTGTAGGCAGAGGTGGGGGAAAGGAAAACAGCACCTACAGTATGTATATTATATATGAATTCTACATTATTAAAGCTTAACTTAGTCTGGACTACTCAGGGTGGTTTGTAGTGAGGGTCAGTGATCAGTTGTGTGGATTTAACTTGTGGAAGTTGAAGAACACAGAGACATCGATGCAAGAAGGAAATAAATGTTTCATAGCAATTCTTGATCCCGGTGGAATCTGGAGTGTGTGTTTTCACCATGTTTAGAAATATAAAAAGGCACATTTAAACATTTTAAAGGGCACTTTAGTCCATGTTCAGACACTTAAAAGGGCAATTTAATGATATTTATATAGTTGTCATTACCAGTAACCGGTAAAAATCACATTTACTCCAGGCAAGGCAGGTCAGAAGCAGTAAGTGAGTCATGCTGGTCATGCTGAGCAGGATGCAACGATCAATTTTTAGTTTTTGTAGGTTACTGTCAGCAAAAAGGGAACAAGGGGAAACCTGCTGTGGTGTTTGCTCCAGTCGTAACGTGTTGAGCTGAGTTTGGTCAGTACCAGACTTGTACCGGCTCCACAGGCTGATTATCCCACCTTCATATCAGATGGGTGGGTCTCATTGGAAGGAAGTCACACGCCGTTTCCCATTTAAAATCCTAAGAGACACTGAAGGGTTCGATTCGAAGACTTCTAGAGCCTGCATTGCAGTTTGTGTCCAAAATTGGTAATGGCTGTTGAGTAATCACTGTTAGAATGGAATAATCCATTATTTGTCCCGCTGCACCAAGTAAACCTCACTTGTTGTGTTCAGTGTGAGGTGTCAGTTAGTTAGTGTCCGTCCCCACTTGCCCGTAGAAGTTGAAAATCAATTTTAAGTCAATTTTAAGCATTTGGCGTGTGAAAATCCCCCGAGGGCAGCTGTTGCTGAAACGACCCGGGCTGCCACATCTGGCACCAGCAGTCAGCTCCACATTCAGAGTGACGTACGAGTTTGGTTTAAAACGCTGAACCTCCAGAGCTGCCTTCATGCTTACTGAGTCACAAACAAACAGAGGAGCTGGTTGGAGCAGGTGGTCCTCTCCTGTTTCCACATAATAATGGCAGTCATCTAGAAAGTTACAGAATTTCCACTCATATAAAAGAATGGAAACTTCACCTCAGTAAAGAAGTGTGTGAAGGCTGAATATGACTCTATGATTTCATAAAGTTTATTTAGCAGCACAAAAGTGTCCAGCAGATGGTGCCATCTGTGCATATTTTTTCTGTTTGTGTATTAGTCTTCTCTGGTTTTATCTGCACTCAGCTGCTGTTTGTAAGGATTTTATCCACCATTGTAAAGGTTAAATTAGAATCTCCTGTGCATCTGACTTTATATTACATCCTAATGGATGAATTGCATTTATGTTTCTTTTTTTTTATTTAAATCTTTACTTAATAATATGATCTCATTCTGTTACTGCTCTAAGGTTACTAGAGGTCCTCCTCTGTTTTCCAGCTATATTCAGTAATAATATTACAGGTTAGAAGACGTGCCCTGTCTCTTAAAAAGAAAAAAAGAGAATGAGGACAAACTCTCTTGGTTCCTCTGCTGGGTGGTGAGTTCAGCCGGAGTTCACTGGAAGCCCGCTCTGTCTTACTTCCTGTTTTCATATCAACTTGACGATATCAAATGCAGAATGGACATAATGGTCTTTTTTAACACGGTCTTACAGTCAAAATAAAACAAAGGCATTTAAATGAGAGTTGACTATCACACTTTGCAGGTTTTGATGCAATGAGTTTCTCTACCTCTTCACTCCAATAGACAAGGAGTTCATTCACTGAAGGTGTTAGATGAATCAGAAAATAATTTCTGGAATCTGTTTAATTAAAAAAAAATCATGATGAATGTGAGATTTATTACATTTATTGAAATACTCTAGAAATGTATTTGTTATTGACTAATATTTGGCCCTATTGATCACCACAGAGGAGTCTATGCTCTATCATCTGAGTGTTCAACATCAGTATGAATAGCCTATACTGATACTAGAATATATTTT
Organism: Lepturacanthus savala; assembly: GCA_030544235.1. Classification (NCBI taxonomy): domain Eukaryota; kingdom Metazoa; phylum Chordata; class Actinopteri; order Scombriformes; family Trichiuridae; genus Lepturacanthus; species Lepturacanthus savala. The sequence goes on along the minus strand of CM060479.1, from coordinate 5,404,056 downwards.
ACATTTTATATTGAAACAGCTCTAGGGTTCAGAGATGAATAGGCGGCATTTATGTAACTTCACAAGGGTTCACGTGGACGTGTGAGGCCTTCCCCCGAAGGATCCTCATCTCCATCACCTATGAACTGTGGAGTCACCACTGGGCCACAAAAATCATTCTCTTTTGTTTCTTCACTCTCTTGCTCAACAGCTTGTAAAACAGACAGTTCCTCCTCCTTCCCTGCAGCAGAAGATGCTGCAGGCCTGAAACCTCTCAACAGGTGACCTGCAGCAGCAGCGACAGTGTTACAAGAACCTGCTTAAGAATAAGATTCAAGGACTTTTCACGATTGTCTCTAACTTGAAGCAACTCAGGCCTGATTCTTCCAACCAGCACTGCACCACCTGCAAAACTGACTCCTCTGCAACTCAACTCCAACCTTTTCCTCAACTACTCCAGGAATTGGTGATGTACCCGGGTATAATTTAGCATTAGCAGAATACAGTTAACCAAGGCCAGTTAACTTCTGTTAATGCGTTAATATGTTAACATTAAATATGTTACCATTTGATTTAGATGAGGTATTGTGTGTTTTACTTATCTTCGGTTCAATGAATGCTTTTGCATGCTGCCTCTTTAATGTTGTGCAAGACTGAATTATACCAACATGTATTTTGAAAAGAGCTACAAATCTGGTGGTTTTATTTCATGAAGTTAATTATTAATCAGAGTTCCAAATTGACAGTTTGGTATGATTTTTGAGACTGAATCAGAGAATTAGCTATTGTTCCCTTTCACTGTAAAGGTGGTGCTCTGTTTTTGGATTTAATATATTAAACCCTGTATTTTATGATTAATTAATTATTCCTGATAATTATGAATTCCTTCTGATAGCCAGTTTAATCACCCACGTGTGATAGCGACTTATTTTCGGTGCTCCGTGGGAGAACCTTATTTTTTAATTATGCAATGACTAGAGATGCATCCAAATGATTCACTGAGCCAGTTCTAATGCTATTTATGCTGCAGTCTTCATGGACAGACTGCAGGGCAAAGGTCGTGAGTCTTAAAGGTCCCATATCATGAGCTTTTCTGGGTTTTACTTGAGGTTTTGATGCCCCTAACATGAAATATTGGAAATTGGAAGTACAAATGAAGCATGAAGGGAGAGTTTACCTCCCTCCTAGACTTTGTGTAGGTTTTTTTTTTAATTAAAAAAAAAAAATCCATAAAAGTGGCTACGTGCATGACATGGGACCCTTAAATCCTCACCACCAAAGAGAATAGAGCCAGATTGTCCACAATCTAATTTAATCTGAAGGCGTGAGCTCCATGCTGTGAGCGGTGTCTTGGCGGTCCAATGGTACAACAGTTTAAACGGCTTAAGCGAGCGTCGGGCTGGGAAAAGGATCAAGTTATCCTCAGCTCAGCGAGTCGTACCGTCAACAAGCTGTCAAGTGCCTGTTTGAACGTTAGTTTTGCTGGTTTTGCATATGGTATTTTATTTATGATTTGACTGCCCTGTGTGATGCAAATCATTTATTGCTGAATGACAAGACTGAAGGTGAAACAAACTCCTGGAGAGAGCTGCAGAACAAAGACAGAACACAGAAGAGAGGAGGAACCCACACTGAGGGAAGAGATGTTTTTCATCCGAGATCCTGGGGGTGTTTTATGAAACGTGCTGCACATGAGGTAAAGGTTAACATTTGTTTGGATTCTCATAAACAGTAGAAGCTTCTGCTGTGGCTACATTTCACCTTCTTTGTCATCAGCCAACCGAACGGTTAAGCACTTATGTTAAGACATGCACTTTACCCGCAAGAGTCACTGTGGTGCAGTTATGCAATGGAAGATGAATTTGCAAGTTTTTACTATATATCATGTCATTAAAAGCATATACACTGTCCCGGGAGGAAATATGTAGCAACATTCTACTGTTTAATCTTTCACTTACAGTATACATTACATTGGCATTATTAATTGTCTCTTTTTAAAGTTTCCCTGCGCTGGAATTGTCACCATCAAATCTACAAGATCTAGACCAACATATACAAATACTTTAGATCTGTGGTGTCAAACTCAATTTAGTTCAGTGCAATTTGATCTCAAGTGGGTCGGACAGTTTTGATCTCAATTTACAAAACAGGAGAGATGACAGAGGAAAAAAAGTGCATTTTCAACACTATGACATAGCAGTTATTCCATATTGAAATTATTAAATATTAAAAGTGAAATAAATATCTTGTTTTGGGTACAATTATTCCAATATTGAGTAGAATTATCTTGAAATATTGTATTCCTTTTATTAACTTTTATCAAGTTGATCAATTTAGTCATTTTGTCTTAAAACAAGATTTAATTGTTTGACATTTTATCTTATTGTTCTAATTTTATCTCATAATTCTAACTTTTTAGCTCATATTTTGTAAAAACAAATAATAAAATAACTCAAAATAAGCTAAATTATCTGACAATTCAAGATGACTCTACACAATATTGGACTAATTGTATTAAATACAAGATATTTTACCCTGATAAGATTAAATTTGTTGTAGTGGACTGAACAATATTTTGTATATTATTGAATAGTTTTTGAGCAGCAGGTGAAGTTATCTCCTGTCTTGCAAATCATTTTGAAAAACAAAAAGTATAAATGTTTTATCCCTTGAGCCCTGAAAGATTCTCACTGACTTCACATTTCTGTGCTGTTTCTCACTTTGGACCCTTTTGGGGGCCGGTTCCGGCCCCTGGGCCACATGTTTGACACCCCTGCTTTAGATATATGATAGAAACTTGGCTTTATATTCATTTTGTTCTATTTCTGCAATGGTAATGCAGTTGTATTTGTTTGTTGCAGTCTGTGAACCGTTCATGCCACCATGCTCAGCTGTTATTAGGACTGGTACACGTCTAAGCTGTGATTAATACAGTGTGGCGTCCCCTGCAATCAGAAGAGAAGGAGAGACATATAGACAGATAGAGAGAAGGAACACAAGGCTTCCTGAGAAGTGACTCATATTGCATTGTATAATCAGGGTGCATTAAATGAAGGAACATCACACCCTCATTGCAGCAGTGAGCCATGTGTGCTGTTGCTTAACAGTTGTGGAAACCTGCCCACTCCTCCCACATCCATATATGCACTGTCCTCATACCAAAAGATCTTGAAGTTGCAATAAGTCAAGATTTGTAATTTACCGCCTTTTCTTAAAGTGTTTTTTTTTCAAGTGTGGAAATAAATCTAAGGATTAAGTGATTTTTAATCTGACTTTCTCGTTTGTAGTAACTCCCTGAGATTTCTAAAGGGTCACTGTAATGTACAACTGAGTAAAATATGTACTATAAAGGGCCAGTATGCCCAGGCACCCTTTCTCAAACATCACATCATGGTGGAAAGTGCACAGTCTGCATTTGCAGACCATGAACACTCAACTACATGCAAGTGGAATGCCAGCTATGTGGACTCTGATTGGGTGGGATGGGAACGGGGCTTCGCTCTAATCCCATGTTGAATCTTTAATAAAATACATAAAGAAACCTAACTGTTCATTGCATAAATATTAAATGGCACCACATTCAAATATCACAGTACAACATGTATGTGTCAATTAGCTCAGTCTATACTGCCTGCCTGTGGCCTAATAGTATTTTAGGCCTTATGGTGCATCTCTTTTGCTCAAGCACAGACTATAACTGACAGTATGTGGTGTGAGTGCAGGTTAATGGCGCTGCATGTTCTTGGAGCCCAAAGCTACTCTGGAACTGGCTCAGATTGAAGCATAAAAAATAGATATTTTAAGGTCTAGAATTCTTTACAGCACCTATCACGTGACTTATTACATTACATTACTGCATTACATTACTTTCTGTTCTAAAAAATCTAAACAAAAATCTTACCAGATAGGGTCTGTGGTCTAGTTTTTGTGAGTTTAAGGGTCTTTGATATGAAAAAGTATGAGAACCATTGAATTAGATCATTCACATGTTATTAATTTAAGGTATTTCTTTCAGATATGTGGTAGTCTCAGTTTTGCTGGTGATAATATGAATTGTTTGAGTTGCTCTTATAATGCCTGAGTAGAGAGGGGACCCATGAAAATACAGATTATTTTTTTTTGATGAATAAATGGTTATTGGTCCCTATACTGATACCCCCCCCCTCCACAACAAGTGTAATGTCAGTGAGCCCAGATTGAATAGAGGCCAAAGTGAAGTTAGTGAATTAAAGAACTAGTCATCAATATAATCTGATCTGATTATATCTTAAAGTGTTATTTTTGTTAAGTGTTATTTTTGCATGCTGGCATGAATGGGGGCCCACTGACATCCAGGGTGTACAGGGCCCAGAATGTAGTTGCTACGCTCCTGCTTATAGCTGCTTTTTTTCTCCCAGTCATGACTATAGTGGTGGTGTGCAGTTTTACACTTCATTTCCCAGACTGCACCGCGCCCCATGATGTTCCCAACAGCTGACAGACGGTGAAAGCCTCTGCCAGAGCTGTCGGTGGAAGAGAGTAGCTCCGCCGTCGGTAGCCTGCACGGAGCCGAAATACCAAGTGGAACCCTTTACGCGGACTCCGGAGCCGCTTTTTATCCCACCCCTGCGGCTCCCGTCGAGCATCACGTTCTTGACGCTACAACGACAAAAAACAATAAATACTCAGTTTCGCATCCTGACTTTTCCAGATCAGGAGCCGCAGCAGCAGCAGCAGCAGCAGCGGGGACATTCGCTGTCAGAGCTAACTTCCACAATAGGGTCGCTGCTGCGTCGCCGGGACCGCCGCATATGTCGTGTTCGTGTTTAACAGCTTGACTCCAGCCACTTCCAGCCGAGCCCAATGCTGAGGAATGGATAGTGTGTCCGCTAAAGGTGGGAAGATGGTCGAGAGTGATGAGCAGCCGGAGAGGGAGAGGGAGAGGGATAGCGGCGGCGGCGGCGGCGGCGGCGGCGGCGGTGGCGGCGGTGGCGCAGCGATGGCCGCGCTACATCAATGCGAACTCATCCAGAACATGATTGATATCTCCATCTCCAGTTTACAGGGGGTCCGGACCAAATGCGCCGCGTCCAACGACCTCACACAGCAAGAGATACGCACTTTGGAGGTAACGCATTTTTTTTCTTTTTTCTTTTTTTTTTACACAACACACACACACACACACACACACACACACACACACACACACCGCGTCAGGAGGCTTCTTCCTGCGACGGAAAAGCGGTTCACGCAAAATGCGGAGTCATGAAGCCCCTCGGTGTGTATATATATATATATATATATATATATATATATATATATATATATATATATATATATATATATATATATATATATATATATATATATATATATATATATATATATATATATATAGTTGAATACTGAATCGGGAGTGCGGCGCATGTCGCCGTGTCAGCGGTTGAGCGCGTACAGCGAATAAACCATAAAGCTCGAGTGTCTTTTTTTGTTTTTCTAGAAGATTCCTATAAAGCTCAGTGATGCTGTTATTTGCGTGACCTGTTTCTCTATAGGTGGTGATATGTTAGTGAGCAGGCAGCGCCGTGCAGCTGACTCCAGCCTGGCCTAATGGCACACATCTAATCTGATGCTGCTTCTTTCTTTTCTACTAATGTTGCCAGATCCTGTGCGTTCTATTCCGCCTGCACGGGACGTGCAAGAGTTATCGTCTATAGAGGCCTGCGAGGCAAATACAAGGCGAATATGAAGGCTACGGCGTGTTTGGTTCAGTTCCCCCCACTGTAAGCAGACAGGGTTGATGTGTATGTATGTGTGTGTGTGTGTGAGCGCGTGCGCGCGCTGCTTGTTCCTGCATCTGGATGCAGATTCAGCTCAGCCGCGTTGGGATGACTTGACATTGCTTCGCGCAAGAGCCACGGCTTTATAAGGGCCCTGTGCGTCTCCTGCTACTACAGTAGTGTTGCAGCCATCATCTAAGGATGCACATGCCATGCCTATATTTAAAAATATATATATTCTTGTACAGTAGCAAGCTAGAAATGACATTTTCAGTTCAATAAATAGTGTCTTTTTTTAAGTGAAATGGGCCTTCTAATCCTTTTTAAATAACCAATCCTGCTAGGTCTGTGTCGATTTCATAGTAATAATCCCTTTTTTCACATGTTTTATCTCAGGCTCAGTTTCCACATCCTTTCTTATTTAGATGTTGACAGACACATATTGTCTTTATAATATTCTCAGCTGTGAGATGACTGAAGGAATCATGTCATGGAAAATCCAGGCTTGGTGTTGTTAGTAACAATGCCATGAAGGGACAACAGGGCCTGCTCCTGCTTGAGGAGGGTGATGGGAAGAGAGAGAGGGGGGAGGCTGTGTGTGTGTGTTTGTGTGTGTGTAGATGTGTGTAAAGGCTGATCCAGTGCATGCATTTTGATGAGACACAGGTGAAAAGCAGCAGAGGACAGACAAACAAACCTTGCATATATATATATATATATGGCTCCGATACCTATGTCCTGGACACAGGATAAATGGTAAATGTTTTTTTTTTTCTGTCTCATGGTTTATTTATGCCTCATACCTTGGGATAAAAGGAATACACACTCCTGATTGGCTGGAGGCTATCAATTATCCATGTCCGTTTTATTTCTGTATAACTGAGCAACCTGGGAACAATTGCAGCCGTGGCTCCTAAATACTAATGTTCCAGAGGGCAGCGAGCGTTTGGTTTCAGCCATTTAAAACGGTCCAGAATCACAGCTGATGAAGACAGAGATCCCTTTTTTTATATAAAAAGAATATTACTCATTTGCCTGAGACTGTGGGTTTCCTCAGCAGTCAGGTAGCAGCAAAACAGCGTCGCCTGTTCCAAAGATCCCTTTGTGTTTGTGATGTGTAATGACAAAGCAGTCCTGTGTAAATAGGTGCAGCTTTTTCCAGTTCTGTAATATCAATGTCTACAAAATAATTTGGTTAAACAGCAGCTTGGTAGCTGGCTGGCAGGCGTCAGGTGCAGGTTGGCGAGCTTAGGGTGCAAGTATGAAATGATTCAAAATGGTATTAAAGTATTAACCAAAGTCGAAACCATTTTGTCCATTTCAGCACTGATTTTGAACAGTTAATACTTCTTTGTTGAATTTACCACGGTGCCATACTGTCATTCTGTAAAGAACAAAATTTTTTTTTGGAGATGTTAGAATTTTAATTCCTACTATCCATCAGTTTTTTTTGTTCTTTCTTAGAACTCTAACGCTGTGAGCTAGGTAGACTGCTTAACTATGACAAAAAAGATTATTCCTAGAGTTTGTGAAACACGCTGGTTGGGTTCAAAGGTTTTATGGAACTAAAACTCTGACAGTCCAGACAGGATCACAAATCACAAATACAGTTTCTCCTGTATAAGGACAGTAACCATCACCTTTGACCTGATTGTATTTGAATGGAGCACAAATTGATATATATATTGCTGTTGCTGACACTTCCAAATTGGTAATATATATATATATATATATATATATATATATATATATTACCAATTTGGAAGTGTCAGCAACAGCAATCTTGTGTCACATAGTTTGTATAGAGACATATAAGGTAGCTGCTGCCTCCACATGCTTCAGGTCTCCGTCATCCATTGTCATGTGTGATCTGGCAGTAGTACTTCCTGAGCTGCTCTGTCTTGTAGATGCATTTTGCCCCGACATTGTTCTACATGACAATGGGCAGGCCACGCTGGTCTCATATATTTCTTGAAGGCTATAAAAACACCTCTGAGGGCTCTTTCCTGTGGTCGGCCTCGCCTGGTGTGAGGGGGTTAGTCTGAAAGTCACAAGTGCAAACAGTGGCTCCACTTACCTAGGGCTGCAACTGAAGACTATTCTGATAGTCGTTTAATCCATCGATTAGTAAACTGATTGATTGATTAGCCGCTTGGTTTGTAAAATGGTGTAAAATGTTGATCGCTTACTTCACAAAGCTGAAGATTTAACCTAAAATGTCTTTTTATGTCAGGACCAAACAGTCCACAACCCAAAGATCATCAGTTTCCTATTATAGAAAACTAAAGAAAGCAGAAAATAATCAGATTTGAGAATGTGGAACTAGAGAATTTGGGCATTTTCTTCTTAAAAATTACTCAAATCAATTAATCGATTATTAAAATAGTTGGTGATTCATGCAATAAAGAACACCTAATCGATTTATTGACTAAGCGTTGCAACTCAAATGGTCAGTGTAGCTCTCATGAACACACCTCTGTTAAGGAAATAGTTTTCTTTTTATTGTTAAAGATCAGATTGAACCTTAAACTGATATTTAGCATTTCAGTATAGGGCTTCAACTAATGACTGCTAATTACTATAACTATTTTGATAGTTGATTAATCGATTGGTTGTTTGGTTCATAAACTGGTGTAAAATGTCCGTCCCTGTTTCCCAAAACTGAAGATTCAACCTAAAATGTCTTTTTTTTTGTCCAGACCAACAGTCCACAACCAAAGATCATCAGTTTACTATTATAGAAAACTAATGAAAGTAGAAAATAATCAGATTTGAGAAGTTGGAACCACAGAATTGAGTAATTGTTGTAGCTCTACAGTTTTCCTTGTTTGTAGTCTCAGAAAGGGAAAGTGAATTTTCTTATTTTATCTTTAGGATCAGAACAACTTTGGTTTTGAACTCCCAGAAATGTCTAAAGCACAGTTTGCACATGTAATGTATTCATATTTAATTTTATTAAATGTAATTATTCTTAAGTCGTCAAACTGTTTCTGTTTGGCATTAGGGAGAAATATCAAGACTTCATTGAACCCACTTTCAATAGGCTTTTACTGTATTTATACAGTTTATACAGTCTTTTTTAAAGACCTTTCATTATGTTTAACCCCTAAAAAATGTGTGGCCTCTCTTTCATTGTTACTATATTTTCTATATGTCTTCATCTTTTAATATCACTGTATGTCTTGTAGCATCACTTTTCAGTTCTGTGAGATCCGGTGGAACAAAATCGTTCTGCTGTAGCTTCAGATGTTGGTTCAAATAATTTTCTGTCATCTTTTATTTTCTGACACATTTTTGTCATTACTTACTCTTCACTCTTTTACTGTCCTATTATTCTCTTATTTTCTTATTTTTTCTACACTTGTATTTCTTGCATTTCTTGTTTGGAAACTACTTTTTTCAACAATTTAAACTGGTTACGAAGAAAAGCGATGGGGAAGACAAGTCAAGGGAATGCATTTTTTAAATTGTAATTTCTAATGAGGCGATATATTTATTCCATTTTTAAGATGAAGCGTCAACCCAGCTGCTGCCTATTTATGTAAAACTTTCTCTTCCTAAAATCCCTATCCCATTTTAAACTGAGGGTTCAGAATTGTGCTGAAGTCTCCCTTTTCAAAATGAAATTGCCAGCACCGCTAGCTGCATGGTTGCTGTTCTTTAGGTCACAGTGACCTTTGAGCAGCCTGGAATTGGAACAACGAAAAGAAAACAGAATTCCTCAGCGGAGAGGAGTAAACATTTATTAATAAGGCAAAGCACCGGTTTATTTGTCGAGCGCTTCAAGCAACACGTCAAAGCTGTTTTTACCAGTTCTCCCAGTTCATCGTTTAATCCAGATCAGCTGGCGGGTTTGTGACCAGGCTCTTTGTAACATTCAGATGTTCATCATAGCTGAGAAAGTTGTCTTTGAGCAGCGTTCCTAGTGGAGCTGGCCGGGCCGCGGCTGCTGTCTGGATCAGCAGTCTTACTTCCTATATCTTTACTGGCATAACATTTTGAAACCACATCTTGCCAAAAGTGCATTTTCACTTCTTGCTTGAGCTCTCCTTGAGATTTTCACTCGCCACTTGCCTGAAATATTTAAAGTCAGCAGATTTGAGGAGTTATTTGCAGATTTAGGAGACTTCTATGTGTTCTCTTAACATTATTCTGAGCCGATATGCACAAAGCATCTCTTAACCTGTTAAAATCCAAAAGTATTGTGTTAAAGCAGCTTTGAGTTTTATGCATATATTGCATGAGAAAGCCTGAGCTAGAACATTAAATAAAGCATTTTACACTATTACTATTACACTGTCAATATATATCCACATCATCAATACAATAAGAAAATAGTTTAATATAATATCAGTAGTACGGCTGTAACTAACCACTATTTTGATATTTAATTTAGATTTTCTGTGCCATTCTATGATTTTATGAACAAATATTTGATCTTTAAACTCTTCTAAAATCTTAATTATTGAACTTTAGGTGGATTTGGTCTTGTTTCAAGCTTTAAATGAGGTATTTTTATCTGTAGTAAAACACAATGTTAGATTTTTTTAGTTTTTTTTTTACAATATTCTAACTATTCTGACACTTCTATAGTCACCTCATATGTTGTAGATATCTTTTAATACCAGGTTTAAGTACAATATCCTTTGTGATTGTAGAGATATTCCATATTTATTATCATTTATAGTGGGAAAACTGCAAATTATAGGCCCAGGGCTTACATGGTTAAACCCATCTCTGTTGTAGCTGAGCTCTAAATTCCATCAGTGCACATGGCTTACAACTCCTGCATCATCGTACAGGTGCTCACGTGTGAACTATATTCTGCGGCGGAGATAACTAGACATGATATCATTACTATTTCATTACTATACTGTCCACCGAGCGGAATCGCACGGGGTCAAGGTCGCGGGTTTGAACTCGCGGGGGCAGAGGGGGCATCGCTCCCACGTCGCGCTGGAGTGCAATCAGAGGAGGCTTGAACTCACTTTATACACTCATCCAGAGAGCTTTATTATTCCACTTGAACCGCGTGTTTTTCCTGCCTTTGCCAGTGAGAGGATAATGATACCGGCCTCTCAAATGGAGTGCGAACTGGTACTTCACTTTTCACATGTTAATCCCACTCATACCGGGACTCTGTCTGCCTCCGTGTTACTTTTTACTGTAACTGCTTTTTATATATTCCTGACATTTGCCTCATCGCATCAGCCACTTTAATTCATGTCTGTTCGGTTTAACCTGTTAAAATCCTCTGATACAACAGCAGCGTTGAGTTTTATTCATGTTACATGAGAAATCCTCAGCTTCATCTCTAAATAAAGTATTTTTATCTGTAGTAAAACACAATGTTACTGTTACAGCATCAATACATATCATCAATATTCACATCATAAATACATTAAGTAGTTTAATATATTATCAGTAGTAGGGCTGCAACTAACCACTATTTTAATATTTAATTTATATTTGAGCTGTTTGTGTGATTATTTAATTGGCTCCTTTTATAATCTCCTTTTTAAACATCTTACAGAATATATTCTTCATGTTCTGGAATGATCCTTGGACAGATTTCTATGATTTTATAGACAAATAATGGAATAAATCATTAAATTATTGAATAATCCTGACTCTTATCTCATAAATCATTAATTTATCTTATTTAATTTTTTTCCTAATTAGACTTTTTAAAAGTTTTAAATAAAGTATTTTTATTTTTAACAATGTTTTTTGCAATATTCTTACTAACTTTAATCACCTAAAATGTTATATTCCTTTTAATACTACGTTTGGGTACATAACCTTTGTGGTTGTAGAGATATTCCATATTTACTATCATTTATAGCAGGAAAACTGCAAATTATAGGCCTGATGTTTACGTGATTAAACCCTCTGTTGTATATGAGAACTAAATTCCATCCTTGCACATGGCTTACAACTCCTGCATCATTGTACAGTTTTTTTTCATGATTTGGGTCAGTTTCTTCTTGTTTTAAGTTTTAAATAAAGTAGTTTTATTTGTAACACGATGTTAGACGATATTCTAACTATATTTGCTCTGTAACGGCAACATAAATTGATTCTGACACTCATATGTTGCGGATTTCTTTTGATACCAGGTTTAACTCCATAACCTTTGTGATTGTACATTTATTCCATATTTATTATCATTAACAGCAGGGAAACTGAAAAATGGGCTTGGGGTTTAAGTGGTTTTAATCAGGTCCACGTCAAGTCCTCTTCATGGTCCAGACATAAACTTGAAACCATCCTATAAACAGGAGAACCCTGTGATTTGCTTCCATGCTGCTGTGTTTTAACCTTTAACCAGCGCCAAAACCACTGCTGGATATTTATCCGTCGTCGTAAACCTTTACACAAGAAAAAAATCAATTCCCCATCTTATCATTTTAACGAGCGCTCTGTCAGCGGATGGCAGAGCGTCACCCTGTTTTGTCTCCTCACGGCGTTGGGAGTGAGTTTCGCTGGGCGCTCACGGTGTGAGCTGTTGTGACTGCGTCTATATTTAGACGTCTTTCTTCCTACGCATTTTCAGGGTTGGTTGTTAAATAAGAAAATCAAATGACGCGAAAAGAGCCTGTGCAAGAAGTGGAGAGCAGAGAAAGGGGGGGAAAGGGAGGGGAGAATCAAAGCCAATCGGCTGGGCTGCTTCTTATGACATGACAACTGCTGCTTGTGCGTGTGTGCGTGCATGTGTGTGTGTGTGTGTGTGTCTGAGGCCTACGAGAAGACAATGGAGAACGTTGCTTACATGAGAGTATAGAGGAAGCACAACTCCACTGATTGTAGCAACGCTGACCCTGTCTCTGTTTCCGTTTTTTTTTTTCTTTTTTTTTTTTTCTTACATTAAGACTAGTCTAGCGTAACCAATAAGAAAAAAGAACTGCATGATGTGGAAATCAGGATGGTTGAACAGCGTAGGCAGCAGGCCTTGATCTATTCTTAAACTGACGCAGGATGAGTTGCATTATATCCTGTAATTTTGAGGTCTGGTGCACTTCTTTTGTGTAAAAAAAAAAAAAAGGGGGGGGGGGGGGGGTTCTTGCACCAAATCACAAGGGAGTTCCAATGGCGTGCTGCTGGTTGTAATTGGCTAAAACGACCACATGCTGCGTATATATTTACTATCAGTGTGCTTGGATTATTGTGAAGTCTGTCCTTGTGCAGAAAATGTGTTTAGAAAATAGTTTTTCTGACAGATATTCATATGTAAGCCTAAACAAGGCCGTCTGTGTGTGTGTGTGTGTGTGTGTGTGTGTGTGTGTCCCACCCCACCCTGTCCAGAAGATAAGAGTAATGGAGGAGGGGCAGCAGCCCATTGTCAGGGACTGTTGACCATGCATGTTACCCCCCCCCCCCTTAAAGTCCATATGACCTGGCCTCTACATAACTTGGCCTCCATGGCCTCACTCTGTTTCATGTCTGTTGACATCTTTGTCATTTTTTTTTTCTTTTTCATGCAAAGATATGGCGGCATATCGTCGGCCATTGTTTACTCACATGGCCCTGCATGAAAGTCATCCTTGGAGGCGATATTAAAATTAGCTCTGAATTTGCATCACCTCCCAGCTCCAGCGCCGCCGCCGCTGTCACATCCCGTTTGAGCCACGACGCTGACCGCAGCCGTCACGTCTGAAGACAGAGGAGCCTACAGGCGGCGGCCATGTAGAGACAAAATGATCCTTGATCTTATGTCCTTTCGTGGCTGGTTAGTGATAACATGGTTTCTCAGGTTGCATTCGCGCCATCAAATCGAGCGTGTGCTCATCTGAATGATCTATCGTGTTAGATCGAAAACCATGATTTTAGGCAATGGAATCGTAAGATTAACAAAGTTGCGTTTTTCTTTGTTGTTGTTTTGTTAACTCTCTATTGCATACCATTGGCATATGGTAACACCATGCAAATTTTGTTGTATAGAGCTCTTTCTACTTTTGGCCCAGAATGCACTGCAGTGTTCGGGTTCACTGCAAGAAAAGTGACCCGGAAGCTCAAAAGATTTTCATCAGTCCATGTAATAGGGAGTGAAAATAGGATTTCTTTGTCATGTGATGTGGATATTTTTTTTGTCCTCCAAATAAAAAAACACAATTTTTACAACTAAACTGTAAGACAAACGTAATTGTTGCCATATGGCAACGCTATGCAATAGAGAGTTAACCCAGGTTTTGTTTTCATCAACTATTTTACATGTGTTTGCTGCCTCACTGATCTTGGACTATTTTAAGCTAAAAGACGTTTTGCTCTGCTTTAAGTTCTTCAGTTGTAGTAACTGCTGTTGCTCAATCATTCGATGTAGCCTATGTACAGCATGTTTCTTATTAATAAATAGGACGACATTTAGAATCAGTTCTTGACTTTAGTTTCCATTCCTACATCAGAGTTATGGCATTTATTGTTTTAATGGTATGATGTAAGTTTCTGTGATTCTTGTAAATGTTGTGCACTGGAACTTGATTTGAATATTGAAATTGCAATATCTGTCAGAAAATGTCTTAAAATGAATCACTTAATTTTTTTAACTGTTGAAGTTCAGTCCATACATTTCATTTGATCCCCACTAATAGAGGTGTAATTTAGGTATGGCACTCGCCATACCTTGATTATAGTAGACATATTTTAAATTATAATTAGGTCTTTCAAAGTCCCAGATTCCTGGTTGTGTATCAATGCAGTAACACGTTTGACTCATATCACTCAGTAAATGTTCAATTTAACAGGTCAGTATGACTGAAGCCTGTTTGGTTTGTGTTCATCATATTTTTTGAGCGTTTTAAAAGCAAAACTGAGGTTTGACATTCTTGAGCCAGTAATCAAACAAACACTTGCCAGAAGCTGATTTGTCCACTTACATGTTAAGAGTGTTAAAAACATGAAATATATCCCTTAAGGTACATTCAAAACAGATAAAAGCACAATTAATTTGCAACTGGCAAGCAGCTCAATCTGAAGACCGATATTATGCATTCAGATTGATTATTGATGTCTATAGCTTCTTGATTTTGCTCTCATATCACACCAGATTGCTGTATTTAAATATACAATTATGAAATTCTTCTAACCCAACCCCCTGGACCCCCAGAGGTTGTGTTCCTTGTCTACAACTGAAATTGACGCTGTTTTTAGAATGAGTTTTTGCATTTTTTTTTTTTTTTTATTGTGAGAGAAGTGACCTCGCTGAGCATATATCATTTGGTATAGAGCGGTGGCGGCTCAGTCCTCAGATAGCCGTGCCGTCCTTGGCAGGTGCACCGGGGTGGCTGTGTCAACAAGAGCCTTGAGACAACAATGGCAGCAGAGGGATGTTCTCCCCGACTCTGCTGCGTCAGACTAGGGCCGCCGCCGGGCCGCCGGCCCTCCTCTGTGGCGGCGGATCCGTCGGCTGTCACTCACCCCCCCTGCCCCCACACCACCCTCTCAGCATTAGGCCGTTGCCATGGCGTCGTTGTTTAGCTCCGCTGACAGGTGGGCTCTGCCGCTCTCCTCCTCCACTACCTCCAGGCCACACATCAAACACTGCTTTCCCCTCCTCTGCACCAACAATAATACGTAAAAGGCCCCGTCATTATCATCTGTTTTGTTGCTCCTTGCACAAACTGCCACATCACTGATGTCAGCGAGGGATTCAGGGGACTTCTGTGCTTGCGTAATCCTCCCCACCTTATTTATTTAGCTTGATAACGCTGAAGTGAACGCTCCACATGTGAGAGAAGATAAAAAAAAAAACCCAAAAAAACTGGCCGTCCATGTATTGTAGTGCAGTTTTTATCCTGTAGAGACGCATGGTCGGCGGTCGTACTTTGAGACGTATTGTGTCAGAGCTTTGTGTTTCACATGCAACGGAGGAGAGAGAATCCCACTGAAATGTTGCTGACGACTCAGAAGAGGGGTTGCTAGGCAACCTGACGTCACGGGGCCTGCAATAGTGTATAGGGAGGTAAAGCAGGAGGCTGGCTCATTAGACACGTCTAGTAAAGGTCTCTTTACTGTCGGCTATTCCTGTCCAGACTCGGAGAAACACTGATGAGAGCAGTGATTCATCAGGGAGGATCTGTGATGCTGGAGTTTGGTTTGGAATGGACTGGATATAGAATTTCTATGCACATGTGTGCAGAAATGCTTATGTGTCTCCCATCCACGTTTTATATGTATGTGTATATCATGCTTGTCTGCCAGTTTGTTAGTGTGTTGGTTGATATTGTGATGAGATTAGATATTGTTTCCAAATCATTCATACAAAGAAGCTGTGAAAATAAAATGCAATCTGTTTGTATATATGTATATATATTATTAAATAGAATAAAATATATACATATATTCTATATTATGTTTGGTTTTCTGGCCTTTACCCACATTATATCTACAATAGTGATTATTACAGCTGCTTATTTGATTAGTTACCAACTATGACATTAATCATAAACCTTTTGATATTTTGATAACTGAATAATTAAAAAAAAACATTTATATTCAGCTTCCAATTCAGTTCCAATCCTAAAGGTAAAATAAGTAAATTCACTGTCCTCTGAGACTGTAAACAAGGCAAAATAATACAACATTCAGGTAACTGTGGAGCTGCAGTCATTAATAGATTAATCGATGAGTTGACAAATCATTTTTAAGAAGAAAATGTCTAAATTCTCTGGTTCCAGCTTCTCAAATCAGATTAGTTTTTGGTTTCTTCAGGCTTCTGTCTTCAACATATTTTAAGTTGAATTTTTACTTTTGGGGAAAGAGTGATCAACATTTTCACTATTTTATGAACCAAACAACTGAATGATTCTATTGCAGCTCTAGTTATAATTATTTATAAAAAAGCACCAATAGTAGTGTTGATATTAAGGGATCTGGTCAATAACATAGTAATATTTGATCTTGTATATACTGACCAGCCAAATTATGAAAACGTTAAAGCGCCACAATACAGCACTGCTCATCCTATCTAACACGTTCCTGCTTTTTAAGCAGAAGTTGGTTTCCGTCCCTATAACGCTGCTTTTTTAATCTTTTCTATTTTTTATGATAACGGCTGAAAAACAGCAGTCAAGAGTTGACACAAAGAGCATTTAGCTCCTTTTCCATCGCGTTTCTCTCTCCTCTCATCTCCGTCCTTCGCTGGAGGAGCTTTTGTTAGCCATCTTTTTTTTTTTTTTCTTTTTCTTTTCTTTTTTACGTCCCAAGGCCGTATTTTCCTGGAGTATCTTGGCTGTACGAGAGAGTTGAATGGGCAGGGAAAGCGCGTCGGCCATTGTTGCCCCCGGCACTCTAAAAGGTGTGTGGTGTGTGTGTGGAGCTGGCTGGTGTGATGCAGCTCATGTGGAGGTGCTGCCGGCTGTAACGGGCTCCTGCAGATAAATTGCCAGATAAAGGAGACACCGTATACGGCGGCATTGAGCGGAGCGGCCCGCTGCAAACCAACACCACGCTGTTCATTGTGATACTTACTCACAGGACCACTGCACTTAGCATTGGCTCGCAACGCTTCGGGTCTAAGTTTCAGGGCTTCGTGTGTCATCGTTTTATCTTATCTGCATTTTTTTGAGCGTTTTTGAGATAAAAAGTATTTTTTTCTTTTCTCCTTTCCGCAAACCTGTTTGACCAGCAAAGCCCCCAGATTATGAAGTGAGATGTAAACTGGATTTTTTGCTTTTTCTTGAAATCATTTGCGATCAATGATGACACCTAGGTTTTTGGCTTGTTCCTTGGTATCCCTTGTGCATGATTTTAGGATTTTAACTGGTTAGACAGTTTTTTCTCCCCCTCTCAAGGTCCATGTTCCATTTTTTTGTGAGTATAAGTGTCCTTAGACGTGAAAAAGTTTGAGAACCGCTGATCGTAGGGACCTAGCGGGTCCATATGTCGATATCTTACAGATTAAATGGGGCAAAGCCATTCAGTGATTTCAACACCAATAAAATATTTTAAAAATGAATTCTATGACAATATAAAGATTTTATAGCTGGAGTTTTGAGGGCTCTCTGTCACAAAACCTGCTGCCTTCTTCTGCATGAGTCAACATTTAGGTCAGAGTCAACGATGACACCAAGGTTTTCAGCTTCTTCCTTAATATCCTGTGTGCATTATTTTAGGCTTGTAGGCGGTTGGACATTTTTTTTCCCCTCAGCTTTTGCATCAATGATCCATGAGCTCTGTTTAGACTTTTTTGTCGTCCATAGACTTGTATCAGAGAATCATGCTATCAAGTCATTGATAGAACTTTAGTTGTAGGAGGTTACAGAGATCTACAACTGGGTACACCTTACATGCAGACAAGTGACAATAATAAGTTAATCTGATAAAATCATTTGCAACATCATCAATTGTTTTGAGGCAAAAAGTATTTTTTCTTCTCGCCATTTGCACCACAGCTTCATCAGCAAAGCAAGTGAGTTGTAGACTAGACTTTCTAGCTTTTTCTGAAAATCAATCATAGTTACTTGCAACCACCATAGATCCAGTTGATTGGGCCATAAGCTGCAATATCTCTGTATAGAGCTGAATGATTTTGAGGAAATAATGAATTGTGATTTTTTTTTTTCATTCAAGATTTCATCCATTTTATTCAAATCAGGTTTCAGTCCACAACAACATCATTACATCACAGAAACTTACATCACACCATTGAAGCGATAAATGCCATAACTCTAATGCAAGAATGAAAACGAAAGCCTGTAAAATAAATGACAAAATCAAACCTGGATCAGAAAAACAGCCAAAATTTGCAGCTTCGACAATCTCGTTGCCTGAAATTGTGATTTTTCGATCTGAAATGATCGATCTTTCAGGCCTACCTCTGTGACTGACTGGTCATATGCTGCGTTCCTTCTGTCATTGCTGTAGCAGCACAACAGATGCACTCATTAGATGACCAGCTTATTGCTTGTTAATGAACTGTCTTGTGCACTGGGTGGAACTGGAAATCGGGTTAAATAAACACTGGAAACGGTTACTGTAGGAGCACTGAGTTCAAGATGGAAAACGGGTGCAGAAATTCATGCATCAGCTCAACCTTTATCATACTGAAGAGGCATCTGTGGACGGATATATATAGAGTGGGATGATCTGTTTAAAGACTAGTTTATGTCATTCTGGAGAAGACAGAATGTGCAGTAAATGTTACTGCTTCAAATAATGACTTCTTATGTGTGAAATAACAGTAGCAATAAAATCCATATTCTGCAGAATCTCTGTTATTTCACTGCCAACACAGAATGTGACAGAGCTTCCCTCCGCTCTGTTATCTGGAGCTGTGAGCCTCCTCTCTGACCCCTCCCATCTCCGCCGTGTTCTCTGTTGCTCCCTGCAGGTGAAGCTGATGAAATACATCTGTAAACAGCTGCAGTGCAAGCAGAAAGTGCCAGAGACGGAGAGGCCCGAGGCCCTGGACAGCTACCCACACTTACGAGACTGGCTACGCACCATCAACCTGCGACCGGAGCTCATCGAGGTGGGTCGGCCCGGTTTATGCACGTGTCTCCTTCTCTCTTTCTCTGGCCCGGGTCACTGTGTTTGTGTCACATTTATGTGTGTTGAATATGTGTCGTCAGGACTCACTCACATGTGAATGAGGAATACCAGACCTGTGTGTGAGCATCAAAATGTCACTCTACACCCTTAGACTGCTCCAAACATCGGGGGCCTGAGTCGATGAAGGCTGCCTTTCTGTGTTTCTTTTAGTTCTGGATCATTTATTTTCACTAGGATTCCTCTCATAACTACATAATAACAGAATGTAGGAGCATTTGTATGGAGGACTCAAACTGCCTGAATTAAAAGCAAATAAATTACTTTATTTAATTTCCCATGAACATTTTTATTTCCTACTGTTTTACTTTACACATAAATTGATATTTAATTTCAAGTTTTATTTTCTATTTTGTATATTGAAGTGGAAATAAATGTGAATACATAAACTTAGACTTATATCAGAGAATCATATTATAAGTCATTGATAGAACTTTAGTTGTTGGAGGTTACAACTGGGATATACAAGTGGGGATCTTCTGCATAATTATAGAAACCGATATTTTGTTTGTTGAAGTCTCACATATATAAAAACTTGTATTTTTACTTAATAATTTGGGCTTGAGAATCTATCATGGCTTTTTAAATTCTGTTAATTTTTCATCCACCCTCAACACATGATTTCAAATTCTCAATCTATTAAAATATATACATATTTATATATATACATATATATTACATCTCATATGACTGCAAGGATACTAATCCATTCTGCCAATGAGAGCTACTCTTCTCTAGTCATTGGGATGCTATGTACAGGACAGATGACTCTTTTTTTTTTTTAACTCAATTACCTTCTCAATTATTGCTTCAGAGCCCTGGAAATCTTACATACAGAGGAGCGACAATAATAAGATAATGTGATAGAAATAAGTGCAACATCCTCCCATTGTTGGTGGTTGCATGTGATGGTTGGACAGGAACCACAGACTGGTCCACCTCAATCTCACAGTCAACCTGTGGAAATGATGTGATCTATGAGACCAAAGTCCAGCAGAATCATTGTGCATCTCGGGGCCTTGGTATTCATGTAGTGGCCTTTTGTAAAGAAGTGACTTTCAGATTGGGGGTTGAGTAATATGTTGCCGATCCTGACCTCTGAACTCTAAGTAACATATTTTCCACTGTCTTGCAACTATCTGCTTAATGCTCACCTGACACCATCAGGTGCATTAAATTCCTCATTTCACAAGTTTAATTCAATCCTCATTCTTGAACGTGACTTTTTATTTCCTCCTTTCCTACTCTGCTGTGAACCGTTTTTTCTTTTTTTTTAAATCCCTCTCAGCTACTGTACGTTTGTATTGTCCCTGTCCTGTTGTCTTCAGGTCCTGACCCAGCAGTAACCTGCTTGTTTTGGAAATGTCCCTGCACTTGTTATTCTTTAATACGTCCCGGGCCATGTGCGCGGTTTTTGTTGTTCCACATCTGATTATTTGTCCTCTGTTTACAGCTTAGTCTTATCTGTTGTTCTCGGCGAGCTGTTTGCTTTTCGGTTTAAACCTCAACCTTAATCCTCAAAGAATTTTTGCCTTTTGCTAGAAAATGATGTTTTCTTTTCTTTTTTGGGGGTAGCATACTGGAAGTGATTACTTGTATATCTCATACACCAATGGGGGGGGGATTTCCCTAAAAGACGTAGAGTGGTGGTGGCATGTTGATGACCCATTTAGATCACACACTGTTAGACTGAGATCTCCACTGTGCATCTCCTCCTCGCTCTGTTCTATTGGGGCTAATGGATACTTTTACATAGAATGCAACCCCTCCGCTCGCACGCCGCGGCTGACAGTGACCTATTGCGTAACGCGATACGGGCACGCGGGTGCCATGTTGGCAGCCTCCTAAATGAGCATGTGTGTGTCTTTCTGTGAACTAATTAATTTGCTCCGTGGCGTCCTAAGCGGCCCTATCTTGATTAACCCAGGGCCTGCTACAAGAAAAAGGTTGCCAATGCTTTTTTAGAGCCAAGCCAACGTGAGACGAAAACACGGTTATACCTTATCCTGCTGCCGCTGTTCTCTGATACTCTGAGAGAGGCCAAGTCCCTAAGACAAAGCATCCTGGATGAGTATATTTGCAATTTTACGATTGATTTAGGTGCAACAAAAAGCCACTTGTGATGTTAGACGCTGTCATAGTGATTCCTGAACTATGGCAACCCCCCCTTCATGGCTTTTCTATGATGGATAATGTCAAAAATGTTATGTAGTAAACATAAAAATCACCCAATAGTTTAACTCTCTTAAAAAGGTTTTTAAAAAAAGTAAAAATGCATGCAATCAACTAGTTTTATATTCTAGGTGGATTATATATTTAAAAGTTTCATTCTTTTTTGATTACACCATTCGTGTTAGGGTCAGTGATAAAACTGTCATGTGGTGTAATCCTAAAAACTTGGTACCAGATAATTTAACTCTTAAAAATGACCAAAAAAAAAAACCAATGATACATTTTTAAAATTGAATACATCTAGAATGTCAGACTTGTTGATAGCATGTGAGAGTTAAATGATCTGGTACCAAGTTTTTATGGTTACACCACATGGCAGCTTTGTCACTGACCCACTAATATACTTTTTGAAACCAACATGAACACAGAATGTACATTCTGAGACCTGATGAATGCTTTTAAAACTGTATTTTAAAAAGTTTTTGACTTTCTCATCTTGCCAACCAGTATGTGTCACTGACCCATATTTGAGCCATGCTGTTAAATGTTGCTAAAAATGCCCTGTTGTTGTGAGTGAGGGATGGGAGTGGCGGGCCCACAGACACGTTTGAATGTCACATCTTGCGTGTGTGTGTGTGTTTGTGTGTCTGTGCGTGTGTCTGTGTGTGTGCTCATGCTTCCTTTTTGCTTACAGTGTACACACCACTGTGGGTGTTGCCCTGTTTTTTTTTTCTGATCCGTGTTTGCCCTCTCAGAGCGAGGCTCTAACCTGACTGATAAGTGATTGCGTACTTCTCATGGAAGGGAAAGGGAAAAAAAACTCCTAAATTCACCAGACTATCTCCTGTTTCCTTCCGTGATGCAGAGCTTGTTTTACTGCCATCCTGATCAGTGTCTCAGTAACTGAACATGAAATAAACAGCACATACCTCAGTCTTCTTGGTCTGTACCCATTCAGCCTGAGTCTCTGCTTAGTATTTGTATAACCGATGGATATAAGAGGAGTTAAGGGAACATTATACTTTAGTCAGCAAGAGTTAGGAGTATATGGATGGAATTAGTGTAAAGAATATTCTTTGACGAGTACAATTTTAATTTAATGGGGATTTCACCTGTTAAGACTCCTTAATACAGGGGCAGCATTGTGTTTTATTCATATATTGTATCTATTTTTATCTGTATTAAAACACAATGTTACTGTTACAATATTAATATATGTCATTAATATCCACATCATCAATGCAATAAAAATAGTTTAATATAATATCAGAAGTAGGGCTGCAACTAACCACTAAATGCACTAACGACTATTTAGATATTTAATTTAGATTTGAGCTGTTTGTGTGATTATTTAATTGGCTCCTTTATAATAAACATCTTACAGAATATATTCTTCATGTTTTGTAATGATCCTCAGTGTGATTTCTATGATTTCATGGACAAATAATTGATCTTTGAACTCTTCTCTTATTAATCATTGAACTTTGCATTGCAGATAATTCAACTTATTTCAGATTTTTTCCTGATTTGGGTCAGTTTGGTCTTGTTAAGTTTTCAATAGTTTTTTTTTTTTTTTTTATCTTTTTTGCAGTATTCTAACTATATTTGCTCTGTAACCGCAACATAAATTGATTCTCTTCTGTAGTCACATCACATGATGCAGATTTCTTTTGATTCCAGGTTTAAGTCCAATAACCTTTGTGGTTGTAGAGATATTCCATATTTATTATCATTTATAGCAGGAAAACTAAACAAAAATGGCCTGGAACTTTAGTAATGGTATGTCAAAGATACACTTACATTTCATTGGCTCAATTTACTAGTGTAATGTCAAAATGTCCTAATCAGAGTGTAATTGATAAATTTCATTGCTGTTTGTAAAAATGTCCTTTTCCATTTTGGTTTATTTATTTTAACACATTTGCATTACGCTATCTATATATACGCTATGAATACTGCAAAGGAGACTGCAGTGTATTCAGTCCTAGAAACAGTATCACCAGATATTTTAATGAACAGTGCCCTTATGGTCTTATTATAGACACCCACAACAGGTTTTTCCAAAAGACTTGTTTGTTTTTCTTTGGTCATGAACTTTTGTTCAACCAAACTGTTCTTGACGACAGCTGATTTTTTTTTTTTTTGGCACTCATCCTACCAAGAGTGTTTTGTTGTTGTTGTTTTTATATATAGTGATCCAGACATAAAACCATGTAGTCTGTAGTAATGCACAATCTGTGAGAGGCAGGGGTTGTATGACCTATTTACTGCCGGACCACGCTGACCTTTTAATGCCGACTAACGGCGTGCAGACGTGCAGACTGAGAATAAAAAGTTGTGCATTTTTACTGATGTCATTTCCTCCTCCTGCTGCAGGCAGTGGAAGCCAAGCTGTCCCTGGATGCCTTGCTGCAGATGACAGGTGCTCAGGTGAGGGACACCATGAGGAGGCTGGGGTCCAGTTCAGAAGAATGTGCCAGGCTCAGCGCTGCCCTCTCCTGTCTGAAGAGTGCCACTGAATCAGGTTTGTCATCAGGCCTCAAACGATTCAATGCATCAACATCATCTCCAGTGTTGGGAGTAATGTGTTACAAAAGTAATACATTACTGTAATGCATTGATTTTTGCTGTAACGCAGTATTGTAAGGCATTACCGAAAAAAATAGGTGATATTTTACTCAGATTTCAGTAACATGCATTACAATACGTTTTTAACCTAGATTGAAGTCGTCATTTTTTGTTTTTTCTTCATAGGATTTCACTTCATTTCACTTTCTTTTCCTTTTGGTGAACCTGCAGAAAATGACAGAACATTCTCCAGATGAACACACGCTCAGTACTTTACATTTGTGAAAAATAAGGATTTGAAGAACATAGTCAGATGCACTTTGTAACCCTCCACCTAAAGAACTGTCCACTTCCTGAAACAGCAGCAGTAATTTAACATTTACAGAGGTGTCATAGTAACATGAGTTTAACAAGGAAGCAAGCGGAGCATGAGAGTGGAGATAAAACCACAAAACGGATAAAATGAACCTTCTCCTGTTCTGAGATTCCTCAGCATCAACAGGTGAAGAGACTATTGTTTAAGACATGAAAAGCACTTTCAACAGTGGAATCACCAGCTTTTTGAAAACTTCTCAGGAAGATCTTTGTTGTGAGTAGCAGCAATAATGACAAAGATGAGGTACATTTACATCACTGAATCCATATTTTCGGATATTTTGGTGAGAGTAACATAAAAGTAATGCAATAGTAGTGTAATGCCTTACATTTTAAATACTATAATATTGTAATGTAATGAATTATTACATTGTTTTGAAGTGACTTGCCCAACACTGGTTATCTCCTCCTTGGCTTCCTGCTAGTGTCTTTATTTATCATTTCCAGGAGGTGAGGACAGCAGCCCGTGGCTGTCTGAACCCACCAGGAGGGACAGCGGGTCCCTGCTGACCTCAGACCAGATCAGCGGTCTGGGGACTCCGCTCCGGCCCCACAGCCCCTCCCCTCTGGCCCGCCCGTCTGCCGTCCAGTCCACCCCCTCCACCCCCTGCGCCGCCTTCCCCCACCACCGCTCCGGCTCGGTGTCGGCGGTGCCGGGCCCCGAGGCGCAGCAGGCGCCGTACTACCACGGCGAGAGCCCGCTCACGGACCCGTTCCCCATGTCGGTGGCCCGCGCCGCCCGGCTGCACGGCCACGCCTCCACGCCACCCATCACGCCGCCGTCGAAGAGGCGCCACCGGCTGAAACACCCGTGCACCCCTCCGCCGCCGTCCCGCAAGGTGCTGCACCTGCTGCCCAACATCACCCTGACCCGCAGCAAGAGCCACGAGTCGCAGCTGGGAAACCGCATAGAAGACCCGCCCGCCAACAAGTAGGTGGTCAGATCAGTGTTGGAACTAACGTGATGTTCCAAAGTTCATCTGAGAGATCAGAGCTTCATTGGTTTTACAGTAGAAGTACTGAACCTTTATGTCTTTACTGAATAATCAATTAAATACTGCGATTTCAGTTGTATTTACAGTATTGGGTGATTAACTGTATTCTAATCACTCTAGTAACTATATAGTCCAATAGTAACTCTTTGACTACTGTGATTTCCTACAATAAGTTTTAATATTCTACAGTAATATGTTGACTACTGTGATTTAGTGTAAAATATACAGCAATCATCTAAAATAATCGTTTAAATCAGTGGTTCTCAAACGTTTTTACTTTAAGGATCCTTAAACTCATGAAAACTAGACCACAGACCTCATCTCATAAGATTTGTGCTTTAAGATGTTTTATAAAAGGAAGTCAGAAACCCAAGGCCAAAATTTTGGAGGACTGTAACTGCCATAATGAAGAAATAATAAATAATGACTCAGTACATTAATAAATATAGCAGTAAATGTCCATATATTTGTGTATTATTTTCAATTTTTTTAAATTTCCTATTTCATTTATTCATTTGTAAATGTATTTATTTATTTGCTTATTTATTCACTTAACCCATTCATTTTCAACTCAATATATAAAATGAGAAATACATTTTGAAATAAAATAAATTCATGTGCAAAGGGAAAATAATATACAAATAATAGAAAATAAATACTATTAAATTAAAATAATGTCCATCCATCCATTTTCTCTAGGGTCATGGGGTTAAATAAATGTATTTATTTACTTTATTATAGCAGTCCTATACACAGATGGTTCTATATTCTGTGCAATTATAGTGAAAATAAATTATTCTCCTTTTTTGCTGGGGACCCCCTGGCATCTCTCCAAAGGCCAATGGGGCGTCCCCGGACCCCACTTTGAGAACCACTGGTTTACAGTAAAGTTACTGTGTTTAACACAGGAAATAACTGCAGGTTTCCCAGCAAAGTTTTACAGTGTAGAACCAGTAAAAATGAAATGTGGTTCCTCAGCGACACTCTGCTTTGTGTAAAATTCAACCTGTAAAATCCCACACACGTTGAAGTCCGAGTCAACAGAAGCTGTCTGCTGCTGCAGCCTGGATTATAGCAGTGTTACACAAACTCAGTTGATGTTACACTCTCATGTTTCTCACCATCACCTACAAAGCAAACAGTTGCTGATGAAAGCACCTGCTCAGAGTTCTCACACTGGCTCAGACTTTCCTTAGACACACTCCCGGTTTCTCTCCCTCTTTCACATCCTGCTTGTTCCCCTTTGCTCTGACTGAATGACTGGAGCTAATCCCCATCCAGATTCCCAGAGATTATGAGCCATATGAAAACAGGAAGTATTTCCTAGGACTAATGCTCAGAGGTGGCAAGAAACACACACACAATCTCTCTCTGTCTCTTTCTATTGTGATTGGACGCACATACACAAGCAAGCCACATGTTTATCCATAATATCATGTCTGTTTATGGAAAGCTTAAGCTAAAAAAGGCAGAAGTAAACATATCTGACATAGATTCAGTTTGTCCCTGTTCTGTACAAGCTGTGTTATATTACACATGAGAAAACCTCAGCTCCAACACTAAATGAAGTATTTTTATCTGTAGTAAAACACAATGTTACTGTTACAACATCAATATATATCATCAATAACCACATCATCAATACAATAAGACACTAACCATTATTTTGATATATAATTTAGATTTGTGTTGCTGTTTGTGTGATTATTTAATTGGCTCTTTATAATCTCCTTTTTAAACATCTTACAGAATATATTCTTCATGTTCTGGAATGATCCTGATTTATATTATTTTTATGGACAAAAGATTATTTTATTAATCATTTAACATTGCATTGCGGATAATTTAGCTTATTACCATTTTTTCAGATTTGGATCAGTTTGGTCTTCTTTTAAGCTTTAAATAGAGTATTTTTACCTGCTGTAAAACACAATGTTAGATTTTTTTTTTTTGCAATATTCTAACTCATATATAATATAATATATATGTTATATATAATATAATTCATATAACTCTAACCTCATATATTGTAGATTTCATTTGATACCAGGTTTACATACATAACCTTTGTGGTTGTAGAGATATCCCAGACTTATCATTTATAGCAGGAAAACTGAAAAATAGGCCTGACATGAAACAAATTGGCTAAATTGATATTTTTTTAACCGATTACTATGTGATATTGTGCATAAACCGCAGCACTACTAGGTGCTCATGGATCAGTCCTTGCTCATGCTGTACCCATGTACCTGTGCTGATGCTATTTAGCTATAAAATGTCTTGTGCTTCCTCCAGATGTATTAAAAAGAATAAGCTGTTCCTGAATATGCAAGTGAACGGTAACGGCTGTGAGGACTCCCCTTCTCGCTACCCCGTCATGCCTGCACGTACCCCCGGAGTCACCCCAGCCGCCACCACAGCAGCTTACACCCTCCCTGGCACACCCACCCTCCTGGAGGAGCACAGCAGCATTAAGAGTGAGTCATACACATGTATTATTTTTTTATTATTATTATTATGCCTTTTTGGTGACTGCGTATTTGACATGTTTGAAAATAACGTGGTTTATCCCAGTAGACCTGGTCAGAATGCATTTCTCTATTTAATTAGTAGGCTTTGGTTGCATAATAGTTTCAAGGTTTTTTTGGGGGGTTGAATGTGAATGAAAAGTTTGGGTCTGCAAAATGTCCACAATCATTCCTCCATGTAGGATTTGCAACCCAAATTTAGTTTGATCCAGTTCTAATGACACATTAATCACTTTTTTATTAGTCAGTGATTAGTCACTGTGGTTACCTCATTGAATGTTTCTCCTTTTTTTCTTCTTCTTCCAGATAACGTAGCAGTGCATCGCAGCTCCCCACAAGCAGTGAGGAGGGACATCGGCCTAGCAGTTACACATAGGTACATCTATCCTGCACAAATATTATAATGAACCAACTGATATTTGATGAATGTGCGTGATGAAGTAATCGGTTAGCTCTGTTAATAACTGTGCAGTACTGTACTGCTGTAAGCCTGATTTTTACATGGTGAAACTTTGACTGTAAGAGTTTTGTTTGGCTGTTGCATTGAAACAGTTTGACAAAGTTAAGTCTAAGCAATTGTTGCGGCTGAATTTCTGAGTTTTTTAATGCGTTGCAGAATACTTTTCAGAATGCAACTCCATTACATCTCGGCTCCACTGTGGTTTAACCTGAGAATCCAGCCTTAGTCTAACAGTATTTCTTTGTTGTCCAGGTTTTCAACCAAGTCCTGGCTGTCACAGACATGTCAGGTGTGCCAGAAAAACATGATGTTTGGGGTTAAATGCAAACACTGTCGGTGAGTTGAGCGTTTTCTGTTTAACTTGTTAAAATAAAAAAAAAAAACCTTGATACGGGGCCATATTTATTATCATTTATAGCAGGGAAACTGAAAAACAGGCCTGGGGTTTAAGTGGTTAAGAGCGCGTTCGCTCATCGTCCAGCATCTTAATTACTGGCAGCATGTTGGACTCAAGTGACAGAACAGAAGAGCCAAGAGTGGTGGTGCACATGTGATTTGTAGCCGCTGATCTCTGCTGTGTCTCTAACACGCTGCAGGTTAAAGTGCCACAACAAATGCACAAAGGAAGCTCCATCCTGCAGGATCTCCTTTCTACCAAGTACGTTTAGTTTTTATCACTCCGTCTGTAACAGATCAATGCGACGAAGTATGCCTTTTACGTTGTGATCGTATCTTAATTCTCTTCCAGTTGCCAAAATTCGGAGGACTGAATCTGTTCCGTCTGATATAAACAACCCAGTGGA
This sequence comes from Lepturacanthus savala, assembly GCA_030544235.1. NCBI lineage: Eukaryota > Metazoa > Chordata > Actinopteri > Scombriformes > Trichiuridae > Lepturacanthus > Lepturacanthus savala. Next base: position 5,374,872 of record CM060479.1, on the reverse strand, counting down.
TCGGCCGCCAGAAGCACCGCAGTTTGGCACGCTACCAAAGGCCATTACCAAAAAGGTTCATAAAAAACATAAAAATCGCTGCTATATTCTATACAATTTGTATACCACTGTTCAAAAGTTTGGGGTGATTTAGAAATGTCCAAGCTAAAAGATGGTGCCTGTTTGAATTTCTTCTGGATCATGACCAAAATTTCACCATCTGTTCATGGTACCATTCCCAACATTCCTTGAACATTTGGCAAAAATCCGGCCAGAACTTTTTGAGATATCAAACGCCAGCTAAAACATAACCTCCTTGGCGGAGGTAATCAAATGACCATTATCTAGATCAACCCTGATTAGTGTTGTTTGCCTCCATCCCTCCACCCATCCCACCAGGATCATCCTCCGGTGCTGAACCAGCTGGACTCCAGCAGCAATCCGTCCTCCACCACCTCCTCCACGCCCTCCTCCCCAGCACCCTTCCAGCAGAGCAACCCCCCCAGCGCCACGCCGCCACCCAACCCCTCGCCCAAAGGCCACCGGGACAGTCGCTTCAACTTCCCAGGTAAGATCCACGGATGCAGAAACGCATGAATACACACTTGCATAGATCATAATTGAAGATTTCTTCTCTAACTGTATTTAACAGTATTGGCCTTGAACATACTGGTCTTCTTTTCTCTCATATATGGCATTAACACTGAAAAACAATCATGAATGTGCTTTCTTTCAATAAAATCCTGCTGCTCTAGCCAACAGTCACTCTCCCTGCCATGCTTATCGGTCTCTTCCCTCTCTTTTTTTCTGCTAAAGCCGCCTGTTACTTTCAGCATAGACAGCAGTTTATCTTCCCCGGTGAGTCCCCCGAAAATGTCACGATGCGTTGTTGCTCTCCCATCGTGTCTCTCTCAAACCCTCAGAATGCCCTGCAGCCGTCCCCGTTCCTCTGAATGTTTGCTCTCAGGGTTGTGGCGGGTAGCTGTCTGTCACTGTGTGCCTGCTCTGGGGCCTGCATGTTGACACTTTGCCATTTTTTTGACCCCATCTGCTGGTGGTTGTGGGAAATTGCATGTGCAGTCATGTTCTGTTGCGTATGTGGTGGTTTAAGAGGTGATTGCACAGAGCCTGTTGGAAAAAGGAGAATAATTTTTCCTGATTCTTTCCTAAACCAGAGTTAATTCTCTCTCTACAGACGTATCCAGTCCTGCTCATTTGCACACTGACGTCCTGCAAGACACCGTGTAAGACTGTCATTCTCTCTTTTTATTTATTTACTTGTTTTCATTTTATTAAATTCACTAATGACACTTTAGTTATTATACCGTAAATTACCAAATAATAGCTGGATTTCAATTAACCACCATATTTTGCTGAATAATTGCCAGTTCCAAATAATTGCAGTGTCTATTTTATTATTTAAAAAATCAAAGAGAGACGTGACCACTGACGCTGCACCTTTTTCTTCTTTGCCTTTTTTTTTTCTTCAGCACCTCAGTCCTGATGCATCACTGTCTAGTAATATTGGTTAATTGTTGATCGCCATGGCTCTGGTACAGCAACAAAAATTTAAAGTATGACGTGAAATTCAAACTCAAGCAAAATATGCAGAGAACAACTCTGCAGAAGCAGCCGTGAGATGTTTAACTACACTACTCTAATCTTAGTTTTGAAAAATGTAAGTTACATGGTAGTCATACTGGTTTAATAGAAGAATTTGAGTAAATTACCAGATGTTTCCAGTTTTGTTGAGCAAGTTTTTCCCTCAGGAAGGAATTAATCTCCTGTACCGAATTGCTGCCTGGTCTCAGATAAACACCTGATCTGTTAAGTGACTGAAACAAATAAACAGCCCGGCTATTATTTAGTATTTTATGGGATTTATTTTCTCTTGGATTTTACCCATCTAATACCTCTGTATCCCAGCAGTGATGTGGCCCAGTCAGCAGATGCCATTCATGCTGAGCTGGTGGAAGATGAAGATGAAGAGGTAATTTCACAATATTAGAAAACACACTTTAGTTACAGATTTTACTGTCAGCATGATCATTTTTCTGAAATTTTTCTTCACGTTTTTTTCTGCTAATACGCTGATGGAGACTGATATTGTTATATATTGAAGGTACTGCAGAAGTCGTGCCATAACCTTGGGAAGCACTGCACTGGTGTCACAAATGTTTAAAGATAAAATGGTGTTTGTTATGGCACCAAGATGATTTCTTTTCTGGAAAGTCAGCAGTGACATGGGTCCCATCGATTTGTCTTAAACTGTATTGAAGGGCAACATATCTCGTTGTAGTTACCCACTCTGAGACATCAGGTCATTTTCCAGTGAACAGGATAATGATGGAAACTTTTCATGTCATTATGACACTGGGATAGCAGCTAGAAGAAGTGTCCTGACATTAACCTGAAACTGTAACTCTGACATCTGTGTAGAAACCGCGCTGACCTGTTCAGCTGTGGTGATGCTGTGGCCATGATGATATTTATTTAACTGAGAGAGTGTTGCTGACATGGAAATATCTGTTTACTAATGAGGTGTCAGCGCAAAGCAAAGGAAACACAATAGCAAGTCAATGCTGGCTTATGTTTGTTTCACACAGTATATTTAGAGCAACAGCAGTAAAACTTGATATGAAGCAGCATTGAGTTTCATTCATAGAAATCCCAGTAGAAAACCTCAGCTCCAACACTAAAGTATTTTATCTGTAGTAAAACACAATGTTACTGTTACAGCATCAATATATATCATCAATATCCACATCATCAATACAATAAGAAAATAGTTTCATATAATATCAGTAGTCGAGCCTATTTAGATGTTGGTGTGATTATTTATTTGGCTTCTTTATAATCTCCTTTTTAAACATGTTACAGAATATATTCATGTTACCTAATGATCTTTAGTGTGATTTCAATGATTTTATGAACAAATAATTGGCTTTTGAACGCTTATCTAAATAATCATTGAACTTTGCTTTGCAGATAATGTAGTTTATTTCAATTTTTTTCCAGATTTTGATCAGTTGATTGGTCCTTTTTAATGATTATTTAACTGGGTCCTAATTTCCTTTTTAAGCATCTTACATTCTTCATGTTCTGTAATGATCCTCTGTGTGATTTCTATGATTCTTATGGACAAATAATAGATCTATTATCATTTATAGCAGCAAAACTGAAATATAAACCTGGGCCTTAAGTGGTTAATGCTCCACTATGTAATCTTCAAATTCCTGCTTAACTGGCTGTTTTAGGTAGAAAAAATGTTCACTTTATGATTTAACAAAGCTGTCACCGCACTCTTTGCAGGAAGAAGAGGAGGAAATCGAGGTTGAAGACGAGGACCCTGAAGCGGAGGAGGAGGAGAACGAGGACAACGAGGAGGAGAACGAGGACGACGGGGAGGACGACGGAGAAGAGGACATGAGGATGAACATGGGCTCCGACGGTGAGTGTGACGGGGACGAGCTGGAAGACCTGCCCAACTCTCGGGGGAACCAGTGGAAGGGCCCCATCTCCCGCAAGCCCAGCCAGACCAGCGTCTACCTGCAGGAGTGGGACATCCCCTTTGAGCAGCTGGAACTAGGAGAACTCATAGGAAAGGTGAGGAATCCTCACTGGAGACGCTACGATACACGCATCCTGATAGGAAGCTGCTGCTGAAGCTGTTTTGTCCATCCAGGGCCGCTGGGGTAAGGTGCATAAAGGCCGGTGGCACGGAGAGGTGGCCATCAGACTTCTAGAGATCGACGGGAACAATCAGGACCACCTGAAGCTCTTCAAGAAGGAGGTGATGAACTACAGACAGACCAGGCACGAGAACGTGGTCCTCTTCATGGGGGCCTGCATGGCTCCGCCACACTTGGCCATCATCACCAGGTAAGGGCGGAAATATCAAACATACATCAGTACATACAGGTACATGTCATGATTGCACATCTAAAAAGATTCTAACCAGTCAGATGAGACTAGACCAAATATATTCAATAATAATGTTTTTTTTTTCGGTTTTCATGACGAAAACTCGATGAATTCAACTCCCTTAACCACTGACTGTGATGAAATTAACACTCACTTTGCTTTATTGAATAAAAACGTTCTTTTTTCATCACAGACTTTTTTTTTAAATTAAAATACAAAAAGTGCCTTCACTGGATGCACATCAGTTGCATTTCTCCATCAGCACTGCTGTGTGTAAGAATGCGTAGCATCCACCCGCGCTGTCGGCACTAAATGCGGCAACGCAGCGAGTGCTTCTCTGGTAAAACGTGCTGCCAATTAATAGCCAGTTATTTCACATGTTAACCAGTGTTTCAATAAAAGTATTCCTACCTGAAACACTAAGAAAATAGAAGATAAAAACATATTAGTCCTCATTTTAGGTGTCATATTTAACTGCTTAAAAAAATACAATTTAGTACAATCTTTGGCGATGTGAAGGTAATAATGACAAAATAAATCTTGAGGAAAAAGACTAAACTTTTTATTGACATTACTATCAACCTGCTGTCAAAGAATAAACAAAGACAATTGACAAGATCAAGACTAAAATGAAGCAAATAGCTGGTAAAATGAACACTGCTAACCTGTGATTTCATTTTCTCTGTATTCTTCTTCTCTTCACCTCTCTCCACAGTTTCTGTAAAGGGAGGACGCTGTATTCAGCTGTTAGAGACACTAAAAACACTTTGGATATTAATAAGACCAGACAAATCGCTCAGGAGATTGTAAAGGTAACGTTTGTTTTTTATATATTTTCAGAGCTGTTGTTGGTGGATTTTAAAACATAAAACACATTTCGCACTATATATCATTTCTCAAAATCACACTTTTTTTCCTCTTTAATTTTCAGTTTTTCCAACAATACAAACAAAATGAAAAGTGAAAATATATAGTTTTTGATACAATTACTCCAATATTGAGTAGAATTAGATAGAGAAAAAGAGAAATAGAGAAAGAAATAGAGCTTATTTCAAGTCATTTTTGTCTTGATTTTAGTCATTTTTTTCTTTTTAGTCAATTCAATGTTTTGTATTAAATTGTTGTACCAAAAACAAGGTATTTCCACTTGTTAAGATTTCACTTTTTGCTGCATAGTTACTATGTTTTGAATGCAAAAATAGATAACCAGAATCCACAGGATGCACCTGTTTTAAAATGACAATCATGTGAATGTGGGGCCAGTTCTCATGTCCCTGTTTGTCCAAGACTTGTCTGAATTTCGCTGTTGCCACGTGAACCGTAAACATCTGCCTTCCATCACAGGGAATGGGCTACCTGCACGCTAAAGGCATCGTCCACAAAGACCTGAAGTCTAAGAACGTCTTTCACGACACCAATAAAGTCATCATCACAGACTTCGGGCTGTTTGGGATCTCTGGAGTTGTGCAGGAGGGGAGGTAGGGAACTCCCACTCAGGAGGCTTAAAATCACCAGCTCAGCTAAAAGGCTGTTCACGCTGCACTACTATTACACTGGGGATCTGTTCTAAATGCTGAGTTCCACAGTGGCTCCAGTCCTGCAGACATCCATCTCCCTTGTCAGCTGTATTTATTTTTCTTTGCTTTTTTTTGTGTGTGTCCTCCTGATTGTACGTAGTAACTTCAAGCACATTCTCACTGCTTTTGAAGTACATGAACCTACAGTTTGCTAATACAGTAGTACAGTATTCAAAGTATTTTCTGCTCTGATTAATGCGTCTTTCCACTCCGTTTCATTCGTTACCAATAAACTGAGCCTTTATTTTATCCCCAGACGTGAGAATAAACTGAGACTTCCACACGGCTGGATTTGTTATCTGGCACCAGAGATCGTGCGTAGGATGAGTCCAGGTAACGAGGACCGCCTTCCCTTCTCCACTGCAGCAGATGTCTACGCCTTTGGGTAAGCTCTGCACACTTCCACAGATTTAGTTAAGTTCAGTTGGTGTTGCAAAGGGGCAGTAAATTTCTAGAAATGGGAAGTTAAGCTGGGGAATTTCGGAAATATTCAAAATTGGAAACTCTTGTGGGACTCTTGTGTCCAGAATGTTTTGAGTCTTGAGGAAATTTTTGGCCCCTTTTCAATATGCTGCTGCATTCCTGTAGCATTTTTCAGTCTTTCCACAATATTCATATATATATAAAAACTTTACCTCAACATCAACTTGTGAGAGATGCTTCCACACATCAGATGGTGAACATAAAATAAGAAAAAGCTTGTGAAAACATTAATACAACTGCATGAACAGAAATAGTGTTAATGTAGCTAAACTACTGTACAAATACTTGACAACTGATGTATACATTCTTGCATGGTTACAGGAACTTCCTATTTTATTAATATATTTTTATTTAATTACAAATTAAACATTAATACCATTATAGATCAAATATATTTACCCTATAATACTATCAAAACCTACTTGATGTTATAATGTTTGTGGGCTCAAATGTGTGGCTTCAGTAGTCCACATATTCCCGTTAATTCCAATATGTTCAGTTAATTCCCATGAAAAGTTTCCATATTTGGAAATTCTGCAAGAGTTGATGTTTACTTAGATTTACCATTTGACAGAATAATCCTACTTTTTGCCCTCCCCCCTTTCTAAGCACCATTTGGTATGAGCTCCAAGCCAGGGACTGGCCAATCACCAACCAGCACGTGGAGGCCATCATCTGGCAGGTGGGCAGCGGAGAAGGCATCAAGAAGGTCCTGGCCGAGATCAGCCTGGGCAAGGAGGTCACTGTGAGTCCAAACAACAAGACTGCAGCCGAGCGTGGCAAATAATCAACCAAATGCTCTCGTGATGCAGAGATATCAACATGTTGCAAAACTGTCCATAGTCCAGTGAGTGCATGACTCTTTTTGCCAGGTGTATTGACGCTCCCCCCCCCCTTGTCTCAGGAGATCCTGTCGGCCTGCTGGTCGTACGACCTGAGGGAGAGGCCGACCTTCACCCAGCTGGCCGAGCTGCTGGAGAAGCTGCCCAAACTCAACCGCAGGCTCTCCCACCCGGGACACTTCTGGAAGTCTGCAGAGTAGGTATCCCACAACACCGCAGGGAGCCCTTGTGAAGACACTGGACACTGAAAATTAAAAAAAAAACAAAGATTTTATTGTGTTATCTGCTGTTTCCTGGTGGTGAAATGTTAATTCCAAACTCGAGCAACAAAATGACACTGAATAGTTTTTTTTTCTGCCTCAGGGTTGGAGTTGGGGTTATATAGTCTTATGTAAAATAATCTAAAATAATAAATAGGTTTGAAGTATTACTGTTCACCAGATGAGTCGAATGCACTGTCACTGCTCCGTGGCAGAGTTCTCTATCGCTACGGTTACTTGTTCTCCAATGAAATGGGAATGTCGTGGTTTACATATATGAATTGTAAAGTTTAATTTATTCATCAAAACAACACGCGCAACTGAAAAAACACAGAGAAATAAGGTGTCACAGGGCATCTCGCTGTCTTATATATGTAGAATTTAGTGATGTAATAACCATCACCTAGCTGTAAGTAAAGGGGCATCTTGTGGTGTGAGTAGCTGTACAAAGCAGGAATCTACAAATTAAGTTTAATACCTACAAAAAAATGGTTTTGACAATTTTTTTCTGGCCTAAAAGTACAGTCATTTACATAAAAGCGTGTTTTTGCCGTCTCCATTTATGTTCCTCACCATTTCCCCGTCAGAATAATTTACCCACTTCCTGCAGCATCACACACCCATTCACACACAGCTTCACTTTCATACTATGCTTCTCACTTCTTTTCTGCTTTCTGCCTCTGATTTTCTTTCTTCACACATCTCTCGTCCATGTTTGCTCCAAAAACTACATACACTACTGTCCAAAAGTTTGGGGTCACTCAGAAATGTCCTTATTCAAGAAGATAACTTTAAACTGCTCATAAATACACTCTATACATTGCTAATGTGGTAAATGACTATTCTAGCTGCAAATGTCTGGATTTTGGTGCATTAATATCTATGTAGGTGTATAGAGGACCATTTCCTCTATACACTCAGTGTCATTGCATCGATGATGATTAGAAAACCCTTGATGCTATCATGTTAGCACAGCTGAAAACAGTTTATCTGCTTAGAGAAGCTAGAAAACTGGAAGCAAAGTTTGAAGGAAAAAGAACATTTCAAATACAAATCATTATTTCTAACATTGTCAATGTCTTGACTATATTTTCTCTCCATTTTACAACTCATAGTTGTCTGAGTGACCCCCAGGTTGAATGGTAGTGTACAACTATTTTATTTTTGAATAAGGCTTCACTATCAATCCATTGTGGTCAAATGCATTTACTTTGGTTTTCAGCTGAATGATTAATAGGAGAGTAACAAGCATGAAGACAAATACCAATAACTTCTAGACCTCAAATTACAAAATGAATCCTAATCTTTGAGGCTTAAACTCACACAGGCCGACTTGATTTTTTTTTAGCGTATGTTCTTTAACTAATCTACGTGTGCGTAATATCTTTCCTGCTTTTTAAATTGTGCTTTCTTCAACGTGCACTTTCACTAACCGTCTAACGTTTGTGTTTTCCTTTTTTGCTTTTTTTCTCTCTTTCTCTCTTTTTTTTTTTGTTTCTCTCCTTTTCCAATCTAGGTTGTAGCGGTCTCTCTGAAACATAAGCAATGCAAAACAAAAGCCTGGGTCTGCCTTGCATGCTCCTGAATCCTTAACTCTTACAGGATTGATCAAACAGCATTGCCTCTGCCTGAAACAGACGCTGCTTCCACTAATCCACAGTCTGATCTTCCATGTCTAACCGTGTTTTTTTCTTGTTCCGGGGGAAGAGAGGACTGGTTGGACCACACTTTCCCTCCTTTTTTTTTCGTCTAATATCTCTTTTGCCTTCCTTTTTTTATTTTTTGGGTTTTGTAACATCGTCGGGGACTCCTGAGGCTCGTGAATTAACCGGCTTTGTGGTGTCTGTGCTGAGAGCGCCTGGCGTGCTGTGGCCCGCTCACCTTTCTCTGTGCTGCTGTGATGTGGTTGTTCTTGCCGGGGCCCTGACCACATGGCTCTTTTTTTTTGTTTTTTTCCTTCTCTGAAACACGCACACACACACACACACACACACTGCTGGACATAGAATGGACCCTACTATTGAACGGACCACTTCATTTATCTGTGTTTTCCTCGAGGGTTCTGCACACGCTTGACAGGCCGCTTGAGTGATGTTCTCAAAACCAACTGCCTCTCAGCCCCTCTCCCTCAGTTTTTTTTTTTTTAAAGGTTGTGTGATAGCATGTGCTGAGATGTTCACCAGTCCCATGTCTACACGCAATATGCACTTTGTCAGCAGGAAAAAAAAGAAATCATGAATTTTTTCTTTCTTTTCCTTATTTTTTTAAAATTAGTTTAGTTTTTTAGTTTGGTTTTGAATACTCATATTTGCAGTGATATGCTCACTTGTATGTTGTCTTTTCCGAGTATAATCTGGTTAAAAAAAAATTATGATAAAATTCACAGTCGATTGGATGCGTTTTTTTGAGAAGTGAAGCGATATATTCCCTTCATCGTTCACAAATCCGCTCGGGAATAGAATAACGTTGGCTACTTCTGATTAAAGACTTTTTTTTTTTTTTTTTTAATAATGTCCATGCATTGAAGTGTAAAGTGCACCTTATGAGAATACGAGTTCTTTAGAAAGATCCTTCTCTCAAGAAGTCGAGCGATTTCATTCTCTGCGCAAAAAAAAGGAATAAAAAAAAAGAGATAAATCAGGAAACTGGCGCAAAAAGTGTCCTATATCTTCCTAAAACATTACCTCTTGTGCGCGCTTGTGTATACTGTTTGTAATTGCTGGCTTCAGTTGGTGTGCTTGTATTTATGTGGTGTGTGTGTGTGTGTGTGAGTGTGTGTGTGAGAGAGACTGAGTGAGCGTACTGTGTTGGAACACGTCAGGTCGGTTTTCGTGAAAGACTGCAGTAAACGTGTTGCAAATCCAATGGTATGTAATGTACATACATTATTTAATGTATAGCAAATTAACATGATTCTTCTAATATTTGTATAAACATTTTATATGTAAAAAAAAAAAAAAATACATCACAACATTTTTGAATAGGTACTGCTATGGCTATTACAGATGTGTATATATATTTATATTTTTTTTCATGTATAAAAATACTGTATAAAAGCTGTACAATTTTTTAGAATGGGCCAATACATGTTTTTTTATTATGTTGTAAAAATTCATATTTTTGTATTGCATGTGATTACCATTCTGTACACGCAGTTTCTGTTTTCATCCATGAAAGACAATAAAATGAGGCTTGTCATGTATAACGATGCAGTGGACACTTAATTGATGGACCTTACATTTACTTTAATAGCATCTTAATTACACATTTTAGCTTTAGTCATTGCAATGCAAGTAAATATGGAAATATAGGAAAATGTTACACAAGTGAATCGGGTGAAAAGGAATAAATAAGTGCTTGAACTAAAATTGTATTAGTGCAAATTTGAATCAAATGATGATTTTTGGTACCTCACTTGATGATTTTCATTTTCCAAAGATGGTTCATGGAGAAGGAGCAGACGCATCATCCGGGTACAGCAAGGTATGGAACTATTCCTTTTTTGCCTGTTTTTACAACTTTTTGAAACCTGAGATGTGGCCATTTTTCAATGAAGTGATGACATGTTTAATGGACTGAAGATCCCAGAACTTTTATATTTGGCTACATGTTTGAACATGCACAGTGCTTTATATTAAATTATTATTAAAACCTACTTGAGAATAACTTACTATAAATCACTCACCAGTAGAAATCAATTCTAGAATCATGTTTAGAGCTGCTTCTTGATTCTTGAAGCAGCCACTGTCATAAAAGCTGTTAAAGTGTCATTTTATTCTGACTCGGGCAAAAAAACAACCTATAGGGCATAAAGAGTCTGATTCTTTCAACTCCAATATTAAAGTAATTTTACCAGACATGACGGAATCAAGAAATGATTTAGACCAAAAAGTCACTTGTTTTAATAGGGCAACAAAAAGTTAGTCTACTTGCTGAACTGTTTCATTGCTGACATCAGTAACACAAAGATAAAACTAATATATTTGATTAACTCTGATCACCTACATATAAAGCCTTCATCACCTTGGAGCCTCTCTGGCCTCCACCCCTGGTCCACACAGTCCCACAACATTTCTACAGTTAAACTCTTCCCATGTTCAAACCCATTTTTACAACCCTAGTTTGCCTCTAGGTGGCATAAAGAGCCAACAGAAGGTAATAATAGTCGTCCTACATCTTTACATTTAAACCCATACAGAGCGGCACTCGGCTTTTCCTACAGTGGAGCTCATTTTCACCCTTTTTTTTGTGGCTCGTCATGCTTTCCTCATTTGTGTGCTGTGCAATATTCAGGAATGAAAGAGTCACCAAGGATCTCCTAAATCTGGCAACCACATGAACACGTGAGTTAGTCAGCTGAATGGTCTGGACCCCAAATTAATTATCACATATGTACAGACGTAAAAAAAATAAAATTAAAAATACATAAATGAAATAAAAGGACCTCAAAGTGTATTTAGATCGACTAAGAAACATGTCTTGCATCAGTATTGTCCAATTTTGAACATTGTATTCAATCTTTGAGGAGCAGAACTGTTGGCAACGCTTTATAATCTCCACATTTTTCACCATTCTGCTTCTGCAGCTTTTCACAATGATAAATCAATCATAAGGTTACAATGTGAGGCCTTGTGAGCTGTCAGTAACAGGAGAAATACTGCCGGCATTCAGTCCTTGAAACCTGTTTTCACTAAGGTTGCATCTGGTGTGTTGCTGTGACGAATAAGAGTGATGGATTGCTTTCTGTGTACTGGTATCAATCCAGACGAAAAGAAAAAGGCCTTGTATCCTCAACTGCTGATATATCGTAACCAAAAGCTCTTTGACTCCAACTGGTACTGGGTCACATGACCAGAATTTGATGAGAGGGAAACTTCCCTTCACTGGGAGGCCTGGCACAGAACAGCCTTTCTTTTCCTGCAATGGAAATCAAAGGATATGACAATTAGATATTTGTTTGTTTTAGATACCACATTTTCCCATTTGATAATTTAAACAATGCTCACTATAGCTCGTAAGCTGCTTCTAATCAAGTCAAACCTGTTTAACCTGTTAAAATACAAAAACGTTTGTTACAGGGCCAGTATTGAGTTTTATTTGCATAAAAAACCTCAGCTTTAACACTAAAGTATTTGTATCCATAGTAAAACACAATGTTGCATCAATATCCTTTCAGAATCTCTTTTTTACAGGATATATTCTTCATGTTCTGGCCAAATAATTGATCTTTGAACTCTCATCTCTCTCAATCATTCAACTTTGCATTGCACGTAATTTAGCTTACTTCAAGTTTTTTTTTCCTGATTTGGGTCAGTTTGGTCTTCTTTTAAGTTCTAAATAAAGTATTTTAACTATATTCGCTCTGTAACAGCAAAATAAATTGATTCTAACTCTTCTGTAGTCACCTCACATGTAAATTTCTTTTGATATGAGGTTTAAGTACTGTGGTTGCAGAGATATTCCATATTTAGTATCATTTTTAGCAGGAAACCTTGGAAAATAGGCCTGGAGCTTATGTGGTTAAATTATATTCACTTACGTCCAACACCATCACACATGCATCGCTAAATTTTGTAGTGATGTGTGTGTGTGTGTGTGTGTGTGTGTGTGTGTGTGTGTGTGTGTGTGTGTGTGTGTGTGTGTGTGTGTGTGTGTGTGTGTGTGTGTGTGTGTGTGTGTGTGTGTGTGTGTGTGTGTGTGTGTGTGTGTGTGTGTGTGTGTGTGTGTGTGTGTGTGTGTGTGTGTGTGTGTGTGTGTGTGTGTGTGTGTGTGTGTGTGTGTGTGTGTGTGTGTGTGTGTGTGTGTGTGTGTGTGTGTGTGTGTGTGTGTGTGTGTGTGTGTGTGTGTGTGTGTGTGTGTGTGTGTGTGTGTGTGTGTGTGTTAAAGAGAGAGAGTGAGACAGCTTTGCAGCAGCCATTTTGACATTTGCTGAGTGCACCGCTGCAACTGACAGCCATCAATTGAGCCTTGGGATTCTCCTTAATGAGGCTGTCCACCACCACATCCACCAGGTTATTTATAGGAGTGAAGGTATGGGATGGCCGAAGAACGGGGTCATAGGTACACATACACACACGCATGTACGTGCACATCCATCATAAGGCTAAATACACTACTGACATTGTTAATACTGACGAATGGGACTTTCCATCACTCAAGGGACTTTTGAGATGAAGTCATCTCCCAGCTCAGTGTTCACACTTCCTCTCACACATATCAGGCAGTTAATCAGTCGTCTTTAGTTGTGTGATCATACTTCATTCTATTGTGCAATAAACACACACGTTCAGCTTCATTGTGCTGTTCTCCCTCATTAAATAATATCAGCGGTGAAATAACTGGACAATAATTGGTGCTGTGTCGAAATAAGTAAACGTTCATCTTCACTGCAAAAACTGAAATCTTAGTAAGTGAAACATTTTGGTAGAATTAGTCCAATATTGAGTAGAATTATCTTATTGCACTGGCAGATCATTTTACTTATTTCAAGATTTTTCATGACATTAGTCCATTTAATGTTTTTCTTTTTAAGAAAATGTTAGTTTTATTTTCTTAAAACAAGACAAAATGATCCCAAATCAGGAAAAAGTGAAATAAGTGTAATAAGACAATTCTACTCAATATTGGACCAATTGTACCAAAAATAAGATGTCTTCACTATTTGTTTGCAGTGCATCAGTGGGCTACTGGCAGATCTATCTTATTTCAAGTTTTTTTTCCCAATTTAGGTCAATTTGGTCTTGTTTTAAGAAAAAAAGACAAATTCTCTGCCAGTGGAATGAGATAATTCTACTCAATATTGGACGAATTGTACCAGAAATTTTTTCAGTTTTGCAGTGTTCCTGCTTGGACTTGCTCTAAAATCTTTATTTGAGGTAGGTTTTGTTTGGTCAATCTGTTATTTTTGTTGTGATGAGATTATCTGAAGTGATATCTGTCATTTCCCTGATGAGGAGAGGTGACTGCATGATGTTGTTTTTTTTTTGCTTCCGTACCTGCAAAACAGGTCCTGTGAATTGCTGCTGTCGTCTGCAGGTATGAAGCAACTTGCCAAATGGTTAGTTTAGGTCTATACTCTGTTGTTGTTGTGGAAAGTGTGCCAGTTGAACAGCTATGACAAGATGCTGAGCAGCAGGTGCAAACTCACTGGAGAAACGGGTACAAAAAGTCACCAGGGAGACAGTAGCAGAGGAAACAAGAAGTGGAACTATATGCAACAAATCCATCTACGCTAAATCAAACTACTGACGTGGAACAGACCTCCTCTTAGATATTCGGATCTAAAACTGCTGTGAAGCTGCGCTGCAACAATTTCATGCTTCATGCGGCTGTTGACAAAAAAGTCGTATGACACTTAATAAACGTAGTCTTTAATTAAAGTCACATATGAGTAGTTGTGGCTTTGACAAAAATATGTATGACACTGAGAGAGTGAGGGCTGTGGGTCCTCGAACAGAAGACAGATAGTAACATCATGTGAGAGGGAGCTGAAATGAGAAGGCGTCTTTAGAAGCTTCTCAGCTTCTAAAACCGGACCTGTGAGAAGTTTCAAAGACAATTGTTTCCAAGCTAAAAAGAGCAGTTATTAGAATAGAATAGATCGACTGTCACGCAGCTGTGCAAATTCACAAAATTAAAGGTGTAACTTCCCTGAAAGGTGTGCAACACTTGGTTGTAGTTTATATTGCTTAAAGGTTTATTATTGTACTAAAATATATTCGATATTGCACATAAAATTTATTGAACAAAGGTGTAGCAGTAGCATCGCTGGAGGGGTTTTTTAGAAGTGTTTTTTTTAGGAAGGGAGAGGTCGGACTCATCTTGCAATTTCCACAACAATGCAAATCAGTCCTTAAACCTTAGCCTGAGGTATTCAGGATAAGTTAGTTGTATTCTCTATTATTATAGTTACAGCTGTGTTCAATAGAAAAGCAATGTGTTTAAAAAGTGAGTAAAGCCAAAATCCTTTTTTTTTATTTCTGTGCATTGGGAACACTGCTTTTTATATCCTAAATCAAGATCAAATCAAAACATGAAGAAAAATATGTCAATTTCAATCAAAGAAATGATGGTGTCAATCCTATTTATCACATACAAGGAATCATGGATCAGTTTGCATATATCAAAATACAAGCATGTTGCCTTATGCTGAACAGGAAATACCCTTGAAATGTGAGTTTCAAACAAGACCCCAAACACACCAGTAAATGAGAAGCATCTTGGTTCCAGACCAACAAAATTAAATTTCTGGAGTGGCTGCACCAATCCTGAAACCTTAATCCCATTAAAACTTATGGGCTGAAATAAAAAGGGCTTTTTCTGGGGCAAAACTAAATCCAGAGGAATTGTGAGGCTGAAATACTCATTCATACGTGCCAGAAGTTGGTTGACTCCATGCAACACAGATGTGGTGCAGTAGCTTTACTCACGATAAACACAATATGTAGATGCAGATGGCCGGAATGTTCACAAAATGTATGAATGGGAAAAGCCAAAATCCAAATTTTCATTAGAACTCGACCTGTCTTACACTACGTGACCTTCTCAGTGATCATACCTCACATGTTACTTTCCACAGCCGACAGATGTGTGGCCGATTGCAGAGTTGAACAGAATAACCAAAACCACTTCCTTTTCTTATTATAGTCCAAATGGAGAAGTAAGAACAGAAGACAGATAGATGAATATGCTGTTGATTTGAGTTTCCACACCTCACATCATCTCTCTTTACCTGCGGCACGCTGCACTTCTCGGAACTATATCAAGATCACCAACGACGTAAGTGACAAATTGCACCTTCTAATACACGCTTTTATTTTGAAATACTAAAACACACTTCGTTTTCTAACACATTTCTATGAAATCTTATACATAAAATTGTTTATTTTACATTAAGTGACAACGATCGTTTCTGTCTTTTATCCTAAAGATAAAAATGTGATAGTTTTGCCTGCACATGGTTGTCACTATTCAATAACATAAATGTGATGAGATCTCTATGGAAACCACTTTATTTGATATCTCTGATTGTTGAAGCTTCATATTATCTTCAGAAAACTTTTACAAAAAAATGTAGTAAACATTTGTCAGAATGACCAGGGAGAAAGATTACAGCAAGCAAAACTTTCAGTCTTCATTTAGAGCACTTCAAAAATTGTGGGTCAAATCATTCCAGCACTCTACTGCTAACAAAATATCGACAAATTGCTTATTGAAAAATTGCTTTGAAATCTTTCAAGGTTATTTTTTATAGAGTTCCCCCCTATATGATACAGGAAGCTGCTCTCCAGTCTAGATTTCACCGAACTGAAATGAGCAATTTATTTGCAGGTCATAATATTGAACTAAAAGCCATTCTATCCCTTTTCAGACACAACATGAAAGCCCCCAACATCCTTCGCCTGCTGTTCTGCATAGAAACTCTGGGGGTGCTACTGTGTGGAGTCTCTACTACTGAATCCTTAATGATTTCCTCGTCTCCTCCTGCCCAATCTCCAGGAGGAGTGAATTCAACTGAAGGAACAGGCCCCGTATCTAAAGCCAACAACACCACTTCAGTAATCAATAATGAATCAGTCAAAAAGTCTACCGGTTTACCATCACAAGGTTTACCATCACATCACAACCCCACCACCACCACCACCACCACCACATCCATTGATGCGCTTTCCAGGAAGGAATGTCGCCACGTGTTACTGTTGGCTTTAGGACTGGTCATAGTCTGTGTCATCCTGATGTTTTCCAACCTGCTGCTGTGCTGTAAGGTTTGCCAGCTGTGCAGCCACATCAAGACGCTGAGCGTCGACCCCGATGAGATCAACGGCTCTGATTACTGGCGGGAAACGGAGGGCGGAAGCAGGCCGGCGAAAGACGCCCAGCAAACCACCGTGTTGATGGTCGACGTCATTCGACCGCAAGAGGAGGCGACTGACAACGGCACCAAAGAAGAAGGAGAGAAGTTAATCGAGGCTGGTCAAACAGGAGAAGAGAACAAGAAGGAGGCCGGAGACGCCGCCAACACCCAGGAGGCTTTGGCAGGTGAGGATAAGGAGGAGTTTCTCGCCTCCTCCCCGAAGCAGCAAGAGAAGGAGACAGATTCACAGTCAGCCGGAGCTGGAGCAGCATCCTCTGAAGGCACAGAGGAAGCAAAGGAGTAGAGGGGCATACAGTTGTGATCAAAATAATAGCAGTGTGTTTAAAATGTGAGTAAAGCCAAAATCCTTATAATACATTTTATTTAGATGCATTGGGAACACATCATTTTATATCCTAAATAAAAAATGTGAAGAAAAATTTTTAAATTTTTTTAATTACTTTACAGAAAATTAAGAAAAATTAATATTAGGCTGTTCATAGAAATTGCAGTGTCTGCGGATCATGGATCAGTTTGCCTATATCAAAATATGAAGACTATTAAGAAAAAAATGAATATTAGGCTATTCAAAGAAATTATGGTCTCAGGCCTATTTATCACATACAAGGGATCATGGATCAGATTGCCTATATCAAGATACTTGAAAAGGTCATGTTGCCTTATGCTGAAGAGGAAATGCCCTTGAAATGTGAGTTTCAACAAAACGATGACCCCAAACACACTAGTAAACCAGCAGCATCTTGGTTCCTGACAACCCAATCTGTAAACCGTAAACCCATTGAAAACTGGTTGGGTGACGTCAAAAATGCTGTTTCTGAGTTTCTAAGGCGAAACTAACAAATTCAGACGAATTGTGAGGCTGAAATACCTGTTCATAGGTGCCAGAAGTTGTTTGACTCCATGCAACACAGATGTGAAGCAGGTCTCAGAAACCATGGTTATACAACTAAATATTACTTAATAATTTGCAGGAGTGCTAAACTCTACAGATTTTTCAGTTTATACAGTAAATATGTAAGTTTGTAATGTAGGCACTGCTATTTTTGAACAGCCTAATATTCATTTTTCTTCATATTCTGAAAAGTGGTTAAAAAATGACAAATTTTTCTTCACATTTTGATTTAGGATATAAAATTCAGTGTTCCCAATGCATTGAAATAAAACTTATTATAAGGATTCTGGCTTTACTCACGTTTTTAAACACACTGCTTATATATTGAACACGACTGTATGTCTGAGTGTTTCTGTGCAAAGTTTGTGTTTCCTGAGTAACTGTCTTCCATATTTCCTTGCACAGGAGTTTTACAACCCTCTTTTTCAAATGAAGGGTAATCTTTTCTTTCAGCAGCTGTATTTGCTTTTCAGTAAGTCACAGTAATTAAGTGACAACTGCATCTGCCACGAAAATCTGTCAAACTGAGCACCGAATGTTTTCTGGCTGAAAAAGATTGGTCGATACAGTGTTTTTTTCTGTCACTTGTGTGTTTTTTTTAATGTTGAAATAAACTAATGTTAGAATGCAAGTTTATGCAATTGTGTCAATTTGTATTTATAACATTTATGACCACTGGTGAAATGAAACCTCACTTTTAAAAATATTATTATAAAAATATAAGACATTTCCTATTTAGTTGTAGTAATGAGTATGCGTGTGTGTGTGTGTGTGTGTGTGTGTGTGTGTGTGTGTGTGTGTGTGTGTGTGTGTGTGTGTGTGTGTGTGTGTGTGTGTGTGTGTGTGTGTGTGTGTGTGTGTGTGTGTGTGTGTGTGTGTGTGTGTGTGTGTATATGAGAGAGAGAGAGATAGATCTGCTTGATTAGCAAGCAGAGAATGTGCCTCTCCCGGGCAGTGCCACTCAACTCTGAAAGAACGCTCTCTTTCACCTCGGCCAGTGCTGACAAAGCCGGACAAAAAAGCTTTTCAAAAATCCAACACGGGGTTGTTTCCGCCGTCTTGTGCAGATATTTGTCCATCTACTTACCCGTGACGTCATGATGAGTGTGCACCTTTCATTAAAAAGGTCTGAATAGTGTGTCCCTTCTCAATGCAGCCTCTGCTCCTGCTTCAACTTTGCATGCAGATGTGCTGGTTTAGAACTGGGATGCATTTAGAACTCACCTGATTCCTCAAATTAAAGTAAATTTCCAACATTGCACTACTTTTCTTTTTCTAGAGGAAGTGGGGATTTGACTTCTTTGGGAGGAAGTAAAAAAAATGACAAGAGCAAAGACAAGGCAAAAATAAACACAAAATTCATTCCACTGGAAGATAATTTTGCTTTCTTCATTTTTTTTTCTGATTTGAGTTAATTAGGTCTTTTTAAAAAAAGAAAAAAAAAAACAAGACAGAGGTTTTATTATTTCATTGGGCGGCTTTGTGGTTTGAGTTTCAGTCTAAGTGCTGGTTGCTACTGGACGTATAGGCAGTAAAGTACAGAAATAGGTGGACGAGGAAATAAAAAATGCTTTTTAAATAAATTCTTTGTTCAGTTTATGTGGCAAATGAGAAAAGTCCTGATTACACACAGAAGAACTCCAAAAGGTTCCAAAAATCTTATTAGGTGAAAATATCTTGTTTTTGGTGCAATTAGTCTATTATTGAGTAGAATTATCTTATTCCACTGGCAGATACTTTTGCTTATTTCAAGTTTTTTTTTTCATTTGGCTTAATTTGGTAAACATTTATTTTCTTTGGGAGGCTTTGAGGTTTCAGTTTCAATCTCAGTGCTGGTTGCTTCTAGATAGGCAGTAAAGTCCAGAAATTTCAATTAAATTCTTGACAAGCGAGCAGAGACAAATCCTTATTAAATACACAAGAACACACAAAAACTGAAACCTTATGATGAATATATATATATATATATATATATATATATATATATATATATATATATATATATATATATATATATATATATATATATATATATATATATATATATATATATATATATATATATATATATATATATATATAGTTAGACCTATCATTGGTGGATTTTAAAACTGCTTTTTTATTTTAATTTTACCTTTTGCTCTTTAAGTTTCAGTTTTTGGTACAATTTGTCTAATTTTTTTAAGAAAATGTTTTTTTCTGAAAACAAGACAAATTGACCCATATTAAGAAAAAAACTTGAAATAAGCTAAATTATCTGGCAATGCAAAGAGATAATTCGATTCAAAATTGGAACAATTGTGCCAAAAACAAGATATCTTCAGCTGTTAAGCTGCATTGTACTCAGCTGCTGTTGTAGCATAAATCAAGATTCTGTGGATTTGTCTCATTTTACATGTTTCGACCCTGAGTAGAAAATGAATAGAGATCACTGAGAATCATCTGTATCACAGCTGACCCTGTCCCTCATAACTCAAGGTAATAATAATGCATGGAAGACGTACAGCAATGCAGTGCAGAATGGAGAGTTGCCTTTATTGCTGCTGACAGGTAGGAAGCTGCAGTGGAGGACAATCCTCCTGCGATAAATCCTCAAGCTTTTTTTTTTTTTGCAGCAGCAGCAGCAGCAGCCTCTAAAACTTAGACCGGGGGAAAAATAACAACCAATTACGGCACAATTTCTTTGCTTTGTAAAAGGCTGCTTTAGAGAAGGATAATATTGATTTAGGTGAAAGCAGACTCATTTGCTTTGAATACGACCGACTGGAATCAGTCAATTAATCTGACAACGATAGTTGCTGAAGTCAATCCTGGAAGGTGCCCGGTTTATGGGGGATTGATGAGGAGTTTCCTGCTCCATTTCTCCCTATCCCTCCCCTCCCTCCCCCCACCACCCTCCCCTCCTAACACACACAACACCCCATCCCTCCCCGGCTCACTTCCACTGCACAGTAAATCCAGAGCCTGCAGTGCCTGACCGCGCCAAACCCAAAAGATCCATAAAGGAGGCAACTCTCGGCTCTTCAGAAAGAGGACAAAAGGAAGGACCGGGGGCGGCGAACCGATATAGGGATACCTCAGTAAAACCTAACGCTGGACAGGTGAGCCGGGGTCATATTCTATGAGGGGAATTAAAGCGTGCAAAAATTCACCTTCAGCAGCAGCAGCAGAGCAGCAGCAGCTGGTCCCGAGCTTGAAAGCAGGAGAGAGGAAAGAGGACGGCAAAAAGGAGCAGAGAAAAGTGACTGGAATGATAAGATGAGAAGGTGAGTTATGCAAAAATTTCATGATTCCTTTCTCTCTTTTTTGACACATCTTGCCACACCCTGCTTGAGCATAATACTGCATATTCAGCCTGGCTGTGTCTTTGCCTGCCTTTAAACGGGCTGATGCACTATTTCTCTGTGGAGTCATTAATAAAAGCCCCATCTAAGTGTACTGAGCTAGTTCTCCTCCTCTGAGGGCATGGGACTGACCGTCCTGACAACCGCTGACGACTGAACACACCAAGTGACGCCAAGGGAAATGACTACAGGGATTTCTTATTCCGCATGAACAATATTCGGGAACAGCTCAGAAACATCCTCTTACAGATTGGGTTCAATTACATTTACAGTGTGGCCGTTTCTAGAGCTGAAACGCCTGCAGTGTCAGTTGTGAATTCATGTACCTGCAAGGAACGCAGTGGAGCTGTGTGTGTGCGCTTATGTGCAAAATGTTTCTGTGTATGTGTGCAAGAAAGAGAAAGAGAGAGAAAGATTGTGTCAGAAGGTGGAGCTCTACGGTTTTATTCAGCACAGCTCTCTGCAGTTAGTTTCTCCTACAGACAGCAAATGTACATTCCCTGTGTTCACTATCCAAGTACACTGCAGGGAAACACCATTAATGTACTTACACCACGTGCCCTCTCGAGGTAAAAGGGGGATGCTGCATATGCGAAAATTTTAATCTTCTCCTTCTCCTTCTCCTTTCTCTTAGCAGGCATGAGCTGCTGAAGCTTCCCCCTAATGAGGCCCTGCTGGAGCTCCTGCTCGTGCTGCTGCTGGCGTCGCGCACCCTCGCCGTGTGTCCCTCTGTGTGCTCCTGCAGCCGCCGGCACCGGGAGGTGGACTGCTCCTGGCGGGGCCTGAGGCAGCTGCCTGAAGGCCTCCAGCACGACCTGCGCTCCCTCAACCTGTCCCACAACCGCCTTCATGACCTGGACGGACGCCTCACCCCGTACACCCACATGCGCATCCTAGACCTGTCCCACAACCGGCTGACCCGCCTGCCCGCCGGCCTGCCGCGCTCCCTCTGGCAACTGCGAGCCGCCTCCAACCGCATCCGGCTGCTGGACAAGAACGACACGGTGCACCAGTGGAACCTGCGAGCGTTGGACCTCTCCAACAACAAGCTGGAACGTGCCATCTTCATCAATAACACGCTCATCAACCTGTGCTCGCTCAACCTGAGCTACAACCATTTCTGGACCTTGTCCACCAACTTGCCCGTGCACCTAGAGGCCATCGACTTGTCCCACAACCTTCTCGTAAAGGCGCTGCCGGGGTCTCTGGACCGGCTTCCCAGGTTGACTCACTTCTACCTGCACGCCAACCGCTTTTCCACGCTGCCGTCCGGACTGTTCGACAAGATGACGTCTCTCAGACTTGTCACTCTGGGCGACAACCCTTGGGCCTGCCACCATTACGCCGACATCTCCTACTTGCTCTCCTGGACTCAGCAGACCTCTGCCCGTGTCCTGGGCTGCCCCTGCCACACCCAGCCCATCTGCGGCAGGACCGGAGGCTGGCACTTTGCCTCCTACAACCTACCTCCCTTGGCGGCGAGCGCACAGGAGATGAGTCCCGTTTCGGCCGAGGCCAGCGTCACCGGATGGTGGTACATGACTGTTTCGGCGCTGCTAACAACGACCAAGGAGACCTCTAGTTCATGGCACCACCCCTTCACAGTAGCACCCATCACCGACTGGTGGTCTTCCATGCCTCTCAGGACCACAGGCGCACCCCTAGCTATCAGCCACCTTTCTAGCTCAGACCACACGCCCTACACCGATTCTTATTTCACCACCGGCCCAGAGGAAGCCTCACCCGACGCCTTCTCGATTTCTGACCCAAGCCTCATCACTAAGACACCCATCGGGGCTGACGTGACACTCGCCATGGACCGGTTCATCACGACAGAAAGCTCTACCGTCCTAACGAAGAAGACAACAACTCTTCGCACCAGGAGCGTGAGGAGGCAAAACCAGTCCCCTCCCAGCGGCGTCAAGAGCGGCGTCCCGGCCCTCACCGCCTGCCGCTCTCTCCCTCTCCTAGGCAACCTGGGGCTTCTGCCTCTCATTCTGCAACATGTTTTTTGAACAAGTGTAGAAATGGATTTAGAAACAGCACACGTATTGTCGACAGTCGTAGCAGCGATATGTTAGTATGTAGCCGACGAAAAGGACATTTACGATACAAAGTAGAAGCTTTACGATCATCTGCTATCCTGATGCTACATTTATAAATCATAGGTCAGAAAAAGAAAAAAAAATGCTTTGACTTTTCTACAGTTGTAACACTTTTTACAGGCCACCCCTCAAATGACATTGTAGAACAATTGTAATGAATACAGCTAAGCACATGATGGCACTATACATTCAAGTACTGGTTTTGTATGAATGGAGTCTGCTGCTCATCTGCAACTGCATCAGTACCTGTTTGGTATATATTCTGGCCCCCATTATTTTTTTGTGCATGTTTTCATCCTATCCTTTTTTTTTTTTTTTTTTTAAAAAACAACAAAAAAATGTTCGAAATTACTCATTGTGATTATTTTTCCTATTTCAATAGATGCTGGCCTGCTTGCATCGCTGTAATAAACCAGAGGAGAAATGTTTTCTGGTGACAGGAGATTCTGTGGGAACAGACGACGTTGCGTCACCGTCTTTAACAAACTCCTGGTGCCGAATGCCGCTTCTGTATTTTGATCACATCTCAGACTTAAGTGTCCTTCATGATTCAGTGGTGCTCGTGAAAATTATCTGCATGGTGATCGAACGTTCCAGGAATGCTAACCCACTGCTATGTCGCCACAGAGAGCATTAAAGCACAGACGTTTTCTGAGCTTATTTATATGAAATGTTAAAGATATTCAAATCTTTGCCATTTAAGTATATCAGCCATGTACCAGCCTGCAGATTTTTACATTTCAGTAATATGTTTGCGAACGGTACCAAAAGGACAAAAATGCCAAAACAGTAAGAAATGCATTCAAGCAAGATGTATTTCATACAGTGGCCAGGAATAAGTTTTCTGTTGGGTATGTCTTCAGGCAACTTCTGTAAATTTAAATAAAATTGGCTCAGTTATATACAACTTGGTCATTGTTTGATTTTTTTTGACTATTCAGCAACTACATCTCTTATCATTATATTGCATAGGTGCTTCTGCCAGTGCTCATGGGAACCTTCAGTTCATTCAGATGTCATTTGCAAGCACAGTAGAGTGTTTATTTTGGACGTTGGTATATCGCAGGAATATTTGCGGAGCATAAAAGTACTTATTCCAGCCAAGACCTTGCTTCACATTTAATCACAAAATGGAAACTGCCCAGTACAAACACAGTCTTATCAGTGGGTAATTGAGCAATCACTCACGGAAATATCGTGTCTTCCTTTTTCTCAAAAGAGCAGTAGGGGAAAAAAAAAAGAATCAGTTTTGCATTGTGAAGCAGAGCGGAAGAATGCATGCGTTCTGTATGACCTCTAAAGACATCTTGAAGAGAACTGAGAAAAATCTCACTTACAAGAACATCTGTGACACCAGAGAAAAGCAGGGCTCCCTCCTGGAACTGTGTAACATGGTAGCAGGTGACCCTGTGGTTCAGCAATGTTAGCCCCTCACACCATGGTAGGCCATGGAGCAAACCTGGATAGCTAAAACAGAAAGGAGAATTAAATAGAAAACATACTCTGTTTTATAAAAGAGAGAGACATAGACAGATGGTTGATGAAACAGGGAGTAACATTCCATTCTCAAGGTTTATTGGATAAAAAAACAATGAGATGAAAGTCACAGAGTGTTTATAAAAATAACAGATTATTTTATCTGAACACCAGCCTTCATTCATATCATATCTACAAAAAAGAAAATCTTGAAACACCTGCTGAATAAATTCTGTGTATTTATAGATTAGAAGCATAAGCCAAAACTGAAAGAAAGCTGTGGTCGGTGTGCTGTTTATTTATAAGCACATCTCAAGTTAGCCTGGTTTTCATTTTTTCATTTTATTCATTTCTCCCCTCCAATAACATTTTCTCTCTTATATTTATTAATATTATATTGTTCTTTACATGAGTTTACTTTTCCTATTTGGTCTGAATTTTAATGAAATAAGTAAAAGTTCCCTTTGATATTACTAACAACGAATGAGAAGAAGTGCTACATTAACCTGCTGATTTTAATGTGTGTGTGTGTGTGTGTATATATATATATATATATATATATATATATATGTGTGTGTGTGCGTGTGTGTACCCGCCTCCCTGCTGTAAGTGCAGAACTTTAAAACACCCTTTCAAAGTACTGCACTGTAGGTGCTAGTGAGCTGGCCTTCTAGCCAATTATTTCCTCTGTAGAACACAAAGTCATGTCAGATTTCTCTTCTGACTTCTCCTAATAACTGACAAGGTGTAGAAAGCTAGTATCATTTACTGCTGCCGTGCCTCCCCCCTCTTCATCTTTCCACCCGAGCTTGTTTTGAGTGAACTGCCTTCTTTCTTTCTTCCAGCCACACTCAATAAGACTCACCCTCGGTGCACTTCTTTGTGCCCGGCAACCCTTGTTGTCCTTTTGTCATCTCTCATATATATTTATTTAATTCACCATCAGCTTTATAGACAGACAATGGCATTTAGATACGTTATGGTCATTTTCAGTACAGACATCCACCACTGCTGAAAAAGCCCCCGTACAGAGCATCATTTCAGCTGTTGCCATTACAGTAGCCTGTGGTTGTCAGACAAAGACTGTATCAGAGGGAGAGGCTGGGGTTCACTGCAGGTGGTGCTGCACCGTATTAAGCTCACCACACCTAAAAGGTATAGACAGACCTGTCACTTTGAACCAGCCATGAACACACTCGACAATGACACATAAACACAGATGACATCAGTTCCCCTTGTGATTAGGCCTGAGCTCCATGTGCCCTCTTGTGGTGGTGGGACAGAAATGAATGTTTATCCCAAAATAATAGAATCAAAGTCCACATAATGACAGAATGTATTCTTCAGCAGCACACACCAGGCCCCTGAAAGAAACTAATCTTGAGAACCTCTTAAAACTGTTGATTTTATTTTGGAAATTACAAAAAAAGCTTCTCTGCTCAATCATATTAGTCTTATTTTGTCCTATGATCTACTTCTCCAGGTCACTGGCAAACCCAAAAATGAGGGAACAAAAACAGACAGTGAAGGATGAAGGATAATGCCCTCTAGAGACACCTTTTCCTCACATGAGAGGGGATAATTACTGTAGATAACAAGCAACCTGCAGGCCTAATGTACACCTAATGCAACGCCGTAATTGTAAGAGTGTCGCAAGAGACCCAACGCACGATTTCACAGAGAGAGGCTTTTCTGAAATAGCGCTGGTACCAGCTCATAGATAAAACAATGGCTGCCAATTTGAAACCTCCTTTGAGCCTGCGTCACGATATCAATTGTAACCCGGGAATAAGGCTGGTACCCGACCAAAGGACGCTCAAATGTTGCAGATAAAAGTTTATCTGATAAACCTAATCTGTATTGACAGATCGCGTCTATATGCCAAGGCTCACCCCCTCCCCCCACCTTCCCATCTCTTTGAGCCAAGAGCAATGTTTCCCAGTCCGGGCACCGATCGGCTGAAAAAAAGAAATTGTGTAGGAATCTGGAAGAAATAACAAGGCGTACTCCAGCAGCCGGAAGACTGATGAGACAGGCAAAATTCAACCCTGCAGCGTAGTGAGGGGGGGAGCTGGGGTGGGGTGTGGGGGGGGGGGGGGGGGGGGGGGGGGGATACGGTATCTCTCGCTCTCGTCTCAATAGCACAGATGAGGCAAGGTCACTCGTTAAGGTCACCGGTTGCGGAATCGGAAGTGGTTGGCAACTGAGGGAATGAGTGGTGGCAGCCAGTTAGGGTTTGAGGAGGAAAGGAAGAAAAAAAAAGGCTGGTGGAAAACAAAGAATGAGCCAGAGGACAGAAAGAACCACTTAGCTGGTGTTGTCCAGAGAGGCCTGCTTACCATTATTAGCCTCTGGAAGAGAGTGTCTGAAGCATAGAATGCCGCTCGCAAACAAACTCGGAGAATAAAATTGGGTATAAGAGTTCTTCCGGCTATGAATCCATAGGCAGGCTTTTTTTTCTTCTTCTTCTTTTTCTTTCTTTTTTTTTTTTTACAGTCTGTCCTTATAGCAGCGACGAATGCAGCTGCGCGCATGCATGAGTGCGTCTCAACGCCGTTTTAAGTGAGGAATCTTGAGAGGGCGCGCTCTAAATTTGCATGATAAGCCCTGCATACTCAGAGAGCGTGGTGCACAGCTGTCCCGAGGAGGATTTTCAGCAAAATGGGCTTCAGTATGCAGAATTGTGAGCTCAAAAATCAAGCCCACTTCAGGAACAATGAATGCAGCCCAGGACGGTTGAACTATTCTATTTTCTTCACCAGTTTCCTCTGTCTTGATGAAGGTCTTCATAAAAGGCCAACATGTACACATCTTCCCTGCCTGTACAGGTGATAGGATGGCTCCTGGCGGCGCGTCATCATCCGTAACACACAGCTCTCCACGGAGTCGTACAAAACAGCAGCCAGAACATTCCAGGGAGCAGCGGGGGCACCAGCTTATCTCCCAGCCCAGTGGAGCAGGTAAATGACGTCGTCATCATCCGCTGGCGTTAGAGGCCTGATTGGCCTAAAGAGCCTCACATTCAAAATGGTCCTTTAATACTGAGTTGAAAAAAAAATGAAAAAGAAATGCAGGAACTTGTTTGAGCTGAAAAACAGAATGTTTGTAGTTAATTCTGGAAGAAAACAGCCTCAGTTGGACCTTCTGTTCACTGCAGTATTGAGTGATTTTATTTTGCATACTTTATAATACCCAGGGGGACAATTTGATGATCCTTTTGGGGCTATTTTCGGGTAAATTGAAGCTTTCGTGTGGTACCCTGAGGCGTATTTGAGCGCCGAGTGCATGGGAGTACTTGTGAAGAGCTTTATAAATTTTTAGATATTTCTAAAGACAATATTTCAGTTTAATTTCTATCTACCTGGAATGTTAGTGGGTAGCCTCTGGCTCTTCTTAATTAACTCATCTGTGTAGTTACAGAAGGCATAATGGAGAGAGAGAGAAATCACTCATCACCAGAACATCCTTCCTACTGATCTGACTTCAAACACTTTCTCTATGTGGCAACAAAGGTACACATTCCCAGTAATCCTGGCGTATCGCGATCAGTCGACAAGCTTTTTATAAAAGCACCTTTGGGGAAACGCACAAACGTTGAGAACAGAAATGGTATTAATTAAATTCATCTGTTTACTGTTCAATAATCCTTTATGGCTGAAACAGACTTTTTTTTTTCTTTTTTATTCTGAATTATTCCAGCCAAGATGAAAGAGCAGGTAGGCCGCAGTTTGGTGGGTGGCTAATTCCTGAAATAGGACTGTCAATTATGCATGTTTCTATCTGGCTTCCTCCCTGCGGTCTGAGAGGTGCTTTAGCAAAGCAGGAGCAGGAAAGAAAAAAAAAAAAAAAAAGGAGGAGAGGACACTAGAGGGAGACAATTTGTTCAACATTCTGCAGCCTTCTCCACGGCTCTCTTCTGGATGTTTGCATTTTTCTTGTAATAAGCCCTCTAGAGAAAAGTGGAGATAACTCAATCCCACGTCGATCAATATAAAATCATTCGCAAAATCCGGAGGATAAAATTAAGAACATCTCGAGAGTATTTGAATAACACCCACATCAAATTCAGGATCTGATTCGTGATTGAAGGTATTTACCCTGAGCTCTCTTTTAGTGTTGGATTAGTACTACTGGATTCTTTCGCAACGCTCAAAACACATGTGGTGAGCCTCTGTGAAACTTACAAAAATTCTGATTCACAAAGTAAAAAATCCTCTTAGACTTTAGAATCGACTTACATATTAGTGCTGGGGGTCATTTATTGCCGTGCACACACAACATAAAGACTAAGAACTGTAGTTTTGTGTTGCGTGCACGTGTTATATATCAGAATCTGTGTGGAGAAAAGGAGCCGTACGGGGTCCGGGAACAATTTCTCCAGAGTCAAGTGAAGATTCCGAGGGTGCAAAATGATTACTGCAACAGGAAAAAAGGATGCCTCTTCTCAAAACAGCGTCTCATAACACTGTCAGCGTCAGCGGGTCTGTTGCTTCTCTCACTTTTCTTTTTTCCCCTCAGCTCTTTCACACACTATCAATTTTTACTTCTCTCTCAATGCCCAAACCCTCCAGTTTTCATGCAAAGGCTCGATTAGTTACAAGCCTTTTTTTTCAGTTTTTTTCCGGCTCCCCCCGCTCTGTTGAGACATGGTTCATCTTTCAGCGCTGAATGCAGGATGCAATGACACAAACTACGCTTTCAGAAAATCTTTCGTCTGGAGTCAATTTTAAATTAGAGAAAGAGTTCAAAGCATGCAGGATACCAAAAAAAAAAAGGAAAATGCATTTCTTCAAATTCTTCCTCCACTCATTAATTAGATTGCCTACAACAGCTGTCACCTGTGTGATCAGAATCACTATATGAATGACGTTCATGCATGCTTTGTAATAGAATATGGTAACCTTCCTCCTTCCTCCTCATTCTATCCTAATCACTCAACTGCTCCCAAAAGCTGTCAGACCTCATGAAGTTTTTTGGGGTAAACATTTTAGGCACTTTCATCAGGCAGCCGGTGGCTGCTCGGATTAAAGGAGAACACCGCTCAATTTGAGAAAATCTATAAATGTTTCTCCTTCAATCTGTGTAAAAAAAAAAAAAAAAAAAAAAAAGAATCTTGAGACCTAACACCTCGCTGGTGAAATACGATACGCTCGACCGTCCTAGAGCTCGAGATAAAATTGCCTGCTTTTTTTTTGTTGTTGTTTTTGGTTCAAATCTGGATCACGACCCTTAATCAGATATTGTAAAATGGCAACACCATTTCTTCCGTGTTTGACTTTGCTCTCAGAGAACAGAGAGATGATAACAAGGCCCGAGAAAGATGATAAAGGCCATGGTAACAGTGTTAAAAGAAAGCTTGAATAATTCACCTAAACTGTGAAAAAGCCGGGACTCCAGTGTCTTTATTTGAGCAATAAACAGAAGTTGCTCTTCATGTGTTAAATCCACTGTGATACTCCAGCACCTTTAAAGCCTGTTGTTCCTCACATATTCCGCATCAATTCATCACCTCCGTCACTCTTCTCTCTCTCTCTTGCAGCTGCATGTGAATTTTCTTGCACAGCATGTTCTGGAGGACACCGCCACACTTTTTGACAGCTTACAGTAAAGTAATCTTAAATGTATCACCCAATGCCACGGGACAGAACAACAGCGGAAAGACAGTGGAATAAGTAATAGCCTTTCGCGCGGGTCTTCATATTTACATTTTTTCTTTGACAGCCCCTGCGATACAAGGAATAGCCGCCGATTGCTTTCTGTACGTTTGTTTCAAAAGATACTGACAGATGAATCGTGGAGTGTCCCCTAACTAATGACATAGTTTCGGCTGTTAGAATGTCAAAAGTGTTGTTATTTGGGTTTTATCTAAGTCATTGTTTCAAAAACATGCTGCCTGGCTAGATAAGAGATTCCCTCTGGTAGTGCCCTAAACAGTCAGCACAGACAGGCCTATTCACACAACTTCAGTGAATGTGAATAATAGAATAGGATCAATAGAACGGGATCACTAGATAGAATAGCAGAGAAGCTTGGGAGGTTTTTGTTGCATGGATTCTCATGCTAAAATGAATGAAAACTGAATTTATATGGGATTAATTATGTGAGTGCTGTGAGCAGTAATCTGGCATGGTTACAAGATTAATTTGAACATTTTTTTCTTATGTTTTTTTTTTTTTATCTTTTGATAGAATACAGTGCAAATTATGTACACTAAAACGTGTTTTTCTCCCACTGCAACGCTCATAGATGTTCATTTATTGATTCTTTTCTTATCCTGCTTCTTCTTCGGGGTCATGAGAGGGCAGCACCGGCTTATCTTCACATACATTGTGCAGAGGGCCCTGTTGGCAGCTCATTACAGGTCATCTACATGAAGAGATCCATAATGACTGCACTATATGTACAGATACCGTGCTTCATTGATCCCCATAGGAAATTATTGGATTTGATTATGAATATAGCTGTTATAGGCCGGGCTACAGGGTCAGCTTAAACACAGGTTTGATAACTCAGGAGGAGACATTCTCCAATATCAGATATCCTCTTATGACTTTGAACTTTATATTATAAAAGTGGATCCTCTGCATATTTTTGGAGTATATTTGAAATGTGATGTTTTACCATATGGATTCATCAGTGGGAATTCTCACTGTAGCGCATTTGAATTAATAATGTACATTACAACATTGATAATTAATACAAGCGTTCGTTGCCGGTAGGTAATACACACGGCTCATGTTTAAAGCTGTGAAGTTCTTTAAGACATTAATAAAAAAAATTCAAATGCAGCAACCAAAAGTCTAAATGGAAAAATAAAAAAAAACATAAAAAAACATAGAAACATTCCCCTTTGAAATCATCATAACCTTCTATACAACTCCAGAGTGTCTAAAGATAAAAAGATAGAAGATTGTAGAAGAAGAAAAGAAGATTGTGGAACTGGTTATATTGAGTACTTAGTATTTAATTATTGATACATCATAAATACATTAGCATGCTTTCTTTAACTGTTTAAACGTCACTTAATTTTCAATTGGGGGTTTTATATATATATTAGCTTATATATTAGCTTCTCTCTGTCATTTTTAGTGTCTCTTTAATGTAGTTGTGACATCACACTTTCACAGAAGTCCTAACAGCACATTTCAAAGCATGGTTTCGAGCATTTTGAAACACTGGGCAGTATTTATCTTGACCTTTATGCAAATCTCACTTTTATATGGGACCTTTATATATTTTATTATATATTTATAACATAAAAGTTAACTGGTGTGTTATACTTGCAAGCACCTCTCAGCAGAATGAGCCATAACATCAGGTTCATTTTCAATATTTAACATGCACGTTTTTTTTCTGCTTTCTGGGGGACTATATTGCACGGCGGAAGAATATAATTGCGATTGTAATAATAATAATAATAATAAAGATTGCGCAGCTGCTTTTGCAATGACAAACACTACTAATTACGAACAATTTCTTGAACGTTATATACATATATATATTTTTTATTTTTTTTTTAATTATCATAATAATATGTGTCCACTGGTTTAGAAGAGCAATAAGCCACTTTCACCTCTAGTGGCTTATTGCTTAATTAAATGACAAATCGGAGGATTGGTTTGCAGATTGCCTGAATTGACGTCAATTGGATTGGTTAGGTGACAGAGCCAGGCTCCGCCCCCTGTGGGCCAAGGTAGAGCACGCTGAGAGAGAGGGAGGGAGGGAGCAGGGGGCTGAGCTGATCCCACGTGTGACGCTTTCATTCCCGGCTCAGTAATATTCTCATAGCGGGGCTTTGCATATCTCCTGCCGTATCTGTGTGTGTCTGTCACTGTTACTGTAGTCCCAGCCTATAGTTTTGGAATAGATAATGGAAGGAGACGGGAGTCAAGCCACATCCGGAAGCCTAAATGATTCACAACATGACCCGGGGTAAGAATCTTTTTTTTTTTTTTTTCTAAATTTAATCCTTTTTTTTCCTCGCTCCGACTCTCTCGTGTTACAACATCTTGGAGAGGACTTCGACTGCCGTTTTGGCTGGATTCATCCCCCCCCCCCCTTAACAGTACGCACTTCCAACCGGGGTCCGTTCTCCAGATGCAGTTTTACAGACCTCAGCTTTTGTAGCGAGTGTGTCCTTCCACCGCCGCCGCCGCCGCCACCACCACCACCTCCCCCTCCACACACACACACACACATATACACACACACATACACACACGCACAAACACTTGAATGTAGCCGAGAGATAGAGCATAATTACCAAGCGCGTATGTGTTTTCACAGTCTTCCTTTAGCCTTTAAGGTCGCTTTTAGAAGTAGTTAGTCGTCAAAATGGCCGAACTGACATCTGGACTCACTTCTGTTGTGTTTTCCCCTTACAGTAAAATGTTTATCGGTGGCCTCAGCTGGCAAACCTCACCAGGTGAGACTGTTATTCCTCTTTAACACACCGTGTCCAGTATTTCTTGTTTTTTATTTATTTATTTATTTTTATTCCTTTCGGTCGCTGTGACTGAGTGCTGCTCGTTGTAGCCGCTGCTGGCGGGTTTGTAATGTGCGAATGTGCACTGTGCAGTACAGTACTGTCTGTATGGGATATCTCACTAGTGTGTGCGCACGATGTTATTTTTGATCTCCGTCCATCTGAAGTCCTCTATTCGACCCCTATGCGCATCGCGGGGTGTTCTTTTTTTTCCTTGGGAAAATATTGCAGTGACAACAGCATGCCCATATGTTTCTGTAATAATAATAATAAAAAAAATGACCCGACATATTTTTCCCCTCTATCCACAGACAGCCTTAGAGACTATTTTAGTAAATTCGGAGAAATAAGAGAATGTATGGTGATGAGAGACCCCACGACAAAGCGCTCAAGGTAAATATAGAGGCTTTTTTCCCTACTTTTCCTTCCCCAGTGCATGCAGCGATATCGCTCACTTTGTCCGTGTTTAGTGTTAATCCAGCGTGCATGTGTGTTTCTGTGCCCGTGCCTGTGTGCGTGCGTGCGCGCGCGCGCCTGCGTGTGGTTTCACGGCAAGCCAGATAAGCTTAAATGCTCACTGCTGTAAAGCTGCGGCCGAATGCAATTTGACATTGACTTTGTGACTGCACCGCAATGTTGGTGTGGTGTCGTCTCACACTGTAACATGCCGAATAATGATCAGCGGCGTCCTCACTTTCAGTTTTCAAATCCGCCACAGGACGTCCACAATCTGAATTATTATCATTCTCGAAGGCAATATTGGTGTAGTAATGATAAGGTCATAGGAATATTATGTCTAGCCGTTAACCAGTTTGTTGGTATATGCCTATTTCTTCTTTTGATTATATTTGAAAGAATAAAAAAAGCAATATTTTTTGCAATTTTAACGTGTTTGTTGTTTTTTTTTGTCTTTGTGTCTTTGTTTTGCAGAGGATTTGGGTTTGTTACGTTTACAGATGCTGCCAGTGTAGATAAAGTCCTAGCTCAACAACACCATGAATTAGACTCAAAGACGGTGAGTTCATTTTTGATTTATATCAGTGTTTATTTTGTGTTGTTTTGTGCATCCATTGTGCCATTGGAGACCCCCCCCTGTGTTCCGGACTGTGTGACTTTTCGACCTCATTGGGGGGGGGGGGACACCTCTTAGGGTCAAGGTCACGGATGAGGGATGAATGTATGACGGTTCTTTTTCAACACGCTCGAGTCTGGTAATAAAACGGCAACTCTATATGTTCACTTTCACTTTGCTGGATGAATTGGGCGGACACGCCCCCCTTCTTCTTCTTCTACTTCTTCTTCCTTTTGGCTGCAGCCACATGTGCAGTATGTGCACATGGCTCATGTTCCACTGTAGGGCGTGCTGCCTCGCTGCTGTTTGACCCAGCAAACATCGCATTGTATCACACCTGATGCACTGATACTTAATATGAGACGGGGGGAAAAAACAAACACTTCAGATCCGTATCTCTAAACTACATCAGGATAAATCAACCCATTTCTTTCCAAAAGCAAATATGATATTTAAACTAATTGGTTTTGTGTAAATCAGATTTATTTTATGAATGTAGCAGCGTTACAGCAATGCACAACCATAATAAATACAAGTTTAGTTATTAGGGCCATCTGAATGGATCTACATAAATGAGGTAATTTATTCGCAAATGCCCACTCAGTCGTTTATGAAAAGGTTTGAACTTTCTTTTTTTTTTTTTTTTGGAATTTGCCTGCGGATGAATAATTAAACGTTGCGAGTCATTTATTTTTTTTTTTTTGAGAAATGTCTGTAAGAGATTGATTAGATCTCCCGGAACTCAACTGGAAGGATGAACGCCGTTCTTTCTTTCCAAAAAAAAAAAAAAAGATCCCCCCCCGCCGTGTTTTGATGACAGCGGAGAGAACTCTCTGACACGTCTCCGATAGGTGTTCGATTGCGTTGAGATCCGGCGTCTGCAGGCGGATATGGGATATAATTTTCATATTCAGCGACCCCGCCCCCCCACTCCCCCTTTCCCCTCCTGCTCTGTGTATGGAAGAGACCACACCTATCAGGATAGACATGCTTTATCGTAGGATGAAGCCAGGGTGATCACTCAGAACAACTTTTGTATTGATTTGCAGTGACCCTTCCAGCTAAGGGGACTATAGGGGTCAAGTGTCCAGGCCTGTACTGTTCTCCCGGTGCACAAAACACATGCACTTGCCCACTTGTCGAGAATATGGCAAAGTATGACTCATCTGACCGTATCACTTTTTTTCTCTGTATTTTTTTATTGCAACACTGAACTTTCAAAATGTGCATTTCATCTTTGCAATAAGGGTATTATACACTGCAACCCTACTGTAATATCCAACTCTGTGTAATTGTTGGAAGACTGTTCCTTTGTCCTCCATTGACGTACTCAGTCACCTGATGAAGAGTTGTTTTCTGTTTTTTCCTCTGTAGATTAGTGCCCGTCTTTTTTTTTTTTTCTTTTTACGTTTTTTTCCTTGCGAGCCAAGTCGTTTTTTGATCTTTTCTCTCGTCGGCCTGAGACAAAATCCGAATCAACTGGTCCTGCCCTGCATTTGTGTACATGCCACAGAGCCTGATTGGATATTAATTGCTTAATTGCACCATGCAGCGCGCCTGTGTGGAGGCGTCTGCATTCGTTACGTTCCTCCCCTCATTTATACGGGTTTTTCCTTTAATTTGCCACCTGTCTATATATATATCGAACTGTGATTTCTGCTCGGTAGGCGATATCCAGACATACAGAGTTTTCAGAAATGAAATAGTGCGTTTAAAGGGAATCTACTGTGTGTGCTACTTTTGACTTTGAGGGTGTTTAATTTAAAAATGACAAATTGATTGTATTTCAGGTGTGTCAGTGTGTATTCTGAATTCTCTAAATTCGCACAGGATATAGCAAGTAAAGTAAGTCTAAAGATCTGGTGTTATTCGTTCTTTTTTCCCCCAACTCATTTGGAATAACAGAGTTTATATTAAGAGTAACTGTCTGTCATTTTGCTCACCAAAAGTTGTTTAGATTTCTCTAAATTGTTCTTTCCTTACAGCACACATTCCCCTCTGTACTCCAGCACGTCGTTACATAAAGCATTATTAACAACAACATATTCCTCGTTTGACAAGAAACACGCTCGCTCTTTAGCTGCTAATATCAAAATTTTAAATTAAACAATTTCAAATGATTTTTGCAGCCCAAGGGGGGGGCTCCATCCCTCCATCCCTCCATCCCTCCATCCCTCCATCACCCTAATCCACACCAAAGCTATTTTGTCTTGTTTTCCAACAATAACAGCCCTTCATTGTATTTATATATGAGCTCAAATGTGAGCCACTCATTGCTGACAAAACTGTTGGAAAGTGGATTTTACTTTATTCTCCTTTTGCTTCTTTCAACTGACCCATTTGTTGTAACGTGGTTATTTGAGATTTCTGGCCAGTGGCTTTTACTTCTCTAAAGGCGCTTATGTGTTTAGTTAGTGTACTATTCTAAAATTAGTTATTTACCTGAATGAAAGACACACATTCCTTTGAAAAAGTATTAATAATACTAAGTCAATTTACATTATAGGCTTGTAAATATATGGTGTGCATGTGAGACTCATTAAAAGTAAGTAAGACAGACAGGGCAAAGCTTACATAGGTGCAGGTGGAGCCTCTGCTTGAAGAGCTAATGATACAAATATTTGATCCAGAATCTAGAGCGGCTTGATAATTTCAAAGTAGGCACTTTGAATGAACAGCTCTGTGACAGCTTGACAGTGTATGTGTGTGTATGTATATATATATATATATATATATATAAGGAAAATATAATTTCAACATTCAAGAGTGGGTTCAGAATCTCGCCATGAGCACGGGGGGAGAACAGTGGCAGCAGGAAAGGGTTAAATGTCCTCGTGCACTTTTTAGTTATTCCGTTAATCTGTTGTTTGGCTTTAACCCGAGGACTTTCTGCTCATATGTCTTCATCCCTAAATACTTGTGTGTTGCAACTGACTTATTTGGATCAAGAATAGTTTGTTATAAACATACAGCTCTGAAAAAAAAGAGAGACCACTGCAAAATGATCAGTTTGTCTGATTTTACAACTTATAGGTATGTGTTTGGGCAAATGGAACATTTTTGTTTGAGTCTATAAACTACTGAGAACATTTCTACTAATTAAAAAAAATCTTTCAGAGCATTTGTTTGGAGAAATAGACAAATGGTCAAAATAATACAAAATGTTTTCAGTCCTCAAACAAGATAAAATTTATTGTAAAACAACATAATACTAATGTTTACACTTAAGAAGAGTTCAGAAATCAATATTTGGTGTAACAACCCTTATTTTTAATCCCAGCTTTCATGCTCTCCACAGTCTTTACCACTGTTCTTGGGTGACTTTATTCCACTCCTGGTTCCTCTTTAAGCAGAATGAGGTGCGTGTGTTGGAACAGAAATGGCTGGAATATATGTAGAGATGCTGATTTCAGATTTTTATATGAAAGTTCTTAAACCTAAACCTGCAGAACATATGTAATGTCACAGTCAAAATATGAAATATTATTATCTTAATAATATCAGTTAAAACATGCCATTTCATCATTTGCAGCATATTCATTTTTATGCAAAATTATGTAAAACACCATTTGGTACCCAGTTATTGTAGAGAGTAGGTCATATTTGCCTTTGACTTATGTCACACATTCAGATGTGACAGCACCTCAGCCTGAGGAGCGTACGGTGACATTTTAAAGCCTGACATCCAATCATCATTTTGTCTGAGTTGTGGCCTCGGTGCACTGCCGCGGCCAAACTTCTCTTAACTTGTTGCACATCCGTCCTTCCCCCAACTGCCAAGTCACTGGAGACCGGTTGTGAAAACCTTCATTTTTTTTTATCCTATTTATCATTACATCTGTCAAGTTTGGTTTTTTTTCGCTCTAAAAAATCAATATGTTTTGGCCGTGGATTTCTGAAGACATTTGTTTTACCTTTACTTGATTGCATATAATAGACAGCTGACCAGAAATGAGGGGAGAGAGGCTTTGTGATTACATGGTCAATAAATCACTTTAACGACCATTAACATAATATATTTGACATTTTAAGCATTATTTAAAAAAAAGATATGAAGCCAAATTGAATTTGCATTCCTGTCTGGTGTTAATGAAACCTTTTTTTTTTTTATTTATTTCTTAGGTCATGTATTTTGTCCATATAACCTGTAATATATTGATACTACTGCTAGTCTTATAGCAATTGATGGCTTTTTGCATGATGAACAACGAAGCGAGGCCATGTGGTTTGCAGCTTTCGCAGCGTCGGAACGACTGCTTGACAGAGTAATTGACATACCAAAGCTGAAATAAGATAAACACATGCAGAAATTGATATTTCAGAGCTGCTAATGTGCTGTTGTTTATCTGTGCGGTAGGAGAGTGCAATCCTAAGGCAGCTGTCTGTGTTGTTTTCCTCGCCATTAGTCACCGGGGCTGTATCTGCTGCGCAGTTGTATATCTTAACATTCACACTATCAAGATCACATTGCATTAGGATCTGTCATATCGCTTATGAAGTTGCTCAGCCGTAATGGGAAGAATTAAGCGATGTGTTTGCAGATGTTTGATTTGATATAGGTCTCCTACTCTTGCAACGCTTGAATGAATCCTCAGCCGTGTTTTTTTTTTGTTTTTTTTTGTCCCTAGTAACCTTGAAAGGACTGGCTGTGAGTGGCTGGAGGTGCCGTGACTGAATAAACTGAGTCATGAGTATTCGTACAGAGAGAGTGGGAAAGTGTACCTAATTTGCAATTGTTGTAGTTTATATGGTTTCATGTTACATATATAGTTGGATGTGTGAATTAAATCAGTGAGGCTTTGACAAACACATAGTATAGTAACTACTCATTAGTAATAGTTAAAACTAGGGATAAATATATAATACACTTTTGAACATCTGCAATGTGGTCGAATGCAAGTTTCAATATTTGTTTAAGGTGAAATGTGTGTGAAAGGTTTTGAATCATAGACCTCAGTTTACAAACTATAACTTTCTTTGTCCCTGATCCCTGCAAAAAACGCACCATAACCGCTTTAACATCTTGAAATGAAAATGAGAATAAAGACTTAAAAACGATCACTCCCCCTAATATCGCAAATCATATCACGATTGCAATATCAGACAAAATCATTCTAGATAAAACACAAAAGAGGCTTTTGAATAAGAATCTGGATCAGTCAAGATTTTCCCTGATTTTGTGGTTAAGAGCGATAAATCCAATCATAAATCAAAACATCGGGACGGGTGAAGATGGGCACGCCAGCGCAGTCTTTTTTTTTTTTTCTTTCTACTGGTATTGTTTTTTTTGTTTTTTTTTTCTCCACCGTGTGTTCTGCTTTCTGTCCGGTTATGAAAGCACTCAGACTAGGATGAATGTGAATGAGACATATGGGGAAGCGCAGCCCGGGGGCTTCCAAACACACATGCTGGTAATTCAGAACATATTTACCATTTTTCATGACGCTTTGTTCAGTTCGGAAAAATGCGACTCGCAGCATCTGTTCCCGAAGACGTTTTCGAGGCACGCTGGTACAAACGGGAGATCAGGAGCACGTTACTTTGCATCTAAGACGAAACAGCTGAGAGCTTTACAAGGCT
Organism: Lepturacanthus savala; assembly: GCA_030544235.1. NCBI lineage: Eukaryota > Metazoa > Chordata > Actinopteri > Scombriformes > Trichiuridae > Lepturacanthus > Lepturacanthus savala. The sequence goes on along the minus strand of CM060479.1, from coordinate 5,334,979 downwards.
GGTTCCAGGTTGGAATATCTTATTGTTTTATGTAAAGCAGTTCGACTTTTCATTTTAATGGAAAATGGAATAAAATATTTATCAGAGCAAGCCAAATTTGAATGCCAAAGTATGAATTTGTCCGTGACAGTGTGACACCATTCATCAGTTGAAACTGCACGAATACGGTTTCAGTCTTAATTTATTGCGACCCCTAAAACCCGCTAAACGTCTATACCTTCTCGTTAGACAAACATTTTGGGTGTCCCGAGGTAATTCCGGCCTTTTATTGAACCACCCCCAGGGTCAACTCGTACTCCCGAGTTTTGATGTTTTAAGTGAGGCAGGGAATAATTTCCAGGAGGGAAGAAAGGTGCGGGATGAGCAGCTGTTCTCGATAAAACCTTAAACCATATTCATCAGACAGGATTTGAAAGTAAAGTCGAAACCAATGAGCTAAACTCCGACTTGCTCTTGTACAGCAGGTGCTCTGTCTTCAGCAGTTAATTATGGCTGAAGGCGTTATTAGTTCATGCTGTATCTGTCTCGCGTCGGCACATTGGAGAACATCAGATGCAATGTAATACCTTGTGAAATACCAGTGAATCTAGATCATAATGGTGTTGAAGGGGGGGGGGGGTAAAAAAAAAGGCCAATTTGCTTGTTGAGCGTGACATTGCTAAAATTCTAATTATTAATTTGAGAAGCATAACAAACTGCCTTTTTGAGGTGTTTTTTCCCCCCCTCCACAGCAGAGATCAATAAAGATTGACAGCGCTGATATGAAACATTTATGTTTTAATTTCTCGTCTGCGCCCGTCGGTATCACACGCGCACACCTGTGGACCTCCTCACGCACTTAAATTCGGAGAAGCTGCAAGCTTTGATAAGCCTTTTTCTTTTTTTTTTCTCCTCCTCCTTTTAGCTTAAACACCACATCATCACACCGCTGCGGATACAGTACGTATTAATAGAGAAGCAGCGAGTTTACCCAAGAGCCGCATTAATATATGAAATCCTTTTGTAAGATGTGAACTTCAGATATATGCCGTTTCTGTGCCCTGATCCCCCACAGTCGCATGCACAAGTGTCCCTCGGAGACCCTGCAGTAAAAAGGCTGCGGAAGATAAAAGATGGTTTGGGGGGGTGGGGGTTGGGGTGGGATGGGATGGGAGGGGGGGTTCTCTCTGCCTGTTCTCATTTACTACTTTGACATACTAGCTTTATGATCTGCCTGAGATCACATATCGTTTAACAAAGGTGTATCAAAACCAAACATTTGATAAGTTATTCTTGTTAGGGGATGTAAAGAGGTGCTCCACTTGGGGAGGCCTGGTTTGCTGTAGAATAAGAAAAAAAAAAGACTACAACTGTTTGAGATACTGTTTAATTTTTAGCATGTCACCATCCATCCACCTGTGCTTCCTGTGAGGTGAGAACTGTGGAAAGTTAGGTAGATGCTTCAGATTTAGCTGAGATATCCGCATTACAAGAGGCCGAGCGTACTGTAATTAACTGCAGAGCCCTTTCGGAAATGATAGCACATTAAAGGCTGCCGGTCTGTTGTACATAACAGGTACTGTTAGCTGGCTACAGTAATTTAATAATTAGAAAAAAAGGCTCTCAGACAGATGTAGATAACAGCTGCTTAGAATCATAACCTAATCCAGTGGTTCCCGACCTGGGGGTCAGGACCCCACAGTAAGGGGTCGCTGTATTCATCAAAGCGGTCATGAGATTATAGGATACAGGGGGAAAAAAAAGACATTTTAGACACAAAATTGTGATTCTTTTTGATGAACGTTCTTCTCAATTCTGCTTCAATTATTTTTTTTTTTTTAATCAACTATTAAATTATAATACATAAATAAGTTATTTCTAGAGTTGGAAGGTTATGCATTCAACAAAAGATTAATCGGTAACTAATTTGATAATAGCAAAAACAAAAAAACTTCCTGAATGTGATGATTTATTGCTTTTTTTTTTTTTTTTAAAAAACCATGATGATGAACTAGTTATCTTTGGTTGATGCAACCAGAAATTTAAGGATGTAACCTTAGACTGTGGGGAACTTTAATTCTAATATTATTTTGTGACATTTTATAGACAAAATGATGAACTAATGAATCAAAACCGTGTTGGTAATGAGGGTTCCCAGGTAGACTTTGCTTTATTTAAGGGGTCAAAGGCCAAAAGGGTAGAGAACCACTGCCCTAATTTAAACTATAGGAATAAGATGACTGAAAAAAGACTTTGCCATAAATGGTGTGATTAATCTGGATTCATCATATATGTAAATCGGGTCTATCATGAGAGTTTATTATCATTTATACATAAAAAAGGGAAAATTATTGGTGACAGATTTTGAACGATGCAATTTGAATTTGAGCACATTATTCCATCAATTATAATAATTCTGTCAATTTAATATGGTATTCTTGGCCATATCTTCCTGTCTAATGTGTCTTTGGACTATTCAGATGTGATAAAGTCTTATTGCTCCTACTTTGAGACCCATAAATATTTTATAACCAAGAAAACAACAATTTGTATCATCAGTTTGTATCTTCTGTGATGTTAACATGTGTCAATCAAGTTAATCCAATTAACGATTATTTCGATGGTCCTTAATGATTATTACAGCCCCAACGGCCGATGACCTTCAAACATCCACATAAAAATAATAAGAAAGGTAAAACCAGGTGTTGGATACTAAACATCCCCACTTTCTTTCATTTGAGCAGCTAATCCGAAAGCCAGTAAAACGTAATGTTAGAAGGTGGAGCACATTCAGATTCAAAGCATATTGTTCATTGTGCTCCAAGTCAGGTTTATGTGCTGTTTAGTTTGTAGGCCCTGCTTGAGATGTTTCCACGATAAATACGTTTCCTAGAGGGGGATTAATAAAGTACTTTTACTGCTACCAGATGATAACATACGGCTAAAGCTGGATGGGAGGTCTGCCTTCCTATTTTACAGTTATCGGCCTCTAATTTATGAAGTTTAAAATGTTATTTTGTTGCTGAAGTGTGTGTGTGTGTTTTTTTTAAATATGCTTTTTAGTGCTCCCTAAAATTGCCTTTTCCTCTCCTACATCAGTTTGTTCCCAGAATCTACTTCAACAAACCACAGAGAATAAGCCTAAAGATGTTGCACTCAGTAGATGTGGGTACAAAATGTGAAAAGTGAATGCGATGGCACAAAGGAGCGTTTTTTTTCCTAACCCGAAAAACACAATAAACAAAATTAACGTGAACTACTAAGATGTAGTGGTGTGAATTGTGCAGCGGTGGATAAAGTACTTTACTTGGGCAAAAGTAGAAATATTGTCAACGAAAATGCCCATTAACAAGTCCTGAATTGAAAATCTCCAAGTAAAAATACATACGTTTTCTCACCAAGATGTACTTAAAATATAAGTGCTGTTATATTTTTAAATTATATTATGCTACTTGTGTTTTAAGCACTAAATACATGGGAGAGTATTTAAATGTTTTATGAAAGAGGAGCCAATTTCAGATAAATAATATTAGCACTGCATCATAATATTTGGCACCTTCCTCACAAAGTGCATAGAACATTTTAGAAGTAGAAAAGAGTGCCATTTTGAATATTAAATTATTCATTTTAAGTAAAATATTAAAATCTTCATAGGAGAAGTAAATAAAGCTGTCAAAAATAAATGTAGCAGAATGGAAATATTCAAGTAATGTACTTCAAAATCCTACTTGGGTATAGTAGTTGAGTCAATTTACTTGGTTTATACCACTGGAATCGGGCGCAAAGATGACAACAGTATAGCATTTCCACAAGTAGTGCATGTAGAATTACTGCAACAACTGTGCACCGAGATGTGGTCGACTGGTCACAAGCCTGATGGCATGTGTGTTACATAACATGAAAAAATGTTTCAGGAAGGAAGTATCAGGTGAAACCGAGACAACATAATCTCTGGTTCAATTGAGTGGTTATCCAGTGCAAAGGGGAATGCATGTTTTAGCCCCGGAGCCACTTTCAGCATGAAAAATCACATGCACATGCATGTATAAGCAGGTGGGGAAACAATCGCCACATCTACCGTGCCCTTGATTTCAAATTTCTCAAAGGAGTCATTCATCATAAGTTGTGACCTAAAAAGGTGCTGCTACAGCATTTCTCAGAAGGATTGGTTAGTAAGTCCTCATTGCCTAATTTGGCTGCATTGCTTTGAGTGTGATTTAGACAATCTGCCGTATCATAGCCTCCCATTTGAGCACAATTGTGCATATATAATTGCCTGTTTTTGAGAATAATACTGAACACCTCTGACCTCTGCTGTGTTCATGGCAAACACAAATGATCAGCAGGACAGGGGAGAAAAGGAAAAAAGAGTTTACCTAGCGTGATGAAATGCAGATTAATAGGTTTTGTATAGGTTTAAAGACTAAGATAGATTTACCAAGTGTAGGTTTTTTGGTATTCACAGCATAACGTGTTGTCTTTGCTCAAATAGGGCGCTACAAAATAATTGAGTTTGAATTGGTTATGCCTGGGGCTAAGTGCTAAAACAAATCCTTAAATGAAATTCATTACAAGCAGGGTTGCCGTACCCAGGTGTTATTGAATTCATATCTCATTTTGACCTGATTTAGAAAGATAACGGTAATAACTGAGACTGACAGAAAAGATGACAATGACATTGCACATCATGGCTTCTCTTCAAACACATTAAAACGTAGTCAGTCTCATCGGCTTAATTGATCTGTGCAGATGGTGTCTTTCATTCTCTTCTTATATTCCTCGGTTAATTTTCCTTTCATTGTTTTCCTCGGCAGGACGAGATATCTTTCATCTGCGCTGGAGGAGTAACTTTTACAAATTACAAATCAGTACCCTAACTGTAAAAAAAAAACAAAAAAAAAACTGCAAAATTATATGTTAAAAATAAATGAGTAACATTCTGCCAAACAAAAATATGCATCTGTACCTTTTTGTTTTTGTATGTGAGGGGGGGGATTCTCTCTCTGAAATCCATTATTATCCAGACAAGGACAATTTCAGATGACATTGCTGCTTGAGATTGTTCCTTTTCATTGTAAGGCTGATGAGACCCCCGACCACATACCTTCATACCAGAGGAATTAATGAGGAAAATGAAGCTAATGACATAACAAGCACAAGATGGAGAACTAGGCTGATCTGATGCATCCTCCTGGTTATTTGGCAATATCTGGAGGCGTCACCGGCCTCAGACTCTCATTTTCTCCCTGTCATATTCAATCAGCGAATCCTGTCTAAAATAAAAGTGAGTCTCTACAGCAGCTATGACCAGCAGAAGGATGGTGTGGCTGGCCTCAACAGCCATGTTTGTTGAACAGCGGCGGTTGTTTCTTTCATACACCCCACCACCAATAATTTTGGTCTGGAGAGAAATTTGTCCACAGTATTCAGCAGTAATTAACCCCCATGGCGATGAATGCTTGTCTTTCATTGAGCTCCATCAATTGTAATTTGACCAGATTTTTCTAGCCCCATGTTTACGTCAAACCGAAAAGTCAAATTTTGGTTAGTGTAGTCTTTTCTACTTCACCACATGACGGTGAAGTAGGTTCTACCTGATGCCGTAGCCGCATTTAAACCGATGTAAAGGCCGAGTCTGCCAGCCCGCAGCCGCAGAGGCGGACTGAGAGGCCATTGTTGCTGCCGCAGCTGCTCCGCTAAACAACGTGCTAACAGACAGGCCGATGCACACAGGCTAGTACTCACTCACTGTTGCTGCTGCTCAAACTTTGGAAAAAAAAAATGAACTCTGAGATCACCCCGCTGCCAGTAAACGGCTTCGGATCAGAGCAGTATGACTCGCAAGTTTTTTTTTTTTTTCTTCTTTTATTTGTCCCTGGCTGGTTTCGCCTCCGGTCTCTCGTCCAGAAACTCCCTGGCAGTCAGCAGCTGTGTGTTGACCAGCAGCCGTTCATTTCTCTTTTTCTCCCACTAGGGGTGGCGGAGGCCATTGCCTAGGGTTGGGCGATGTCCCTTTGATTGGCAGTTGACTATGTTTACAGTGAATCACCATGATGAATGATGATTTCTGTGGGGTGTGCACTAAATATTCTGAATGGTGTCTTTAATCCTCTGAAACCGTCATCATTGTGGACAAAATTGCACACAGTTCATTGAACTTTGAATAACTTTTGATCAATAAATCCTCCTTTGAGTGGTATTTAGCCTAAAAGCTAATAGTGGTGCCAATTCCAGTGCAGCCTTCAGTGCTATCGTAGCCCATGTAGAAGGTTTTCTATCCACCCTGGATACTCGTCTCTTTCAAGGGGGCTTTGTAAAATAAATCCATATGGGTATATCCAGTATTGACCATTTTACTGTCTATATTTTATCAATTATATATCATATATTGCGTCTAGCATTGACACTAAGGCCATATTTCTTTTCCATAATGCTTGATGAGAATCTTTTGGAACAACCCTACCATCAGCATTCAGCCCTTTAATCGATGTCGCTGCTTTTTCTAACGGCTGATTGGCATTTTAATTTTCAAAACCCAAAAAGCTCTTTAAATATATATTTTTGAGGGCCATCACAACATGGTTTGAATCCCTGCGCTGAGAAGAAGTAAAAATGTTAACACAGACAAAAACCTGTTGACAAGCCATTAAAATAGACGTTTTGCTAGTGCAAAGCTAGCCGCTTGTTAACGACAGCACCAAAGGCCATGCTAGGTGCCTACGATGATAAATCATGTTTGAGGTGGACAGATGACAGGGGAATCCTCGCATGCAGAGATTACATGTCCTCATCCTGGGGTCGTCTTTCACAGGCTTCAAATGTTCCCACACTTTGGAACACTGGATGCTGCTGAATGCTGCTAATTCTTACACATTATACCTTTAACCTTGACATAACAGGTTATTTGACCAAATCTTTGTGATAATATAATTACTGTACATTTAAATTAATGCTTTTTTTTACATACAAGGATTAATACAGTGACTAATGAGAGTCTGACAATGCCTTGTGCATCAAATGGTGTTTTACAGATGAATTGGTCAGTAGGGAAATGCACTGATTCACAAATTGATTCAATAATATTCAATAAAATGATAGATCGCAACAGTTTGTGGTGCAAATCACAAAAGGGAGACATAATATGGAGAAGAGTAAGCAACCATGACCAAACCGGGAAAAAAAAAATGTTCTTGGCTAAACTTAGTTTAGGGTCAGCTAGGTCAGGGTTAGCTAACAGATTAGGGGACAAAGGGAAAGAATAACTAAGTAGAACAAAGATCCACAAGTTAAAATAATCTTTTTTTCCCATTTGTGTTGGGTCATACATCTAATTTGTCATAATTCCAGTATAATATTTCTGACAGCTCTTTAAAGTAGTTTTGATTTGAGATTCAAAAGCAGACATTTCTGTATCAACCCAGGCTGATTATCAGTGCCGTGCACAGAGTTTTTGAAGGGTGTGGGCAAAAAGAAAGGAAAAGGGCACCTACAGTGTATTTTATGTATATTATATATGAATTGTACGCTATTAAAACTTTGTTTTAACTGGAATACTCAGGGTAGTTTATAGTGAGGATCAGTGATCAGAATTTTGTAGATTTAACTTTAAAATATGAATGTAAGAAGGAAATAAATCCCTGGGGGGTCTCTGCCTTATTCAATGTTTCAGTGAATTTCCTGTGTTCTGTTGCATTTTATCACCATGTCAGCACCAGATTATCCAGTGTTTTTCTGTGAGATGCAGTTTTGGCTCAAAATATATGGAGCACAAAACGGTCCAACATAAAAGTAATTGCAGCATTAATGTTTCATAGCATTTCTTGGTCCCAGTGGAATCTGGAGTATGTGTGTGTTCGCGACCCAAGAGGGCACTTTAGTGCACGTTTAGACATTACTAAGGGCACTTTAGGGTCTTATTGGCTTAGATGAATTGTCATCATCAATTTGAATCAAATAAATTGTTATCAAATATTAAAAGTGCAGCAGTTACTCTGGACCAGAGATGATTAAAATCGCGACCGGTTGCACTCGTGGGCTCCGAGCTTTCACGATATTTTCCAACGACTGTTTATTGCTTTTCACCCTTGAAATATCCCAGCTTTTCTTTTTAACAACCCTTTTGCTATTCTCTTTTCTCATTCTCAGATTGATCCTAAGGTTGCCTTTCCCCGTCGCGCCCAGCCTAAGGTAAGAATAAATTGGTCACCAACCCTGCTCAAAGAAAATGATTATGTCTCATGTCACTACCTTACCTAATTCTGTGTGCTCGCACAGCAGATACAAAGAGGCAGCGGTTGTCTGTTTGTTTTTTGAAGAGAAATACCTCGTCTGGCTACATTGTTCTCACCTTGTCTGCGTTTCAGCAAACAAAAGCAATTAAAGTTAGATATATTAGACTTCAAGGAAATTTTCAGCACGACTGGGTTTATGTTGTTTTTCCTGTATTACTGTTTTTATATCGACGTCATTGTTTCAGTGCTTTTATCGTGTTATGCTTATATTTGCATTTTATCCCTCATCCTAGATTTTTAGTCTGCAGCTGTATAAAATCAAGTGTTATTGTTTTTTTTGTTTTTTTTTTGTTTTTTTGGGCGCTTTAAAAGGTGAACCCATAGTTGTATTTTGGAAAAGAGGAAAAAAATCAGAAAGGGGATTCAATACTCCATCTCATGCTGGCTGTTGCTGTGTTTCTAAATGTGCACATTACTTGGTGCGTTTCTATTTTTTTTTTTTTTTTTGCACAAGAAACTCCTCACTGACGGCGATGTGTTACATTTAGTGGCTGAATTACAAGTCTATTGAGTTGTTGTCTGGAGCATTTGTGACTTGAATGGGGATTGAATTACGTAAGTGATTTAGAAATATCTCTAATTGTGGTTGCGTGCATGTAGAAATTGTCACTATTAGCATTGAAACAATGGGTGATTTGGGGGGAAAAAAAGCTGAACTCCAATCACGCCGCGACTGCAGTTCATGGCGTGTATTATCTCTCGCTATGGCTTTTTCTCTTCTTGATTACTGGTCTTGAGCAGTTCTATGGACAATTAAATATTCAACGTGTGCAGATGGTGCTGTGGCGTATAGTCAAGGGCTTTGTTGACATGCCCTCTCACACCACCCCCCCACCCCCCAGCATTTAATGTGCAGGCTATAGCACAGCACAGCGTAGCACTATTCAGCATCAATATCACTGTTTTTTTTTTTTTTTTCCCCCACCTGAACCAGGCGGAAATCGATAATATATTTTCTCCTTCCCAGTGGATCAGCGAGTAGCATAGTTAAAGAGTTGTTCAGGTTTGGAATGAGGAATCGGCAGCGCCGCGCTCCTCAAAGCCAGAGCACACGGTGACTTAAGGATATCGGCATATGGTTGAGAAACTATCAGTGTTTCACATTTCCTTACACGGCGAGTATATCACTTTAACTTCCTCTCTTTTTTTTCCCGAGCCTCGCTCATAAAAGTCTATGGTGCCATAAAAAGGCTCTTTTTAAGCGAACGAGAAACTCCTCTCGCTGTCGCGGTTACAATGACTCAGACAAGGGGAATATAATATTTTGAGCTGTTCTATGGGACTCGTACAGATTTGTCATTCCTACCTGTGTGTGATTCATAACCCGGTGAAGCAATGACACCGGAACAAAATTTGTGGCATCGCAAAAAAAAAAAAAAAAAATGCTCGTACCCATGATTTGGAAAAGGCTGTAGGGGCGAGCTTGTTAGAGAGGAAAAATGGTTGTATTGAACATGGATTATAAAGGATATTAAAGCGATGGGATTAGCCAGGAAGATTAACATTGCCATGCGTTTGTACTTTATTGATTTAAGACTGTTTAGAAGAAGAAACATTTCTAAGGTTTCCCATTTTTGAAAGTCCTGTCTGTGTTTGCATTGGCCCTCATTTGTCCATCTCCACTTTTGAACGGGGCTCTGCTCTCGTTTTTTTTAAAGAAGCTCGGCTTCCGGGAAGCGAATCGCGACAAGACCAATCGGTGTTCATTTCCTCCAACGGGCAAGTAACCCTTTCCACCGATCCGTCAAAATGCTGCAGCACGGCGAAACTATACGGCATGTACAGCACGTAGAGTAATACTGGGAAAAACAGACAGGAAGTGAAGGTGAACACAGAGGACGTTTGGCCGTAAACAACTGAAGGTGTTTTGCAGCGGGATGACAGGATCACAGGAAAAACAACTTGTATCAGCAGGCGTTGCTGCCACTGCCCTGAAACACGGACGCTTCCACTGTAAAAGAGGAACAGACAGAAAGGATGTTTGGCAGTAAATCATCGTTAGGCTGTATTAAATTAGACGGCCTTGCATTTAATCTGAAGTGATATATATATGATGATTGATTTGTACTGCATCTTATTGCGAAACGTGAATGTTTTTTAAGGCCAGTATCATACCTGAATTGTTGGTGTCACAGCATGGGTTCCCTCCAGTTTCCCCCTCCCCCCCGTGTTTGACAATCTTGAATATGTTTGATTTGAGTCATTTGTGTGTAGAACATTTGGAAAAGGGGGCGAGAAGGGGATCTAACCACAGGTGCTGTTGATCAAACAAAAACAGGCTGAAGAAATGCAAACCGGCGTACACACATTACAAATAATGTCACCCGGCTAAAGCTTATCTCCAGACTGCGAACGTGAACATTTTTCTTTTGCATCAGAAATAGAAGCCGCGTCTTGCGGATCAGGTCAAAGGTATCAATGTAGACCACTTCTTAAAAAATTCAGGGATTAGGTTGCAACCTGTGGATGATTGACAGGTGAGAACGAAAGGATTAAGCTATGATGGTGCGATGCAAAGTGTTTTGTGCACATGCCGAAAGTAGCTAAAGAACACAAGCATTAGCACATAAGGGTTTCTGCCTCTCAACATTTTAGTTTCACAAGGCCATTATTGATCCTTTCTTAATTAAATCATTCTCAAAATGATTTAATTTAACAGCATTCATTGCAGTATATATAGTCTAATGACCATATTGGGAGTTTATTTCTGAAATATGGATAGGAACGCAGATATGTGTGCTTCACTGTTTAGTTTTCTGTTGTATCATTATCAGACACGTGCAGGGTTTCCAGAAAATTGATTAGCAGGTGGGCTAAATAAGGGTTTAAAACATTTTCTGATACCGCAGCTATTGATACCATTCTGATTAATAACTGCAAAGAACATGTACAATATGATCGATCAGCTAATCAGCTGCTGAGCTTAATCCGACAGTTTGCCAAGCATCTTGTTATTATTGCAGTTAATATGGTTTAAAATGATTGCTGCTTGATGTACAACCACTAAAGCCGGATATTTTATGTAATTAAAAAAAAAAAAGTTGTTCAGTGCAGTGTCAAGTCTTGATTTTTATAGGTAATAGTTAAAGGAGAAGTTGGGATTTTTACATCTTTTTTTTTTACACAATATTGAAAAGGTTACTACAATAATAAACTCCTTCTTAGTCTTAATTCTCTGCAAAAAATGCAATTCAGTTCAGTTGAAGCTAACATGTTTTAGTCCCAGTCTTTGTTTTGTGGATTCTTTAAAACGCCCACTCGTCTCTCAGTGATGTGGCTGTATGTAGGAAGCAGCTGTTGCGTAGACGCAGATGAAATGATGCCGTTTCTCGCCATCCACCTTGCGTAGAATTTTCCACGAGGGTTCATACCGAAACATGTAAACGAGGCACCTTGCTCTCCGTTTTATGGAGGAATCAAAGCGAGGGTTTCCGCCGACATCGCTCGAGATCCACCACTCGACTTTCGGGCGTCATTACCGCCACCGTCGCCGCTTTTGTTTCCCGCGGTGGAGTCGCACACAACCGTGGCATGTCCCAGCATGATTTTAATTGCCAGTGGGACTGCGGCCACTTCAGTGGGCGATGAGTCTGATGGCTTGTTATGGAAATTAAAGGAAGAAGCGGCGTCCATTTACAGAACAACGGGCACAAACCCCTCTCCCTGCAACCTCCATGAAGAGGATTCTGTCTCATAACGGCGTCGTGAACAGGTTGTCGCTGCGTCTCTGGCAGTCTTTTGGATTGCAGGAAGATTTCTGATGCAGACTGAACAGATGCGGCTGTGACAACACTTCTAGAAATCCAGATTTTTTTTTTCTTTTTTGTTTGTTTGCGTTGACAGTTTTTCCTTTTTCCCAGAACATCTCCTATTAAACTGTGCGCGTTAATGTCAGCGAGGAGGAAGAAACTGTGCTAGTGCACGGGTTGAGGTAATTCTAGGCTATCAGTCAGAAATAACATCAAAGCGCTGTCCCAAATTTTTACTCCAGCCTGTGACAGCTGTGACTGTGGCCTCCCTGTCCAGGGCCCTAACGGTAGAGAGCTGCTCCATCTCTGGCAGCTGTGTCTGGCTGCAGCTCTCACTCTTCTTCCTCTCAACCTCTGTCCATATTACTTCCTTTCTTCCTCTCTCGCTCCCTCTCTCTCTTACATACAGTCTCTCTGCAAATGTCAAATTGATCAGTACACCCACCGCTTCCCCCGGTGTGTGTGTGTCCCACACAGCTCTCCCAGGGACTGTTTTTCTTTATGATTTCACCTGCAGGAAAGAGCCTCGCGTGTATTGCGGTTCATGAGTTCTGAAGTGTTAAGTTTTAATGAAGTCTAATAATGATGCAGCGGGAAGTCGTATCCCCTGTGCTTACTGTGTGATATAAAAAAAACACACACACACACACATAAAAAGCTGTGTATACATACTATATAAGGCCCAGGTGTGTACTTTCATATACAGGTTGAAAACTTTTGCTCCCCCCACATTCTCCCCCCTTTCTGACACTTCTTATTTAGTCTTTTACCAGGCCTTGTAAATCCAGTCTTGCACCATGCTCGTATATTTGATCTAGATTTAGCATTATGATATTCCCCCTTCTCAAAATGATCCTTATTTTAAATGACACAGCTCACTGCTGGGAAAATGAAACCTCCATGGCTGCCAGTCCCTTTGAATGTCCCCGTGAGTTTATTAAAAGCACCAGCATCCCCGTTCCAACCGGGATCTGCACAGCTGCACCAGTCTGAAAGAATATTCAAGGACAAAAGTCCCTAATGTGGAACAGAATGCCATATCAATATCTTTGTTTATCTGCACCGTTCATGAGAACGTACCCTCCCAAACAGTTATCAAGAGAAAGGAGATTATTTTCTATCAGACTGCTGCATTTTTCAGGCGTTCCTATTGTGCAGAAAAGAAGGAGCGGTGTGTTGTGAAGTCTATTATCCGGACCCGATGTGGCATTTGGAGGCGTATGGCACCGGGTCCTATCCCGTCGCGCTGCTCTGCGATGTCCAATTCAAAAAGATATTTGCTGTTTTTCTGAAAATAAATGCACTTTTTTTAAAAAATGGCTTTTCAGAAGTGACACTAAACACGTTGACATTTCACCGAAAACCAAGAAGACAGTCCGATAGCGAGCAAAAGAAAACTTTGACCAAGGCGACGGGGGGAAAAAAAATGACAAGCGAGTTGATGGGAATTCTGCACTGTCACTCTCTTCTCACCCCAGAAAGAAGGAGAAGAAAAAAAAAAACAGATGTGCAGCCAACATAAATAAATCCTCCGTTAGATGGAGGATGACACGAGGAGTTGTTTTTTTTTTTGTTGTTTTTTTTCTTTTTCCTCCCTGTGGGTAATGGTTGCGGTGGCGGAGCTGGAGATGGGTTTAAATCCCTGACCCCGTCGGCTCCTTTTGCTTTCAGTGGCCTCAGTGGAACTGCTCCAGATGGAAATGGGGCCAGAGCACAGACATATGAATGACTGTTTGTTTGGTGGTCAGACACAATCACCAACTGAGTGACCCAGTTAACGGGTAGTCAAAGCGATGCTCCGTTTGAATCATGCTTGTTTTTTTTCAGTGCGTTTTTCACACTCTAAAACATACCCTCAGTGATTTTAACCCAATGTTTATATCTCAGTGGAAAGATAAATTACGTGAATTATTAATTTTTTTATACTGCCGATGTAATATGACAACACATGTTTGAATAATTGCAGAAGCACTTCTAAACAGAGCGTACTTTTTGTGCGGTTTCCTCTTTCCTCGGCCGCCTCCTCTCTTTTCTGCTCCGGTGTCCTTGGTCTGCGGGCGGAGAGTAATTAGGTTTTCCAGCGGATCGAGGGGTTCTTAGAATGCGCACCAATGGCAGCAATAAGGCAGGCTAGTGCTGGCAGGGCAGAGAGGACAGCGAGGGCTGTGCAGGAGCCTGGCACTGCTAAACCTGATGCTGACTGACAGTAATGAGGACAGCCTGCTAGCCAGGATAGAGAGGAGAGCAGAGATGAGAGCAGAGAGGAGAGGAGGGCATGGTCCTCCACTATACCTCTCAAGACCTCTTATCAAAGCCTCTGTATGTACGCACACACACACACAAGCATGTATACACAGGGATAGAAACAACACATGATTAATGTGTTCTGGGTAGACCAGAGAAAATGCATCAATGAGCTGTGTTATCGTTGTTTAGCTTTTACTCATGAACCATGCATAAAGAATCCAAAATAAAATCATTTGTGACTCATTAAAAAATGCAGAGGAGGTTTTTCCATTCATGATTTAAAAAAAAAAAATGGAATTGAATGGAATGGAATTTTTTCCCCTCTCAAATACAGCTACAAAGGGGTCCCACATGTCCTGGAAAACCTGGAAAATGATTGACCAATTTCCCAGTCATGGAAAACATATGGAAAATTAATTATTTTATTTATTTGAAAACTTAAAAGTTCCCTGTTACATGTTCATTTTAGCTGCTGGCATTTTTTCATTCCACTGTTGTTAGCATAAATGTGATTTAATATGGCTAAATCAGCATCAAAGCTATCAATCAGTCAATTTCACCTCATTCAAGAGTCTTATTGTCATTTATCTTCCACAAAAATATTTGTGTGAATATTCTGCGGCTTACATATAATAGAATAGAGGTACATGTCATGCACACATTAAAAAGGAGAATGTCTTAGTGTATGACACAATAACTTGTCTCTGTAGCAGGAGTGGGAACCCTGTATAATAAATTACAATTAAGATCTAAATATCCTTTGATATTTTGATATTTTCGTTGATGCGGTTATGGTTAAAAAGCATTTTTATCGCAGGTAGCCGTAATCAAATTTGGTTTTTCTAATGGTCTCATTAGAACAGTGTCACTGACAATCTACTGTAAGTGGCTTCAGTCAGCACAAACCAACAGTGACCGTGACCTTGGGCCTCTCTGCAGCCGCAGCAATAGACTCCTGCATTGGTGATGTTGGTGCTCTGCGATGGCGTGACAGGTGGATTAGCTGTTTTTTTTGTTGTTGTTTTTTTTCCCCAACCTTCTCAGTCTCCACCCATCCGATGAAGGGGGAAAACTGAGCTTACCTTCTAAAAGTCATCACTTGAGGGAGCAGCTCTGGCAGCGAGAGAGAGAGGCTGATGAGGAATGCGCTTGTGATTATTTAACGGCGACCTTTTTGAAGCCGCGTTTTCGAAAGAAACCGTGGAAATAATTAAGATGAGCCAAGCAGCCTAATCAGGATGCTGAGTTCCATTGTGTTGTCGCACTCGTCACCTCCACTGTCCAGTTTTGAATTTTCATTACTGCGTTCGCACCACCTTCACCCCATGTGTTTTCTGCTTTCAAAAACGCTGTTTGGGATTTGTACAACAAAGAGTGGGATGCACCATCTGTAGTAAGAGTAAAAGATGTGTGCTGTTATTATTATTATTATTATAGACATCGGCTACATAGGCAATTTGGGTTCTTTATATCACATCCAAAAAGAAAAGTATATGTTTAAAATATATAGATTGTATCCTTTGTGCATTTCAGCTGTCACATATTTATGTTCACATAATGCAGAAGGATGCAATTTTGTATTTTATAGAGTCCACATCTATCTGTCGATCTATAAAGCAAGGAGTGTCTGTGTATCTGTACCTCACATATCTCTATGACTGTTCAGATATAACTGATGTATATCTAATTTTGTGGAATTCTTTGGATGGACATTCAAAGGATCATTACTATTGTGAAAAATTAAAATCCCATAGGTGCACTGCAGTGGTGTAGGGGTGGAGCACTTGTCTGTTAGAGCGAGCTCTTAAAAAGCCGACCCCGGTTCGAGTCCCGGTCGGAGCATTCCTTCGCTGCATTTCTCATCCCTCTCTCTCTGGAATAACTTCCTGTCTGGTTACTGTAAAATAAAACCGCCTATATCTATTGCCTATTTTTGTTACAGTGTAAATCTCCGTATCACGGCTCTTCCTCATGTTGCTTCCCAGCGCTTTCGCTACAATTCAAAGCTCCATTGTCTGTTTTTTTCCCACACTGATCGTGCACATAGCGTCAAAGTATTGTAACGTATCTCAAAAACCACACATTAGCCAGTTCAGCTGCTACTTTATTCCTCACGCTAACACAGTCTACTGTGGGCTGTAGTCAAGACATTCAGAGACCCTCAGGAAATCCCAGCACTATCACTTAACAGAACAGAATCTGGGCTGAAACTCATTTATTAACAGTAACATGCCCTGGTCGTAACACTATACAAGAAAAAGTATAAAGTAAGAGATTTATCACAAGTCGGGTTTTACTTGGCTTATTAACACAATTTCCAATCTGATGTGTAGATTGAGATCCGCACTTTCAACATAAATTGTAGCCTTTTCCTTACAATAACTATATTTGCAAGTCCATGTCTGACCCAACATACAATTGGTCTATGAAGACGATGTAACATGAAATATCTACTTAAGCTTCCACTTTTCTATAGGAATACATAATTCCTATGGGCACTACTCTGGGTACTACATAACAGATGTAAGGTACTGTACCTGTGTATATAAAAAAGTGTAATATTACATCCTGATTATGCAAACTTAAAATGCACAAAGCCGTCTGTTCACTTAGAAAACCTATACATAGTTCCTGTTAGTTCCCCTTGATCAAGGACTTCTCAGTATCTGTTTGTTGTTGAAGACAATACCAGATGCTCCTTTGGTTGTATATATGTTCTATTTCATGACTCAACCTGGTAAGTTTCTCTTACTTCATAAACCCAAAAGAGGTTTAGAGGTTTTTTTTCCAACTTGGAGTATATAAAGAACATCTATAGTATATTTGTGATTGCAAAAGTAAAGTGACCTTTTTTCTTTTTTTTTGGACATCTGTCTGATTGGAGGATTGCCTGTCCGGCTCACTGAAGTGTTTTTGCTATGATTGGATCCAGATGTCATTGTAAAGTACGATATTGGAATCTCGCAGATTGCTCTTTCTCACTTTGACGTTGTGTGACAGGTCATGCTCTGTAGTTTTTATGTGCTGTCCTGTTTTTTTTTTTCTTTTTTTCGGGGCCACTAGCCTTTCAAATTAAGAATGATATTCCTTCAGCAAGACAAGCCCGCCAGGTTATTAGCTGTGCCATTGTTGGTAGCGTGATTAATAGCGAAGGCCGATAGCTTCTGTTGCCTTTTTTTTCTGGTTGAACGAGTTGTTTCCAACATGTCACTGTATCCTTGCTGGGGCTCTGAAGAACTATTCATCCTTTGAATTAATTGGGAAAAAAAATACTTGGATTGCATAACTAATGTGCCGCTCTGATTGTTGCAGTGTCACTTTTAGGGCACTTTTCGAGTGGGTTAGCTCTAAACACTGGTCTGTTGCTCATGGTGGCATTTTTTAGGGGTTTTATCACTGCTCTCACAGTCAATATAGCAACATTCTAGTATTCTAATTTTATCCATATCTCACAACTTGTGCTATTTTTTTTCCAACTTTCAGCAGCCGTGTGATGCTGCGTTTCTTTGTGTCACACCATGGACTCTATTTTAAGTAGAATGACAGCTCCTCAAAAAGGAAAACAAAACCTCTCAATTGCCCCCGCGACTGGCTGCAGTTAAATCACAAGTCCCACCCCCCTCCATGCTAGTGGATGGGACATGAGCCCAATTAATGATCAAAGTACACGACAAATACATTTCTTTTTTCTTTCAGAAATGTTTTTTTTTTATCAGTTTAGAAAGTTCTTATCATGTTGCTGTATTTCTTTCTGATAAGTTTGTTTTTAATTAGTTATTTGGTGATATAAAAAGATGATTGTGAAGATGATTGACAGCTGTGACAGCCAGTCTCAAACTTCTACCAACACTGTAACTATGCAGACCCTGGCTCCAAATGAATAGGTGTCATCCATCTTTATACAGCATTGACAATCTCTCAAACCGAAGGCCTAATATCTGATATCACTGACATATAAATACATTTGGAACATGTATTATTTAATCATTATATGCTATTTGTTTCACCTGTTGATGAATAATAATAAAATATTTTAAAAAAGGGTGACAGGATATAAGTGTTTCAACAATATTATCCAATTTAAGACCATCAGCAACTATAGATGTTGAAGCCCATGTCATTTTCTACTCAAAATAAAAAAAAATCTAAATATTACTCTTAAACTTTTTAATGACGTGATAGGAGGGAAATTAGACAAAGGTTATGAGCAAAAAAAAGGGGTAATTGTATTTGAATTATAATCATCTTCAACCTTCACATGTACACTTCTCACAATAAGTTAGGGGTATTGTTATTTACATAAGTGTTTTTTCCTCTTTGGTCTGAATTTTAAGAGAAGTAAGAGAAGTAAAAGTTCTCTTTGATATTAATTTCATATTTATTATCCCCAAATTGTATGAAATCCATAGAGTTTCTTACAATATCCCTAACTTATTGTGAGTAGTGTTTGTGTCCTTTTAATGTTCCAAATCTCTAAAATAAACCCAAAGAAGAATTTTGGATCTGAGATGAATAGTTTTTTGTTTATGGACAAATTTGTGCAAACAGCAACAATAGTTGTCGGTCATTAAAATTCTCTTTTACAGGACCAAAAAAAAGGAATAAACAACATGATTGTTAGTGACTCAACTGATATAATTATATGCATGAATACTTTGGGGGAAAAAAAAGAAGCTTAAACTGGTAACAAAAAAAACAAAGCCACACACTCAAAATTCCCCAAAAAACAAGAGTTCCAAACACGGCTGCCCAAAATTGCTTATGATAAAAAAAAAATAGTGTTTATGTCTTTGATATAAACAAGTCAGCTGAATTCTATCCCTGTTCTGTGTTTTAGAGATTTCCACCTGATGTGGGAGCCACAGAAAAACTACTGTTATTTTTGTACTCTGTCCAGGCGCCGCTTAATAGCTCCCTAACGGCCCCGGTGGCAGAGAATCTGCATGGTATTGTTGATAATAGGGAGAAGTAGATAGAATCTGAGGGATAAGCAGTGACAAAGCAGGATAGGAAGGAGGCGTACAGACAGCCGGCCACGCTGCTCCACATTCACGGAGGAAAAACCTCACCTGCTTTTTCTCTCTCCTGCAGTCACATGTCGAGCTTGTTGCCAATTCACTCCCATAATAACATACAATTGTTCAACCTAAAAGCAGACGGAATAAAGGACATGATTATTATCACCTGCTCGGAGCCGAAGTTGCGTGTTTATATTTTACGGGATGTTGCAACGTGTCCCCTTTTTGTATGATTAAAAACCACACATATATATATATATATATGTGTGTATATACGAAAAGACGGCGCATTTTCAATCCTGAATTATTCGATCTAAGTCAGGGCGCTAAAGAGCTTAGCTGTTCCTCTACATAATGCCTCGGTCCTCAGCTGTGACCTTTCTCTTCCACACATCATTCACGATTATACTGCTGCCATGTTGGCTCATGCCAATAATTTTTCATTGGAGGCAGTGTCAGCCACATCATATTTTATCATCTGGATAAATGTGTGTTATGTTTTCATGTAGGCTCTCCATAATTTGTATTTGTTTGTTTACGTGCCTGTCCTAGAGATGAGATTTTTGCATTTAATTCAGACGTAGACACAATCCGGCAGCAGGAGGAAGGAACGCTCGCACCTATACAGTCGCTGGAGTAAAGTGAGTGATGTGTAACATGAATAAACAAGATGTATTAATAGAGTCGGTCATTAAACTGTGCGTGTTTGCACAAAAATTATGCATCAAATCTACGCCATTCTCATGCAAGGCTGAGAGCAGGGTGATTGTACAACAAATTACACGAAAGGAGGGACACATTATGAAAAGCAATAATTTTATGTATGATTATCTGCGCCATTTGGACTTGAAACTAAATTATACATTTACAGATTTATTTATTTTTTACAGCCAAGTATTATTGTCAAAATTAATGCTTTTCCTGCTTAATGAAACTGCCTCCAGAGTGATGTTGTTTCAAACACACCTTCTACTCTCGTGCCTCTAAGCCTAGAAGTCATGAACATGACTTGTTATGTTTGAGTGCCTCGGCTGCAAATAACAAAATGGACCTTGTAAAAAGCAGTCGTTTCTGCAGCGATTTTTTTCTTTTTTTTATTTTTGCACGTTGCAAATTAAGCGTCGCCGAGGTAGTTTTGCGTCGCGGCAGCAGCGAAAATCAACAGACGTGAGTGCACAAGAAGCATGTAATTGATGTTTAATTAATGTAATAGCAGTGGTTATTTTATAAACACGTCTTTATACTTTTTCATCCCTTAACAATAGGAGTAAACCATAGACTAGATACTGTGTGCGCCCAATGTGCGACAGTGCTAATTATCTCCACAGAATGCCAAACAATAACATACTAATCCATAACCTCCACACATCTATTGTTGACACCGTCTTTTTTTTTTGTGTCAGTAACCTTGTCATGCAACTCCTTTTCTTTTTTCAGCCCGACCACACTACCCACTCCACTGATCACAAATAGTAGCCACTATTTTTCTAACAAAGGGGACATTTTACCCACTGTAACAGGTAGGACTTAAACGCTTTCCTTTTAATTGAAGCCAACACATAACTGAAGTAATTACAGCACATTATCCGTTTTTCAAAAAAATATCCAGCAAATGTCCGTGTCAAGCTCGGCGCTCACAGATTTGGTTAATTTTTGTCGATTGTGAGATTTTTCGGCTAAAAAATTCAAACTGTGTGTCATTTTCAATGTCTCATACAACCGTTTTGCTCTGTTCAGCAGGTTTTTCCAGGTTTTACGGTGAAGCTGCCTGTGCTCATTGCTTTTAAAGCGAATGATAATTTAATTGACTGTGATTGACACTGGCCCCCTTCCACATCTACTGGTAATTTATTCTGTCTGACCCAACCTTTTTTTTTTTTTTTTTTTTTTTTAACAACAGCACTGCAGGTGTGCTGCCGCACCAGCATCTGCGGTCACAACATTAGCGAAATTGTGCATGGTGGTTCCATGAATTTGCACCACCTGTGCTTTCACCATGATTCATTAAAGAAAGACCCCTGTATGACACTGTGAGGAAACACACACACACACACAGACACCAAAAAAGGCACGTGTTGCTACTGAAAGGAAGTGGAGGATGTGAAACAGTCAAACAGACTTAATGCATATGTATATAAGCAGGTCAAGTCCGGCTTGTAATGCTTATTTTGTGACTTAATTTTCTCCTGTGTTATCATACAATAGTGCAAAGTGACAGATTCATTTCCTCGCCACTAACTGCCTACGAGACCATTCTGTGATTCCTATTTGATAGCTCGCATGCAGCAATTTTATAGCACTAGACAATTTTATAGCACTTTTAATTAGTCCAACTTTGACCTTCTGTTCGCTTTGCATTTATATTGCTCCAAATTATTTTCACCTTCTTTCCTCATTAACTTTTGCAAAATGAATACAGACATTTACAACATATTAATCCATACGTGCCACTGTAAGAAATTCGGCGAGGCTCAAATTGATAATAGTCCGTTACATTAATTGTTTGATTGATCATGCAATTAAATAATCTGTGAAATGGATATCCCCAATACTCACTTGACCCCCCCCCCCCCCCCCCCCCCCCCCCACGAAGGAATCCTCACAACATGGGCAAATATAAATAAATAAAATAAAAGCGAATAAAGCACCTCACTGGAATGAGGATGTAACAACCAGTTAGTTGACTAATTGACTAAGAGGGGAGCCCTTACATAGGTCGTTAGGGAATACAGGTGCATGATGACTCGCTCCTCGGATGAATCCTTCGTATGGAACTAGTTAATCTCCCATGTAATACCCAGCAGATGTGTATATCGGTAAATGAATAAACACCAACCGCAGATGAATCTCAATTTGACAAGGTGTTTAGTATTCATCCTGATGGGTGAATATTGCAGGCTAGCATGTAGCGCCTGCAACTGAATAATTCTTAAACTTTTTGAAATCTCATGTTGCGGATTTTGTCGAGACATTGAGCTTCTACCGGGCTTCTACATCATCGTCGAGTGCTCTGCTCCTTTTCAGAACGCGCATCTCATATAAATCTCCTATACAAACGAGGATAAATTCACCGTTTACTCACACGAGGCGCACAGTCGTCATCATGATCATCATCTGACACCAGAGGAGGAGAGAGGAAACGAGAGGTGAAACGCTGGATTTACAGCCGCCAGTGAGACGGCAGGGTGAATGACAAATTCCATCTACCGTGAATGGAAGGCAGCAATGAGGAGAGAGAGGGAGACTAACCAAAGTAAAGACGCCTTATTTGATGGAATCCTCTGCTGCTGAAAGGTGACCTGCTGTATAGTCTGCATTTGCATCCTAGCAGCCTGGCAGTAAACAAACACTGTCGCTCCAGATTTTCAAATTAAACAAACGCTAAAAGTTAAAGGCTAGTGTGATAGTGTGGCCAAATTTTTGTAGTCTGAAAAATGGGAATACAGAGATTTGAGAAGTTCAAAATCACATGGTTTGTAACCTAACATTTGCATAAAATAGATCAGTGGCTCTCAATCTTTTTCATGTCAATGAAAAACTGACCCTAAACTGACAAATTAGACTATGGACCCCTTCGATAAGATTTTGTCCCAGGGTCCCCATCTGCTTATTTGCTTATTACAAAAAGTGTATGAAACCCATGACAAAAATGTCATTGTGTTACTTATGGATACACTTATAATTAAAATAAATTATTCCCCCTTTTCCCAGGGACCCCCTGGAACCACCTCAAGGACCCCACTGGGGTCCCTGGACCCCACTTTGAGAACCACCGAAGTAGAGAGGACCTCTCCTTAACGATTTAAAACCAGCAAACACCAGCATCTATGAACGCATTAAGAGTAAATGGCGGCTAATAATTCACTGAAATGATTGATAATTATCAGGGCTGTCATTGATTAAAATATTTAATTATGATTAATTGCATAACTGTCTGTAGGTAATTGCATATGATTTATCTGTTCCAAATGTACCCTAAAGGGACATTTTTCAGGCATTAACACTCTTATCACCATTGGAGTGGATACGATATGCTTCCTTTATGCATTAGCATTAGCCGCGTGCTTCACTAACAAGTGGCATTTAAGACTAGATGTACTCCCCTGGTACGTCAGAGCACATTGACAGTAACTAAATAGCTTTGCTAGGCGGCTAAGCTACAGGTGAGGTGACCTGCGTGATCCAAGTTAATGGTGTCAAAAAAAGTGTGCTGTTTAAAGAAATGATCCTATTTAGGTTACTATCTTGTTATTATCCTGTTACCTTTGAGAGCCTCAGAAATATAGAAGACAGTTGTAGTTGAAGTTTGGCTCCACAGAAGAGGACTGTTGAAATCCAGAAAAATAAGAGGAGAGAAGCTTCACACATGACCTCCGTTGACCTTCCCTCTCTTGTCCGTCTGGCTTTGTGTTGGGCGTGCCCGTCTCCTCCATCTGGCCTCTGTGCAATATTGGAGTCTTTATCGGCTTGGTTGACTTTATAACTGTAACACTAGTTTAATTTCCTTACCTGCTTAATTGAAATTCACATCTCTTTCTCCTTATGTGTCTCTCTCTCTCTGTGTGTGTGTGTGTGTGTGTGTGTGTGTGTGTGTGTGTGTGTGTGTGTGTGTGTGTGTGTGTGTGTGTGTGTGTGTGTGTGTGTGTGGGGCGGATATTAGTAGAGATGTATTTTCATTCTAAAAGTGGCATGTGATGGACAGGATCTCACAGACAAACCTCCCCCCTCCACTAGCCTCAATCTTTTTGTCTGCAGCACCTGTCTTTTAGATACCTTTCAACCTTGTCTCTTTCTTTTGCTCTCTCTATTCCCCAAGTTCCTCTTTTTTTTTTTCTTTTTTTTCCCTGGATTGCCTCAGCTTGATAAATCTGATGCTAAATTTAGAGGCTTATTTCTCAAAGTCACCGGGACTCGCAAAAAAAAGAGAGAGAGAGAAGACCACAGACAGAATGGCCTCTATAATCCATGTTTGTCATCTTTTATTTATCTCGTTGAGAAACGTGAGGTCGTCACAGAAATTCCCATCTGGCTTTCGGTCTCCCCGGTTACTGCCAGGACTACTTCTGCCCTCTGAATAAATGACAGTCTCAGAAGGCCACATTTAAAACTTGAGATTTTTTCTTTTTTCTTTTTTTTTTTTGCATATTTAAATCATCATTCGAGCTCAACGGGATTGTGCTTCATAAAATTAGGTGCTGGTTCAAATAGAATAATGTTTCCATTTAAATTCCAGCCGCAAATGTGCTGTCATCCGCTACGAGCTTTCATTGCCCTCCCTTTATTTTTCCAAATTCTTTCTTAGACCTAACATTGTTTGATTACAATACGGCGCACACTGCCAAAGCCAGGAATTAGGTGTGTCCACCTTGGAGTGGTTTCAGCTGCTTCTTCTGTACCAAAGTGTGGCTCATCAGACTTTTTGTGAAGAGCCGCTGTAGCTACAGGCTGAAACATTAGCAAATAAAAGCAATAAAGCACCTGAACATCGACATGGACGCGTTGAAAACTCTGTAATATCTGAAGCACCATTACATTTTGAGCTTGTGCAAGAGCCAAATGTCATTAAAATGTAACACCAGTCATTAAGTCACATATCAGACTTTTCAATAGTATATCTCACTGTTTTTTTTTTCAAAATCCAGTGGTGGAAAGTAACTAAGTACATTTACATTATGCTGGAGTTCTAATTAAATGAGCATTTTCCATTTTCTCTGACACAAGCGGAGGATCTGAGCAGCTACACACCGTTTTGGCCGTCTGCCCGTTTCGGTTTCCTTTTTACCTGCATGTTCACCGGTTCACGTCAAACGCCGCGGACGTGAATGAAAGTGATTTGGCTCAGTGTGGAGCGGGTTTGGATTTTAATAGATCTCTTATTCGAAAACGCATGCGACAGGAAATCTAGACACAAGAGACCGATCCGGAGTCAGTTTATAAATGGCACCTTTAGCGGGGAGGAAAGTATTAAACAATTGAGCTAATTTGAACAGAAAATGCTGTAATTAGCCTAAAAAAAGAACTCCCAGAGTAATTTTTTTACTTCCCAGTATTGCTTGTCGCATAACGTTGAATGCTGTAAAGCAGCTCTGTGCATGCAAAGGGTCGATGATTAACATTCATCTTTGTCAAAAAATTTGCCGGAAAATGAGTGTGTTTTGTAAAAGATTATATTTGCATTGAAATAGTTTGTAATTAGAGCGCAGTTTCTCAGCCTTGTTCTGTTGCATATAGTGACGGATCAATTCACTGAACAGCACACACATTCCTCAGCAGAGTGTGTGGAGCAGCAGGGTAATGGCTTGGACAGGAGAGGAGCTCCTCTGTGTCTTTCCCACCTCATTCTTTTGTTCCTCCGTCTTTTCAAGCTCTTTCTCGCCGCTTTCATAACTTTCTTATCTGCCTGTTGCCAGTAATACTTATCCTTTATCCTCTCCTTTATAGTCTTGTTCACGTTGAATTTGAAGGGTGGAATATTCGGGGGGGGGGGGGGGGGGGGGGGGGGGGAATAATTTGTTTGCCATTTGGATTCACCGGCGCAATTATCTGCTAGATTCTGGAACATTTCAGGTGCCTTTAGTCAAACACAGTCTATCCCCGTGAGTACATCCAGGCAAATATTTCACAGAAAAGCGTATGCGAGATGATTGTAAAAAGCGTCTTTGCTGATTACAGGGCTGTTCTGTTTATTATCAGCAATCTGCAACAACTGCTGTGACTGAATCATATTTCCCTACCTCACATTCAAGTGTTGTTCTGATTAAAATCTCTATCATTAGGATATATCTTCCTATCGTGATGTTGACCATTGTGGTGTGTGGCTGATGCTCTGTGCTAACTGAATAGAGCCACAGTGCCAAATATGTACTTAATTCTACACACCTCTGTAGATATTGCACCAAAACTCAGACATTTGCAGCAGCTAGAAGAGTCATTTACCACATTAGCAATGTATAAAATTCTGATATATATAGTTTTTCTTTTCAATAAAGTGTTGGTATCTTGTTGGTAGTATTCCAAGCCAAGGAGTAAGCTCTAGGGGGAAATAAATTCTCATGTGCAAGAACGTGTTTACTTTAGCAGTGTTCCAATTTGAACAATTCCAGGGAACTAGAGCAATCATTTTGAGAATATTACAAATTCTTGCAAGCAATGTGCAGATTTGTGAGGTTGTTGTAATACTATGTGAGATCACAAGTATCTGATTCCATTCTCTGCTTTGGTTACCAATAGTCTACTGATTAAGGCTACCAGTCAAATAAAACTGCATTTTTCTATAAAACTTTAAGTTCAGCCTATGATTTAAAACCAGATAGTTTTCAAAGGCAATAATAAGAACTCTATATGTATATGAAATAGCTTTGCATGTGTCTTACACCATTCATATCGCTGGCCTGTGAGATGCAGCTTTAGCAGACGTGAGGGTTGCAATAGAAAACTCTCGCCCTCGCACTCGGCGTCTGACATTTTCCAGTCTTTGATCGATGAGCTTTCCACCGGCTCCTTCACTTCAGGCGAGTCCTTCTCCCTCTGTCACTGAGAACTCCTCGAGACGGTGAGGTTAGCACCTCCATCAGCAAGGCTATAAGCACAACACTTCTCCTTCTCCCTCAAGATACCCCATCACACCGTGTAGTGGAGGAATCCCCTGTGGGGCCGATGCAAAGCAGGAAATGTGTAAACTATCGGTTTTTAAAAGAAGCCTAGATTGGATTGCTGCTACCTTGCTACAATAGGTGTGTTACTATGCCTCACAACCACCATTCATTCCATTTAATATGGAAATCCCATCCCAACTTAATTGTCCTCCATTTTTAGGCCAATTAAATTAGATTTATGCCTATATTACACACACTACTCACAATAAGTTGGGGATATTGTGAGACTTGATGGATTTCATACATTTTTAGGGGAATAAATATTAATAATATTATTATTAGCAATATCAAAGGGAACTTTATTTTATTAAATCGCTAAATAACTGTGAGTAGTTTATATATTTCCACGCTTAATAATCCTGCAGTTTGTCGATGTTGACGTGTGTATTTTTGAAGTCTCTCTCAAACTCGCACAAGACAAAAAGCTCAGATGGGGGGAGCGAACAAAAAACTCCATGTAGAAGATCCGTGTGAAAGAGCTTTTAGTGAAACATTGTGATTATCTTTCATTTTCAGGCAATTTGGTTTTAAATCTCTGTGTTAAACTGGGATTTGTTAGGTGGAAAGAGAGGGGGGGGTGATTTAGTTGAGTAACTGCAAGGGTTTGCACCATTATGTAGCAGCAGTTATTCTTTGTGTCCAATTCAGCATCATTGTACTGTAGCAATATAGAGAACTAATGATCTTTACAGAATCATTATAATTCACACACTTATTCCATTTATCTTATTAT
Source organism: Lepturacanthus savala (assembly GCA_030544235.1). Classification (NCBI taxonomy): domain Eukaryota; kingdom Metazoa; phylum Chordata; class Actinopteri; order Scombriformes; family Trichiuridae; genus Lepturacanthus; species Lepturacanthus savala. Next base: position 5,307,307 of record CM060479.1, on the reverse strand, counting down.
TCAGAAAATATCATTAGCGACACAGCTGCATAGTCTCCGAACATTATTGTCTGTGCGCAAGTGGTCAACCGACCTTCTAAGAATTCATTTTTAAAACGCTCCATATGATCAAATATTGACCACATTGCGGAGGAAAAAAAATACATTCATTTATTGACAATATAAACAGTATATCTAGTTTTTAGAAGCAGAGGAAACAAGCCCACCACATACACATAAAACAGTGGAGACACAGTGCTTCCCAATTAGACATCCACAGCATGTCTGTGCGGCCCATTGGTTCCTTCTGAAGACATAAATCTTTAAAAATAGGTCACAAATATAAAGCTTCATCTCCTTTTTTTAAAAAGAAAAAAGCTAAGTGATTTCTCAAAACAGCTGGGTGCATGACTAAAAGTGTGTGTGTGTTCATGACTACTTTTCAGATGTGGATTAATACACATTTGGTGGGCTGTATTCGGAATTGCATATAAATGTGCTGCTCACTCCCTACTGCTACAGTATGTCCTGCATATTCCTACTTAAATAAATGATTAAGTTAAGACTGTTCACATTCAAGTACACAGCCAAGTTACTGGCAGACTAGAAAGCGGCCATTCGTATATTCCCAATATTCGGCCAGTTTGTCCAAATAAAGGCCATTTGTAAATTTGCTCTGACACTTTTTCGGAGACGTGAGGCGCCGCCTGCGGGGGTAAAAACGCCGGCCGGGACCAGCCGGTCAACGTCCATCGTCATCCCGGGAAAGAACATGATCCGACGAGCTGATCTGATTTACCGCTGGCTCTAATGTCTCTGCAGCATTTTGATATATGATATAATTCCTTTTGGAAGACGAATGTGGGCCTCATAGATGAAATCTAACAGTTGTAGCTGTCACATTAGTTTGTATAAATGTGAAGGGAAGCTTTGTGGTTTTAAGCTGGACAACAGCGCTGCCTCTGGGCTCTAATGTTCTACACTGTTACACATATCACCAATTTACATTCATATCAATGGATCAAAATGAGCAGATCAGTGTATTAAATTTCATTTCATATATAGCTTTAGTCAAGAACTTTTTAGTATGGTTTTAACCCCCTATTGCATAGTGTTGTTTGGCAGAGCATGATTTTATTAAATTAATAGATTTCACTTGAATTTTATTACATTTTTAATTAAACTTTTTAAAGTTTTTTTTTTCTAATATGCTAATATATTGCCATATGGCAACAATATGCAAATATGGAAAGAACTACAACTTTTTCTAATATTTCTTAAATATACTGTATCTATTTTCTGGGCCATTATGTAATAACCTTCAAACATTTTTTTTTTCTACCAGTTGTAGGTAATATTTCATGTAGGGTTAAAAGCATTAATTAGGTCTTTCAAAACAAATATCACACAGAATCTTTTTTTTTTTGACACAAAATGTCAAATGTATCTGAAAAAGAATGATAAATTTAAATATTTACCAAGCCTTGAATATAAAACTCGTTGAAAGCATGTGTTAAGTTAAACATTTAATTTTAGTTTATTTTCATTTAAATGGGATTTGTTGATTGAGAAAATAAAGATCGCCATTATTCTTAAATAAAGTTCCGCTGTACTGTCAGTCAGTTTAAGCAAGAAGCTACTGTACCTATGAACAGGAGCTTTGCAAACATGCAAGTAATGTTCTTCCCCATGTGGAGAAGCATAACTGAATAAATATCGTTAATATAGTACGTACAGGTGCAAAAAAAACAAACGCACCGCTTCAGTTTCCTGAATATGAGATAAAAATCATAATCAAAACGCTTGAATGAGAGGAGGATTATCGTTGCCGTAGTTGTGTAACTGTGAATTCTAACATCTTTAGTCAGAATGTGACCCATTTAAAGGCTTGGAGGAAATCTTGCCCACATACTGTGAAGCAACAAGCAGCTGGTCGGAGACTGGCTCTGACACAATGTGTTCTGCTTTGACAGAAAATACGCTCTTATTCAAATCCAAAAACGAAACGAAGCGTTCCTCGTGACTTAAATCTAAACTAAATGCCACTCTTTTTTTTCTTGTCTTTAAAAATAAATCTTGTTTTCACTGAAAAATCCATCTGTGCACAGACAAATTAATACAGTGCAAATTCAGATGTTTGGTTTTGTCTCCATCAAAAAGTGTGTGTGTGTGTGTGAGCAGAACCACGCAGCGGAGTGCAATAAACAGCACCTTTGGCCTGCATGACGGACAAAAGAACAGGAAGTTCTCTCTCTCTTTTTTTTTCTCTCTTTTGTGTAATATTGTTTTTCTAACACGGGAAGACGGAGGCAGCTGAGAAAGCAAGGACAGTGGATCTCTTTAAAGGCTCCTGGGTGAGGCTGGGGGCTTCGAGGATGAAACAGGGGGTGGATGAGGGTGGCGGTGGGGGTAAATGCCAGCACCCTGCCGTGCAACAGGCATGGAGGCCTTTTGACTCGGTTGCCATGTTACTGGCCTTTGGTCGCAGGTATCCTCTCCCTCAGGCTCAAGAAACAGAGGAGAGAGAAGAAAAAGTTCTTCTCCGCTGCAGCTTTTTAGGATGGAGGAGGGGGCTAGACCACCACCTGTCGTCCACAGACCCTGGGAGTCTGAGTGGGGTCTGTCTACCTGTCGTGTCCCGTCTAGTGCCTGAAGTGATAACAAGATTGGAGCAATCGAAACCACGTACAACACTCTCCCCAGAGTGCCTTTTGCTGCTGGAAGGCACCCGCCGTCTGCAGGAGGGTTTGAATCATATTTGGGATAAAGTCACAAATGTCATGTGGTGTAACCCTAAAAACTTGCTACCAGATAGTTTAACTCTCTCTTAACCCTCATGTTGTGTTTGTTTCATGCTAATCAGTTCGGTGTTCCCGGTCAAATTTGACTCATCATAAAAACTATAATAATACATACCTCTTGTTATGTTGGGGTTTTTTTCAATCAACATAAATTCTTGTGAAAATTACGATTTTTGAACTTTGTCCTGTATATTGTCTCATATATGTTGAATTTGAGTTCTAATTATTTGGGATTATTTTGATTATAATAAATAATCAAATGAAATATATTCTACTGATTGTGTGTGGGTATGGGTGTTTGCCCATCTGACAAATGTAGATGTACCCACATTAACTCTGGTCTCCTCCATTTATTTCTAATGATAAGTCACTTTTAAATGGGAACACCAATAGTATACAAAAGTTAAAATGAACCACATTATTCAGAGACAAAAACGTTGAAAGTATTGAAAATATTTAAAACTTATCATTCCTTTTAGGTTACACTATTTGACAAAAATGGTACAAATGGACTTTAAAATGACATGAAACCAACATGAAGAGAAAATCTTGCCAACCGTTATTTGTCACTGACCCATTTACATTAACCGCATTAACACGGATATAATCATGTCGTATCTGTGTGGTCCGTTTAAGAAAAGCACAGCTCGTTATTTCTCTGTCTCTTTTTTTCCTCAGCTTTAAAGTACAGCTTTAATAACGGGATGTCTGAGAAAAGAGCGACTCACATCTGGAAGTCATGGGAGAACAGGGCAGGGCATGAGGAGTCGCATGGAGAGAGGAGCGGAGAGCTGGAGGGAGTGTGAGGAGTCACTTGGGAATAGTTGGAGACTGATTTATGACGGCACATGTGGAAATGGTGACAAGGATGGCAGGAAGCGTGTGTGTGCGTGTACATGTGTGTGTGTTAGTACAATCTTTTTCTACTAGTCATTTAAAAAATCCAATTTCTTAAGTATTCATCAGTTGCATAAGAAGTCCCAAACATGGAAACATGTGCTGTGTTTTATGTGTTATTAGCTAATCTGCACACAGTTTTACACTCCAAATTGCTATTAGAATTGCTCTATAAGATATAGTCTGAAGCCATAATGTGATGTGAATTTTATATCGGCATGCGGTTGCATTTTATGCATATTGCCAGGGGGATTTTTTTTTTTAAGTGCATTAGACCTTATTCCCTCTTGTCTTTTCCTACCTGTGAGCTAGATTTTTTATAATGTGCCGTCTTGAATGTATCGACCCGCCTAGTCCACTAAATGTCAAGTGGCATGGGAAACAGTCGCGCGTTAAAAATGTTTAAGCTGTAAATGGTTTATTTACACTCGCGCTGGCTAGCAGTATAAGAACAAATGTTCTAGTTGAATATTAATGTGAACAGAGCAAATATGTTGTTTGCCATCAGCCGCCCCGCCCTTAAAAAATGGAGCGAACGCACTTCCCCAACATTTACTGCCTCGGATTGTAGGTCACAATCGCACCAAATCAGCAAAAGAGGCCGGCCTCGCTTTTCCTCTTGTTTGCCGGTCGGTTGGAGGCAAATGACAAAATATTTGGAGAAAATTTTACCCGACCATTGAAGAAAGGGAGGCCCCCGGGGGAGGGAAGGAGGGGAAGGGGGGGGGTACACATCTGACTCCAATTCCACTCTTGTCAGGTAGACACAAGGCTGAGGGGCATGCACTTCCAACAGGAGGAAAGGCGGAGAGGGAGAACCAAGAAAACAAGAAACAAAATAAAGAAAGACATGTTTCTTGGTGGTTTTTCTGCGCATTATTTGTTTTTCGGTTCTCCAAACCTGAACCTGCTTCATACCCGATACGAGGGCTGTGCAACCAATTGAATTTGAATCATGATCGCAATCTCCAAACTCGTATGATTGAGTTGAAACGATATTTGACATTATTCATTACACGATTTCTCAACGGGCAAGAGTTTGTCTTGATTTATTAAAACAAGAATAAATTGATCTAAATTCCGAATAAAAATTGAAAACACTAAATTATCTATCAGTGGAATAAGATAATTCTACTCAATGTTGGATTAGCCCTTTATTGCCTGAAATATGGTAAATGTTTTTAATATTTTTATTACAAAAAATATATATATATATATATATATATATGTTTGAGATGTTTAACATCTCAAACAAAACCACTCCTGCTAAACAAATGCATTGTGTAACTAAAAAATAATGATTTAAATGATTTCAATATTGACCAAAATAATGGTGATAATGATTTTTTCCATAATCGAGCAGGCCTACGCAATACATACAATAAACATATTTTACAAACCACACATAAACAACTGACATGTAATAAAACCTCGTTTTATATATCCAGCTAATTGGATATACCATTAATATTCAGCATTTCTGCCAATGCCTTTAAGGCTTAAGGTCTTTCAATAAAGAGAGGAGATTGCGCTGTCCATTTCGGGGCCATAGCAAGTAGGGATATTAACCTTGACTGTGTGTTTATGCCTTTAACCTTTGACCTCTGTGTAGCCCACACAGTTGTTCCACGGGGGGGGGGAAACACACCCTTTGCACTTTAGTGCGTTCGTGTGCCACAGCTTTAATTATGTGCACGTACGTTGATGCAAGCGAGTCTTGAGTTTTGTTATGTATAATGTGTGGAAAAAAATGTAGAATTACACGCACAGCAGAGGTTACGGAGTGCTTCCTCTCGGGCCTATTTGACAGAATAATGTTGACTGCCGATAGCAGAGCTTTGATCCGTAACCTATTGTGAGTGTAAAATCTGAAGTGCCAGGCATTTCCTTTGATAATGGTGTGGTAAATAAATTCAACATCTCTGCTGATTATCATATTATACACGTCTCTCTCTCTCTCTCTGTCTGTCTGTCTGTCTCTCTCTTTGTGTCTCTCTCTGTCTCTGTCTCTCTCTCTCTTGAATCAGTAGTTGAGTGCTGGCTAAGTGAAGGGGGTACACACAGCGTGTCTGCTCTAGACAGGCCTGAGTGGTGCCGCCTTTCTCCACAGAGCCTTGATTCAGCCCCCGCTGATAGGGGACCCAGGCATCGCTCAGCCCCCCCTGCTCGCCTGATGAGCAGCATCTCTAATCCCTGCAGATGTTAACCCTTGCAGGCTCCGTCCTTTACCATCGTCTCCGTTTAAACAGATAAAGCGCTCACTCGATTGTCCAATTTAACGATGTCCTGTTGTCCTTGCCTTCGAGTTCCTCAGTCATAGGAACTCATCTTCAAACCTGATCCTGACCCTTACTCTTGTGTCCTTTAGGTGTCTTAAACTTATTTAAATTTAAAGAAATATGTCAAACATCATTTAAAAACTGCCAATTTAAAAGCCTTCTGAAATAATCTTTTAAGGTCACATCCCTGCTCTTCACTTAGAACTACAGTTTATTTGCCCAAAAAACCTGTTTCTTCATATTTTTATATCAAAATCAAAAAGTCCAAGTTGTTAAATGGTCCAATTAAACTCCTCCCAACAATTTGTCCCACCTGTATATACTGTTTATAAAGACCATATGAATATAAACGTATAATCTCAAAATGCCGTTAAAGGTGGACTTTTTAAAAGTGCAAATTTGCACATGAAAACTTTTCATTCACATTTTCACCTTTTTATACTTGATATTTTTAACAGAAATTTTGGTATGCATTGCATAAACATAACATCGATCCATAAATTTATTTATGTGGCAGAGAAATGATATAAAGTGAATATATAAAATATATTTTTGTGTGGGATTATCCCCTGAGACTGTTGTACTGCCTGTAAACTGCTAGGAAATCTATTATTCAGAAAAGGCCCGGGCCACATGTTGTTCCTCCGATGTGTGCCACAGGGCTGCATATGAGAACTGCTCATCGCCGCCAGTTAGGATCAGAGGGGACGCTGTCCATCTTTAAATATATATGTGTAAGGTGCAGGGACATAAGTGGGTTGCAGAGGGTGCGGAATTCAAATTCAGCGATGAGTGAAAAACGCAGCTTGATGCAGTAGCTGGTGTCAGCTTAGTCCTTCAATTATCCTCATTATTACAGTATGTCCTCATTTTGTAGATACTCTCACCTGCAGTGATATATCACAGCAACGAGTTTAGACTTGCTATGAAGAGACGGAGGATTATACAACCCGCAAACATTACTCATCCCCAACTTTTAAGACAGAGACAATACAGTCGGCAACAAGCACAGATCACAGGCTCCAACGCTAAAGCATCATCCAGGCAGACAGACGGGAGAGCTGGTATGAGTTCTTCTTTTTCACACATCCTAAGCTCTTAGGCTCAGTGGCGGTTATTTTAGTGGAGGTATATGAGATATAATGATACATCAGTGAGATCTGCTGGGACAAGAGGAGCAGGTAGTGCAGCAGAGCAGAGGACTGATTTATGGGCAGGATAAATGATGCGGTGGGTGTCTGCCTGTGTAATAGCACTGTGCTCTGCACACCGCACTTTCACTCAGCTGTAGTTTATAGTGTGATGTGTGATGGGGATAAATGTCAGCTCGGTTATCTAAGAAGATCTGATATGACTTTAAACTGGCTCCTCTCAAACATTTGAAACGGGTGCGCGGAAAAAAAAAACCCGCTAACGACGCAACGGCAGCTAACAGATTTAGAAAAATTCCTCCGTGTTGTTCACAACAGGTGTGCGGCCGCACGACGAGGCTTCATCATCGGCTTCTTTTCGATCGGCATTAGCGTTTCTCTCATCTCAACAGGCAGGAGACTCTCCTTTTCTTTTGTGATAGCGAGCAAATTGACTCAGGCGAGATTTATTCCTTTGATATTAATAAGATTAAACACATGAATTGGGTTGAAAAATAAAACCCAGCCGCTACCAGATGCTGCCACTCCATTGTTGAGTAGTTTAAGCAATCATTTTTTGAAAGGTGCCATGTTCTTCTTTTTCATTCAGTCTAGCCTTTAAAAATAATGTTTTTTTGTTTTTTTTTAATCTGGTGAATTCTAGCTAATATTTTGCAGCCTACCTGTTAAGGTGCTAGCTGAGCTAAAGAAGCTCTGCTGTTGTGTCTCTGCGAGCCAATTCTGCAACAGCGAGGGTTAAAAAGCGGAATCCTGTAGCTCAGTCTGATCTTACAAGAGGTCCCATGATTGCCTCGGGCAGGTAGAGTCTTATTGTGTATAATATACACCATTGTGATGCTGGCTGCTCGGCAGGGTATTAGCCACAGTATTAAGTGAAAAGAGGCTGTGTCACTGTGAAGTGGTGGACATGTTTCCTAGTCCTAAACCGATAGTATGTTAGAGCAGAAATGTACAGGTTAAGCATGAAAAAGCGTTTGTAAACTACAGGTCATAGCAGTGAATGCAATACACACTCTGCATGACAGGAGTGGAGCTGGATGATATTGAAACTGTGGCTTTTGAATGGTATATTGATGAAATCTTGAGGAAGGTTTGTGTGGAAAGCAGGTGTGACTATGAGCATTTCTTTTTTGTTTCTTTTCCAAAGCCATGCCCTTCAAACAATTGGCAAACAACAAGCTATGGATTAAAATTTCTACCACAAGATTCACGCTTTACAAAGAATAAAGAATTATTTCCCTACGTAAGCTGTCCTGTCACTAAAACACACACACACACACGCACCACTATCTGTGGCTAGTGGGGAGGGTGAAGTGCATGTTTATCGTATAATCCACTCCTCTCTCGTTGTTTGTACGGTAATATTGAAATTAAAATCAGTGGGTGCCAAACGCTGCAGATGAGCTGGTTGGTTTGCTTTCCTTGCAGTTTTGCTCACTAATTTCTATGCCTTGGCCTCCCTCACGCGTCCTGGTAATGAGAAAATGTGCTGTTGTCTTTGTTTACTGAGCCAGTCTGTCTGGCTGCCGCTCTTCACATTGTTTGAATATAAACAGGAGCACAATTATTAACTCACTTGGAGTGTTTCTGCTAAGTTACATGAACACACAGCTTGTAGGGCAAGCTCCAGCTCCGTGCACGATATACATACAGTTTTTCACATGGGCCATACAGTGTTTGATTGCTGGAAAATATACATAAGTGTTAATCATGGTAAGCCAAATGAAAAACAAATGAAACTCAAGGATTCCTAGAGTACTAAGGCTGACGTCTGAGATAATGAGACAAATGTTTGCTTCATTTTGGCTGTGTTGATAGTCAATACTAATAAAAGCCACTTGTAATACACATCAAACATTCTTGGTACCCATGGTTGAGAGGGGGAATTGTATTTGAGGTTGAGACCACGATGTGTTTGACAGTTTCAAGACAATCTTGCATGATTGTTATTTTTTTCTCTCCTTATTGATCTTTTATACACATATGAGCCACAAATTGAGACGTTAGATAGACTGCCCTGTCAAAGGCAGCCTCTCCGAGAAAAGGGGTGACTTTAGATTTAAAATCATTTCGCAACTTGTTTTTGTATGGAGATGCCTCACTTTGAATATAGTTGACTCATTGGAGAGGAAATTTGCCTGTCAAGATTATATCAGTTTTCTCTTAATATATATCCACAGCTGTTTCTCCAGGAAATTGCTATTTTATTTATTTATTATCTATTTATTGGTTTATCGGGTTTAATAGACTTTGAAAATGAAAAAGCCTTTCATACCATTTGACAGACCTTAGCAGATTTCCATTTTCCCTATTGTACAGAGATGAGCTATAGATAATGGTCAAAAATTAGATTTTCAGACTTGGAGGCTGCGACTGGTCTGCAACTTAATTGTGAGGCACAAGTCTGCGAGATAAGAAATGCCAACTTTTGGCAGTGAACCTCACATCTGCTGAGCCAGCAAATCCTAAATGTAATCAGTAAGGCACAGCAAGGTCTAAAACCCTGGCTTTAAGTTTTGTTTCTAAGTAAAGGTTTTTCTTGCATGTGCATACACAGCAATGAAACAGCCAAGGCGGATTTTGTTGAGGACTGAGATTAATTTCCAATGAATTCATTATATTTATTGTTGTCTCCTATCTGCCTCTTTTCCCCCACAAGAACTTCCATTTCCACACTTTTTTTCTCTCGCCCCTTCCATCATCAATCTGATAAACACCTCATGAAGTCATGAGGTATTGATGCTGTAAGCCAAAACAGTAGCAGGCTCAATGTGAGAAAATCCATTTACAGCGTTCTTACTTTCATAAAATATATTGATACTTGGTGCAAGTGTATCGATAACATTAGACAAGAGGAAATATTGTAATATTGTAATATAACACCCTATTGATTTTTTTTGTCCCGAGACTGTTTAATGCCCTAATTTGGAAGTAGAATGAATAAGTGAATGAATGGTTCAACGGTAATTAAAGGGCCATCTTACCGATTTTCAATCTGAATCCTATCATTTAAATCTGACATCTGACTACAGCAATAAGTATCTCCAGAGCACAACGTCTGGCTTGACTCGCCTGTACTTTGTAGCAGAGGTAGTAGTGTATTCATACACATGGCATAGTTACAGCAAGTATAAATAATCCCTTGTTCTCTGTGGAGTTAGGTTACCAACATAAATAACTCCCGTGTCCCTTGAAGTCCATTTGTATGTAGACATTTAATATCAAGCCCCTGGTCACATCGCCGGTGACTCCTTTTCTCCTTTGCCACACTGCAGCTCCTCTACCTTGCCCAATAACTCTGAGGCCCTTACATTGTACACTTTAGAGGGCATAATGGCCAAATAAAAGCCTTCATTTAGTCCTTCAGATCTTGTGCCTGCCAGATTTTTTTTTTATAAGAGGTTAAGAAATTCTCTCTTTTCCACTGGCTGTGCTCCCTCCTGCCTTAAGCACACAGGTATGCACCCACTGCTTAAAAAAACTCAAGCTTGACTCTACCAATTTAAAGTTTTAGACCTATTTGTAGATTACCATTTTTATCAAAAAATGTTTAAAGAAGTTTGACTTTTGACTTTGAGTAGATTTCTTTGATGAATAAGTATGTTTTTTTTTTTTTTTTTTTTGACAAATTTCATTGCATGTCATAGCACCAAATCTGCTCTCATCAAAGTGACAAACAACCTTTTGCTTACAATCAAGGATTGATTTTAAATCTTCTTGAGTTGAGCTCTGCATTTAACGTGGCTTACTCTGTCATATTGGTAAGTAGGCTGGCATCAGGCACTCTGCTGTAGACTGGTTAAAATCTTATTTATGAAACAAAACATTCTCAAATGTAATGGGAAATGCTTCCTCTTCTGTGGATCCTCCTTCCTGTGGTGTTCCGCAAGGCTCCATCCTTGGACCTTTGTGTATCTAATGTTTACTGTATGCTAGGCCTGAACAATCTATCGTTTCTGAATTTTTTTTATCTGTTTTTCTAACCCAGGTTTTAAACCATTTTACATGTGTATGCTTCTTTTAGTTATTCAATTATAATAACTGCCGTTTAGGCCTATTTATTACATGTTTCTTCTTAATCAATAGGACTACATTTGAAATCATTTCTTTCATTCTTGCATTACAGTTATGGCATTTATTGTTTTAATGGTATAACGTAAGTTTCTGTGATTCTTGTGAATGTTCATTTGAAGTAAATGGTAAATGAAATTGTAATATCTGCCAAAAAAATTACAATCCAATTTTTTATTGAAATCGTTAAAAACGCCCTACTGTATGCTGCCACTAGAACATATTGCACATTAACACAAAATCCAGGGCCATTGTTATGCAGATGACACACACAATTATGTCCTATTAAAAGCGGTAAAGAAAGCAGTATTCATCTTCTAATATCTTGTCTGGCAGAAATAAAGTGCTGGATGTCCCAAAACCATCTCCAGCTATTGTGAGTAAAAACAAATCAGCAAATAATTATCTTCGGTCCCCAAAGTCCGTCCCTATTTAACAGAAACGTTGTGGAACCCTGTCTACAAATATCAAACCTGCAGTATGTAATACTTGTGACCTTTCATTTGAAAAGCAAATTACAAACGTTGTTCAATCATGTTTTTGTCAGTTAAGGACCATCTAAATAATCTGCTCTTTTTTTTCCTCTTGGCCTGATCTTGAGAAGGTCATTCATGGTTTTATTTAATCTCTGTTAGATTACTGTAATTAATTGTTTTCAGGGTAAAGCCAAAAAACAATCTCACGCCTCCAGCTGCTCCAAAATGCAGCTGCTCGTCTCTTTTTTACAAATACTGGAAGACAAGATCATATTAGCCCCGTTTTAGCCTCTCCTCACTAGTTATCTGTACATTTTCGAATTGATTTTAAGATTTTACTGATCAGATCTAAAGCACTTCATGGTTCAGCTGCCAGCTACATTGGTGAATTACTGCTCCCCATGAGCCCGGCCTCAGATCCTCGGGCAGGGCTCTGCTGGCTCTTCCTAAGTCCCGGCTCAAGACAAAACCTCAGGCCCCTCAGCTCTGGAGCTCCCCGCCTGACAATCTGTGGCTTGTAGGATCAGTGACATCTTTTTAAATCACTTCTCAAAACATATCTTTAGGGAAAAAATGAAGTCTTTTATACCATGTTTTATTTCTAAACTGTCTTATCTGTTTATTACAACTGTTGTCTTTTTTTTTCTTTATTTGTCTAAGTAAAACACTTGTAAACGGGTTCATGAATGAATTTGTATCTTGTTTTAAATACATTTCAAACTGTAATGTGGGAAACATAAAAGTGTGCTATATCTGCATGTCTGTGTGCATGCATGTTAGAATATGTGCTCTGGTCCTGCAGTTTTGAGTGTTTAGGTGACATTCGAGCATGAGTGAGGGTTATCGTAAATTACTTATTAATTCTATCTGCAGTGTCCTATTTTTATCACACATGGCTGGTAGAATCTGCCTGAAGGAAAAAGAAAATGGCCTTGCGCTATCCTAGAAGTTTTGGTTTCCTCTCTTTTTTATTAGCCGCAATAAAGGTTAAGTTTGTCCAGATTTCTCTGTCTAAAACAGCACAGTCTTTTGTTTGTTTGTGAAATTCGATTTTTATTTTTATTACAACCATAACTATGCAAATATATGGAGAGTGGAAAATGCAAAGTGTCTTCTAAAAGCGACAAAGGGAAAAAAAACTGTGAAATAAAAAAGAAAATGAAGTGTCATAGTCATTGTTTCCCTTATAATTTCCATCCAAACACATTCACAACCTTATCTGACTTACTCCCGCTGTACTTCATCATGGCTTGTAAAATGTCGAAAATACAGCTTCTTTAAAATATTTCAAAGTTTCACAGTAACATTTTAGTACCGTTGGTGATGAACAACCTCTGCCTCACTTCAAGTTGATTTGTTGATTTCCCGAGATAGGCCGCAGCCGTTTTTTTCCCCAATTGTCCAATGAAGTAAAATATCAGTGTCAGATGATGATATGATACCACAATGAGAACAGATTTTACGGCTCAGTTTTCTTGCCTCGCTGCTCAGGACTTATAGTTTATTGACACAGACAACATCAGCTAAGCAATAATAATTTTGTGACCCAACACTGTGGAGCTATGTTGTTTGATATTTCAACCGAGGCCCGTTTCTCTTTCATAGCACAGGTCCCGACCTGCCATCTCAGTCTGTTTTTTTTCTTTCCTGTACTAGAGTCTCTTTCCATTTCATTAGTTGATTCATTTACATGACAGATGCCCTCATGCATGCTGTAGAGAGGCTCGGGGTGCACTGCAGCTGAACACCACCTGCGGTGTGAGTTTGTTATTTGAACCCATGGTCTAGGGTTCCCTTTCTGCCCTTCTTGAGAGCACTCACTGCTGACCCCGGCTGCCACACATACACTCACATTCATACAGTTAAAATTGAGAATTCACTAGGCTCCTTTTTTCCCCCTTCCGAAGCGTACGTGTGTTTATAATGTGATTGTATTCGTGGGGCTGCGCCTAAATTATGTCTTTAGTCATGCTTGAAAAAAAAAAAAGTTTGTTTCGGGATGGATACACATTTAAATAAATCTCAGTCTCAGTTTCAGACATTGAATCCTGTCCAAACAGCCAGCTAAGTTACACCACTTGACTGCTGATTGGAGTTTAAAAAAAAGAAGCCAGCAATCATTTTCAATCATGTATAGAAATGGTTTTCTCGCATGATGGCAGGTGGGATTTACATGAGTTTGATTCTGACTTATTGTACCGCAGACATTCTACCTGACTTATTGGTAGGTTATGTTACAGATTACTCTGAAAATGTGATATCTTTGATTGCACACTTCTTGACTCCTATGTATTTCTGGTTTCTTGAGTAGACTTTATTATGTATTACATATAATTATAGTTATCCAATGGCCATATGCATGGCAGGCACAGGTTAATATGCCTCTTGCTTGCTGCATGCTAGCAGTGAAAAATAACCAAACCACTGGAACTAAAATAAAGCATCAAATGAAGGACCTGAGGGATGGTATGTATGTTATGATGGTTATGTATTGTGACTCTAGATTTATAATTATAGGCAGACTTTCTTAACAAGGTTCTGTACTAGGCTCAGCCACTTTGCATGACTGTGTTCATTCAGTTAGCTGCTGGCTGAGTGCTGTAGATCTCATCTAGCTCTCTCCAATAATGTAAATAGCCTAAGTGTATTGCCCAAAATGTCAAACCTTTCCATTAAACGGGATAATGCGATCATTCCTCTGCTTTCTACTATAGAGCTACCTGAGGAAGTGGCCTTAGAGAGCAGTAGCAAAGTGAGTTAGCTTATCTGTAGTTAGGGAATGTGGTTCTGTTCCACCTCACTCAATAAAACATACACTGCAAAAAAAGAAAATTTGGGTCAACTTAAAATTTAAAGGCAACAAACTTTGACAAAGTTATTAAGATGGGCAGTTAAACTAAATATTTTAAGTTTTGATTATCAGTTTGCTCAACTTTGAATTCTGTTTTTTGTCAACTCAATAAGTTATCCGATCAATGTGTGTTGTTTTTCTCTTTAAAGATTGCTAATGCCGTTAACTGCTGCAGCCCTGCTAGCATTAGTTAGCTGCTAACTGCTAAAGACTGAAAAGCTTATATATAAAATGCAGCCACAATGAAACTTGAAGTGATTGAAAGTTGGATTTCCTGCTTTTCACAACAAAGAAAAAAGAGTTAGCAGAACTGTTGTCCCTTGTATTGATCCGCAACTTAAAGTGTACAACTGTTTTGTTTTGTTCTACTAACTTACATTATTGTCTTAAATGTCAAAAAATTTCAAGTTTTCATCAACATAAATTACTGTTTTAGGCCAAAAAAGACTTTGAGTTTATGAATGTACTGAAAATATCAGAACTTGACAGATTGTTCATTGCTTCACCAACTGTATTTTCTGCGCTATCCAAGACTTCATATCAAAGTTCTTCAAGTTGTCATTCAATCCCTCTGTAGTAGAAAGCAGAGGATTGGTCACCTTACCCAGTTCAGGCTTGGTTCATGACAGCCATTTGTTTCCCCCCTAATCTCTAAGAAAAGGGGAGGACACCTGCAGAGTATGGCAACCTCTCACAGATGTCACTTCAGTGAAGGGAATAACTGGAGGCTGCGCCTGTAATCATGCAGCCTAGGAATAAGGTGGATAATGAGCAAGTGGCAACCCCACTCCTTATCCACTAATTTACACAACTACAGTGCAGCAGCGGGGTGACAACTCCTCGTCAAATGCAAGGCCTCAGCTTGCATCCAGTTAGCTTAGCTTAGCACAGAGCTAACACAACGAGCTATGGATATCCTGCACGTGCAAGCTTGCTGGATATTTTTTTAATATTGAATATAAATGTAACTACTTCAGTCACAGCGTGTAAAAGCAGCCCGCGCAGCAGTTGATATTCTCCACGCTTCTCCCTTCCACACGTCTGTAAACGGTGCCGTGTGTGAACCAGATATTTTCCTCCTTTTGTCGGACTACCCTATATAGCTTTAGGAGCTCGATACACAGCGATAACATCTATTACAAACCTTCTGCTGATATTGGAAATTGAAATTCAAGAGTATGTCCCCCTAAATACACTACCATTCAAAAGTTTGAGGTCACTTAGAAATTTCCTTATTTTTGAATGAAAAACACATTTTTTGTGGTAAATAACTATTCTAGCTGCAAATATATGATTTCTGGTGCAATATCTACACAGGTGTATAGAGGCCCATTTCCAGCAACTATCACTCCAGTGTTCTAATGGTACAATGTGTTTGCTCATTGCATCAGAACGTTAATGGACGATTAGAAAACCCTTGTGCATTCATGTACGCAGAGCTGAAAACAGTTTAGCTGGTTAGAGAAGCTGAGAAGTTTGAAGGAAAATCATTATTTCTAATCTTGTCAATGTCTTGACTATATTTTCTGTTTATTTTACAACTCATGGTGGTAAATAAAAGTGTGACTTATCATGGAAAACACAAAATGGTCTGGGTGACCCCTAAACTTTTAGTGTACATACTCACACTTTTTTTTAAAGTTACAGCGATCACATTTTTTAGAAATGTATTTATTTTTATGTGATTATGTAATCAGAGGCTTGGGACAAGGATGAACTTGCGCTTGCAACAAAGACACTGGCTTGTCCTTCCACCTGCTAGGTGTTCTCCGTTAATGTAATAGCTGCATCCACCTCCAGGGGGTCGATGAAGCCGTGCCCTACGCATGTTTTCCAGAAGAATCCGCTAACCGTATACGTACCGCCATGCTGCCGTTAACACCGAGCATCCCCCGTTTGTTTTATCAGCCACCTCTCTGTAATCTCAGTGCTTCAAAAGCTCCATTTTGTCAGTCACTTATTTTCACGAGTCAATCAGAATCCCCTTTTTTTCACAAGTGATCCCACCCTGCATCTCGATAGAATCCCTGTCGTATGTTATCTTTTTTCCCCCCCCTGTTCCTCTTGCTTTTCACGGTTTATTTACGCACAACTGGGGCTGCTGTTTTTTCTGAAGTGTCCCCAATGATAATGACTGCTGCAATAAGAGTTATTTTTAGGACATTGTGTTTGCATTTTGTAGAGCACTGGGGGAAGCTTTTTTGTGTGTTGTCGGTAGTATTCAGTGTACATTGAACTAATTCCATTCAATTGTAACACTGTGACTAAAGAATATAGGACAGCCAGCGTTTTATTAAGCACAGAACATTTGGAAGATTTTTTGATGACCATAAATATTGACTAAAAGCTTTTTTTTTTTTTTTTTTTTTTTTTTTTGAATCACCCAGCATCAAGGGCAATAGAAGCAACCGCAAAAAAAAGCAGCATGTTATTTCTTCCCCAGCTTTAAATACATATTTGCACAAGAACTGTTCTCTTATCTGTCGGCTTCAGTCTTTCTGTTCTTTTCGACTTCATTTGTAAAACCAACGTATTTAAACCGTCTTGTCCTGGAACAAAAAGCAGACAGTAATTACATCTCGTTTAGACCCCTGAAAGACACACATTTGATAGGTGATCCCTAAAGCTGTTATGTCTTTTTTTTTTTTTTTTTTTTTTTTTTTACAGACAGACAGAGAGTGGGTGCTATGGGAAATAGCACGAGGGCCTGCCACGATGCAGTCATCACCAACACAGCTTAATCGTGCCAATTCAACCGGGCTATTCTAGGACACAATAGAGGGGAAAGTGCAAAAGTGGGTTGTGTTAATTGAGTGTGTGGGCTGGGTGATTTTTTTTTTTTTTTTTTTAAATGGCCCTGTTAATTGTTCCTTAAAGAATGGGTCCCCAACTGGTGCAGTCGGCTGTGGCTTGTTGCTACCCAGGGCACGGCTGGCAGTGGTTATTAAGAGGGCTGTGAGAGCAGCTCTCACGTAAGTGTCATCATTAAGGTTCTGTATTTATTGATGCTTTCAGATTAATCAGTCATTCCCGAACCAAAGAGGGATGCAGACTGATAAATGTGTTTTATTTTATGGAAACATGATCAAAAGCTTTGTCTCCCATCAACAGCCTCGCAAAACAGAGTGGCTCAGTCACCGGCTAATGCCAGAGGTGTTTCCAGCGGCTAAGTGGAGATGGTTTTCATTTTCCTAACGCTGGACAACTTATTGTCTGGCCAAAGATTAGTGTTGCACAATTTTGTACCAAACTGTTCGGCAC
Organism: Lepturacanthus savala; assembly: GCA_030544235.1. Taxonomy (NCBI): domain Eukaryota; kingdom Metazoa; phylum Chordata; class Actinopteri; order Scombriformes; family Trichiuridae; genus Lepturacanthus; species Lepturacanthus savala. The sequence goes on along the minus strand of CM060479.1, from coordinate 5,289,541 downwards.
AGGATGTTGTGTTTGGAGCAGCAGTTGTTTTGTTTCAGTCAATAATTAGTAACAGTTATGATTGTAAGTTGAATACAGTCTTCAGTCTCACCCCGTTACATTTCCAGCAGAAACATGAGCATCTGACGCCTTTCTTACACTATGTACATATTATGCTATGATATTGATTATGATCTGAAGCAAGTCAGTGTTTCATGTTTCAAGCTAGTTTGCTGGAATATATCAGATGGTAAGAAAAAAGGATCCCAAAAGAACACCACTGTTGTTGCTGGATATTTAAGTAGATAATTGTTTGCTATTCAGCCTAATTAACCTCCTAAGACGCATCCGGTTTTTCAGTGTTGTTTGTGAAAATGGTAGGCCCAGTTTGTAAGCAGCACAGTTCTCACATGTCACATAAACCCTGGCTTTCATGCTGGCTATCTCCAGATCCCTTGCTTTAATTGGCTCATGCATGGCGTTAATCTACGTGAAACAACTCCGAGACCATAATTGTTGCATTATTTGTGCATAGAAACCAACGACTCAAGCATAGTATAGCTGTACTACCACTGGTACAGTGTGTGTTAACCCTATAAAGGTGTCAGTCAGTCAGTCATTTTCTATACCTGCTTATTCCTCATTAGGGTCGCAGGGGTCTGCTGGAGCCTATCCCAGCACATTACGGCGAGAGGCAGGGATACACCCCAGATGGTCGCCAGCCAATCGTGGGGCACACACACCATTCACTCACACACTCACACCTACAATTTAGAGTCTCCAATTAACCTCAGCATGTTTTTGGACTGTGGGAGGAAGCCGGAGTACCTGGTGAAAACCCACGCAGACACGGGGAGAACATGCAAACTCCACACAGAAAGGTCCCAGACCCCGGACCAAGGAGGTCTTGAACCTGCGACCTTCTTGCTGTGAGGCAACAGCGCTAACCCCTGCGCCACCATGTCGCCCCCTATAAAGCTGTATGTATCATATATAATACATTAACTTTTAAGGCCTTTCGTTTACAATCAAATACATGTATTGTGCGGATAACCCCGCTTCACCTGTGTCTACTGTGAGAAATGCAAAGTCCATCTTTGCCTGAACAAGGAGAGAAACTGTTTTCAGACACCCTTGTTTGTTAATAGTCAATGATTGGTTTGTATAATGCCCCAAAACATTTAGTATAGATAATTAATACTTTGTGAATGGTTAATAATTGGTTTATAAACCATCTATAAACAACTGTGTAGTAAAAACTATGAAGAACATTTGCATGGCCAAAAGCTTGTTCATGAAACTTTGACTCAAATGTTAAGAAAAATATCTTAAACTATCTTTCCACTCTGACTTTTGCTTCTACGTGAACCCACATGATGTTGTGGATCAGCAGACAGGCATTGCAGTAACGATGACTATATGTGGCCAGAAAACACATTCCACCAACTTGGGTCGTGTGGCCATTAAAGTGAAGTGAAGTGTTCCTAACAGCATTATGTTTTATGAAAGAGGGTGTTGACTGTGGTGTTTCTTTAGGTCTCGCTAACAATGTTAAAGTAGAAAGCTCCTCAGGCGAGCACCCTGGCGAACTCTGCCCCACAAATGGCCTTGCCATGGAAAAAGAGTTATATATAGAAAGTGTGGGTGATGCTGGTAACTCCTGGTGCCAGCAAGAGCTGCATTTGTGTCTTAAAGCCACCCGCTACCTATGAATGATTAACTCCCACAGACCCAGTGCAGCACCCCAAGAAAAACACAGAGATTTGCCTGTAAACAGTAATATCGCGGCTTCATCGCTCTATTTGATTCAAAGCGAACCACTTTTCACGCATTAGGGAAGATTCTCTTCGCCATAAAGGGCTAATACGCAACTGTAGTGTGGCCTCTCTGTGTCAGGAGGCCTAATTACACCAACCAAGACTCATCATCTTAGATTAATGAATCATTCTGGCCACTGCAGCCGGGCCCATGCTCTGTATGTTGCCAGGGAGTTCAGCGTTTCCTCTGACCCTTTCTCTGTAGTTACAGGCTAATGGAGCTATAAGCTATCATTGCTAAAGTACGCCGGCTACTACATCATTCATCACAGGCCATTGGACAGAATCCTTAACAGCTTTTTAACTCTAGTAGACCCTGTGGGATTCATCATACTTTAGAAACCCCATTGTTGGCCACTTATTATGGTCTCATTGTCTCCTTTGCAACACGGAGGGGTCTCGTGAAACAAGGGATCTCACACAATGAGTCGGCCCTGTGGTTTGTTTGTGAATATTTTTTCAATGAAGATAACTTTAGTACTTTAGTACTACTGATAGAGCAACTATCAGTCCAGTGTTCTAATGGTACAACGTGTTTGCTCATTGCATCAGAAGGCTAATGTAATACAATTTTCTATTCATTTTACAACTCATGGTGTTAAATAAACGTGTGACTTTTCACTTAATTGCCTGGGTGACCCAAAACTTTTGAATGGTAGTGTAATAATCAACTGAGTCACTAACAGTCATGTTATGTACGTATTTTTTTCTCCATTTTTTACTCTTTTTCTTTGCAGTAATAATTTATCCCATGTACACAAGACGTGAATGATTAAATAGATATACACATGTCAGGGTTGAACATCATTCTAATGTAAATAAAATGACCTCTTTCTGGGGTTTGTCTTTGCCATGTTGTCGGGAGGAAGAGGCAGGAAGTTGAGAATGTCATATGACAGGAAGCACTTGGAAACTTTTACTTACAACCTTTTGCGGATGTTGTCTACTATCATGTCATTAGGAAATATATATGTATAACATTTCGATTTTTTAGTCATAGACTTAAAGGCTCCTAGGCTTAAATGGGTTAAACGGTTATCTGTCTTGCTTCCTACTTTGGACAACGGTTATCTGTTGTGGAACCTCTCCATCTATAAATAACTCGGGTATAGTCAAGAGGGCTTAACCAGTGTCTTTTGCGGTGAAAGAAATGGCTCTATATAAGGGTGGAAGAGAAAAGGGGAAGCCTGGAGGGGAGGGAGCTGAGTGCTCATGCAGGTGAAGCCGAGCAACATGTCATTATTTAAACTCTTTGTATAGTACTTTGTGATGTCATTCAATCTCATCTGCCCTAAGTGCTGATTGATTTTTTGTTTCCCTCCAAAGGCTGTTGCCATGACGTTTTAAAGGCGGCGAAAGGGCACCTTAACCTTTGACTTGTTTCCACTAAAGGACATGAGGAAGCTCTTTTTTGGCTCTTAGGAGGAAATAATATTATTTGTTCTTTTGTAGAATCACACTCTCTCACCCCTCCCCTCCTGGCAGGGTTGTGTGTACATTTGGTCGCAAAAGAAAAAAAAAAAGTCGTCGAAAAAGAAAGGGAGATAGATTTGGTCAGATATAAGAGATAGGCGCTCACGGCTCTGTGTGCACTCTGGTCAGATAAAACATGACACTTCTCTTTGAGGTGGAGCGTGAAAAGGGGGAAAGTAAAATGGTAGCTAGGCCAACGCTTTGTTAAAACAATGATAACACTTGAAATGTGTTACCGTGCCTGCTGAGTGTTTCATCATCAACAAGAGCGAGAGGGAGAAATATAAGGGGAGAAGACAGTCATATTGGATTTGGGTCAGGCTGCGTTACACTCATCCTCTGTGTCTTCACAGGATAAGACCGCTTAGTTTTAAGTTATGATCATAGCCGTAAACCCTGTGAAAACCTGGTAAAAAAAAAGTGCTTAAAAAACACACATTACAATTGCTAAAGTAAAACAATGTATTTTTTTAATTGTTGAAAAATGATGACCCTCCCCCCCTCCCATTCCTCAAAGTGGTTTGGTCTAGTTGCTCTTTCCTGTGGGCGGGGACAGCAGTTAACGGCTTATTTTGACAACTAGTAGCTAGCTACGTGGAAGAAACCAATCAAACTAATGTGTAGAAAGGCAGTAAGTCATTTATCACACCACTTGTTCAATATTTGTCAAAAATCAGCCTCTTTTCTTACCAGTCTGCTGGTTTAGATCAGACCTAATGATCAATAACGAGCTCTCGTTATGGTAGCAGTGACTAGGGGGAGGGAGTAGGAAGATTTTACTAGTTATTACCTCATTGATTAATGAGCTCAATTGCCTTACATATAAATATAAATAAATATGGAAGACTGCTATTATTGCTTTATTACCATTGTTCAGAACAAATTCAAACATGCTTTTAATGTCGCCTCTGGAAATTATTCTCTGAAAATGTACTGTTTATTGTCCCCCCATCAGTGATTGCTTAGGATATAAATATACTCAAATACTTAGTTACTTTAGAGTGTGCTTCCAATTAGTTCAGACAACTAAAGGGCTGAAAACGAGCTCTAACACCTTTGTAACACTCAAAAAACACACACACGATTACCACGTTGAAGCAGGGGATGGCTTGAAACAGACTAGTAAGAGTTACATAAAAAGTAAGTGATCCTCATGCATGAACAAAAGCTCAGGCTACGGATCATTTCATTGCAGGTTGTAGCAGCACATCAAGCCCGTCAGACAGAAATGAACAGCTGCGAATGTGACATGCTTTAGTGTAGGTAATGTTCAGGGTCACCGGCGTGGTTTTTGCTTTTGACTTAACTTTCCATATCCCACAGGAGTCAGAAATCACTTCAAACTACTTTTTTTTTAAACTTTAATATTCATTCACAGCATTTACCCTTTTCTTCTCATGCAACAATGAGAATCATCTCCAAACAAAGTGCATCTGCATGGATGGAGCGGACCTCGAAATGTGTAACAAAGAAGATAATTATGTAGAATTAAATATACAAATAATCATGACCTTTTGTGGAAATTAAAGGAAGCTACAATCCTGTTCGGCAGTAATTGAAAAGAACAATATAAAATCATAGAAATGATTTTGAATTGAGACAGTCATGGTATAGGGTTTTACGTTGTTTTAATGGTTTAATCTAGTGATTGACTGTGTAGCTGAGGGTGCTGCCGTCCTAAAATAGCCCACTCTAATCAGGTTGGTAATACCTCTGCAGGGCAAGAAGATGGCCAAGTCACAACGGTTTTTATATTCACCGCCTCTGAAGGGATGAGTGTACCCGAAAAACCATCACACGGACAGAGCATCCTTGAAGAGTTACCAGATACCCCGGTTTCAAAAAAAAATATTTGCTTATCCCTTAATACTAAGCGAGGCGAAAATGCAAAAATGAGTAGGAATAAAAGAGTGAAGGGAGGGAAAAAAATGAGCTTCAGGGGAGGCCATGTAGCTGAAAACTCTCTGACATGATGAGGCTATTTATGAAGAGTTATTTATGCAAGACTCGAGAGGTGATGGATAACAAGAGCATCTCCAAGGCTCTCTCTTTTGTTTTCCAGGGTAAGTGCGTGTTCCGTCGGCCCCGACCTGCAGAAAGAGAGGGGGACAATGGGGAAAAAAACAAAAAAAAAAAACAAAAACGCATGTGTTTCTCTGTTCTCCTCCGAGCGCGGCGCGCTATTTGCTAGGCAACACATGGCCTTTAATTCATGTGTTTGTTTGCATGTTTGCACTAAGGAAGGAGCGAAGGTCTCGAGGGAAGGCCTGAAATCTTTTGACCTGAATACATATTCCCCCATATTAGCGGTGACGGAGGGAGCCCCGGTGAAACGTGACAAGGCCTGTTTTCCTGCTTGTTTACAGGTTATAAATACTCTCCACCATGACGTTAGAAACCGGGGCAGGAGGTGCTATAATATCGTCTGGGTGGAAAGGGTGGGAGAGTCGTTGACATTCAGCATAATTATCTGTACAGGCCTTGTCGGCACAAAATATACAAATGTAGAGTAGCACCTTTTTTCCCTGGGTCTGTGTATCTTTTACTGTTTGATGCAATATTTCATTAAACGTCACTGTGTTTCCGTGGAAATACTTCGATTCCACATACTAAGGAGGAAAAATGCTTGGAAGTTGGAAACTTTCCATGGGAATTGACAGGAATATATGGGAGTTAATGGGAATAAATGAGAGCAAATCCAAATCTATATATTGTAGCATAATCTTGGCTAAAAAAAAAAACAACAACCAGAATTAATTCATTAATTCATTTCAATCAAAAAGGGCTTGACAGTGGATGGCTGTTGGCATACATAGAATGTTGTGTCTCTTATGTAACTTTATAGCCTTTGTGATAATAAACCTTATCACTCGCCAGTAGAAATTGATTCAAGAATCTTGTTTAGAGCTTCTTCTTGATTCTTAAAGCAGCCGCCATCATGAAAGCTGTTAAATTGCCCAAGGCAAGGAATTTTTCCTAAAGAATAAAAATGTTAATGTTAAGCAAATAATAAAATGTCCATTGTCCTATAGGACATAAACAATCAGATCCTTTCACCAGGATTAAAGTGATTTTACCAGATATGGCAGCATCATCTAGAGATGATGCAGGACAAAATCTCATTTTTGTCAGAAAATGACATAGGCCGTTATTTTAATAGGGTGATGATATGTGCTTAAATATATGCTGCATAAAACTCTTCTATTTGTTTTTCCTCAAGAAGCTGGGATTTTGGTGTGTTTGCCAAGAGACTTGTTTTTTTTATTTATTTTTTCTTTAAAGCAGCATTATTAATATTATTTTTGACAATTTATTTAGTTTATATTGCTTTTTTTTCTTTTAGCAGATATTCTTGTACTCATTTTCACTCACAATAAGATGAGCGCTATTTATGGTTAATTGACCCACTCACCTCTCTGTGGCCTTTTGAACCAAAACCTTTTTTTTTCATAACACTTTGCTAATTGGTGTTTTGCATATTTGATATGCCCTCCAGATATAACACACATTTCTGTTCAAAACATACTATAATAAAGTGCCGGGCTCCTCACAGGGGGCGCTTGGTTATGTTTTAAAAAGATGGGGACTCAAACTTGGATACATACATAATTGGTCTGGGGTCTCTGGATCCTTCCCCCAGAAATGATTTAATTTAATTTAAAACAAATTTCCTGCATTTCCTGCACCACCTCACCTCTTGGATTTAATCACACACATCTGCAATCGTCTAGATTTGTTAGATTGAGAGTTATGAAAACCCAAGAATGCATCAGGAACAGTATGTCATAGGGTGGATCAGGACAGGAAATGACTACCAAAAGAATGTCTATTGCATATTTGAAATTATATTCATAAAAATAAAAAAAGTCAGCCTTCATCAAGGTTGAACAAGGACAAATTATTTGAAATAGCCTTAAATCATGAATAAAGCTAAGGGCTGCTACACTCACAATACTCACAAGGCCTTCTAACTACTGCAACAAAGTAGAAACTATTAGGATGAAACTAATGGATTCAGAACTAACCTGAAATCCTCTTAGAAAGAATAGCAAGACACAGACAGACACAGAACGGCCATAACAGGGGGAAAAATCCATAAATTAATAAGGATAAAGTGTAAAACACAAGATCATTTAGACAGGATTTAATAGTGGACAATATTATACTTTGCTTACCTGTAATTTCTGATTTTTGGGGCATTTTGAAGGTCAGAAATGTCACAGCATTGTTGTTGTTTCAAATGTTTATAACTAAAACATGTTTACAAAATGAATCGGCTATAATAAAGCCACTTATACAGTTTACTCTGCACCACTGTGGTTTCCATAATGTTTTTGGATTTGTGCCGTATGCAAAGTCATGTCAGGGGTTCTCTGTTCCCCTTACATCTATCTTTCCCTTTGTCTGGTGAAAGGGGGCATCATCATCTTTTTTTTCCCTTCTCTCTCCCCCCCCCACCTCGCTCGAGCCGCAGGTGTGCTCAGTTGTGATCGTCAGGAATTGGATATGAAGGGGACTGCCAACTCCAAGTATGACCTCATTAATTACATCTGTCAGTGATTCCCTGCAGATCTGTCTCCTGCTCTTCACATGCTGCCACTCAGCCAGCCAACCAGTCAACCAGTCAGTCAGAAAATTTTCTGCTCCGGGTTAGACAACCTGCCCGGGCTGCTGCACGTACAAACCGGTGGCAGGTGGGATCGTAGGGGAGGAGGGGGAAAGGGAAAGAAGAGGAAACTGGTAACGATAGGGGGAAGACAGCGAGTGAAAGAGATGAACACATTCATGCAAACTCATTCCCATCTGATTGCATAAAAATGCACACACACACACACACACACACATATACGCACAGAGCCAGACACCTCTTCGCCGTGCAGCCGGAAGAATTTGATCTTTATTTAAATCCTTAAATTATAGCTGATTAAAAATTCATGGAGAGCCGTTTATATGAAAGCTGGGTGCTGCGCAGGCTGCCCTGTGATGTCTAATTGGTCTGAAGGTTGCCAACCCTTTGAACAAGTCGGGACGGAGAGTTGTGGCTGCCTATGTGCTTAGAATGAGGATGTGAGCGCCACCCGCCTTCATCTCTCTCTCTTTTTCACCTACCTTTCTGTGGTAAACTGTACGAACGACGTGGAGGAAATTAAATAGAAATATTTTGGGGGCAAAGACAAAAAAATTGGGGCATCGACAATCTTTTTGGGCCAAGTTATATATATATATAAAAAGAGTAGTAATTAGTGCATGAAGTAGCTGCTTTTAATGTGAAATGAGCTCAGATTTAAATGCATGCAATAATCACCACCTAGCACCAACATGAGTAAATAAAAAACATCCGCGTACTGTTAACCGTGCAATCATCTGTACATGTGGAAAGAAAAGCAGGAGACACTTCTAATTATTTAGGCTGTTACTTATCTCTTAACTTCATGGCAGTCTTTGGGATTTGCTGCTTTATGGTCGGTTTTACAGCGTCCTCTTTAGAAGCTGCAGAAGATCTATTTAAAATATATGGGAAGATAAAAAAGGCAGGGTTTTGTGCCTGTAAAATGCAAACCAGTGACCTTACAGACAACATTTAGACAATTGAATTCAAGTAACAACCTTAAGTTGCTACAGTGATTATTCAATATTATTCAAGATTATTCAACTCTCCAGCGCAGCATCGTTGGTAGACGACTAAAACAAGTTCTAGGTTTAGGACTAAAAGGCTCACTTCACTTGGTGCATTGAGTTCCTTAACGTTAGTCAACAACAACAGTTATTTACTGTTAGCAAATCAATGATAGTTACTTGTTTGGTGACTTAATCATTTGCTTCCTTTTAAAGGTACAGTGTGTAGTTTTCTGGTGGCAGGCAGTAGCAACTGTGCTAACTCAAGCATGTTAGTAGAGGAGTTAAAGGGCATTTTACTGACAGAAATGTCTGCTTTAGTGTGAAACTACCTTAGGATCAGAGGAATAAATTCATCCAGAGAGAGAAGTCAGATGAGCCTTTGTTTCTTCTGCTAAAACTATAATAACAGTCAGTGTGTAAATCTATGTTATTAAAGTCAAAGAATCCAAATAAACAGGTGTCAAATCTAAAAATCCAACTGCTTTATCCACAACAAGATTCTAGTGGAAAATTATGCACATTTTAATTAAGGCAACATTTTAAAGGCACATTGAAATAACTGTATGTACAACATGAGAAGTATTTTTGATTCAAAAGTATTGAATGATGAGATGGAAAATTTAAACCTATATTTACAGTTGTATTGGGACACAATGACAAGTTTTATTACTAAGAGAAATGTTTCAGATCAACAGTATTTTATATCATATTTACCTACATATGAGAAGTTATAGGCTTTAGTGTGTTGTTGGCAGCCATTTTGAAAAATATATGATACCTCTAAAACAAAGGGTGATGTGACTTGTCTCTTTGGATGAATTTATTCTTCTGATCCTAAGGTATTTTCACACCAAAGCAGACATTTGTGTCACAACTTGCAGTAAAAACCCATTTTGGTCCCTTACCTCTTCAAATATGCAGGAGAACCTGCCATGGCCACGAAAAACGCAGCCATTACTGTAGAAACATGCTAGTGCTTCACGGTGGGAGACCCGCCCCCCCATGTAGATAATAACAGTTCAATCTAAGGTAATAAAAACAGAATGATTCTTATTTTGATTAAATTATATACTAATTGAATAATACTTATAAATATTATTTCCCATTTCTGCCAATTCTATTCTGCGAGATGCTGTTAAAGGTCACTATATTACACACTGCACCTTTTACCAAAGTCATGGTTAGCGTTTAGCTAATCGAAAGCTAGGTCTGGGTGGCTGAGGTCTAGGGCTGAATGATTTTAAGAAAAAAAATTGACTGATTTGATATTTAGATTTCATTCACTTTTCATGCATTCAAATGCAGGTGGTAAAGTTTCAAGTGGTGGTATAAATTTCATGTTTCGACTGTATTTAGTAACTTTAGCGCGACGTGTTCTGCACAGCACCTGTTTCTGCAGCCTCAAAGTGTGCTGTTTTTCTTTGGGTTTAAAACCTCTGACTCTGCTTATAGTCCCACTGAGGCCATTTTAGAAATCAATTAACCAGCTTGTACTAATTGGACTCCAGGACACGTGACGTGTCCTCCACGCTGCTTCTCCTCAGTTAGCTTGGTGGGACAGTATGGAGGCGGTATTTTTTGGTGATCTCAAAATTGCATTGTATGAAATCCTGGTTTTCGATCTAAGGAACGATAGATCATCTAGGCCTAGTGACGCCTACATGCTTTACAGAAGAGTCATCGCCTTGTTCACCTCTTCAACACCAAGCCCGCCTTTTTACTATTTCTCAATTGTCGGAGCGGCCACTTATACTTTGCCGTCTCATTTGCTGGGAACGGTGTCGTTGGCGGCCCGGGATTTGGGTTTGCTTTCTTGGGTAACAGTTGGAGGTTTTTTAATGAGGTACCGGTCCATCGCAGCAGCCAACTTCACCGCGGGTGCAGGATTGCCTGGCCTCTGCCAGGAATCGTAACAGCAGCATTAGTGTGAACATCAGCATTAGTGTGAACAACAGCGCTGTTTGTGCGAGCGTGTCTTAGAAACGGAAAATGTGAAATTAAATGAATTGAATGAGGAAAAAAATGGAAACAAACCCAAAGGATTGGCGTGTTGGCCTAATCTCAGGGGCAATTCTTGCCCTTCGATCAATGGTTTTAGGGGCATTGTAAGATTTCTTTGGGGGAATTTTTGCCCTTTGCCCTCATTAATTTTCCAACACTGGTTCACCAACACTCAAGTTAGCAGCATAGAGAAGAGCCTCACTCCAAACACGCCAATTACAGAGTCTTAATGAAACGCAATATCGAACAAGACCTCCTTTTGTTTTGGGTTTGGATGCTTAGTGTGTGCAGTGGTTTCTGGTGACAGTGGATTCCCATTTGGAGCAGCCTCAAAGCTGTGTTTTTTTTTTCTTTTTAGAGGGTGTAGAAAATGATCTGGCTTGTGTTACGGCGAAGTCTCGCTGGAGTTTTTAGGAAGGGTTTGGGGAGGCTTCGCTGCTGGAGGTCCACTAGAGCCTATAGCTCACGCTGAGTACATGAGAAGCCCCGTCTTTATTCCCTCCTCTCTCTTCGTTCCTGTAGCACATGCATAGGCAAATACACACATACACACACACACGCAGACATACAGCTCAATGACAGGGCCCTCCTGCTGGCCCAAAGCATGGAATACCACATTTGTTTGTTTACGCCTCGTTTTCTTTCCCTGAACTCTATTAACATTTATATTGCAGCTGAAGGTGTTGGAAGTCCCTCCTGCAGTGGGGGGGGGGACTCAGCTTAGATGAGAATGAGCTTCAGTCGAGCCTTCCTAGGCACAGACTTGTATGTTTATACCTACATTATCCAGCTATTCCCCAACTGCCTCTTTCCCCGTCTTGGTAGCTTTTCTTTTCTTTCCTCCTTTTTCTCAGTTCATATCACCATTTGCTCCAGCTCGCCTCTTATTTGACTCTTTAAGCTTTTATCTCTCTCCAAGGTAAATTGATTGCTTGGGGGAGGGGTGGTGGTGGTGGTGGTGGGGGGGCGGAAAAAAAAGGAAAAGGAAAAAAAAAGGCGGTGGGAAACGCTTCCGGATTGGGCAGCCTGATTGGGCATTAGCATATGAATAGAAGAGAGACAAGCCTCGCCATGCCAGAGGAGGAGGAAGTGTAATGGGAAACATCCGCTAGACATCTGCGTTTCAGATGTTTCTTGCGAATTTTTAACACATTTCGGGCGCTGATCTGTCGGGGTGTTTCCAAAGCAGACGTTTCACATTCACACTGAGAGGGCTTTAGCTGTTCAAGAAGGACTCGGAGCCGCCGTCTGCACTGTCACTTGGACTGGCTCCGCCTTCCCCGGTCTCTGCAAAAAGCTTCATGACGATTTCATGTGCTGTTAAACAAAGAAACGCTCAAAAAAAAGAATAAACGGGCGGCGCGTGACGCACATGTTTTGACATCAATTTCTGTGTAAACTCCTCCCTAGCCAGAAGCCCCAGACAAACCGATAAAGCGTGTCACACGTGGCCGACGCCTGTCATGTCGATCCTTCCCCGCATGCTAGACCTGCATCAATTAGGTCCTGATCCTGCAGGTTATAGATCTGTATCTTTATATATATATGTGTCCTGACCTGGAGGCCTGGCCTACAGCAGGGACACGCCGCTCGGCTTGATAGCAGAGGCATCAAACCTATCATTGTGAATTTGACTTGTATTTTTTTCCGCTTTTGTCGCTGTATGTCTGCTGGCTACTGCGTAATGGATGTGTACCTTATGTGCACAAGCCAGATGTGCTCACAACTGGCAGGAACTGCTGATATATAGCTGCGCATGTCAGGATTCCTCTGTTTCCCTTTTAATAGTTTTAACTGTTGAATTTGATCTGATTTGCATTGTAGCCTTGTGATTTATAAGTGCATTTAAAAAAACGCTTTTCAACTGAGGGGAAATGTAGGGCAATATCAATGGTATGTAGTGGTTGGGAAAGGAAAATGAAAGTATAGATTATCTGGGTTACAGCATTAACAAAGCACAAATTCTACAGCAAGGGGCCATTGACAGTCATTTCTTTTCAGCATATATTCTATCTTAACGTGCTCATGTGTCGAGATGGAAGCTGAATATCAAGCTAATGTCACTGGTCTTGTGTGCTTCATAATAGCATTAACAAAAGAGAGCCCGGAGGAATGTGGGTCTGGGATTGCATCTATTAATACAAATGTAACACATAGCTGGCTGGCCTGTGCACTTACAGCATGTATGCATGGATACTCACAGCCACAGAAAAGGTGACTGCAGCTTCATTGTTTTTTTTTGTTTGTTTTTGGTGATCAAAATTTTTTATTTTCAGAAACGTGGGGGTGTTGACAGACATATTCAAAGACAAGAAATTCTTATTGATAAATAAAAGAGAAGTACATAAGTGGATAAGCAGGAGCTTTTATGCATATTAGACAGATATCAAGCGTTATTTAGGTTGTTATTTCTAGACCAAGTAATTAATCTAGAAGAGAAAACACTCCAGGCTTCCACAGTCCTCGGTCGAGCCTTATTGAGTCCTGCACTTGTGTGTTCTAGATAATGACAATATCGATGAGCTTGTGTTTCCAGAAGGATTTCGTACTACATTTTTTAAAATGGTTGTCTTTGCAGAGGTAAACCCAGAAAGACAGTTTCATACTGAGTTTGCTTTAGAATAGTATCAGAATTATCAATACAAAGACAGAAAGCAGGGTTGGGTATAAAAAAAGGGTTAGATTAAAAAAAAAAAAAGAGTTTACATCACAAAATTAGAAATAACTGGGCAGTGCTAAAATGTGTGTAAATGTTCCAGGTGATGTGGTGTTACAAATATGACAATGAAGTATGCATTATAATGCATTAGTATGCATTATATGTACAAATATATCTATCTAAAAGATGACCTTTTGCGGCTTTTTGAAGGAGCTGTACTGAAACAGCAGATCGTGACAGACAGGAAGTCAGACACAGGAAAGGCACAAAGCATTCATTTTCAAAGTAAAACACAATGTCAGACTTCTGCCTGCTTACCCAGGGTAGAACAGCAATTCATTGTGGGGTCAGGTAAGATTAGCTGAGGGGGGGAGGGGGCTGGAGCATAGCCGTGTCCTCCCTGACGTGCCCCTACACCCATTCCAGTACATGAATGAATAAATACATGCATAACATCTCCTGCTTCGTGGAGTAGATATTTCTGACACAGGCAGAATCATGAGTAATGGCATCACAACACCTCTTTCTTTTTTCCCCTCTGTCCTCCACCAGTTGTCCTCAAACATCCTCATATTGCACAGGGTCTTATGCTGTCAGGCAACTTCTGGTTTGTCCTGCTCTTTAGTTCCCTGAGCTGAAACCATCACACACACACACACACACACACACACACACACACACACACACACACACACACACACACACACACACACACACACACACACACTCATATACTCAGAGCCCTTTTGTGCGCCCCTGACTGCACCATACACTCCTGTAACATTTTACCGGTGACGTCTTACAGCCAACAGCAAGGTGTCACTTTTCCTTCGATTTGCTAATTTGCATTGGTTCCCTTTCCCAGCATGATTCTGGGTATCAGTGCCCACAAGCTGAATGTCACTGTCTCCTCTCAGCATACAAATATTCCCCTGATATAGCGTGTCATGTATACTCCTGGACATCTCTAACATTTGATAATACCCTTGATATTTCACTATCGAAAAATTTCGTTTTTTTAAAAAAATCAAATACCACCATACGGATGCGATTAAAAATAGTACCGTCCATGTACGTGCTTGCTTTGTGAAAATGATTAACCATTTACGTTAAGACGGCTATTTAGTTTTGTTGTGGCTGGAAATAATAATAAAAAAAAGCAGATTAAATTGTGAAATCGACACGAGGTGTCCCAAAATGTTGCGTTGCTGATTCGGAGGCAGCAGTAGACTGAGCGGTATAGGTGATCTGCCATGGCCTCATCTAATCTGATTTGCATGCCGGAGAGAATTATGTAATTGGCATTTATGCAGAACAAAGAAGGATCAGCTCATGGAAAAGAAGGGTTTTCATGTAGAACTGTGTGTCTAAGCCTGTTTTCTGCAGCTCTGTGCTGCCTACGGTTGGCTACTGAGCAGACAGGCAAGGAATGACTGTTTGTATGTGTGTGTGTATGAATGCATGTGTGTGTGTGCGCGATACACATACATGATGTGTTGTATTACTGCATGATGAGCTGGCACATGCCCTGTGACAAGGGGATATATTGGAAGCTTGGCAGATCTGTCGCATATGCTACCTCAAATTTTGTAAAGCTTTTAACTCTCCTGGAATTATTATGTCTTTCGGTACTTAGAAAAGAATTATATACGTCCAATGTATTATTGTTGTTGTTATGTACCAATTTTAAGACTTTAAACTGTGACAGAGGCAGTATGTTAAGGCCCTAATGTTTTCAATGTGAATTTTTATGTTAAGATTATAACTTAACCTTTCTAAACTCATCATAATTGAGGAGTGCATTTTTTTGCATAATAGTTCCTGCTCTGACAAATTAAACCTGCAGTGCAGAACTTTTGCTCCTGTAGCAATTTGCTATGCAATGATACAGTCAGTATGGGGGTGTTAGCTACCAAAAAATAGCACTTCACTGAAATTACATATATATTTTGAGAATATACTGCTAATATTGTAAAGTACAGAAGAAAAATCATTTTCACAATGAATAGATTAACAATGGCGTACATCTCCTGCCACAGCTACCTGACAGTAATGTAATAATCTGTAATGAATTTCACATTTATTATCACATTTCCTAGGCACGAGGAAATTAAATTCATTAAATAGACCCCTTTGGAAATGAAATATTGTAAATGAGCCGGTTTTGAAGATGGGGAAAGAGACACCAGCTTCTTCCTTTACAGCTTTTTATTTTTTTTTTCTTTTGTTCAATAGTAAAACACAGGAACTCTCAAACAAACAAAACAAGGAATAATTAGGTCAAGCATCAAGTCCCTGATTTTATTAGTAGGACTCAGATGTTCCTCTAAACTTGAGAGGGTGTGAACGGTGTTGTTTATTCTCACCATCCGCCGGGGTACCTAACATTACAGTTTAACTAGCTCGTTTCCATTTTTAGCTCGTGTGCAGCGCTGTTCGGGCCGCACACGTCTGCTAACTATAGTCGTATCAGAATTTGTTTTTGCCGGCTGTTAGCGAAGCAGCAGCAGAGGCCCTGACTGCTGAAAGCGGGGGATTGATAAGCTGGATAACCGTGCTGAGTAACACCTGGAACTCCCCCAAATCTTCAGCGGTGGCCCCGGGCCAAATCTCCCGCGGTGAGCGTGAGACTCATGCAACGGACTCTAATCTGACACACACCTCCTATTTCTCACGCTCTCAATCGTTGACGTCGATTGTTACTGTTTAGCTACAGATACAGACTACAGCAACAAGACTGGAGCTGGGCTTCCACCTGACCAAGGGCGGAAATCCAATTTCAGTCATCATGGAGGGGGGGGGGGGTAGTAAAGAATACATTTTCTGGAATAATTACTATACCTTAATAATCTGGTGCTGTCTTCTTCTCTTTCTCATTTTACAACTTGTTTTTGCAGGTTTAAACTCTCAGTATATTCAAATCTTTTAAACCATGGTATTTAAAGTAATAATATTAGTTATAACAATATCAATGAGGTAACATTAGTAAAATCTTTGTCCCCGTCTCTCTCCCCGTTACCAGAACTTACATCGTTAGAGCTCGTTAATGATCATTAGTTCTGATCTTAACCAGCAGAGTTGTTTAAAAAAGGCTGATTTTAGACTAATTTTCAACAAGTGGAGTGATAAAAGACTTACTGGCTTCCACATATTAGTTTGATTGGTTTCTTCCACGTAGCTAGCTACTAGCTGACTGTCAAAATTAGCCATTAGCCACTGGCCCCGCCCACTGGAAAAAACATCTGAACTAAAACCACTTTAAGAAATAAGGGGGTGGGGGTCATAATTTTTCAGCAATTAAGAAATTAATTGTTATTTAGTAGCACTTGTTCTGTGTCTTCATTTAACATTTCTGAAATATTCAGAATCATATATTTGTGTTTAAAATGATTTTTTAGGAGGAAAACTTTGTGGAAGGGGATTTCTGCCCGTGCACCTGACAGAGTAGGAGCTGTCAGACGTCCACCAGACTGTTATTAGTCTGCCCCGAGCCCTCCACTTGTTGAGTTTTGGCCGCGCATTTATGTAAATGAACGTCTTGCTGCACAGCTGAGGGGCCCGCAGACGGGTAGAGAGAGAACGGCAAAGAAAAGCAGCGCCGTGTATCCATAAATAAGAATAGTTGATGCTTCGCAAAGAATCGCAGTCGCTCTGGCTCCCCATTTTATAAAGGTCAAAATATTTGTAGGACAAAAAGGCACATTTCTCCCACTGAAGTGGAGGAGTAAAAGCAGGAAGAGTGAAAGATCAGAGGGACGCCGCGCTAAAGCTCTAATAAGCTTTTATGACCCTGTAAAATTGGGGCTTTATTCTCATCTGTTTTAATATGGCTGGATCTCGGCTCTGTATAAAAAAGCACTATAGCTGCTATAATTTTAATGTCTGAAACACTGGGGGGAGAATCTGTCTTGTTCTCACACAAAATAAAACATCACACGTCGCTGCTATTTTCGGGAGCATTCATAGGCTTTAGCCTGCTTTTTTTTTTAATAAAATAAATAGGTTTCATTAGCAGAGCTCTGGACTGCAACCAAATTGGTTGCATACGTGACTATTTTTAGACGTGCGACTTATAATTTCAAGCCGTCGCATTCTTGCGAGTCCAGTGTTTTTCGCCGTATAGCATACTGTATATACGCATTTTACAGCAGCAGCACTGGCACCGGTGCTGTTTTTTCATAAGGAGAGAAAAAAAAGCCAGAGAGGAAACACAGCACAGGCCTCTGTCTCAGAACATAGGCTAGAGCTGGGTGGTATGACCACAAACTGATATCATGGTATTTTTCTAAATGATATTGGTGTCACGGTATTTCACTTTTTTTAATGCATGACTAGGTGTTAACCCCTTTTTCTGATAATTTCCAGGATAATTACTGCAGTAAATTGCCTTAGAATTGTTTTTCTCATCATAGGCAGTCCCCTTAGCAAACTTAACGTTTTTGAGTGCATCCTTGAACGTCACTAGACATTTGCATCAATAAATATGCCATGAGAAATAGAAATATGATGCATCTATGCATCTATTAATGACACAAAATGACCAACGTTACCTAATCTTACCTGCAGACATGGAAGAGGATGCAGATCTTAGTTTGATGCATTCTTCATATTCTAGAACATGTTTGTGGCGGAGGTGGTGAAGCAAATCGCTTGTGTTGTCTCCTACAGCTACAACTTTAGCCTGACAACATTTACACAATATGGTTATTTGATCATAAACAGATTTTATTACTTCTTTTTACATACTTATTTCTACCACAGGCTGCAAAACATAGGACTGCATGATGCATTTAGGTGCCTCTCGTAAACTCTGAAGTTCTATCACTAAGGGTAAAAGCCTGTGAGATTTAATGGTATAATTCAATTGCACTTTCCAAAATTATCACAAACTAAGTTTTAGGCACCTGCAGAAAGTCGTGTTTATCTGGGGGAAAAGAAAATAAAAGCAAGTGAGTGAAGAAAATCAAACCATTAACAGGCCGGAGAGACAGAGAGAGAGACCGATTACGGCGTCAACACTTGTGAATATTGATTTTTAAATTCGACAGGTGGGCAGAAAAAAAGGCGTCCAAAGGGGATGTCAGTGTCACTCTGTGTCTGCTGGATGTGTAAAGAGGCTAATTGTCATGCAATATGAGAGTCAGAACAAAGGTTCATTGGCATCCCCATCACTTGCTGAAAAAAAACGTCTTGATTAAATACTGGTAATACATTAAATTAAGATTATGCATAAAAAGTGACTACAAACATACACCGTACACTGTCAGGAGAGGGTTTCAGTTAATTTCTTATGATAAGGTTTTGCTAAAGTATCAATTAACCCATTTAGGCCTGAGACCTATTTAAAAATGGTCTCAGGCCTAAAAAACCTATGGGTGATTTTAAAAAGGAAAACAGCAGCGAAGTGTCAACGTCTAGTTAAAAGCTGATATCTCTGTAGAAGATAGAAACAAAATTCAAAACGTATTTGAGAGCTTAAGCATACGAGAGATGTTATTTGTGCGAATTGTCATCACAATATTTAAAACACTAAACCCTAAAATATCATAAAATGATATTTATTATTATTATTTATAGAATAAAATGAATAACAAATCTCTATCTACATAACACACATTTGTCCTCCAGTGCTGTGGTTTACCTCCACCAGTGTTTTCTGGTATCAGAAGTATAGGACAGGTACTGACTGATAGACACCCTCTCACTTGTTTGTAATGTAAATGTATTTGATTGATGATGAGAAATGGTCGGAAAAGTGATGAAAATTAAAAAAGGACGTATCCTCTTTCCAGGCTCTTAAAGGTTAAAAAAGACACACATGTAGTCCAGGTTTAAATGGGTTAAACAAAGGCTCAGGTGAGAAACAGGTTCTATCCATCCTAATTAGGTATTTTCTTTCTTAAACAAAAGACAGCAGCAGTTCACATCCTTTGCATTCACCTGCAAACTCTGAAGTTCCATCACTTTGGACAAAACCTGTGAGATTTCATTGAGCACCTTTCAAAATTAATGCAAGTTAAGTTTGAGGTACCTGCAGAAAGTTGTGTATCTGGGGAAAAAAAAAATAAAAGTATCTTAATTAAATATTGGTAGTACATTAAATTAAGACTATGCATAAAAGGTGGCTACAAGTATAGTGTGAGGGTTTTAGTTCATTTCTTATAGATACAGTTTTGCTGAAGTATCAATGAAACAATCTCTGAACAACAGGTAAAAAACATGTTGTATCATCCGCCGCTGTAATCGAATATTTTCTTTGTCGTCTCAGTGCGGTGTTAGTATCGGGGGCCGGAGGCGAGGCGACCCGACTGCGAGGCCGTGAACTGGCGCCGGTCCGTTACCGCTCTTTAAAGCCGCTGAGCTGTCGGCGGGGGCCAGGTGAGGCGGTTTGTTCTGCTCACCACTCGATGGACGTGTTTGATCGGCACCTCGCCGGAGGTCAGCAGTAACTGCCCACCGGAGCCGCGGGGGTCGGGCCCACCACCCCTCCGCTAGTTGGAGAGGTGGGCTGAGTCCAGGCTGGAGGGCTGAGATTGCGGCCCAGCAGCATGTTAAGAGTATGTGTGTGTGTGTGTGTGTGTGTGTGTGTGTGTGTGTGTGGACTGTGTGCAGAAATCCATTTGCCCATAGTGTCACACAGCTCTATTTATACGCCTGATGTCTAAGAGCTGCTTGGAAACCCAGCAATTCCTTTTTTTTCCCTTTTTTTTTTCTCTCTCCCCATCCTTCAACCAATAACTATTCTGCAGGGTGCCTTTTCTTGAGTAATGGAGTTGGAAGATGTATCATTGAAGGATTAGGGCTAGAGCTCATCAAAGAAAATAGGCCGGTCAGTGTGACATGCCACTTTCAAGTGGCTGAATATTTTAAGAGAAGCCGTCTTCCTCGCAGGAAATGAAACACAGACAAAAGAGTGGAGGAGCAGGCGGTTTTTGTTTGTTTCTGCCACTGCTCAGGGGCAGAGATGGAAGATTCAGAGACGTGGAGGAGATTGTTGCATGGAGTGAGGCGGCCGGGGCCTTTATTTCCACCACAGCTGAGGCCTCCGCTAGCCACAAGCGGTTTTCTGTAATTCCAGAGACGAGGTAACAAAATATCTCCTTCCCATGAAAAAGTGTGATTTTGCTCCTCGACGTTCCGCTTTGCTCCGGACGCCCGCAGCCGGGATCTCTGCGCCAGCTCTGCCCTGCATCACACACCATTAAACGATGGTGCATTGTGGGATTGCGATCTGATGCTCAAGCGTCCTCGTAACCGGACACCGGCCGGTCAGGGATCGCCTGGGAAAAGCTGTTCCGATGCCATGGGGGAACGACTTTGTCGAGCCTCCGTCGTTGCTGAGCTCTTCAGAGTACGCTTAAGAGCTGGGAATTATTCCACTCATTTCTAGGTTCCTCTGAAGCATGACAAAAAAAAAAAAAAGAAAAGAAAGTCGTGTGCGTCATGCTCGCCCGACTCCCCCTCCTGAGAGGAGCCGAGAGGCTCGGGCTTTAAAGTCGCTCGGCAACACTCACCATGATGAACGTTAATTACATCAATTAAGTAGACCATGACCATTGTCTGAGGTGACTATAAACAATGTGTCAAAAAACACGCATTGACAGACACAACAATACAATCCTGCACTGCAAAAAGTGGAATCTTAACAGGTTAAAATAACTTGTTTTTGGAAGAATTAGCCCAATATTAAGTAGAATTATATTTGATTTAGCTTATTTCTCATTTTTCTTGTTAGTCTTATTTTTAAGATCAAATTGACCCAAATCAGGAAAAAATATCTGCCAGATAATGTTAGATAATTCTACTAAATATTTGACTAATTGTACAAAAAAACAAGATATATTTTTTTAGATTTTTATGAATCTGACACTGTAATTCTGTCATTATAGCTTGCACTTGTATATTTAATCATAAATTTGGCACTGCAAACTTGGAATTGTATTTGTATAGAGCTTCTTTGTAATTTATAAATTAAATGATAGAAAAACCTAACCAGGGACTGGGGTTGCAAACTAGCCTGAGCTACGAACCCTAAATACATTACAATGATATCATGTTTCTGTAATTTGGTGCATTGTTTTTTGTTCCTGACAAAGTTTTTTTAGGTGTGTGTTTTAAAGAAGCTGCCAGACAGCTTGACTGTAAATGAAGGTAATTAATTTTCAGTGTAAAAATGGATTATCCCCTAATTTAAAATGTTAAAATTGTACCAAAGTTAAATATGAGGGTGTAGTATGATGGTTGAGTATTACATGGGTTTCTGTCACATATCATTTGGACACATTACTCTTCTCATTGTAGACAAATATCAATATCAAACATTGCATAGTACTGTTTATTCATGAAATAATGTGCCAATTAGCTGATAATGTAATCACTAGCAACACATTTAGTAAAGCAACACTATAAATGTAATAGTACATTATGCACAAAATAATATATAAATAGTATTTCTTCATAAGCAAATTTTGACATTATACTGTTTTATTGCAGTGTTTAGTGAATGGTTTTTATTTATTTTACAGCGCTGGGATGTTTGTATCTCTTTGTGTGTTTATGTCCTCTGACTGCAGTTCATGGCTCTTAGCGTCACAGATAATTCAAATATGAACTAAGTAAATATTGGCAAAAGAAATCGGACCGGAAATTTTTTATTTCCAGGATATTTAGAGACGCACAACGGCTATGGGAAATTGCATGACGTAACTGGGTGTTATTCAGTTCACTGAGTTGAATGTAAACAGAAAGCTTGACTGGGAAACAGATTTAAAAGGAAAAAAGAGTGAAAAAGAAGTGACTGGAAGGGCCCATAAAATGTGACAGAATAAAGTCGCCTCAGCAGCTAACTGCGACTTCATGGTACACTCACTTTTTTTTAATAGGGAGGAGTCCTGACTGGGCTTTCCTCCCCTGGGAAAACTGCCAGTCTTGTCCTGAAGGTGAACAGCAAAAGGAATAAACGTATAGCACCCGGGACAAGTTGAATTTATGTTTCTAAAGACATCGATGACATGGGTTTGCCTCACGTAATGATGCATACTTCGTTTATTTCTGGAACACAATGATCCCCGTAATTAACTTATAACTTGTGGTACAATAAATTATGTTTCCATCATCTTGGCAGTTGCCTGGAGTTTGTTTAACTTATAAATGATTAACAAGGTTGAATTCAGTTAGTCATACGTGGCTGCATTTACATTTAGACAATAATGCTGCTACTGCCAGTGCCAGTAAAAGTCTCCTTAATCCATCTCCATAATGACATTAATTAAGACTGCGACTAACGATTATCATCAGTTTATCTACTAATTATTTTCTCAAATATTGTTTTTTTTTTGGAGTGGGGGTAAAATGAAAAATTGCACCTCATTGTCTTAGAAACAATAGAGTTTGGGGGTTTGGAGAGGGATATAAAACAGAGAAAAGCAGACAATACTCACATTAAGAGGAAAAAGTTTGTCATTCTTGCTTAAAAAGCAACTAGAATTAGTAATTGATTATCTGAATTGTTGCTGATACTTAGAGTTGCAAAATTCTGGGAAGTTTCCATGGGAATTAATGGGAATATATGGGAATAAACTGGAACACATTCAAAATGTACACAGATTACACAGACCAACCATCCCTTAACAGGAGACTTAAATATAGCTGGGGAAAATATATAACATAACAGAATCTTGTCTAAAACAACCACATTTAAAGGGATAGTTCAACATTTTTGAAAATACACCCATTGTTGTGATTCATATAGTCATAGCAATAGGTGCTTTACCTTTTTTTTATTGCTACCAGCTGTTTCCAGACCAGTGGAGCAGAGCTGCTCAGCTACTATTAGGGTTAATGGTATTTTTTGGTTTCCTTTATAAAACTTAGCAAATACACAGGAGGATGAGTTGTGACCTGCACATTCACCATGCTAATTGTTAATTGTAACAATAAAACATGTGACACAAATTACAGTTTCATCTCATAAGGTTCCGTTATTGTCTCATAGTGTGGTTTTGATAATATTATGCTGTAAATATATTTGATCTCTAATGATATTAATGTTCAAATTGCAAATATAAAATAAATTTGTATTCATGCAATAGCTAGCTAGCTGGTAAGTTAGGTGCTAAAAGCTTAACTTCCCATGGAAAGTTTCTGGGAATTTTCTGTCCCTTTGCAACCCTACTGATACTTTTGTCAATCGACTGCTTTTCCCTCAAATAACAAAAATTTAATATAACTGAACAACACAGTTTGGATCATGCAGAGAGACTTATGTTCATGGTTGGGTTGGTTTTGGATGAGGATAAAGAGAGAAGCTGGTGAAAACGAGCAGCCCCCCGGGGGAACTCGCTGATTGTCGAGAGAAACGTTCGCAATGTCAAGAAAATCTTCCACTGAGCCGCGTGTCCTACTTAACTAATATGTCCTGTCATGGTCCGTCCTCTCTTCCCTCTGATTATTTGTTCAGTGCAGCCATTGACGCAGAAACCGCATGAATTTTATCGAAAGGTGGGCTCCCAACAAGTGGTGGACTGCAGGTGGTAAGCATGTGGACGGATGCAGGCAATTAATTGAAACAAAAAAGGGACTCTCTCCTCCATCCGAGTTGTGGGTAACAGATAAAAAGATTTTTCCACCAAGGCTCCAGGCAGAGAATCTCAATTATCTTCAGAAATCTGTAGTGATGAGCAAATATTTCCCGAAAGTGGATTATGTGGTTGTTTTTTTGTGTTTTTAAACCCTCTTCTCAAAAATCAGTTTGATCTTTTTCAGTAATCATCGTTATGAGAGGAAAATGACAAGATTTGTTCGTTTTGAGAAGTAAGTCAGTAGAAGAAATAAAAAAAGGTTGGTGTAATCGTTGCTGTTCGATTTGATAACTAGTAGCATTAAAGATTCATGACAGAGAGAGGATTAAAGATGGATTGAGTCGGGCAACAGAGAAAGTTCATGTTGCACAACCGCATCTTGTGTTCAATGAGGTTTTAGAGCAGGAAAAAAAAACCAATGCCATTCCTGTTTTTATGTGGCCTTACCTTGTTGATGGCCTTCTCCATGTGTTATCATGGCACTCAAGTGATCACATTTCCAGAGATGGAGGTTCCAGGATGATTAGTTGTATTGTTTTCCTACAATGTATGTGTGTGACAGAGTAGAGGGGTTGTGGGGTGGTGGTGGTGGTGGGAGGGGGGTTAAGGAGCGTGGTTAGAGGGCCTGTCACAAAGAGCCATTACTGTAATTGGAAGTTAAAATCCCATTTGTTTTCCCCTCTAGTGCTTACTGTCGGTACTAGATAGGGGTCGTGTTTCAAAAATTAACATTTGGTGTTGGTGTCAAGGGTCACGAAAGAGAACATCAACTTATTGAAAAGGCTGCCACTCACAGATCCTAGAGATTATTTACCAGAGGACATTTTTTTTTTCCCTGTTTCTTTTTCCCGTTCATATGTGGAACCTTCTCTATTAAAGCTACCTGGTCAGACTGTCCAGAAAACCACCACTTGTCCTTCAAGCCACTTTGTGTCTTGATCTTAATCCCAAATCCCCTTCTTACCTTGGTCTTGAAATTATGTTCATGGATTTTTCTTTTTACTCATTTCACAGGATTCATTTGATAGACTTTTTTTTTTCCCTAGACTTAAAGCTCCTGCGGTGACGTTTCATGTTTTCATGGTTCACAGAGGAATTCCTCTTCTTGTTTTTGGAAAGGCTTATAAAGTCTACTGACCTGATGGTGCACTTTACAAGTTAAATGACTTCTCTTTATGGTAGAGGTATACACAGCACACAAACACAACAAAGAGGAGGACTCTCAACTTGGTGCAAGGTCATAGACAGGGAGGGGGCAGCAGAGACCAAAGTAGACTGTGAGGCACTTTAGTGTAAAAAAAAAACAGAACCCAATCCCAAATATAGCAGTTAAATGTGACTGCAGGATCCAGACTCTGTCTCTTCTATGCGCCGTGCAAGACTAAAGGAAGGAATGAGCTGTAATACTATGATGAATCACCCATTGAGTCTCAGTCCTCTTGACAACTAAGGGAAAATGCCCAGTAGAACATATATGATGAGTGATGTAGGATATATAATAAAAATCCAAGTGAATTAAAGTCGCCCTATACAGTTATCTTGTAAAAAACAATTTGCACCAAAAGACTTGTCAACCATGTTGATGTTATATGTTGTTCTGTTGCTAATCATGTACCAGATTTCTTCTTTCCCACTTCCTTTGCAAGTGCACAAAACTGGTAGCAGGGCTGTGTATTACATCACCTGCAGTGCATGTACCCAGAGGCGGGGTGGTAATCATGAGGTTTGGGAAACTTTCTCGGCCGGCCAAGGGAGTCAATTGAAGTTTGTAGCAGCCGATAACGTAATAATGTCCGATAACGTAATGAATTTGCCCTCTTTAAATTGTCATTAGCCAATAACGTAATAATTGGTCAATAAAGTACTAAAAGTCTTGAACTGATAAGGTAATAACTTTTTGCCATTAATGTAATAACTTATTACGTTAGCGGCTCAGCTATTACATTTGCAAAGATCTTTTTTCTATACAATATAATAACGTATTATGTTATCAGCCATATTATTGGGCTAATTTGTACTAAATGTCAACTACCTTCCGAATTTCTGCTCAATTCCGTGGATCCAACCAACATTTATAGCATGTACTTGCTCCATATACCGTAGTCAATTATTCAATTTATTCTTTACAGGTGTAGTGCCATCTGGTGGTCAGATTTCATATTTCTGCGTAGACATGGCAGGCTGACGGTGGAACAGGAGGGGGATTTCCATACAAAAAAGCCATACATAATCTTGGGCTTCATCTAGATTAAAAAAAATAGATTTAGTCAACATAAATTTTGTTTAATAATATATGGAAGGTGGTTGTGGTCGAGGCGTGGGTGGGTTGGGCCAGCAGTGGGCTGGCGGTCAGTAGTGGGTTGGTGTGGTCAGAATATTCCCATGGGTTTTAGCGTCCCACTCCACCCCTGCATGTAGGGGGAAAAACTAGTTCCACATTGAGATTGCTCCATTGCACTACTAGTGGTCAAAAACTCCACAGGCTACCTTTAAATAGGACTTCCTAGTAAAAGTAGAAACACTATCTTACTCTCTATGAGAGCTCCCCACATTTTTCTTTAATTGATAGAGTAATATACAATATATAACAAGTAGATACATACATACACACCATGAAATTGACCTTTTCATGACCGATTTCTCAAATAAATACATACAACACATACGCACACATGCATCAGTGTATATATTCCCAATAGGTTGACTAGTATGTTGTAAATCTGATCGTTAAACTGGTAGGTAATTGTATTTTTTTGAGGGATTCAATAAGCCTGTTGCATTGTACATTTATCATAGTTTGGTTTCAAGCCTGATTACTTTGAAAATTGTTAATTAATTATGGATGGGCCAAAAATTTAATAATTCAGACGTTTGTACACAGAGTCCAATTGTAGTGAAAAGTAGGTAATTAAATGTCCTTTCTAGATTTTCTACATGTGCAATACATGTTTATACTTTAGAAATGATGAAATTATTTGTAAAAACCTACGTGTTACCATTCATTCCTCCCTTTCATGAATCCTGGGTAATCTGGAAGAATGGCCTTGTTTTTTCAACTGGCAAGACATTTGGCCAGAATTTTTGCATCGTAACACTGAAATGTAGAAATCCTCCTGTTTTCCTTGAGATATTGTTCATTGTGTTCCCATTTTGAGTTTACTGAAATCGGCCCTTCCTAACAGCTTCCCACTATTGCCAACATATGAACTTTAATGGGGTGATAAAAGGTTTGATTGAATTCAGCTGGTATTCCATCCAGGCCTGAGCTTTTAAAGACTGTAAAGGAGTTAAGGGCCACGGACAGTTCATCCTTCATCACATGACACAGACATTAACTTCACAGATGTTAATAGTGACCTAATTGCTGAGGGGGGGTTCTGTAATGGCACTTAAAAGCAGGACCGAGGGATTTTGAAATGAAATCTTTTTTTAAAAAAACATCTTTGATAATATCTTTGGGCTTCATAAATCTAGTGGTTTTATTATGAGGTTGTTTCGCTGCATTCCTGTGTTTTTAAGGTCATGAAGAATTGATTATGAATTCTTCTTTTTTCATTTATTCCACTTTGTTTTCATAGAAGCTTTGGTTTGATTTGTTTATTTGTTTCAATCACATAACTGATCAGGCGTTTATTTGAGACCAGGCAGCAAGATTAATTCCTTCCTGATTTAAAAAAAAAAAAAAAAATCTTGCTCCGTAAAACTGGAAAAATATGGTAATTTACTCAAATTCTTCTAATAAACCAGCTCAAAAGAAAAAAAGATTTTTGTAGTCAAACGTCTCATGGAGAGTTTTTCTTCTGGATATTTTATGACCAAAAATTTGAATTTAATGTTAAATGGTGATTGCCAAAAAAAAAATCAAAGAAAAATGTACAGCATCAGTGGTCACATCCACTTACTTGAATTTGTATATATATATATATATATATATATATATATATATATATATATATATATATATATATATATATATATATATATATATATATATATATATATATATATATATATATATATATATATATATGACTCACTGTTTATTTCGAACCAGAGTTTATTTATCAAAATATACACCTGCACCCAGCATTTAAAGGGGACCTACTAATTAATTGAAATTCAGCTATTATTTGGTAATTCATTGTAACATTTCTGTATTATAATTATTATCTACAAACTCAGAAAATATAGTAGCTTCAATAAGTCTGTGATAACTAGGCGATTAAATTTCCAATATCCAGCTCCTTGCCTTAAGATTATGATCAGTGGTAATAATATTTTTTTCCTATATGTTTATGAGCCAAACACATTTCATCATTAGCTCTATTGCATATTGTTGCCATATGGCACCAACATGCAAATATTGTCATATAGAGCTATTTTTAATTCTGGCCCAGAATCCACTGTAATATTCAGGTTTGCTGCAACAAATGTTCCCTGGAGATTCAGAAGATTTTTGTCAGTCCATGTAAAAAGGAGTGAAAACAGTATTTCCTGGTCATATGATGTGATTTTTTTTGTCCTTCAAAGTAAAAGACTTGATTTTTACAACTAAAATATAAAACATGGGTTTTATATTACTGCGTTTTGCTAATATTTAGCCAAAGTACTGCGATGGAGGGCTAATTGTCATTTTTGTGAACAGTTTCTGCACCATGTGTATCATACCATCCTCTGTGTCACTGAGCACTAGGAAAAACAGCTCTATGAATCTGATATTCTTGTTTTCTGGTGCAAAAGCAACCGGAAACGTTTGTATTATTAAAACAATATTACAGAGTTTACACTATTTATGTTTTGTTTTTCAAAGCACGATTGGCTCATGTCAAAAAAAAAACACACACACAAGATTAATTTCAGCATTGTGCATGCTAAACAGACCTCCACAGCAACACGAAGGCACGATGCGTTCCATCAGCCCGGAGTGACTTTTAGATATCCAGTCGTGTTCACAAGATATTGTCTCGGAAATTTGTTAAATGTTCATAACGCGCTTGCTCGAAATGGTCCCAGATTTGGCCCACGAGCGAGCATCTAATTAGCATAATATTCCTATTTCTCCCCCCCAAAAAAGCTCTTAAGAGCACTTCTGGCGTTGTCCGTTCCTCTTATTTGCCTGTTATTGCTGTAACGTTTGCTTAATGCCCGGCCTGTGCCTTTCGTGATGGCATGCTGTGCTCATTGTGGATGCAGCGTGAATGCGCTGTTTGGGTATGGGCCCATGCATCTCCAGGGCCCTATAATCAGCTCTAAGCTGCTTCTATCAATCTTCATAACTGTACCGGGTTGAGGAGGGAAGTGCGGCTAATCAGCTCTAACCGGGCCCCCGTGTTCAGCCTGTGACTGTCAGCCGTTATAGCGAGGCCATATGCAAACGCCGTCCCCTTACATGTTGCGTGCCCCCCCCCCCCCCCCCCCCCCCCCCCCCCCCCCCCCCCCCACCACCACCACCACCACCACCACCTCCCTCCCCTTTTTACTCACATCTTGGCTCGTCCCGCAGGGCCGTTCCACAGATGGCCGGCTCCAGTTGGAAGTCAGGGTTTTTTTTTTTTTTTTTTTTGAAAGGGGCCTGTGACTTTCACTGAATAGCTGTTAGTCTAGGTTAATATAGGAGTGGTGGCCCTGCAGCGGTGGCAATCACAGCTCTGATCAGCACCGGCCTTCAAAGACGTCTGTGCAAGTTGAAGCCAGAGTTGTCATTAGCTTCTGCCCTATGCTTGACAGCCCTCCCCCTCCCCCCAACTCCTACTCCTCTCTCACTCTCTCACTCTCTCCCTCTCTTTGTCTCTCTCTCTTATCGCTCTCATTTTCTGCCCGTGTGCAAATGGCTACTGTAATCCCGGGCCCGGGTGCTTGGGCCTGTCACTCCACATTTGCACTAAGCATCTTTTCCTTCTCTCATCTCCTTTGCCCTAATTGTATTGTAATAAGCAATTACAGATCTATTTATGCACACTAGAGCTGAGATTGGGCCACTTTTTAAAAAGGGACACGTATATAGGTGCGGAACTGGACCACCCTCAACTTGTTGCTGGACAAATATCGCTCCGCCTTTCCCTCTCTCCTCTCTAACGATCTAATCCCGCTTCTCCTCCTGTTTTTTTTCTTTTTTTCTATCCTGTGCAGAAAGCCCGCCAAAGCAAAAGTGATTGTGCTGTTGTTTGTTGTTTATTGGCTGTGTTTTCTCTTTGTGAGTCAGCTCTAGTGATGCAAATGAGCAGAGGCAGTGTTTACCTGGACTGGCCATGTTTTCCCTATATGTGTGTGTGCACGCGCGTGTGTGTGTCGTGCCTGCGCAACGTCTAGGCCTTTGATCACGCTACATTGCATTGACAGATTCTCTCTGGTGCTTTCTGGTTGCTTATGAACGAGGCCGCAGACGGGATCCGAATGCCAGTAATTATATCCCCCTCCGCCAGAACGATAACAATTGTGGCTTATACAACAAAGTGCCATGGCTTTTTTTTCTCCTCCTATCTGTCCCATTATTTTTAGGTATGAGAAATGACAACGAAATCCCCCGCCGGCTTCCTCCCTTGTCTGGGGCTCCCGTGTTTACAGCTGTTTGCAAGCGTGTGTGTGTGAGAGGTGAGGGCCGTGATAAAGGCTTACACCTTGTAATCATAGCTGGATGCATGATCTCAGCGACCTGCCAGGGAACTCGCTCAGAGAAAAGGTGCATGTGCGTGTGTGTGTGTGGGAGAGGGGGCTTTTTAAAAGACGGGTCAAGTTTCTACAAATTCACAGCGAGGAACAGTCGTTTAATCAGGAATATGAGAAGTTTTGGAATCTCTTTGGAAGTTGATCTTTACTGATTGTTACGGCCGCCGCTGGCAGCCGTTTAGTTCTGTTTCATAGACAAAACCGAGGGTCAAGGATTGGTCCCAGGTGTGAAGAAGACCCACCTCCTGAGAGATGTCCCCTGGCGATTGGTGGATGTGGCTGTGCTTCACACCAATCGGAGGCTACCCTCAATCGCAGATCCAACTCAAATAGAGTGTGTGTGTTATTGTTCGGGGCGGCTTTGTGTGTGGTGTTTGTGAAAGCTTGCCTCGTATTTGTGAAAAGGTTGGTGATGGAAAGCTTGGGATTGGGACAGGGTTTAGTTTCGAGTTTAATACAGATCGTACATGCTAAATATAAAATGATATGTAGAGATGAACATGTTTGCTACACTGCAAAAAATCTTAACGGGTGAAGACATCTTGTTTTTGGTACAGTTTGTCCAATATTGAGTAGAATTATCTTGTTCCACTGGCAGATAGTTTGAGGTATTTTCTTGATTTTACTCAATTTAATCTGTTGTTTAGTAAAAGGTTAGTCTTGTTTTCTAAAAATAGACCAAATAGACGTAAATCAGGAAGAACACTTGAAATAGGCTAAATAGTCTGCCAGTGGAAGGAGATAATTCTACTCAATATTGGACTAATTGTACCACAAATCAGATATATTGACCTGTTAAGATTTCAGTTTTTGTAGTGTAGATTGCTGTGATTATTCTAACTGTAACAAGTGTGTGTGTGTGTGTGCGTGTGTGTGGTAGAGGGGGGTTTTAAAAGACAGGCCCAGTTTCTACAAATTTAGAGTGAGGAACAGTCTCTTAATCAGGAACATGAGGAAATCTGAAGTAATGAAAGCCCTGACGTGAGGATGGAGGAGGGAAAATCTTGATCTTTACTGATGCTGTGATGTTTTATATGCAGTCCTGTAGAGATGAACACAATTGCTACACTGCAAAAACTGAAATGAAGCGTTGATGTACCAGACTGGATGTATTTGTAGATTTAAGTAACAAAAATCATCTGAATGTAGTTTACATGTCTTTTCTGAGGCTTCCCTCTGGAGATCTGGGTCAATTTGGTCTTGTTTTCTTAAAACAAGAAATTAAATTGACCCAAATCAGGAAGAAAACTTGAAAAAAGCAAAAATATCTGCCAGTAGAATAAGATAATTTGAGTTAATATTGCACTAATTGGACAAAAAACAAGATATTTTCACCTGTTAAGATTCCATTTTTTCCAGTGTAGATTGCTGTGATTATCTTAACTGTAAAGATAAGGAGGTGGAGTGTGTGTGACTGTGTGTGTGTGTGTGTGCGTGTTTGACTGAATGGGCGATTGAGCCTTAGAAACATTTGCAAAGCTTTATATCGCTCCTGATGAGCAGGTTGGCACCTTGCAGTGTGTGTGTGTGTGTGTGTGTGTGTGTGTGTGTGTGTGTGTGTGTGTGTGTGTGTGTGTGTGTGTGTGTGTGTGTGTGTGTGTGTGTGTGTGTGTGTGTGTGTGTGTGTGTGTGTGTGTGTGTGTGTGTGTGTGTGTGTGTGTGTGTGTGTGTGTGTGTGTGTGTGTGTGTGTGTGTGTGTGTGTGTGTGTGTGTGTGTGTGTGTGTAAATCTTGGCATGAGGTGTTATAGCACTTTGAGTGGTTGGTAGATTAGAAAAAGCGCCGTATAAATGCATCCCATTAGCCGTATACTGTGTTCATCATCATTGTAAATTTGCTCCGTGGTTTTATGGATACCTACAGCCTTTATATAGGTGCTAAACAGTCAAATTGCGTTTGTTCTTATCCGATTAAAGGCCGCACAGAGGTTTCACACATGTAAAAAATGGAAGATAAGTGTCTCTGGCTGAAAAGCGTGTGCTTGAGAATGTAAATTGGTATATAACCATCAGCTGTGGTGGATTCATCACTGCTGACTGATCATTGCGGCACAGGGAATGGTCTGAATTGTGTCTAGAGGGGGGAAGCAGGTGTAAAATCTGCCTCACTGTTCTTTTGCAACTCCCCTCTGTGGCTTCTTGCTTCAATATGTGTTTAGCAGCAATTATAAGGCCTGTCCACTGTGATGCCTTTAATAGGCCTGGGACCTTTTTTCCTTATATCAGAATATCACAATATTTCCACCATGTGCGATAATATCGAATAAATATATATATATATATATATATATATATATATATATATATATATACATTAAAAAGCATTAATAGTGCACAGTTTTGCGCAGTATGTCCTGCTGTGCTTCATTTCACTGCTTTCACTGCTTCACTGCTTCCACTGTACCCTGGTGGGTGGTGATATAAAACTTTATGGAGAAACTTTATGGGCTGAAACAAACGCCCAGAGAACTGCAGAGGAATAAGTGAAACATAAAGTACAACGATACAATTATATGCTGTGATTTTTTTTTCTCCCCCCACTTCCATCACAGTCATATCATCATATTTTGACTGAATATCGTGATATAAAATTTTAGATATCGTCCCAAGTTACTTATAAAGTAGGCTGTTATATTTCTGCTTATACACACTACCCACAAAAAGTTAGGGGTATTGTTATTGCTGGTCTAAATCTTAAAGTAATAAGTAATTGTTCCCTTTGATATTACTAATAATGAATGAGAGGAAACAACATTTTCATTAGTTTATATTTTTATATATATATTATAATGAAATAAGTAAAAGTTCCCTTTGATAATACAACAATTACATTAGTTTAATACTTTTGACCCGAAAATCCATTGTGAGTCTCTCACAATATCCAACTTACTGTGAGTATTGTGTGTGTTTCACTTTTAAAGCTTTTTTTTAAGAGTTTCAACACATTTACACATTTTCATAACTTTTAGTGCAGTGGTTCTCAAAGTGGGGTCCAGGGACCCCCAGGGGTTTTCGAGGTGGTTCCATGGGTCCCCAATAAAAAGGAGGGATGATTTATTTTAATAAAAGGTCCATCCATAAGTAGCACAATGACAGCCATCCTTAAGAGTGGGGGGTGTAAATCTGAAAGATAAAAAGTGTGGCAACAAAACAATCAACTTGGCTTTTAAGCAACAAAAACTGTGTGGTTTTAACTCTTGCTCTGTCCCCTTAAGAAAACGTTCCAACGTTACCAATCGCCCCTAAAGTCAAGGAAATTCACTTTCAAATAGCATCAGCTATTTATCCTGTTGATCCTTGCATATTTTGTTCTTCTGAGGCAGAGACCATTGAACATCTTTTTTTCAAATGCTCTTTTACAAAGTCTTTTTGGTCTGACATTCACAAATGGTTATCTTTAAAAATTCTTAAAATTTTTTTTGTTTACTTACAATGGTGTTATTTATTTTATGGATAACCTGGATTCTAAATATTCAGACATTATCAACCTGGTGATTATTTAGGGTAAATATCATGTTCACACTTGTAAGTGGAGTGGAAATACTCCCTCATTCACTTTAGTTTTTACATTTCTTTACATTTACTACTTTAAATCTATGAAACAGATTGATAACATGAACAGGGTTGCCAAGAAACTGTATTCGTCCATAACTCAATCCATGATTTTACTGTACCTTGCTGTCCTTGTGCTTTTTGTTTTTTTTCTTGTATGAATCTTAACTTCACCATTGTTGCTGTAATTAATTTTATATTTTATACCGTTTTCACCCTGCCTTGATCTGTACATTCTTTGTGCTAAATAAAGTTAAAAAAAAAGTAGCACAATGACTTTTTTATCGCAGGTTTCATCCATCTTCTTTTATATCTAAAAGTAAAAATCTTATCAGATGGGCGACCCTGGGATAAAATCTTATCGAACGGGGGTCCGGGGTCTAATTTGTGTCAGTTTAGGTGTCCTTGACATGAAAAAGATTGAGAACCACTGATTTAATGAACATAACCCTAAATGTTCCAATATTAATAAGCTAACATCCATCCATCATGTTATTTATGAAGCAGAGCATAATAAAAGTGTAAAGTGTGAAACCAGCGTCGCGAGGCCAACCTAAACCTCTCACCCACACTGAAGGGCTGAAGGACACGATAGAGAAAGGTGGAAGCATTGATCTGTAATCTAAGACGGAACATTTCCATCCTTCCCTCCTCTCACCACAAACCGTGTCAGCTTACAACTTTGCCAGTAAAACCACTAAATGTCTTTGTCACCATCTGTCACATGTTTCTGAATAGAATTAAAATGTCAACATACTTAAAGCATCAAAGCCGGAGTGTAAAAATCTCAAGATTTGCATGAAATTTTCTCTCCCCCCACCAACACAATCTGTCTCCTTCTCTCCCGCTTTTTTGATATTGTTTCCCACTATATTCATCTCCTCTCATATCCGACTTGGGGAGTTAATAACACTCACGGCTCGTCTTTGTACCCTCTGCTCTGTATGCATGCTCAAAACACTAATAGCTTTTTTTTTTTTGTTGGTGCAACACGGTGAATCTTTGAATTTTGCTGCCACAGGTAGAAGTACTAACATTTCCACAAATAGTAATAATATTGTACGTTGCAATATCAGCCACGGGCTTATCGTTTTCATCTTCCCCAGCACTCACAGCAACCCCCACTTTTATGGAATCTACTCAAACCGGGAGCTCAATCTTATAAAAGATGTGCAATGAGGTGCATTGTTTACACTTACTGCTTATAGGAGGAAATCCAGTGCACAGACGACACGCTCGCAAATCAAACCGCAGGTCACAGTCATAAAAGGCAAACGGCTTGGTCTTGAGTGACTCGGTGAGTTACCTGCGTGGCATGACCTAAAAAAAAGATATGGGCCGTGTTTATTTTCCTGGTTCGTGAGTCAGAGCGACGTGTTAAAATAGCCGAGCTGCCGTCTGTTTTGTGCAGATTTTGTGTGCAGAAGGTAAAAGAAAATCAATCTTTAAAAGTCAATTCAGTGTCAAATTATTGTTTTCTTCTTCTTCTTTTTCTTTGCAGCAGCAGCATCAGTCCCAGTCTGACTCAGTCTGGAGTCCTTTTGTAAACACTTTCCCCCCTGCAGACCATACTGAAATGATTAGGCAGTTAGCTAATTAATATCACAAACACCTACGATGTGATTGCTGCAACCCAAATTTCATCAAGGGGAAAAAAATCCTGAATATTCAACGTGCATTTTGGGTTTAAAAGATCAGACTGTGCTTAAGGTCTTTATGAGGTTTTATGGGCAGAAATATAGGCCACCGCTTATATTAGTTTAACTGGCTACCGTAAAAAACTGGAGCTGTTTTCTCTCCCATTCAAATTGGGGACATGTTTGGGGACAGATTTCCACTGCAAAAACTGAAATCTGAATTTGTAAAATGTAAAATGATCTTTCATTTCGCGCAAAGATCTTGGCGTCATTGCTCTTGCAACATATTTAACGGTAGGATTGTCTGCACTCAGGCCACATATATAAAAACAGCCTCTTTTCATCCCTTTACAAACAGCAGGAAACAACAGTCACAGTAAATCTTACTTTTGTCCAACTGGATGTAATGACACATGCAACGTGTACGTTTCTTTGTGCTGGATATGAATAATTTAGCGTGTGTTAAATCCCAGCCCGTGCTTTACTTGGCCACCGTGCCAGCCTTCACGTCCTTCCTGGTTACTCACTGTGACGCCGGCCGCTGCCAAGCCTTGACGTTGGCGTGTGCGTCTGCTGCCAGCTGAGACTCTTAATGTTGCCGTTTGCTGTACGGCGGAAGCAGACCGCTTTGAAGCACCAAACAGAATGTGATGCACTCGAGTTGCGTTCTTTATATCGTCAACAGATGGACAGATATTGTCCATTTGAGTTATGCTTTTTAATTATTTATTAAAAACCAGGATGGTGCAGATGTTTGCGTCTTATGTTTTTAATAGTCACGCAATCAAATAAATCAGCGTCATCCCGACTTGTGGAAATATCGGAATGATTTAGAATCGGCTGAGGCTGCAGTCTTAAAGCGACATGGACAGCTTTTTGCTGATGACCTTGTGCAAAAGGTCATGCTGTTCCCAGAGGTAGATGCTTTGTCATTTTATTCTGTCTGTCGTTGTTTAAAATTGCTAACAGGTGTCGCTAAGAGTGCACCACCAGAAGCTTTTTACATTTTTGTGTGTGTGTGTGTGTGTGTGTGTGTGTGAGGATGTATCCACGGCATGCCTTTTATTACCATGGTAATGCACTAGGGCAGTAATTGTTGCAGGCCTCCGCACATACAGCTACACGCACTCAAGAAATTAAAAGCACATTGAATTGTAAGCACACACACGCTCGCTTAGACACACACACACACACACACACACACATATCACACCAGTCTCTTTACTGTCTCTTAGGGGTGTGCAAAAATAACTGAATGTTTGAAAAATTGGGTTAAAGGAAAGAACGGGAAAAAAACTGGGTTGACGAGCGGTCCATTTTAAAATCTGCTGGCGTGAATTGAAATGTCAGAAAAGACTTTTTTTCTTTTTCTTTTAAAACACTTCAGCCAGACAGTTGATCAGCACTAATGTTGTTGTTATTGGTTAGTGTTGGATTTAAATAAAATGTAAAATGACATCTTGGTGTCCCTGCAACATAGTTCACAGAAAACTTTATTACTCACTGACCACTTTTTTTTTCCTGATTTGGGTGAATTTAGTCTTGTTGTAAGAAAACAAGACTAACATTTTCTTAAAAAAAGATTATTTTAAGTTTTTTTTCCCTGATTTCGGCCAATGTAGTCATGTTTTATGAATATAAGACCTTACATTAGGTCATACATAACATTTTCTTTAAAAAAAGATTAAGATTATTTAAAATTTTTTTCTGATTTGGGTCAATTTGGTCTTGTCTTAAGAAAACAAGAGTAACATTATCTTAAAAAGAATTAAGATTATTTAAAGTTTTTTCTTCCTGATTTGGGTCAATTTAGTCCTGTTTTAAGGAAACAAGATGTTTTCTTAAAATGAATATTATACTTGATTATTTCAAGTTCTTTTCAAGAATTGAGTCAGTTTCTTAAAACAAGACCAAATTGACCTTGAAATAAGCTAAGTTTTTTAGAAAACATTTTTTTCCCCTGACTTTTCGTGTGGAATAAGATAATTCTACTCAATATTGGACTAATTGTACAAAATATAACATAAAATATAAGATATTTTCTCTTTTCTGCAGTGTAATTAGGACTCGTCGTGCATCAACCATCCAGCCGTTCACCCCGACAGTGTCCCAGACAAACGTGTGCAGCCGCAGACATAAGGGACACACTGTCGGGCTATGGAGGCTTAATGCCGCTTGTCACCACCGAGAGAAAAATAGAGAAAGTAATTGTGTTGTACCAGGACTGGAGCAATCCCATCAGCTGGTGGGCAGACATGTCAAAGTATAAAGACATGGCTGAGAACTTGACTGGTTGCTGCCTGATGGAACAAGAGGGGGAAAAATGAGCGGTGAATGGGTGGCCCAGAGGGGGGAGAGAGCGGAACAAACGATGAACTTGTTTATTTTATTATTTATTTTATTTTTTTTTTAACCTAGATTGGCAATGATAAAAGTGAGTGATGTTGATAAATACTTGCACAGCCAGTTTATCAGCAGCTGTCTGGCTTGGGGTTGCCGGTGGCAGCATCCAAGGCTGATAACCCCTGAGGCCTGAGGCATGATGTTAGCGAGGAGGAGGAGGAGGAGGAGGTAGAGGTAGAGGAGGTGCTGATGCAGCTGCTGGGTCTTGGCCGGGGTATAACCCTAATCCGCCACATTGATATTCTGCATGTCCACCAGTACTCAAATATTGCAAAAAGGGGGAAACCGATCTAGAGCCACCAGCTTTAATATGAGCTGTAATGCTGCAAAACTGGTGAAGATGTCTTGTTTTTGGAACAATGAATCTAATATTGAGTAGAATTATCATTAATATATTATTATTATGTTAATTAATCCTGTGATTGGTGCTGCTCAGCGTTTCAACATTTGCAATAAAAGCATTTGCTCCACATAATCGATGAGTTTTAAACATACACGTTCTATCCTGGCTGTATGAAGGAGTATTAGACCAAATTGACCCAAATCAAGAAAGAAAACTTGAAATAATGTTAATTTTTTAAATTATCTTCCAGTGGAATGAGTTAATTCTACTCAATATTGGACTAATTGTACCAAAAGCAAGATATGTTCACCTGTTAAGATTTCAGTTTTTGCAGTGTAAGATTGTTGGATTATAAAAGCTTCTTTCCATCAGTAGAAACAATGTTCTGAAGATTTCTTTTTAAATCCCGCAGTTGCAGTCATCATCGGAGGTGTTAAACATCCATGCATTTAGTTACTATAAAGTCTTCTGTACAGTTGTGATGTCACAGCTGAACAGCCATTTTAAGCAGCCAATCAGAGGAGAGTCTCATAAAATGACCTGTTCTTTCTAGATCTCCAGACAGAAGATATTTAAACTTTTGACCCTGTTTGGGAGATAAACTCTTTAAATAAGACCCAGGTAAAGTGTGGGACCTTTTAAACATGATATTACCTGGTTAGCATTTTAGCATGCTAACACTAACATGTTAACACATTAGGGGTTTGTTGGTGAATGGCACTGCTGACCAAACTGATGTCACATAGATACATTCAGGTTTTACTGAGGACCACATTACTAGCGGGTTCCAAATATTTCTATGATTAATTGTAGTTCTATGGGAGGAAAAAATGCAAATGTATGAAATGTATTTTCTTCCTCTTAAAACATCATTAGTGTAAATGTCTTTGGATGTTTGTTGTTTCATTTCTTCCAGAGAAGTCTGTTTAATTGAATTTCGTCGTTAAAATGTGAAAAGCGAAACTAAAAAAGCCCAAAAAGTAGCATCAAAACGGCCATGTGTGGGAGGCTGTGTGCATATGTGCAGGCGAGACCCCGATGCACCTGGAAAACACTCGACAGATGGTTACCTCGGCTTCTGGCTGATTGTTGCCGCTCGTATCTCGCCGTTAAGCCTCTTTCCGCAGATCGAAAGTGTTTTGGTCAGCGTTCTGATCAAAGCCGGACTCTTTCAACTTTCTTGATTGTTTGCCGTGTGCATCTCTGGAGTGTGTTTGTCCTGCCCTCATCATTTATTTCTGTTTGATTCCGATAAGCCACGGGAGATCAGTGCCGTGACTTTTCTCCACTGCCCTTTTTTTTTCTGTCTTCTTCATTCTTGTTTGCCAGTAAGATTACAGAGCAGTGCATTACCAGTTATTATATGAAACATCATCAGTGTTGGGCAAGTCACTTCAAAACTGTAATGAGTTATTTATTACTTGCTACTGTCATTCAACGTAACTAGTTACATTACAATATTACTGTATTTACAATGTGCATTACTTTTAAGTTACTCTCACCATAACATTTTTTAAATATGGATTTGGCGATAAGAATCTCAGAGCAGAAGAATGTTAATTTAGTCTGTCTTGTGGTTTTATCTCCACTCTCATGCTCTGCTTGCTTCCTTGTTAACTTCATGTTACTATGACACCTCTGTAAATGTTAAATACCTGCTGCTGTTTCAGGAAATGGACAGTTCTTTAGGTGTTGCAGACAAAGTGCATCTTCAAATCCTTATGTTTCACAAAAAACGTAGTAAAACAAAGTAATGAGCTTAGTAATGCGTGGACATTTCACTGCTGCTGATCTTGCAGTGATTCTAGCGAATTTGCATGAAGAAAAACAAAAAATAACACTTCAATCCAGGTTAAAAATGCATTGCAATGTGTGCTACTGACATTTGTACTGAGTACAGCAGAAATGAATGCATTGCAGTAATATATTACTTTTGTAATGCTGAAAGTCCTAGCAGTAAACTCCTTAAATCTGTCGCATAAAGTTGGTATTTTATTGAAGTTTCTATACAGGAAACTGTTACTATACTACTGTCTTTTCTTCATTGGCCAAACAAGCACCAGACAAACAAGTGAAGCAGAGAGTTTGTTGGGCTATTAGTTAGGAGCTTTAGGCGTTCAAGGCCTCCCACATCATTTAATTCCCCCTGTTTGGGAGTTTTCTAGTTTTCCCAAGAACTAGACAAAGAGACGAAAAGCGTCGATATTTACTGCACTCGGGAAACATTATGTCTACATGAAGCTGGATTGTTTGCATTATCAGAGGTCAACTCAAACAGGCTGAGGTGGAACAGCAGCTTTACTTTCAGTCACATCAGGCTAATGCAGTAGAAGCACGCTATACACCACAGGTGAAGTGCTTCAACTGTCATATGCTTTTAAATGTTTTTTATATGACATGTGGGAAAAAAAGTAATACAATAAGGTTTAATTTGTGTGCGATTGCGATAATTGTAAGTCTGATTTTACAAGTTGAATATGTCATCAAGGGAAATCATCACCTGTGCTGATGAGATGTTTCAGAGGTCTGAGGGTTGCAGTCAAACTGTGTTTGAGGTTAAATTTAGGTGCATAAGTCGGTGTAACTGCACTTTCCAAAAATAAAAATAAAATTAAAAAAAAAACAGTCGCTTGCAGGTTTAACACCAACACTGGTGTTGGATTGTTACTGTACGTTCTCTGAGAAATCGTCCTCCCTAAATTTAGCATGTGCTCTCTGCAGCAGATGTTCCTGCCTCTTTTTTTTGATGCTGTGGGTAATAATCCTTAATATTCTTACTGTTTGAAACTAAATGAGGCTTTAATGCACTCTGATTCCATCTTCCAGCACTCATTAATTAAGGGTTTGAAGGTCCATAAATTATTCCTGTTGTTGTTTTAAGTTTCTTTTTTTCCCCTTTTTTCTTTGAAGAGAATAAACAGAAACTTTTTCCAGGATGAAGTGGAGGTCTTTAATTCTGTCAGAGCCTGTTTTGATTAGACCTTTCATTTGAAATGTCATTGTTAAGGGAAAATCACAGGATTGCTCTTAGTACTTTTTTTTTTCCCTGCCAAAAAACATGAGCATTTCGTGCCGTTGCATGTAACTAAGACTATAATGCTGAAGTGGCTTTGAAAGTTCAGTTTGTGGATCTGTTTATTCCTATTGAAGTCACTGATCTTTTTTTCCTCTTTGCACCTTTTCTTTCCAGATGGTCACAAGAACAAAGAAAATATTTGTGGGTGGCTTGTCTGCCAATACAGTAGTGGAAGACGTGAAGCAGTATTTTGAACAGTTTGGGAAGGTAAGACTCTTATTTTTTTTTATTATTTATTGAATTATCCTCTTACAGTCACCAACTGTTGAGCACTCTTCAATCGCTTCGTGTGCTTTTAGGTTTGCTGTCAGATTGTTTTGGCGAATCAAATTCTATTTTGGGTCGATGTTAATGTGATAATTGGATTCATTAAATCCTCATCCAGCGCCCTCTGTCGCTCCAGCATCCTCACTGCGGTTCACGTCACATGACCGGCAGTCGTCACAAATCTCAGCCTTAAGAGAAAGCCAGTAGGCTCCATTTTGGCTCCTTTTCCTGTCAGCGAGATAAATAAAAAAAAATCTATATTGTGACGAGCAAACAGCAGAAGACTTCACACAGTCCACCACGCCTGGTCAACAAACATGCATTTTGCTTACAGAGCAAACAGGAACAGGCAACCAGCTGCCATCACTAAAGCCCTCTGCAAAAAAAGAAAAAAAAGGCATTTAAAAAAATGAAGTAATCTTCTGCAGCATCACATCAGAATGTAGTATTGGAGTTGAAATTAGGGAGCTAATATTGTGACAACATTTTTCCAGCGTGGTAAGAAAAAAACCCACCCAGCTCATTAGGCAGAGACTCATATGCAGCAGTTTGTTCACGCTGTTCTCATGACCCATACCCCCAGCTGAGCGAGGCATATATGCACACCCTTTCATACAAGGACATGCATACTGCACACACACACGCACACACGCATGCATGCGCACACACACACGGGAGCATGCTCAGCCTCAAGCGCGCGTGCACACGCAAACAGGCTTTGATACAGTGGCAGCATTTCACAGATAATTTCCTCACACTGAGTGGAGATCCATTTCCCTCATGTCATATTCCACATCAGTCAAGGTCACCTTCAGCTGGAACAGTCCCTGTAACATCAGCACTTGACCTTGAGTTTAAACAATTTCACCGAGGATGGATTTTTCATGGGAACATAATGTACCATAGCCTGAAGGAGACAAAAGAGCTGTTCTAAAATAATAGAATCTGTTATTTTATTTTTTTTTTTGTTCCCCCGTTAAGAAGACAGTATGCAACCAGCTCTCTCCGCCATAAAGCTCAATGTTATTTCCTTGGCTGAGAGCGAGCAAGGTGAAGGACTTTCGGAAGGCTCCTTTTTTTTTTCTGCGAGAAGACGTATCGAGGACCCCGGCGCGGCCCCGGTCCGCCGTTTCCAAATAAAGATTGCTTATTCGCAATTTGCTTATTTAATAGAACGCGGCGAGCAAATATGCAACACAACTTCGCAATCAATGGATCTGAGAAAGGGCCTTCGAAATGATTTTCGACTTGATTGAATGACATAATTGACTTGATTATACATAGTTTTTCCCCTACTTGAGGAATCCTCAAATGCTTAGGAGGAAACAAATAAATCAGACTTGATTGAGCGAGATCTTTGCGCATGTTTCTGTGTGTGCTTTTATAGCCTACTTGTGCATGCTTGGATGTGTCTGCAGCACTGCTCTCGCCATGCGTGAGTGTGTCAGCGATTAAGTGTATTTATGTGGGTGCATGATTAGAAGTGTGTGTGTGTGAGTGTCTTCCAGCATCTAGAATAAGAGTAGATATTGTTGGTTATGACAGACAAGATATAGAGGAAAAAAGAGGTGTCGTTCTCTCCCATGTTTTTTTTTTTATCTGCCTTACACATCCCAGGATTTATTAAATAACCTGCCTGTCACTGCAGCCTACCATTATCGCCATACACACATACACACCAGTCAATTAATTCAGTTTCCCCTCCATAGAATCTCGGTGACAATATGTGTGTCAGTCTGTCAGTCAGTCATCAGTCTCTCTGTCTGCCCGTGTGCATGTCAAGGGGGGGACATTAGCCGGCGTGGCGGCAGGGCAGCTAGTCATTTATATTTTCTGGGAAGTGTGTTTTGAAGCACTTATCAATCATCACGCAACTACAGCTTAAGGCAACGGCACATGTTCCTCCTCGCTGGGAACAAGCCCGTTTTGTGGGACCACGCGGCGAGCGCCATATTTCTATGTGTGGGTGTGTGTGTGTGTGTGTGAGGGAGCATAGGCCAATTAGCAGGATGTGGTCTACAGAGATGGCGGTGGTTTGGAGGCAGTGGAGGGGAAACAGCT
Organism: Lepturacanthus savala; assembly: GCA_030544235.1. Lineage (NCBI taxonomy): Eukaryota > Metazoa > Chordata > Actinopteri > Scombriformes > Trichiuridae > Lepturacanthus > Lepturacanthus savala. The sequence goes on along the minus strand of CM060479.1, from coordinate 5,245,410 downwards.
GGTGTGGCCACAATTGGGTCACAGGTTCTGTCTGTAACCTCCACACCTCCCCTCCTCCTCCTCCTCACCCCGCCTTAGTAGTCCCCTCCCTTCTGTCTCCATTCTGTCAGGGATGGGGGGGGCGGCGGCATTTGTTATGGGGAGAGCGCTTGACAGCTCTCATGCACATCAGTCTCACTGCCACTCTCCCAGCCGTCACCATTAGTACGGAGCGAGCACACGCCCGAGCCTGGCACAACTTCAGAGGACAGAGTCAGGGCCTCGCTCTCGCTCGCTTTCTCTTTTTTTTTTTTGTCGCCTACAGTGCACGATGAAGGTGTGCATTTGAAGTGATTGTGACAGTCATTTGAACAGAACTGAAGTGTGGTTGTGTTTGACTGATTCTAATGCATCTCAGACGGATCCCATTACCTGCCTAATAGTAGCCACATCCTGCCTCCCATTTTTTTCTTTCTCTCTCTCTCTCTCTCTCTCTCTCTCTCTCTCTCTCTCTCTCTCTCGCTCAGGCAGCACACTGCTGCACCTTAGCCCTCCGAGCCAGATGAGACAATCTTATCAGCGCCGCCCGGCCTCCCTTTATATTCAAGGACTCTTAACTGGAGGCTGCTGCTATTCCTGTCTTGCAATAATGTCAAATTAATCAGCGCACTGTTTGTGCTATTGTGCAGACGTATACATTGTAAGGAAAAGACAATGGGCCTCGTGCGGCAACGTTCTCTTGGATTTCTCTTTTGTTTTTTTCTCTTAATTTTCTGTCAAGAGAGGGAAATAAAATAATAAGAGAAGTCAAATCCGGACGAGACAAACATCCTTAACTGTCCCAATCTGAATGATGAATCTCTGTTTGATCGCGAGTTAGCGGCTTTGTTTTTGGTGACGTTTAGTTTATTCTTGAACAGGATAACAGGAAAACTGGGCTGTTAAATTTTTAGGGATCCTTCTTACACAATTTGCACAATGATTGTTTTAATGTTCTAGTGTCTCCTGCTGGTCAACAGTGTTATTAGTTGAATGAGCAGTTGATGGAACTCTGCCCTGGTGATTCAGCCAAGCACCATTCTAATAGATTTTGAAAAATGTAGCCATTAGCCACACATTTTGGTTGTGCTTGCACATTTGCATGTTAGATGGAAGGCCATTGGCCATGGTGAAGGTATTCACTCTCTGAGTGAGTGAGGTAAATGACCTCTAAGCTCTGTATAAGGGCAGGCATTGTGCCGTGTGCAAATACTCAAAATACCTCAAGAATTGGAGAGATGCCACCAAAAAAAAAGAGGGTGTAAGAAGAAGAACTTCAGCAGTAGTGAAATTGACTGGGGATGAATAAACTTCAACATCATAAATATGTGATTTTTCCCAGAGCGTCAGTACTGGTGTTAGAGGAAAAATCAAAAACCCAGCATTGGCGAAACATTTGTGAGGCTGTAAGTAATGCGTTGTCAGCAGAGGGAAGCACACTGACTGTACTTAAAAGAAAATGGTTTGACATGAAAATGAAAGCAAAAAAAAGCCCCAAAACCACAATGATCCACTGCCAGGCTCTCCAGGGACTCAAGTCCCTGCTATTGATGCATTAACAGACTCACCAGTTGCTGAAGGTACATTTTGCATGTTCATGTTGGAGATTATCTGTATAATCATCTTAAAATTAACCATCTAAGGGTTTTTTGGTCTGTTTTTTGTTGTTTGGACACACCATTTGTGAGGTGTGAAAATGTTTTTCCAGATCTTGGTGAGAGTCTAGTCCACAACGTTTTCTCGTATCTAATAGAAGAGCAAAAATATGAAAAACATCCTAGAAATCAATGGTTACTAACAAAATCTGTTGTTTATCTCTTCCTGTATGAGGCCTGATGTTAGCCTTAAGAGATCAGAGTCATGGTTTTCCTTCATTTGAGGTCTTGCCTGTTGGAGTTTGCAATGTTCTGTCATTTGTCAGCATTTTTAACACCTTCCTACCTTTGTCTGTGGTTTACATAACATCCATTAAATGTCACTCAACAGATCAGACTGAATAGATTCTATTACATCAGTTATTTAGATTTTAAGATTAGTTTGAGACTCTGATTGCCCCAAGGTCAAAGGTCAGTGGCAGTTGCAGGTGATTTCTTTAAATTCTGCCACAGCGGTTATGTTCTGAAGCAAAAGTAAAGCACCCAGAGCCCAGCATTAACCCTCCACAGCACTGCATGGAGGTGCCTCAGTGTCTGTTACCTGCTGTAATAATCTCTCCCTGTGTGGCTCTCTCTGCTCTGCATTCACAAAGGACCAGTGCAGTGAAACCTGGCACTGCTGCTGGCTGGAGACAAACACACACACGCACGCACGCGCGCACACACACACACACACACACACACACACACACACACACACTGCCCAGAGGTTCCTGCCCCTCGATGTCCTTATCCACCAAAACAATGAGAATAGTAGGAAAACAAGGCAGAGGGCAGCAGGGTCTCTGCACATAAACGCACCACCAACACTTCTAGTGGGTCATTACTGATGATAGAGCAGGATCACTGCTGTATGAGAATAGATATTGTTTTTTTTTGTTGTTTTTTTATGGAAGTCCTGCATACTCTGCCTTTTAAAATATGAAAAGTAAAATTACTCCTTGCATTTCATCAATGTGGAGCCAATGTTACACACTGATACTGTCTAGATTATTAATAATAATTGTATATCATGTGTTTAATCCACTTTATATAAGCACATTTTACACCACATAATGCATTTAACAATTATCTCCAATTTAAACAGTAGGTATACTACTCACAATAAGTTAGGGATATTGTTATTTACATGAGTGATTTTCCTATTTGGGCTGAATTTGAATTAAATAAGTAAAGGTTCCTTTGACATTACTAATAATAACTTAGAAGAAACACCATTTGTATTAGTTTAATCTATATTTATTACCCCAAAAATGTATTAAATCCACTGAGTCTCTCACAATATCCCTAACTCATTTTGAGAAGTGTGTATTTATGTCAGATCCTTACCAAGTTACTTCCCATCACTGAATAGTTATATTTATGGTCAAAGTATAATCACTAAAAATGTGTGATGAGGTGGTTTTTTTCTATGCTGGCATAAAACACCCTCTAATTTTCCAAGAACTGAAACACCTGTCAAAGAAACACCTCCCATCCCCGAACGTTCCGCTGAGGCCAGCACTTGATCAAAGCTCGTTAATGGGAGTTGGTGTGTTGACACCTTATAAATTTGGATATTACGTCGCAGGCAGAGCCCTGCCCGGGCATGAAGAGAGTTCTCCTCGCCGTTAAAGGCATAATTACCCGGGGCGGCTAACGCTTCCCTCATTGGTTTATTGTAATCGGCTTTGGGTGCATCTCATACTGCCCTTATTTGGCTAAGCTGAAACAAGTCATGCTCAGTGACTCAGAGTCTGCCCTCCTCTCCATTGGCCAGGGCTTTGCTGTGCGGGCCCGAAGCTGACTTTTAGGTTTCGTCAGAGCTACTCGCTTCCATGTCACTGGGCTGCCACAATCGTCCCTTTATGCCCAGACTGTCCTGGTTCTCATGCTCCACTGGTCTAGAGCCAGATCCTGGAGGTGGAGCTGAAGGAGGGGGGGGGAGGGGAAGTAGGAGGATGAGGAGGAGGAGCTTAACCAGTTCACTGCCACTGGGCTCAGAAGGGATAAAGGTGGACACAAAGGTCACTACTGTGTCAGACAAGCAAGGCAGAGCCTCCGGTCCTAAGATGAAACAATGATCTCATGGTTGGAAAAGAAAAAAAAAGAAAAAATCTTGTCAGGGGACATGACTGTAAGAGTGATGACCCCTGGAGGACACTGGACAGATATCGATAGAGTGAGATAATGGGAAGAAATCATTGTCAGAACACAAAGAAGAGGCCAGCCCACGGCAGCAGCAGCGAGGCAGCGTCTCCTCTCAACACTTTCACTGAGAGGAAGAATTGAAATTATAAAAGCATCGGGGAAAAAAAAAAAGATTCCTTGCTTAGTGCATGAAATTTGTTCTGAGGCTTTGGTAATCTAATACCACGGCTGACATTTTGCGTGCCCTTAGATTTTGCAAATGGCAGAAAAACACCTCCGTGTGACCGTCTGTAAGGACTGTATGAATTAATTTTGCATACCTGTCCAAGTGCTCAAGCCTTTTTAACAACAGCGGAGGCTTTCGGGTATGTCAAGTGAGAAAAGCAGCTCTGATAATGCTGAACAAAAATTACAGATCAGATTAGATTGTAAAATTGTTTTTATGTAATACGTTTTCTCTAGGATAAGTGAGCAGACTAAACTGTGCCGTTAAATCTTAGTGAAATAATGCTATGCTTCTCAGAATTTGTGAGTCATTCTAATGTTGTTGAATCTTGGCCATGAATTTTTTTTTGGTTTTTTTTGCATCAGCCTTTACGACGGGCTGCCAAGATTACAAATTACCAATAATCATTAGCATTAATTATATCATTCTTTTTTTTTTAATCTGTTTGATTGCACAATTAAATTTTACCTTAGGTGACAATGCAATTAAGCCGTTCCACTGCCAACATACACAAGGTTTAAAATAAAGAGACCTTGAAGAGGCCCATTAAAAACCCAGAGGAAAGCACAACCCCCCCAACGAGACACTGATGGTGACGTGTCCCATTGGCTGAAAAAAGGCAAATGCGGATGATTAATGTGAAAAAAGAATACACTTTACATGAGGGGGGAAAAGAAGCTAATCAACAGGACCACAGTCCTTCATTCCACTTCCTCGGCTAGTGCAGGTGCACATTTGCATGCCATTTACATGGCGGCTCGCAGTGACCACTACCACTCCTCAACGACTCGGTGTCCATCATCCGCTGACATTCCGTGATTGTTTCCTCTCCGCCGCGGCCCCGGCCAATCAGCTGAGGATATAGTCCGGTTCCAGTGATTATAAGGAGTGATCAGAGCGCCGATGATGGCGCGTGTACCTTTCGCGGCGGAGATTTCGCCAGAGGCTTCAATCTCATTGCAGTCACTTGTAGTTAGTGACTGAGACTAGCCGCGAGAAGGGCAGAGCAATATAAATGAATTGGCTATGAATGTGGATACGGCTTTGGTGCTGCAGGGACACACACATACGGAGGGGGGGAAAGGGCCAGTTAGACAAACTATTTCATATCCCCCTTGACCTTTATTTGCCCAGTGGCCCAGCAACATTTCCAATAGAGTAGCTTTTAAACGGCCGCTGAAGAATTGAGCTGCACTATTCACATCTCGCCTTCCGAGCGTCTGTCTTTGTATGAGAAAGTGAATATGTATGTCTGTTAATGCGATTGTCTTCCCTGCAGGTTTCCTCATTTTTTTTTTTGACTCCAAGGCTCGGTCATTTTAACAAAAGATGAAATAGATCTTTTTGACTGTTTCTGTTCTTTCGGGAAAATACCCCGTCGCACAGTTTCCTTCGAAACAAGGTACGGTCGGCTCATAAAAAGGAGCCGTGGATCAGGTGAGATTGACACCTTTCTGTAGGTCCCGCGTCTCATCTCCCAGCTGTCCCCTCCTGAAATGGTTCCCTCGGGATAAGCCGGGATTGGCTTGATTGTGTTATTGGCGACTGATCGGGTCATTGAATGATGGGATTTTGAAGCCCCTGTTCTGCTTAAAGAATGAAATGTTTAAAGAAGATTGACTGTGATTGGATCGGATCCAGCACCTGCTCAGAAAGGGTCAATCAGGTGAAGGCAGGAGGCAGCAATCTCTGCCGCGCTATTGTGACACGACAGGGGCGGCAAATTAATGTGTGTGTGTGTGTGTGTGTGTGTGTTGGGGTAGGGTGTTGGTGGCGGTGGGTGGATGGTAGTGGGGTCCTGGAGATGCCATTCAACAGGGAAGCGGTTGAAAAATGTCATCAGAGGAGGTGTCATGAGTAATTTGCAGCAGTCTCACCATCAGAATGGTGTGAAGGCATCCACCTCCACTCCTTCACCTCAGCCGTGCAAACTGCTATAGAGTCCTCAGGGAATCCCACGTAGGAGAACACTTCACAGGAGGAATCCAGATTTAAAGGAGGTTTTCTTTTTATTATTTATTTATTTAGATGCACAGGCAATATATATACATATTTATTTATATACTATATATATATGTATTCGAAAGATTGGCGTGGAGTAAAGGATGTGGAGGGTGGGAGAACGCAAAATGATTCTTTAAGAGACTGCAATATATATATATATATATATATATTATACCAGATTTTTGTCTGATAGACTGAAAATGGGATAAAATGATACAGATCATTCCAAAATTACCTGAGGGCATGAAATTAAATAAGCACATTTGAGTATGTGCAATGTTAGCATAGCATAATATATTATCAGGAGATAAGTTGTGTTAATTAGCGGATGTTTTCTTTAACAACTTCTGTCCCTTATTTTCCACTTTTCCTGCTATAAATCATAAAAAATATGGAAAATCTCCACAACCACAAAGGTTATGTACTTGAACCTGGTATAAAACTGTGACTACAGAAATGGCAGAACCAATGACATATACTTGTAATATTGCAAAAAAAATGTAAAAAAAAAAAAAAAAAAAATGTGTTTTAATACAGATGAAAATACTTTATTTAAAACAAGACGAAACTGGCCTAAATTTTGGGAAAAAAAAACTTGAAATCTAAATTATCTCCAATGCAAAGTTCAATTATTTGTCCATAAAATCATAGAAATCACACTGAGAATCATTACAGAACATATGAACATATTCTGTGAACTTTTTAAAAAGGAGATTATAAATAACGTGATTAGATGATCGCACATATGGCTCAAATCTAAATTAAATATCAAAACAGTGGTTAGTTACAGCCCTACTACTGGTATTCTATTAAACTAATTTCTTATTGTGTTGATATAAATGGATGCTTTAACAGTAACATTGTGTTTTACTACAGTTATAATACTTTATTTAATGTTGTAGCTGAGGTTTTTTCATGCAGTATATGAATACAACTCAATGGTGCCACCATATAAGGTTTTTTTTGGAGGTTAAAGTTAATCTGATGTCACCACTTTTCATATGGAGGAGCTCCTTGAAATTTGAATGAACATGAACAGGAACATGAACATATGTGGTCAAATAGATGAAAATACGGCAAGTGGCTAAAGTGAAAGTTTTAATAGTAGTGGAGGACAGCCATTTTTCAGGCCGAGGCGGCCTGTGAGTGACAGACCCCACGTCTCGGCGTGTCACAGCCAAATGAGAAAACAAATGATAGTGTCAAATTTCAGCTCTCATCTGATACGCTTTTAAGGACGACGCAAAACTGCTTTTCAGTCTAAATAACCCTTTTCATGCTCATCGCACATTTTTCTTAACAATAGGTTGTCAGCGCTCCGAATCCGCCCCACTTTAGAGCTCCAGGAAACCGCTGAGCACGAACCATGACTCATCACCACCTGGAGAACAGGCAGTTGACGCAGTGAAGCTCGAGTGTTGACACCGCACATTGCTCACGGCACACCTGAGCTGATCCAAACACACCTTCAGAGATGTTGAGACAAATTATCCCAGGCACTTAAACAGCAAGGTGATGACACCAGAGTTTAAACCACAGCTATGACTTTATTTTCCTCAATTTGGTCCACAGGCCACTTTTCAAGGCAAATTGATCTCAAGTGGGCCGGACCAGTACAAATTCTTTTGTATATGGGTCAATGACAAATAATGGTCGGCAAGATGAGAAAGTCAAAAACTTTTAAAATACAGTTTTAAAAATCATTCTTCAGGTCTCTAAAAATGGACATTTGGTATTCATGTTGGTTTCATGAGTCCATTTGTATCGTTTTTTTTTTTTATTACAAAAATCATGATTTGACCGGAAATGTCAAATGGTGTAACTGAAGAGTTTTTAGGGTTACACCACATCACATTTTTGTCACTGACCCATAAATAACAACAGCTAGAAATTCCTCCCCTCAATTATAAATATTTACAGGATTAATTAACCTTCAGTTTACAAAACAGGAGGGATGACATAAGATAAATAGTGGAATTTCAATATGATGTCTCGGTTATTCCATATTCGGTCTACTGTCTACTGTTACTTTGCAAATTTAAACCATTTACTCACTGAATAATTAGTATTTTAAGCAGCAGGTGAAGTTATCCCCTTCCTGACAAACCATTTACAAATAAAAACTGTATATTTTATCCCTCACTAACTTCACCTTTCTATAAAGAAACAGGAACTCGTCAATTTTTTGCATGCATGTTTGACACCCCTGTTATAGAGGTATATAATAAACCAACAGGAAAGAAAAATATTCAATTTTCAGCAGGTGGAACGTTGTGAGTAATGTTGACAACCTTTGTTATCCAGCGGTGGATTTTCCTAAATGAAGCTGTACACTTATCCAGAGAAAAGCTGTAAAAAAAACCCAAACAATGAAGACATTTTCTCCTGACTGTCAGTTTACAGTGTGGATAAACAAGTAAAATGAAAATATTGTTTCAGAATCCTTCCATTGTTTCCCCCGTACAGCAGCAATCAGATTTAATAATATCCTCTTTATACACCTGCCTTTTGTGGAATGAAACACGCGTTGGAAGACAGTGGATGAAGCAGATTTTGCCGACTGACTGTCAGCCCACGACACTGACAGAATGTTTTTTTTTTTTCATTTTAATACCAACATATGAATGCAAAAGAGTCGAAAAACGACTCCCGAGTAGTCTTGTTGCCTGTGCTTGTGCCACCTCCTGCAGCGTGACCAGGTCCACAGTCGGCTTCAGCTCGCGTTCCGAGTGCCTCCCACACATTGCACGGCCTTCTTGAAATCACTGGGTAAATGTTCTTACATGGAAAAGTACATAATCTGCTGTGTTTAGCCCCTCATGAAGATGAAGGGCTAATGCAGTCTCAGAGGTTTTATCTGAAGTACTCACAGCACCGCTCACTTCTTTGTGTCTGAATGTCCTCGCGGTCTGTTAAGATCTATAAGATTATCTGCGTTTAAAGCCGTCCGCTATCTTAAACGCAGCTAGGAATTGCTTGTTAGGTTTCATTTTTTGATACACCTGTATAATCCAGCATTGGCAGCGACAGACTCGTTATATGCAGTAAGTAGGCCAAGCCAAATGTGGAAATTGCAGCAGGAAAATGAAGTTTCAGCAAAATATGAACGCAAGGGCTCCCAATGTTCTTATGTCTTATACAACTCTCATTCAGAAGCATAGTTGAATACTATGTTATGTGTATACATATATATTATACACTCTATTTCCTGAAACTTTTGATGATGGGAAATTAAGATGGGGAATTTTGGAAATACTTGATTCAATAATTCAATAATGCTTTGGGCTCATAATCAGTGTGGCCTCCAGGGATCTACTTGGACCTTTTTATTTGTTAATTTGTAGCCACTACCATGCAGCTAATGGTATATTTTTGTTTCCCTCATCAAACACAACAAATAGGCTGAAACAGAAAAAAGCTATTATCGACAAAAAAAGCGAAAGCACCTTGCTCTGAATATGGGAACCATGACGATGGGCGAATTTTCAAAAATGTTGGACTGTCCCTTTTAATCTGGTTGTTTTAGCCAAGATTATGCTCCAATATATTTTCCTCAACTATATTTAAGTTCCCGTTTAAGAGCCAACCTTCCCGTATATTCCTGTTAATTACCATGGAAAGTTTCAAACTTTCAAACTTTTTTTATTCTTCTTCTTTACTCAAGACGATAGATGACCACCAATATGTAAAGGTGTGCATTTTTAAGCATTTCTGTGAACATTAATGTCAAATTCTACCTTGTTCTCAGTGATCATGTATTAATTATGAGTTATATGAATTATTTGAGAAGAAGTAGCTTCTCATTAATGACTGTGATGTCCATTAACTGAGCTGTCTTGAGCATCCTGTTGTAAAGCAGCAGCACAAGTCTATCACAGGTGATATCTTTTTCCTCACTTCCACTTCTAATACACGTTTTTTCCTGCATTTTTTTGTGTTTATTTTTTTATTTCAGAATTTTTATGTTCAATAATATACTCTGACATAACCGTTGTCAGGCCTAGAGCCAGGCCACCGCTATGACTAATCTCAACTAGTGCTGTACACATCCTGGAGTAGTGAAGGCTGTTTTGAAATGGAGTAAAACAAAGACGGAGATGTCTAGTGGTTATCATTAATATAAATGTTAAATTTAACCAGGTTAGCATCGTCTCGTGCCTTCTATTTTTAGCACAGTTGCGTACAAACACCATTTATCATAAAGGAGATCTAAAGCGGCAGAATATACAGTCGCAGAGGATCCACAGATGAGTGCAAAGATAAATTTAATGCAATGTCAACAGCACTTGTCGGTAATTCTCTTTAATGTATCGAGGTGATCGGTAATTACTCGAGACACGTTTGGTTGTTAAAACAGAAGCACTTCCTTTGGTTTATGTGCATTAGCGAGGGGTTTCTGGTTGGGATTGGACTGGTGCATCATGTGGCTGTGTTTTATGCTTAGTCTAATTTATAAGGTAATACATTTCCACGTCCTCAGCACTGCTCGAGCATCTGTGTGTCGACATGGCAGTCATTATGTTTTCCTTTGCTCTGCTGAACCCTGTGTTTGATTTACTGTGATTTCTCAGCCTTTTTTTATGCGTTTTGCGTCTGCAAGCTTTTCTAAGCAGCGATCTCGCTCCTTGAGAAAGACACGATGCAGCGAGTTGGCGTGTGTGCATCCAGCGCTGGAGTGACAACAGATCCCTATCTCAGTCGCCATACCATGAATAATCTTTAGCTGATTTTCTGAAGTGGTATCTCAGGGCTCTGGTCGAATTGTCTAAAAGCTAAATGAGTCTTGAGTCTTGCTTGATTGAACTAATGGCACACGGCCAAGATCTGGCACCGAGTCTTGTCTCTCAGCCTAATCTTTTGGTCACAGACACATTGACCAGGCTCATGCACACACACACACACACACACACACACACACACACACATGCAAACACATCCACCAAAGCTCCCTCTCAAGCCACTTCCTGATCGGGAAACTTTGAACCCAACATGTGGCCCATAAGTCCTATCCACAGGTAATTAGGTTTGATGGTTAGTTGAGCAGAAGCATGGATTTTATCCTTCTCTCCGTCTTTGCCTCCTGGAGGTTTGCCTCAACTTGTTTTTGATAAGCTCACCGCCAACCCAGCATCCGTCTCTTCCAGCTGAACACACATTGTAGAAGCCACCAAGGAGCAGTCTGGCCCTTTTTTCCCCCCTTCTTCTTTAAAGATGAATTACTCTAATGCTAAAATAAGGAGTTTGGCAGAACAAGAGTGAATATAAATTTAAATCCTGATTGAACCATTAACCTGCATATATATTACTCTGCTTTCTATTGAGGTAGATCACAGCTTATTTCTCCCTCTAGTGGTTTAGGTGGAGCTATCTGCGTCGGATGTATTTATTCTTCCCAACACTTGGGACAACTCGCGGATATTGTCTCAGCACAAATTCTATTTCCTCAAATTAATTTGTCTGTGGTTTTCTTTGCCTTTTTTGTTGTATAATGTCCTCAAAAATGTTTGAGAACATTTTGTTTGATTTTAGCATATTTTTCTTTTACCTTAGAGAGCAAACTGAGTCCTAGTCTAAGTGGCTGTGTTACCTGCTGGTGTCATATAAAGAGAGGGGAAAAAAAGCAGAATTACATTTCAAACAGCTTTGAATTTGATTTGAATGTGATATGAGGTGCACATAAATGGACAGGCAGTATCATGCTCAAGTGACGGGTTGATTGCATTAAATCATCTGCCAGCAGGTCCTCCAGCTGCTAGTCTCACATAGCCAGACCTAGCTCTCGTTCGTTTTAGCGCTGTGCCAGGCTGGAGAATGGTCTGGTTGAAGCACTATTGGGGGAGTGGGGGGTGTTCTGGCTAGTTTCTACTTCTTTAAACCAATCAGGAAGCAGTGATCGTCCCCATAGAAAATAGGTGTTTGGGTGGACTGGCATTAAAACGGCTGAATAAGAATAAAACCAAAGTCAATGAGTAGATGTGCCTCACTGGAAGTCGAGCACAAAAAAATAAACAACAATAACAGTGTCCATGTGTCTGTTGAGAATGAGACAGTCACTCTGGAGGAGTTTACTGGACTCATTAAAACCAGACAACTTAATATCTGTCTGAGGCTCTTGTAGAGCTGGGTGGGATGACCAAAAATTGATATCACGATATTTTTCAAGATTATATCGGTGTCAGGGGATTTGATGGTATTTTTATTCATGCATGACAATGTGTCAACCACATTTTCTAATAAGTTGGAGAATAAGTACTTCAATGAATTTGGTTAGAATTGCTTTTCTTGGCTAACATCAGACTTTATGTCGCTCTACATTGGTATTTGGTCTGGAAACCACTTTGTTCATTTTGGGGGCGTGGTTTATGAAAGTCCAGAGCAGTTCATTGGGTGCTATGAATGTCTATCAAATGTGTGGTATCCAGACAGAAATTCACAGTGAAGTGAATGAAGGATGGGATGCTTTGAGTAACATCTGACTTGTGTTCTTTGTCGCCGTGCCAACATTAATGGTACCTGCAGACGTAGAAGGACACAGATCTTAGTTTCACACATATTTCATAATCTAAGACGTGATTGTGGTGGAGGTGGTGAAGCAAATTGCTCGTGTTGCCTCCTGCAGCTACAACTTTAGTCGGACAGATAGCTCTTTACAGGTTATGGTGTTTTGATCAGCATCAGATTTTTTTTAAAGCCAAATTGCTTTCACAAAACCGACATGACTCCTGTTTTTTGGTAGAAGTTCCTCTGGCTTGCCCAGCCCTAGTCTCATGTAGAATGTGTCCTAAACACATTCTGAACCAAGCAGACTCACCTTATTGCATGATCAAAACCTGTAGCCATTTCCCATCTTGTAGGTTGCTAGCATGGAGGTAATTGTTGTTTCATGTAGCGACGGGATTTTGTAAACGGTAATGGGCAGACGGCAGAAGGGTAGGATAATTCCAACTGACATAGTGGGATAATAGCAGGCTTATAGCCCCAGTCTACATCCAGAGTCCACAGTCACACTACACAGCTGCCAGCTCGCTGTGTTGAATGAGAGGATGTTACTACTTAAACTACCCAAAGCAAACTAAGCTACTAAATAAATTAGCTTTTCATGCACCGATTGTATATTTTAAATGATTAAACACGAGGTCAGCCTTAAAGCTGGCACAGGAAACTGTGCGAGCGGGTGCTGTTGCTGTGCGTGTTGTTTCCTATACAGTCATTTTGACCATCTGCTTACGCCGTGTCTGTGTTTGGCTCAAAGCTTGTACAACGTGGAAATGGTGTGTGAATAGAAGTGACACGCTGAAACCATCGTACATCTTAATAGGCACATGGAAGTGGGCCTGCTTGAACTGGAAAGCATAAAAAACACCCCGCACAACTTCACAGAGCAAACAACCCATTTAAAAAGTCACACAGTGTTCTTTGATTTATTTATTCCAAAAGAACAGGAAAGCCGCCTGCTGCAGATCACAGAGTAAATAGACGGCAGGCTGCACATGCAGGATGTAGCGCTGTTTACCTGCTGCTATCTTGCCATTAGTGTTATTGATTTATAGATGATCTTTTCTACAGGATGTGTGCATGCATGTAACATGCATGCAGCAAACGCTTTATGTTGGGCAATCTTCTTTCTTATTTTAGGCTAATGAGCATTGCAAAAGAAGGATGCAGATGAACACATGGTGACAGTTCAGCCACTTGTGTTTTAGAGAGTGAATGGTATTTACACAGCATGAGTTCCATCCTGTGGCGCAACAGATTCGAATTAGCAAAATGGCACATATATCAGAATTATGTTCGTATATTGGTTTAATGTTTTGCTTTTGCAAAGTGGGGAGGAGAGAAAAAAAAAGGATTTGGTTCATGGCTAATTTTCAACCATGGTGTTCCCTTTTTAATTGGGAATCATTTAACTAAATTGCCACTTTGCCATCTGGTTTGAGGATAAAATACATGCAAAAGAGATGCCGTCTTCCATTAACACGAAGGAGGTAAACTTGCCAGTTAAATGGAGTTTTAAAAGTGTAACGCACGTCACGACGCGACATGGATCAAAATTCCAGCGGGTCGGGGCTAATTTGCCCCAGTCGAACAAAAGCTCTCATTCAAGGTTGTTTGATTTAGATCTGATCTCTGAAAAATCTTGTTCTTATAGCGCACCAACTTGTAACGTTGATGAATGTCCTGCGTTGTAAATATAATTCTGTCAATATATTAAAAACACAACTGTTGTTGTCGGGAGTACTGACATAGAGCCAGCATTCATTACTTCCTGCAGCCTCACAGACACACTCCTCTTCTCTCCCACTCTGGCTGGCCGGCTGCCCAGTCATTGGCAGCTTGCACATGTGGCCAAACTGTAAATCAGATTCAGACTTTTCATTCAAGTGGCCCTACTCAGGGGACTGGGCCGGCCTTTATTCTGACCTTGTGGACCTTTCTTTTTTTTTTTATAGGCATAGAAAAGAGCAGCAGAAAGGAGATCGCTCCATAGTTCACGCAGAAATGAAGAGCTGAGAGTCTCTTACCTTTTGATTAAAATCTGACCTCGTGGCATTTTATAAAATTAGTGCATTTGAGGTGCACCGACGTTCCATCCACAGTTTAAATATCCTCATAGAAATGCATAGAGAGATAAGGGGGGAGTGATTTTTTGAAAATTCTCCTGTGTGATTAGGGGTTTGTTGTAAGCGATACTCTCTTTCAGAGCTTTCTCTGTCCTCATGTAGGAATGGAACCACGTTTCTGGTCTTTGTCCCCCACACAGCTGATGCTCTGAAGAGAGTTTGGCAGGCCTCAAGCTGTTCAGCCCCCCCCCCCACCTCCTCCCGTTTTTTTCCCCCATCCCGCTCTATCTCTTCCCTCCATCACACCTGATTGCATTTGACAAATGCCCCTATTGGCTCCATATCATCAGGTGCAGGGGAGGCAGCCTAAGACTATATTACTCTGCCCATATACCACATCTGTTCTCCATTTTGCATGGCTGACACACTTGCTTCTGTGAGGTTCGATTGGGGCCAGGGCCCTGTCAGTGGAACAGCTTCATGAGTTTCCATTGGCAAAGGGGGGAGTCCTGGTTCGACACGGCTTCCACCGTCACCGCTAATCTTCTAGAAGGTGTGGGACAGGTACAACTGACACAGTGATTCTCCATGTGGGGAAAAATAGAGTTCACATAACCTGAAATGA
Organism: Lepturacanthus savala; assembly: GCA_030544235.1. Lineage (NCBI taxonomy): Eukaryota > Metazoa > Chordata > Actinopteri > Scombriformes > Trichiuridae > Lepturacanthus > Lepturacanthus savala. Next base: position 5,230,191 of record CM060479.1, on the reverse strand, counting down.
CACAGAGTAGGTTTTGATATTGAGAAATGCTTTTGAATTGGAACTGGTAATAACGTGGTAATGGTAATGTGTGTGTGTGTGTGTGTGTGTGTGTGTGTGTGTGTGTGTGTGTGTGTGTGTGTGTGTGTGTGTGTGTGTGTGTGTGTGTGTGTGTGTGTGTGTGTGTGTGTATGTGTGTATGTGTGTGTGTGGAAAAATGTCTCTTTTCAATTACTATCTTTATTATTGTTATTGTTTATAGAGCATTAGGCATGAATAGGGTTTCAAAATTGAGAGAATTTGGGAATTTAAATGGGAATATATCCAATATTTACAAAATTGAAGGTTAGGGTTAGAAAGTTAGATATAGTTGGGAAAATATATTGTAGCATAAACAACCAGATTTAAAGGGATAGTTCAACATTTTTAAAATGTCGCCCACCCTCATGATTTCCATAGTTATAGCAATAGTTGCTTTACCTTTTGTGTCAATAGAAACTGTTTCCGGACCAGCAGAGCAGAGCTGCCTCCCTGCACTACTTTAAATTAAGACTTTTTTTTCTCTACTTTAAGTTAAGACATAGATGCTCTTTTAGTTCTTCAGTTGTAATAACTGCTGTTGCTGAAGCACTCGATGTAGCCTATGTATAGCATGTTTGTTGTTAATAAATAGGGCAACATTTGAAATCAGTTCTTGACTTTATTTTTCATCCTTGCATCAGAGTTATGACATTTACTGTTTTAAAGGTATGATGTAAGTTTCTGTGATTCTTGTTAATGTTGTGCACTGAAACTTGATTTGAAGAAAATCGTGAATGGAATCTACCAGAAAAATCACAATTCAATTCATTCAGCCTTATAAATCATAATGGTACATAACACACACACTTCATTTACCCTGCAGTCATGTTTTGCTGTTTATGGATTTATAGATTACAATAGATTACAATCTTAAAATCAAATTATTAGCAGTATTTTTTTTTTAATTAGACGCTAAAATTCAAACAATATCCCTTTCATTTAATTAAAAATAACTGTATCAATGTAAAATGCACAGAGACATGTTTATCCATCAGTTGAGTACAGGCTTCCTTCCTTTAGCTGTTAAATCTGCGGGTCCTGCCGCAGGTCCCCACTGTCAGCATGTGGATATCGAAGATGTTTTCCCTTTGGAGAAACTGACATATGATCTTAACCACAATCTTAACAAATTCTGGCATCTCTGGGAACCTCTGGACTCTTTGATACAGGAACACTGATCGCTTGTTTGTCTTGTGAGACAACAGCTGACACGTAATTTATGTGATTTATATGAGCTGTATTTGTTCCTTTTTCGAAATCCTTTACTATTAACTCCTTTTTTACTTTTTGCAATTAAATTTTCACATATTGCAGTGCTTGTTAGTTTGGGGTGGGCTTTTCTTAATTGTATTTTTTAAAATTTTGATTGTATATTTTATATATATATCATCTGGATATGAAATGACCTTCATCAGGATGTGAGATTCTAGTCATATCACACAGCCATGATAACAATTGGGGGATTCGATAAGACATGTTCCTTTCATTTCCGCTTATTGATCCCAAAATGTGAACTTTATTGATCGTATTGACCTGCTGTACATCCATGTACATTACAAGTTACGAACGCATCAATGCATGATGTGCTGCAGTGGTAAATACTGCTGCCATAAAGGACACAGCAAAATGTAAAATGACGTATGCGTAATCTGACAAAATATTTACCGCGTCCAGTGAGAATTTTTGCCGCCCTCTCCTCGTCATAATGCCTCAGAATCATCTAACTGATGGCTACATTACTGCATTAGCCAGCTTGACCTGTGACATATCTCCTCATGAGCTGATCATTAAATACAGATTGTGAAAGTGACTTTGGGGAGACTTAAGTGGCGAAAAACAAAAGAGCGCCGGAGTGCCACCTACCAGGGAGAGACGCTGATGGACTGTCATGGCCAGCGTCTCATCAGCAGGAAAGTGAGTAAGGTTGGCACGATAGTCGCCATGTGGTGGCAAGGTTAGGTCACGTCAGCTGCCTCCGACTCTCATAAAAAAGGAGATATTGAGTTAAAAGGCCGTACAGTACAGCTACAGTACCTCCTTTACCTCCGTTTCTTTGAAATAACTTTCAGTTTGGAAGAAACAAATTGAGAAAAGGAGATAAAAAGCGTCAAAATGGAAAGAAAAAAAAAAAGTCAGATTAAAAATCACAAAGGTGGCGGTGGCTGGAGCCAGCCAGACAGATAGCGAGTGCCTCACATCTGCACGGTGTCCCCGCGTGCATCATGTGTTCTCGTGAATCAACCAGACGCCGCGCTGCTGGGTGGTAATTGGCAGGCTTCTTGGGAGAGGTGGCCACAGCTCGGCTTCTCCTCTGGGCCACCACCAGCAGGCTGAGCCTGCTCTAATTGGCACAGCAGATTGCCCGCCTCATAGTGGGCCCCTACTTAGACTATAGACCAGGACCATTAAACATTAACACATGAACGCTTAGTCATCTTTAAGACTGGGATCAATCATGAATATGCTATCAGTGTACAAAGTTGGCACATTATTTCAAGCAGGAGAGAGTAAACATTTAATTAACAGGTGCACAATGACATGTAATATAAAAAAAAGCGTTTGGTGGTCAGAACCCATTGTGATGTAGGACAAAATGATTTTAAGAGAAAATTGAATTGTAATTTTTTTTTGGATGATATTTGGATTTCAACTTCATTCCCAATTTTTTTTTTTTTTTTAATTTTAGTCCCAACATTCATATGGATCACAGATGCATCATCTATTAACCTTCTGACCCAATGAACAAACACATTGTACCATTAGAATACTGGAGTGATATTTATATATACTTTTGAAGGGTAGTGTACATCATACCATTAAAACAATAAATACCATAACTCTACTGCAAGAATGAAAACTAACAGAAATTGATTTCAAATCTAGTTAGATTTATTAATAAGAAACGTACTATACATAAGTTACATTGAGTGCTTGAGCAACAGCAATTACAACTGAAGAACTAAAGGAGCCATTTATGTCTTAACGTAAAGTAGAGCAAAAAAGTCTTTTAACTAAAAGTAGTCCAAGGTCAGGGAAACAGCAAACATGTGGAATAGTAGTAGTTGATGGAAATAGCAAAAAAAAAAATCGCAGCTTTGACGATCTTAAGATCTCGTTGCCTAAAATCCTGGTTTTCGACCTAAAACAATAGATTGTTCAGGTCTGTCATGATGTCATACTGTTAGGAAGGGCGTAGTGAAGCTGAGATTAGAGTAGACGTCTCCTCCACGGGTCTTGACCCCGGTGGTTGTGGTGGATAAAGAGATTCTGGGATCTGGATGAAGAGGAGAGGAGCAGCTCCTGTTGAGCTCAGACCTGAGTGCTGAAGGGATGAGCCGGAGGTGAAGGGGCGGAGGAGGGTCACCGCGATTCTCCCTGAAATTCCATCCGACGTGACAGCTGACATGACGGACCAGATTTAAAGTTTGACAGCTGAGACATGATTGGCCGATAGCTGGTTGGTTTAACTGAGACTTAACGCCCCTAATCAGCTGGTACAAGCAGCAGGTGAGCAGGGGGAGAATACGAATAAATGAATGAATGACGTCTTTTCTGGTCTTCCTGTCTGAATTCAGGAGTAGCTTCTATAAAACACCAGTTACATTTTCCTTTCTTGGAAACACATGATATTAAGTTAATATTTAATAAGGCATCTTATAACTCCTCATACGGTGCTTATTAACATTATTAATGTGTAAATAAGACTATTTAAAACTATTTTATCAATATTGACCCCATGTAGTCTTCATTCCAGATGTGATAGCTGTGAAAAGTGTAGTTAACTGTTAAAAAATGCATAATCACATATTTAATAGCCTTAATTTTCAGTTTGATCCAGTAGCTGCAAAAAATAGTTAACTGATCAAATATCCAATAACTATTTTCACAATGCTATTATAAACATTTATATAGTCTTTCAAATGCATTAATAATGTTAAAAAGCATTAGTGTATGAGGTCCGTTGTCTTTCCTCGTAGTATTAATAATGGCTGTTTTTCTTTTTTACAGTTTCAATAATAAACTTCCATCTTCAGAATCGTTTACATGTCTGTGATAAAAATAACAGTCATTAGTAATAAGAATTTCATCTATCATGTCTGAAAATAACACTACATGGGGTCAAGGTGATAAAATAGTATTTTGTAGTCTTGATAATAATGTTAATAAGCATCTTATAAGGACTTATTATGTATTAACGCATCTATATTTTGTATTTACTAAATAATGAAATATCTTATTTTACTTGGGTTGTGCAGCAATAACCGCTCATAGCGTTTTTTATAAACTCCAGTGCGTATTGTAAAGATTGATGAAGGAAGCTGCTTAACATTTGCATCCCCTGATATTTTGGCGTAATAAGACTGCGGTTAGTTAGCTGTGCTGTTTCTCCCAGCCTGCACATTAGTCTAAATGGGGGTGGGGGGGTGGGGGGGGCACTGGTGCCATATGGTAGGTCCTTGACTGTGACAGACTGACACATTAGTCATTGATGGCTCACAGCCTCTCAGATGATAAGCAGTAGCTGTAGAGCTGACCTACAAATACACACACGGACCACACACACACACACACACACACACTTAATTGATCCCGAAACACTCTGCCGTACCAACAGTAAATATAGAGGCATTTTTTCCGAGGTCACGCGGGTTCAGTCAATTTGACAGTAATGTGTAGTGAAATGAGTCGCGTATAGTTTGAAGAGAATAATAATGGCCACACTAGTTAGGAGCCCATGATAACAGGACTATGGATCTGTCCATTTGCTCAGTTAATTTCACGCAACATGGGGACATTGTGCATCTTGCCTCAGCATTTTCAAAAAGTCAATGATTGGCCTGATGGTGCATTAAAATTGGCACTTAAAACAAAACACATATTTGTTCCTTTTGACTCGGGAGATTGCTGCTTATTCTTAAGAGACGGCGTGCTCCCCGTCACCTTTTGTTTGTTTAAATGCATTTTTTTGCATCTTTAAAAGGAACGCGGGGTTTAGTTGCTGCAACTTTTGCTTTTCAGCGATTGAGTGTACCAGTTGATTACAGCTCAGAAGGCCCGGGGCGGTGCACGGGGTTACAGGAGGGATGGCCGGTGCAAATGTATGGACGAGATTAGCATCAGCCTCGGGGAGCCGAGAGCCATTTTCACTCCTCCTCCGCTCCGCTCCTAACTCGCCTCAACAGCACCCAGGTGCTTGCACGTCCTGCTCAAAATGTGTCATCAGCTGTCCTGGCAGGTGCGTTGCCACATAAACCTCTGAAGTGACGGCACTTCTTGCCTGGAAAGGTCATCGTAGGAGTGGGTTAAATGTCCCCCGGAGGCGAGAAAGAGAGAGAGAGAGAGAGAGAGCGCGTCAAGCCCGACAGTTTGTGATTCGTGTTGTCGAGTTTTGAGTTTTTTTGCTGCTGGAGCGGCTTTGCATCTCATTTATGACCTTGACCCATTCTCCCCACCCCCCAAGTTTTTAACTTATAAGTCGCTCTCTAGAAAAACTGTCTGGCAACCGTGTGTCAGACATGCCAGTAGTCATTAGTCTTAGTCTGATTGGGGGATCTGAAGAAATTAAAAAGGCCCTGCCCATTAGAGGTCAAGCCATCACAACAACACCACACAAAACACATCCTCTGTTTTGGTTTAATCCAATTAGACATCCACTGAAGCTTCAGTTGTTTTCAGGCAAGCCCGATTAACTTTGTTGTGAGTAGCTATGCTTTTTTTCTGTTATTTTTCCCCCTATCTTGTGTTTTCTACATAAATAATCAGCCTCTCCTATCTAGTCTTAAACATGCTTTATGTTGAATCGGCTGCACGATTATTGCTAAAATGATGATCACCATTGTTTTTGCATAATCAAGATTTTCTATTGAACTGGAACATTTTAAATTGCCAGAAAACTGCTTTCACATTCATGTACTTGATACACCTAAAAATTAAACTTGCTTAATTATAGTGTTCACGTCTTGTCTTACGGGCTGTATAGATCTAACATGACTGAATTAAACGGTCTGTGCTCCCAAATGACAAAAAAAATAGCTTTTTTTCTTAACTCTTGTGGTATCTAGGCATACAGAGTTTGGCTATATATATGCGCATGTTGTGAGATATCAGTACAATGGAGGTAAATGGAATTGTGTTTGTTGTGCTCACAGCACTGAAAAATTCAAAGATTTAAAATATTCAACAGAAACATCTCTTGCCTGAAACAGTGTCCCAGCTCCTCTGGATAATCCACAGGCCGTGTGAAGAACAATCTTCAGTGGTCCACATTCTAGAAAATAAATAGCCCCAATGGAAACTGTGCATGGGGGATCTAAAATAATAATGCAGCAATCAACACATAGCAATAATTTATTCCTTAGCTAAAAATTCTGTTACATCCTTGAGAATGTGCCCATAGAGCCCTGAACACATACCTGTTATTATTTGGGGGATATAGGCTATCTGTGAATAGGGATTCTTTGATTTGATACTGAACAGACACTTGAGATGACAGCAGAGCTTTAATATTACACATGATAATAAATCATCTTAATCTGATAAAACAAAAAAAACTCATTAACTATAAAGTGAAGAATGTCTACGTCACATCTCTCCCGAACCATTTTTCTGAACCAAAGGTGTATTGCTGTGGTCCCGAGTAAGTGCCCTGTTGAATTTGGTACATGTTGGCCAGATGGTGGCGCTAAAACAACTAACTTGGAATGGTAATTTTTAGAAACAATGTTTTTCTGGATTCTGTGGGTCCAGAAAAATCTTTCCATGTATTTTCTATACAGATTTTCCACCATTTCGATTTTTGTCCAAATCAGATTTTCATCACTCGTCTTACACATTTTAATCAAATATCAAATTTGGTGCAGAATAGCTCTGGATAAGGCCAGAAAAAAATGTATCTTATCACGGTACTGATATTCCAACCTATTTTGCTATAGCTGGCCCTCAAATTTTCCTCAAATGCTGAGGGTGGGGCTTAAATTACAACAAAAATGCCATATCTCTTTAACACTTTGAGCTATTGCAACCATATTCGGTTAACATATATAGATGTGATGTCTGAGTGGCCATGCCAAATGTGGTGGCGTTCGGCCAACAGGTGGAGTTGTAGTAATATCATTTTATATGTATGTATGACTGTCCTTCACATGCCTTGATAACCATTCATCAGATCAACTTCAGATTTGGTGGGTATATTGCTGAGGACATGAGTAAGTGCCTTGTCAAGTGTGAAGTCAATAGGATGAGTGGGTCTCTAGTACGAGTGCTTCAAAGGGTGTGTTCTGTACAGGTAATACCAGGAACCGAGTGTTCGGCCCATTCAGGACTGGCACTGCAGTGGTACAGGTAGTAATGTGCCATCCCAGATCAAATTCTATTCTGCGGGGAGCACAGACTGAACCAAAAATCCCGCCTTGTTCATTGTCACTTCTGTCTTTGTGTCATTCTGCTTCCCACTGGGACCAACATGTGGAACAGTCATCTTCCACCACATGCCTCTGTGCCTGAATAGAGCGGATGATCTGGTGGCTGTAATTTGCACTTCTCAGTCATATTCACAGCTAAAATAGAAGTGCTGCCATCAATACAGCTGCTCGCTGCGCACTGCTACTTAACAGGCAATGGTCAAAAGCAGTACAAATCCAGGATCAGATGAGGTCAGGTGCTATTTTGTGGCACTTGAGTATGAATTAGTTATAGATATTTGTGTTTGTGATAATGATAATCGTTAGACTCATTTAGGGAGAGCGATTCTCCTTGTGTGCCCTAGTCCTTTGAGAAATCTGATTTAGATGGCAATGACAATGAAATCCAGAGCCATAATTATTGAGAACAATTTCTTATTCTACTGTTCCGGCGCTAGATCTTTTGTGAAATATCTTCTGGGTCCTCTCCTCTAACGAGGCTCTGGTGTGGTCTCCTCTTGTTTTTTAAAGACGCTATTTGGAATTCATGACCAGGACTCCGTATGCAGATTTGGAAGGGCTTTGATTAAAGCTCTAACAAGCACTTGATGGTTGGGGATATCACATTTCCTTTTGTTTAATGCACTCTTAGACTCACTCACAGTTAATAAGTCACAATCAATCTACCTGCTGTACGCACTGAGGCTTTGTAAGAGCTTAACAGGACCCCTGAGAAATGGAATAATTTCACTTCTGAAACAGACTGACAGAGAGAATGCGTGCATTGATGTTTGTGTCTGTGTGGGATTGCAACCGTATATGCTTGTGTACAAGATAGCAAGAGCAATATATATTCCGACAGGAAAACTGTATGCTGTCTCCTCTACATCTTCACTTGAAAGAGTGGCTGCAGTTGCCTTAAGCTAGTGTATCATATTTGATGACCTCAGGAAACGTCTCTCCCAGAATACCTGACTTATGCTTTCTAATGTCAACGTCATCCTATCCCACAGATGAAAATATCACATTTAATCCGTGGTCGTTAGAGCTGCTCACACAAATGTGCTCAGCTGCACAAAGTGTTTCACAGATGCAACAAAGGTCATACGGAAAAATCTGCATCTTTGGTGCGTCAAAGTTCAAACATTGGAGGCTGTTTATGAACATTGTGATGGATTTAAGAGCAGCCCAGTCACTGGGCTGGAAATGATGAGTTTGCTTTTCTGCAGATACATTGAATTTCATGTTTGTCATGCATCATATTAGTTAGTTATATATACTAATTAGTTTATTAGTGTATCATATCAAGCTGTGGTTAGGTTTATGGTTAGTGTTAGGAGTAGGGATGCCGATACCGGGATTGATACCAGGTTCTATACTAGCCATGAGTAATTTCATTCATACTCGTAAAATTGCCATTGATAGCACTTAACAGCAGTGTGTGATTTACATGCTTGACTGCAAGGTGCAGGCGAGGAGTCATGTCAGCAGTATGGAACTACTTTAAGGTGAATGAGAGCGACAAAACCAAAACAGGATGCAAATCTTCTCAAGAGAAAGTCCAAAACTCTATCGCTTACAACACAAGCAACTTAAACATTTGAAATCCCACCATGCCACAGAATATAGGGAGTTTACTCATGACAAAGACAAGAGACAACTAATTTTGAAGCAGATGTTGGCGAAGCGAGCAAAATGTCCAGAGATGACCCACATGTGGTCAAAACCACAGATGCTCTTGCTGAGTATATTGCCCTGGACTGTCCATGGTTGATAATTTGATTTTCCAGTGTCTTCTCAGCATACTGGAGACAGAGTTATGAGATTCCCAGCTGTAGCCATATCACAGACACGTTGCTACCGAACCTGCACGACTTCATGAAAAACATGTCCACAAAACCTTGGGATTGGTATCAACAAGTATTTAAATGCAAGTACTCATATACTCATATTGAAAAAAATGGTATTAGTGCATCCCTAGTTAGGAGAAACATCATGGTTTGTGTTAAAATGATCAATGCGCAACATGACAGGACACACATCCGGTTGAACAGCAGGAAAATGTCCAACAGGACGGGACAACCAAGATGTGACAAACAGATGTTTCAGGCAACTTTTCTAACTTCCGTCAATGAAACAAAGTATCAAACCATCCATCCAAGCAACTTTCCTCTTCCTGCTAAGAAAAGTAAAACTTAAGAAGAACGTTGGCTGAACTACGTCACCATGTCTGAAATGTTGACATTCGACGTATCCAGGGTTTGCAGAAACGTAAACTGTCAACGTTCTCCTCTGGAGACCGGGCTGTTAAGTGAAAGGTCCTGTTTACGGTTCCCGTGTGTTAAGAGCCTTTTCTGAGGCATGAAACACAGACAAACACAACACTTGTTGGGTTGTTCACAGAGCTCAGAATGCATCAGCGCTATTTTCTCTCCAGTGACATATTAAACTGGTATTCTTGCAGTTTTAAGGCTGAATATGAATATTTAAGTAAATTGATCTATAAAAGCAAGGAGCGTTTGTGTGTCTGTGCCTACCTCTCTGTTTTTCAGATCAACCTCAGCTTTCGGATATAGCTACATATGGCAAGATGGTGTGCATCCTTTTAGGTGTATAGTTTTTAAAGACATTCAAAACATCATTATCATGATTAGAAGTATCACAATGCTATCCTGCAGCAGCATTTTGGTTACAGTGTAAAGGTTTGTATCACAGTTCCCCCTCATGTTGCTTCCCAGCCCAAGCATCCTTAGGTGAATTACAGAAAACTAGAGGGTACAAAGTTATATCGGGATACATAATAAATCCTTCTTTTTCCATCTCAAACTGCTCAAGCATGAACACTGTTTTAACTATAGCACCAAGGTCACTAGCAACAGGTACATACACTTGCTGTGTGCTCTCCATGTGCTCCCTATAGTTGGTACACACACACAACCACAAGTTTGGTAATAACCTTAAACAATGACATCAGGGAAGGCTGAGCGCAGGCATTCTGGATGCACTGATGCGAGGAAGACAGCAGCTCACACAGAAGTTCTGTATCTCCTCCTCCCTTCACATACCTCATTCAAAACACACCGGGGGGTGCAACAGCTTATTGCATCTTGTTCTTTACAACAGTTTTCCCAAAAGTAGCACCTGAGGCTGTTAATCTGTTACAAACTTTTTTCTCTTTTTTTTGGTAATTTTTATGAAAGCGCTCCATTTTTAATTGGAATAGAGAAAGGCCTGTGGCTGCAATGAACACCCTTAATGTGGTAGGGCAAAGTCAAGGCTGTAATTGTAACTGCAGGACAGCCCCAAAAAAAGTTACTTAGCAAAGCAGGAAAAATAAATCCATTTATTTTATCAATCTCTTAGTATCTAAATAAATACCTCTGTCTTGTAAACAGAGATTGACAAGCTGAGTTGCTGGTTTGACCAATTACGTAAATGGCTTTAAAAGAGAAAAAATCAAATGGAAATAACGAGTATTATCGAGAGAGGGGTTATTGTGCATCGGTAAACACAGTCAAATCTGCAGAGACTCCTCCACATTGCTCTTGTAGATTTCAGTATCTTAAACATGTTCCCTTATTCCCTGTTTACTTGTACCTGCATGTAAACCAGTTACAGACACTGGATGTGTTGTCCAGCCTCTAATCTATCCACTGAAAGCATTTTCTTTTTAATCTCTGCCAGTTTCAATCTGCACCACAGATGTTCTTTGTGCCTCTGGTCACCACAGCGCCACACACACACACACACGTCTGTCCACGGTTCGTATGTCACACACTTTGCACAGTTGACTGCACTTTTGTTCCCAGTGAGATACAGAAAACGGGGTCTCGCACATTCGGTTTCACACCTGTTATAACTTTCCACCTTCAGACCCGACGTCTGTGTATTACAACCAGCCGCACTCTCCCTCGTTTTCAGAAACAAGTCGGAAAAGAAACAGGTTTGAATCCATTCCCAGTCCCCGACAATTCACCAAGTTGAGGCTACGCAACCTTTTGCATAAATCACTTTGCAGATTAACTTTAAGCTTGTTGATGTGTTTTTTTAATTTTATATTTATTTTTTTGTTCAAATGCTCTTCACTTCAAAAGGCTCCATATTTCTACTGTCAGAAGTTCTTGTCTGATCCTTCATTCAAAACACAAAAAGCAGCCAAATGCAACATGGAGTGGGCTCCCCCCCCCTCCTATCTGAAAGAGATTAGAGGAACATACATTTCCTTCTTTGAGCTCACATTTCAAACTCTTCTTCATTCACATGATTACTTAACCACTGCTCGAGCATCCACATTTGGAGGAAAAATGAGTCACATGTTCTAAGGAGTCCAAGGCAGCCTGGTTTATGTTGGGACCTCAAATTAGATTCTCACAACTAAATAGAGAAATAATGGGATCACTGGGATCATTTTTTACAATCATCATCCCCTAATCCTTCCCATAAATCACTCTTTCACAAAGTTCTCTTTCAGATCTTTGGCTGCCACCTCTCTGCTGTTCCTTCATAGCAGCATGTAGTTTGTTGTAGAGTATGTAGGTGAGACTGAATGCAGCTCCGTTTCTTCAGTGTCTTTGGAGAGCCCCCCAAACAGCAGACAGTCTTTTTTTTTTCCTTTTTTGTCTCTATCAAGATGAAATGTGCATGTGTGTCTGTGTTATTAAGAGACAAAGAGAGAGTTGATGTCACAGTAAGTGTGTGGAAGGTTTCTTTGATTTTTAGGAAGGTTGGATGACAATTTGACAGGGGCTGAGAAGACATGGGAGCAAATTAATCCTTTGATGCTGACTGTCAACAAAAGGCTGCTGCCACTAGCAAATAACTATTTATCCTCTTCTCTTTTTCCTCTCTTCTCCTCTCCTCACTAAATGTTTGGCCAGTGCTCATTGGCATACACTGTCCAGCTTCACCACCACCACCACAAGAATGAAACAATGGCTTGATGGTGTTTATACAGTAAACTAGACTTGAACCCCGCTGCAACCAGTAGCACCATCTCCTCGCAGCACAAAGCAGCTTTGCAGGATGTGTTCTCAGTTGTGACAGGTTGAATATGGCCTTAATAAAAGGAGGGAGCATAAAATTTCATCCAATTCCTGCAGATAAGCGGGTATTGTTTCAGTAACTCATGAGCTTTTTGAGAAAAATGTGAGAATTTAGATTGGCTAAAAGCAACAAGAAATCATTTTCCTGCCTCCCCTTATTTCTTCTTTGTATTCAAGGCCCACTCCTGGCGTCCGTTTTATAAAGACAAGCCAGGGCGACAAAATGAATCCTGAAGATTAATTAAAAATCGTTGATGGGGGGTTTAGACAGCGTGTACATGTGCACAGGGAGTTTGGGAAGCATGATACCCTGTTGGTATGGCTTGGCAGAGTGCCATTCCAAAGTTTTTTTTGTTGTTGTTGTTATTCATAGCACAAAGACAACACATCTACTGTATATAATTGCTCATTCTTTGACTTGCTGATTAAAAATCTGAACCGGTTCTCGTGTATTTGCGTTCCTTGTGTTCTTGAAGTCAGGCCAAACGCTGTTCCCGTAACCGCACAGTGGGACAGAAATGCATCTTTAACGCGTCGTACTCTCAGAAACGCAAACACCACGCCACCTTACATATATGTTTATTTATATGCGACTCTTTTGGGAGGCAGAATAGAAATTTGCATGTCACACGCGTAGTCGTGTCGATGTCACAGCGGAGGCTGCGGTTATCAAGCTGCGCTGCCTAAGCTGAGACTCCCCTTCAGAGCAGTGCCTGTGTTCACAGGATTAGGTTTATAATGCCCAGTTGTCTTACTGGGAAGGAAAAAAGTGATTGTCTGTTTTAAATTGAGCAGCATTTTGTTGCTCAGTCTGTAGAGTCTTACTCTGCACAGTTTATCACATAGATTACACATAGTTTATCTTGAGAAATTTCCATTGGGTCACGCTGCTGTCCATCAAACCAGAGGTGGTCAAATTTTTGTAGTCGGTCCTTATTGGCTTTCAAGCCCACTATCTCCTGAACCCATGCTTCGATTGGCTTGTACATGGAGAACAACTTCAAGACCATGTTGTTGTGTTATTTGCACATAGCAACCACTGACTGAAGCTTCATGAAAAATCATGAAAAAACTCAGTTTTTCCAGAGCTTGAAAATATCCAAACTCTCTGGTTCCAGCTTCTCAAATCTGATTATTTTCTGTTTTTCAGTCTTGTGGGATGTTGTTCTGGACACAATAAAACATTTTAGGTTGAATCTTCAGCTTTAGGGAACATCGATCAGTGTTTTACACCATTTTATCAACCAAACAACTAATCGATTAATCATTTCAATAATCCATAGAACTATAAGAACTATCGTTATATGCAGCCCTACACTGTTCACTTATTTTCCTGATTGAATTTGTAAGAATTAGATTGTAATCCACTGATTCCTCAAAGACATACGTATGTTGCTACAAAAGTAATATGATTTACTTGTGTAAATAAGACTAATAGAATCTAAGTCCCATTCCCAACCTGGTTCTCTCCATCTGGCCTCTAATCATCCCCAGTGTAATTGGCTCAGTGATTCCTCTCTGCACCACCTCAAGCTGATGGGTGGTGAGCGGTCTGGTGCGAAATGGCTTCAGTGCACCAGCCAGGTGGGTGCTGCACACCGCTGGTGGGTGAGCTGAGTTTTTCCCTTCACTGTGAGGCACTTTGGGTATCAAGATCACATTTTTTTTTAATTTTCTTGCAATATATGAAAATAAAATCTGCTCCCTACATCTTTTTCTTTCTTTGTCACTTTGGTGTAATATTCCTCATTCAGACATGTCGTCATCGAGGCTGGCTGATTCATGATAGAGGAGAGAAACGGTAATACCACCAGATTATAACACTTCCATTCAGCCAGCTGAACAATTAGGAGAGGCGGTGGGGGTTTTGTGCGAGTATCAAGCCATACTTGAAGATATTCTGTCTTTTTAAGAATTCTCTCAACTCCCCGAACGCCCTGTCAGATTGCAGTGTGATCACATTGGGTCGCGCAGAAATGGCTGAATTGGAATCTTATCTTCTCCCATCTTTCCCATTACGGGCAGATTGAAAGCCCTGCAGCGGTGCTCTGGCCCGGTCCCCAGTCAAGACCGCTTTTTAGACTGTAATTTGACAGCTTCTAAAAATGTCACATTTTGTTGTTAAGATGCACTGCCAAGCACTTGAGCCATACATGCTGTGGCATCAGCACCAGTCCGCTTGTGAAGCTTCGCTGACCTTCCCTTCACTCCTGGGCGAGGACCCCTGGCACTGCCTGTCTCCTGGTGTCAGTATGACATTATGAACTTGAAGAGCCTGATGTGGAGCAGTAGGCACAAAGCCACATTTTGGGGCTTTTATCCCGTACTCAATAGACAGCACTGCTAGCTAAAGCAAGCGCAGAGAATATATACTGTCTGTTATATAAAACACTATATAGTTCTGCAGGTCTGTAGTAACTAATGGCACATTCTTTGTTATATTTCTTTGTTAATTAATGAATTAATAAATTGATATATATATTATGCATAAGTCACTGAATAAGTGAATAGATTCGGCTTTGATTCTAATGTGATGTTGTACAACTTAATCATAGTGGTGGTTCATTATTTTGGCTTTTAGCTGTGTCACAATCTTGTAGTGTATTTTTTATTTTCTATGATATAATATTACAACTATTATAAATATTTGTATTTGAAGGTCAGGTGGGTTATGTTTTCCTGGAGCATTTTTTAATCATATTGTGCAAAAGTCGTTTCACACCAAGATTGAAACCACTTAATTAAATGTGCTCCATACACATACAGAAAAAATAGTAACCTGTTTGATGGGCAAGACTGAATAAACTGCTTCCAATCATGAACGTATTGGATATTATTGGATGGTGATTTGTCTATCAAATTCAACTGCTGTTCCTGTACTCTGGAGGCTCACGGGGTAAAGTCTGAAGAAAGGGTTTTGGATTTTTGGATTTTTTTTTTTTTAATAATGTTTTTTCCCAGATCCTCCACCCTACGTTCAATATAGTGGCCAAGACTGCACACAAGCCTACTGCCCTTTGTACAATTAGTTTTCTGAATGGATACCAGTATTGCAGAGTATTGCACAAGCCAAAAAAATAGACTTGTGTTAAAGGAAGAAAAGTAAACTTTCAGTTGGGTAAGAGAAAAACGAACGTGATTTTTAACCACTTAAGGCCCCAGGCAGATTTTTCAGTTTTCCTGCAATAAATGATAAAATGGAATATCTCTACAAGCACAAAGGTTATGTACTAAAACCTGGTATCAAATGAAATTTACATGTGAGATGACTACAGAAGTTCTACAGATAAAAATACTTTAAAACTTAAAACAAGACCAAGTTGACCCAAATCAGAAAAAATTGTGTTTTACTACAGATCAAAACACTTTGTGTTGTAGCTGAGGTTTTCTCATGCGATATATGAATAAAACTCAATGCTGCCTATGTATAAAAGGGTTTTGGACTTTAACAGGTTAAACCAGTGGTGGCAACACCGTGGAAGTCTTTGAAAGAAGAACTAGTTGGTTTTTAAAGAAGAACATGGCTCATGGGGGCAAAACAGAGCAAACTTGTGGTTTCAGGATTACCTATTAACTTGTTCGCATCTTTTTTCTTCTTTACAGAAGTATAGAAAAGTAAAGAATCCATTAGATTTTTTTTTCCTCCACGTCTGTGGAAGCTTTGAGGTGACATTTGTTTTGAGATAAAAATGACAAGGACGAGGCTGCTGGAGGGTCAGATGTCACGAAATCAGTCGTCCAGCAGCATCTTGCAGGCACGCGTGCCCGTCTTTGTGCTCCAGCCATTTTTTTATTTTATTTAATTTTTTTTTTTTTTTAATCTTTATCAGGAGGGCATATGGGCCAAAGCTGCATCTCAGACACACTCAGGGGGGCAGCACTTCACTGACATAGGAAGTACGGGGGGGACCCCCGCTATCCGCCATCTGGGCGAATGGCAGGTCTTTATGCCAGCGTGGTAGCCGGCGAAGGAGGAGTGCACAAGGGCATCGCGGGAGGCTCCCGGAGACAGACAGAGGGGGCATTCGCCGACACAGGTCATTCTTTCTCGGTAAAAGAGCCACTCAGTAACACCTGTGCTCCCGCTCGCCTCTGCCCCTGTCAGAAAAAGCCCCTGCTCAGCACAACTCCAGGCGCCAAACAAGAGACTTTGCAGGCTCAGGCGGAGCGCGTGCAGGTGAATAACAATAACCACTTGTTCAGTTATTCATATATTCATATGTGTGTTCATATTTAGCCTTCACGGTGAGGGTGATGAACAGCGTTGGCTGAGGCTGAGGAGGGGGGAGCGCCTGCTCGGTTTTTCCCCCCCTCCTCCGGTGAGGGGAAGTAGTTACCGGGCAAGAAAGGGACGGGGCGACTGGTCAGGGCGTCCTTTGAGGGTCTAGGCAGTTGGGAATCGCTGGGGTAGGCGTGTTAAAAGAACAGCTCTCCTAATGAGGAGGAATCAGCACGTCTCAGCTGGGGCGAAAGAAAGAAAGAGAGAGGAGGGACCTAGAGCCGCGTGGCGGGCCTCTTATGTTCGATATATTAATCATCGAGGGCTCATACAGCCTCTCAAATGGCCAAAAAAAAACTAATAGATCCTCACACGTTATTTACTGCCTCGCTCCTCCCCAGAGAGGTTCCGTTCTCTGTAAAGCATTACCTGGACATATTCAACGGCGTGCTAGGATCTCTCCCCTACGGCGATGGTCTCATTGCACCCCAATCCTTTCATCCTTATATCTCTCAATCCAGGTAAGGCTTGGCTGGAGACCGGAGGAAAAAAAAAAAAGGAAGAAGAGGCCTCGTGGCTGCACAATCGATTCCCAGCAAAGCCCGAAATGTACAGTACGAGCGGCCGTGTCAAGCGAAAATGTAGATGGGAGCGAGCTCTGAAAGCGATCAGGTGGCCTCAGTGGCGCGCGGATCAGGGAGTATGTAAGCATGAGATAGCATTTACCCCCGGTTTTAAGTAAAGCACTCGCACGTTCTCCTCTCCGCAGCCCCCGTAATTCCCTCTGAGTGCTCGGTGTGAAAGTGAAGCGCCGTTATCAGCCACTACCAAATGCATTAGACCTCCTCTGACCGCTGAAACAGACCACCTCGTTGTAGATCATCCCCCCTCCACGCCGAACAGAGGTGATGAAGAAGTTGTAAATTAGGATTGTATAGTTTCCTGCCCTCTTAATGATTACCCCAACCCCCCACCCCACCCCCCGAGCTTCACAATTACACCTTCCTCCCACACGATTCTGAATTAAACACAGTACATGTATGTATATATATATATATATATATATATATATATATATATATATATATATATATATATGCCTGTCAGTGAATGACAAATAAATTGGCGGCATTACCTGATGTCACCCTCTGTAATGTATGGCACAGCACAGCAGACTTCACCACCACTTTGCACTTCTGCTGCACAGCATGTGGGCAATGAGCAAGGTTGCATCTTTTCAGAGGGCAGAGAGCTGAATGAACAGGCATTAGTTAGTATGATAGGACTGGTTCAGAGGCCTTTTTTTGATATTTGGTGCCATTTTCGCCTATTTAGTTATTTAGTTGTGATTTGTTTGTGTGGATGAACTAAATCCTGAAACCCTGTAATGTGTGTGTGTGTGTGTGCAATATTTACTTGTCCCCACATTTAAAAAAATAAATAAAATTATTTAGAATAATTATAACTCCATGCTTGATGTTTATGGTTATAGCCACTGCTTCAAGGTTAATCTAAAATACATTATTGAAGAGACTGTTAATGCATAATATCAAGATTTCTATTTACACATATATATTCTTTTAAATATCCAGTTCTGCAGCAGGATTGAACCGAAAAATATGTGAAACTGTGGACAAAATATTTCAGTAAACAGTGAGTCTGGAGCCTGAGTAACTATTACCAACCACTCTCAGTTCTACGAGTGCAGCACTTAAGCAGATAAACAACTATCTGAAACCAGAGGGAACACAAATAAACAGGACAGAATTTACCAAATTTTACCACACATCACCACATGCATACAAGTATAATGTAGAATACTTTGTTAGCAAAACTCCTTTTTAATCTGCATGAATTTATCTTTATTTTGTTATTTTTCATTTATTTTTTTTATTTAATTAAATGTGATAATTTGAATGATTATTTTTCTTTATAATCAGGTCAGGTTGGTAGCTTGGGATAGTGTATAGTACTCCAAATATAAATTTTGCATTTGGTGTATAAATGTAATGTATGAATCCAAGATGCATGTAAATGTAATTTTATGTTAAATATATTCATCAAGTATAAAAAATGACAAAGTTAAATAAACTTATAGTCTATAACAAATATATGTATGCAAAGTCGATCCTCATTCACTGAAATCAGCTGTGATGCTTTGTTGCTTTATATCAGATGCACTATGTTGTTACTTTTGCATCACACTTTGAATAGAAAATCATATTATCACAATACAATTCCACTGGAGGTTGATAAATGGCACCATTAATACTAATTATTGCACAGCTTTAATTCAGTGAAGAAATTTCTTGCCTGTCAACACCACAGCAAAACACAATCCATCTGTCTCTCTTCCTCTTTCCCTGTCTTTATCTTTTCCTTATTTAAATCCACACTTAAACCCAAAGCCTGAATGAATTTGATGCCATTACATACCCTTGATAAACTCATTAACAGTATTTAACTCCTCCAGTAGCATTCTATATGTGAATAGTCTCTAAACATTCTGGATTCAAATGTGATTATGCAACGCGTTTCTCTCCTCCTTATTCAAAACATGTCTTTAGAAGCAAATAAACTCCCTCAGCACTTGTTTGGATTGGTTCAACTGTATTGACAATCTGTTAAAGTGCAGAAAAATGGCTTATTTCCTCTTTTGTAGAATTTGACAGTGATAAAAGTGGATTGCAGCAATAATGGCTGTCATGGATCAACACCTAGAAACATTTTACTCTGCTGATGTGGGCATGAATGGGATCCAAAGTCATGTCTCCCTCTGGCTGACTGCCAGGACCTTCACAGGAGCTTTAATAAATGGTTTGTACCAGCAGACGGTCCTTGGCCTGTGCGTGCGTGTGTGTTTGTGTGTGCGTGCCTGTATGTGTGTGTGTGTGCTTGTGAGCATGCTCGTGAGCGTGCATGTGTCATTGTGTGTGTTTATGTACCATAGGGATTTTAATAAGGACTAAGTGCGCAAGAACCCTCCAGAGAGGGAGAAGACCAATAACCTACACTAGTGCATTGTGCTACTAAAAGGGTTGAAGGAACACTGAAGGGGAGGAAGCAGAGGTGTACCAGCTATTTATTCACAGCACTGGGGGTGCGCATGAATTATTCAATGTGACATTCATTCATAATTAAGTTTTTTAATGGATAAATAAATAGACAAAAGTGTAGCAGAGAAATGGGCTCCTACAAGACACATATAGATGTGGCTTCAAGACATATTTAATGGCAATACTGAAATAAGCGATTAATGAGGGGAAAACCGTAGCCAGCGCTAAACTGATGCATACATGCTGCATAAGTCTAGTGTGAGACGGGTGGGTAGCTGAGGCTGCACAGCGTGGGGAAGATGGAGAAATTAGTGCAGTAGGTGGACTGCCTGGGGCACATTGTGGAGCAACTTACACAAGAGATTGCAACAAGCCTGAGGTTTAAGACACTCTGAGACCTTGAACAGAAGAGTGGAGTTGACTTTGTTAGGACCTACTGGTCCTGGTTAGAGGATATGAACACCAGTGGGTGTCAGAGTGTGCAGTGTATAGTCAAGTGTTCTGAATGCATGTTTTATTTTTGGTTTTTAAATAGCTGGAAACGCTGATATTCAGTGAATATGGTACGAAATTAAGACATGCCTTTTGCATACAGTAGCATTTCCGTTTAAAGCTTCATCTTTTCGTCATCTCATGCCTGACAGCGTATATTGTTCTTCATTTTCATCACTGTCATCTCGAATCATAGAGCAGATCTCTGAAGTTGTCACTGGTTGCCAGTTGTCTCATTGATTTTTATTATATCTGGTACAATAAAATTCCCAGGTATCACTTACTCATCTGAGTTCATTCGCTCCAACATAAAACAGGCTACCTTCGTGTGTCACCGGAAATGAGTAATGCACGCTGCTTTTTTAGTCCATTTCTACAGCGAACAACCTGTCACAGCATGCTATTAATTGATTGTCTGTTAAAAGGGTTTGAATATAATTAAAGCTACTATTTGCTACTCAGCAATCCAAGTGGATCTCGCCATCACACTGTGAGTTGCATCTCAAATGTGTCTCCCTGAACACTATTAAGACTATTTAACTTGGGGGCATTAATTTAATTTGCTATAATTGCTTTAGAGCCCCTCTCTCTATGCTGGGCCAGTTGTCTGTAGGTTTAGTCGGGTGTCGGCTTGTCTGCATACATAGTGCTACAGGGGTATTTTTGGCTGTTGTGTCGAAACCTGAAGCAGCAACTTCATGGTAACTACTAATATAATTGGTATATCTGCGGTTACAGAAGTACATTAACATGATACACTGAATATTGACATTAGATGTTAAATATGGGTAATAAGAAGGAGGGATATTCTGTAATTCTTAGCAATAACATCACATTCTAGTTTTTCTAACCACAGACCAGTGTCCTTCATCTTTGTCTGTTACAGCGACCTGTGTCTGAGCTGCAGAGGCCTACGGTCAGCTGTGTTGGTTGGATGTGTCTTGATCAAAAAATTAACGATCAGAGTCCGAGTCCATCAATAGTACCAAGGTTCAGCCGGGCATTATGCCACAGCGTCAGGTAGCATTAGCTGAACTAAAAGGCAGCTTCTTCTTCTTTTCATGGCCAAATTGTGTTCGATGATCTGTAAACAAGCTTATTTCTACCTGACTATTTTTATATATGATAAAACTACTGCAGGGCAACACGGTGGCGCAGGGGTTAGCGCTGTTGCCTCACAGCAAGAAGGTCGCAGGTTCAAGACCTCCTTGGTCCGGGGTCTGGGACCTTTCTGTGTGGAGTTTGCATGTTCTTCCTGTGTCTGCGTGGGTTTTCACCGGGTACTCCGGCTTCCTCCCACAGTCCAAAAACATGTTCAGGTTAATTGGAGACTCTAAATTGCCCGTAGGTGTGAGTGTGTGAGTGAATGGTGTGTGTGCCCCACGATTGGCTGGCGACCATCTGGGGTGTATCCCTGCCTCTCGCCGTAACGCGCTGGGATTGGCTCCAGCAGACCCCTGCGACCCTAATGAGGAATAAGCAGGTATAGAAAATGACTGACTGACTGACTAAAACTACTGCAGTGCCCATAGAAAGTATGTATTCCTATAGAAAAGTGGAAGGTTAAATAGATTTTTCTTGTTTGGCCAATTAACAAATTGTACATTGGTTAAGACATGGACATACATTAAGATAAGGAGAGACATGCAAATACAGTTGTTGTAGAAAAAGACCTACAATGTATGTTAAAAGTGCAGATCTCAATCTACATTTCAGTTTTTAAATTGTGTTGATAGGCCAAATAAAACCGTACACGTATTTCTTCGTACTTTTTCTCTGTATAGCATAACAACCTGAATGAGTTTCCCAGATTCTGTCCTGTTAGGTGATAGTGCTGGGATTCCCTGAGGGTCTGTGAGTAAGACGGCTATGGCCCACAGTAGCTTGCGTTACTATGAGGAATAAATTAGCAGCTAAACTGGCTAACGTCTTAGGGACAACAGAGCTTTGAACTGCAATGAAAGCGCTGGAAAGCAACATGAGGAGGAGCGGTGATGCGGAGCTTTACACTGTAACTAAAGTGCTGCTGCAGGATAGCTGTAAAACAAAAGTCTATGGGATTTTAACTTTTACTGATAATAATGTTTTGAATATCTATCAAAAAAATTCTCCAAAAATGATGCACATTATCGTGCCATGTGCAAGCTAAATCTGAAAGCTGAGGATGAGAGATACATGAGGTACAGACACACAGACGCTCCTTGCTGTTCTAGTTGAATTTGAACATGTTTTTAGTTTATAATTACGCAGGTTGCCCCTCGATATAGATCCCCCAGTTATCCATAATCACTATTCCAGCCAATCATGTTCATTTGGAAAGCTTTAAGATAAGATATACATTTTGCACGACTTCTTTTTTTCTGTAATCTCCTGTGAGCATAGTTAGCTTGAGTCATAGAGTCAAAATGGCCACTTATTTACATAAAATATGTCAAGGTGAAATAAACCAGAATCTTTCTTTAAGGATACTCACAGCAGCACCTCCCCAGTCTCGGCAAAGCTACGGCGTCAGCTCTTTTCCTGGGCATCCCTGTCATCTGCAGACTCTTACAATATAAAGTAAATGGATTACATACATACAAGAATGCACATTGTTTTCTTTCAGTAAGAACCTCCATTATATGGTCTGTTACGGTTGTATACCGTTGTGATAATGGAAACGTTCCGATTTCATTTTGTTTTACAAAGAAACGGATGAACAGCAGTCGTTGTTCCTATCAGGGAAAACGGTTAACTTGTTGGGGATGTGAGCGTGGTGGGGGGTGCCGGGCAGGTGTTGGGACCTCCTCTGGGAGCTGGAGGTCACATTACCATACAAAAGCCACTCTGCTGGGTAACCTTTCGGAGCGCCGCTCCCCAGCCAGGGGGCCGGCGGTCACACACTGGCACTGCCACAAGTGCCTCGCCACCGACCCACACATGCACACACAGGCACACGAATTACACAAATCTCTCATTTTCAGCCCCTGAATACCCCCCTCTCTATGTTCTCCATGACAGAAACATTGCTTGTATAGTGACATGAAATATTTGCACTTGGGGAACATAAATCACAGAGGACAGCTCCAAAGCAAAACAAATACTATGATATGGTCCATTGCCATCATAATGCACACTAAAGGGAAAGGCATTCATGTGGAATTTAGATCCGAAGCCTAACATTTTATCTTCGCCAGCAGTCTTTCGCACAAATCAGCTCCTTTTTCTACCCCCCACCCCCTTCTTCTCTAAATCCCTACAAAAGCACGGCTGTTGTCATTTAAGCTCCACTCTATTTACAACTCCTGATATGCCTTAGATGCGCGCGAGACACAACAGCGAGGAACGGGGAGCGGGTGTACCGGTTTATGGGTATAGCGCGAGGGAGACGAGAGATAGACATTGACTTTGCCCGGAAGCATGCGGAGCTTCTCCTGGCAGAGGGAGAAAGAGGAACTGGGGCGAGAAAAGGGAAGATTGAGAATGGAGGGAGGCGCTATAGGTGGGCAGCCGTGGAGTTAATGTCGATCAAACGGTGGGGGTTGGGCCGAGAGTATGGGTGGTCGTGTTGATGGACAGCGGCATCAACAGGGATTTAGGCAGCTATTAGAGATGATGCGGGTTTAATGCCGGAGTCTGTATTTTTACTTTTTTTTTTTTTAATACATTTGGAGGAGAATATCCAGCCGGATGGCGGAGAAACGGAGGCATGGAGAAACCAGGCGCCTCACAGTGTTTTCCATCGGGGCTGATTTTGAGTGACAGGTCATAGAAATGGAAAAAAATGTGTGTTCTGATCGGCACATGTGTGTGTGATGGGTAGAGATGTGTGTGTGTGTGTGTGTATGTGCTACCCCACAGGTAACACATGCGCACCATGTAATTATGCTCATTACACGGCAGGCTGTGGATCTGCATGATATGATGGTAGACACTGGGAGAAATATCTGGATTGTTGACAGCGTTAGTGGCACAGTGGCTGTGACAGTCAACTACATTGTTTATGCTGCAATTACCAAGACTGAATTCAATCAGTCAGGCCAATACACTTTTTTATTGCAATTATGCAAAAGACCTTACAGCTCACTGTGTGGCGAAACGTGATGTGCAGTAGCTTATATTGATTACTTTATTTGTAAAATTAAGTCTTTAAGAAGTCGCTGTCACTCAGCCCCCTCACTGCATCCTGGATCACATGCGAGCACTGCACCCTCATGAAAATAATAACTCTTAATATAATTGATGTAATATGCCACACGGAACAATAAGGTATAACATCTAATCACGTTAAGTAGTCATTGCCAAGCTGTAATTAAACTGTTTGAGACAAGTGATTACCAACCCTGATAGAGAGTGTGAATATGTAATGGGGGTATTATGAAAATACTAATATCCCATAGCTCTAATTGCAAGGCGTTTTTTTTTTTTTTTTAAATATTGATTGCCTTGTATCTGTTTTATCATCACATTGACCACAACGTGCTGGGAAAGTGCACAAATATGGCAAGATGAAGCCCTCCTTCACTTTGTTATGCTCCACTACACATTGTAATGTTAACAGCGGGGCCCTGCAGTCTGACTGGGCTAATGGTATGCCATCCCATCAGGCCATGCGCCCAACCAGAACATGCAGAGAGATTGTTCACATCAAGCCCGTTGGCAAATTAGCCAACACACAGCTGTGGCATTATGCTAAAGCCTGTCTAAATACTACTATAGGCTTAGTGACCAGTGAATGATTGCTGAAGTCCGGCCCTCCTTTCCCTTCTCCAGCCCCTTCGGGATGAGTGTCTGTCCTCTCCAAACTGGAGTGATAGAATTAGCTGTCATAGACTGTGCTACAAAGTCAGTTAAAAACCAAGTAGACTCAAGAGAGAGAATAAGGAAAAAGGGGGTAAGTGTGCGACTACAAGCGAAACGTGGTGTTAGGCCAAGAAGGGAGCTTCTTTCTTCTCATTGTTAACACATTTCTCTCCCTGTGAGTACTGATATCCTTCAGTAAGCTGTTAAGTATGTGGTGTAGGGCTCTCACACGGAGCAGCACAAATACACGTGGGTGACTCAGATTAAATTGGCTATCATAAGTAATTAATAAGTATTATCAGAAATAATGAATTGATCATTAAATATAGGATTTCATTCATTAAATCCAAAAAATGGGCCATCGCCTTTAAAATGGAAGGAAATTAAATTTTCAGATTCACTCTCATAAATTCTACTAAACTATCAATTTAGGAGTTTGATTAATAATTAACTTAATAAAATATAGCTAAAAGTACCTTATCAATAGCTAGTTGAAGGATTTTAGGGTTCTTAGTCATTGTTGTCTCCACGTTAAAGAGGCAGCATGTGCCACTCTGAAGCATTTATTCAACAAACCGGTATACACAATGTGTTATGTAAACTAAATACTATACTATTACTATATACAAGTGTGTGTGTGTCGTTGTGTGAAAAGGAAGGAATCTTCCTATAGTTTTGATGCCATAAGATGCTGCTGTCATGGCTGCTCCTTTGTCTATGGAATGGGATAAAATATGGCTGACCACACCATATAAAATTTTAAGGTAAATATTTTTGGTTTTTTTGAAAGGAGGCAAGTTAAAAGTGGGGTTAGTAAGCATGGTATGGAACATTCTACTGTAACATCTAGGGTTGCAAAATTCCATGAATTTTCATAGTTGGATAGAGGTTGGCCCTTAATAGGGAATTTAAATTTATTGGGGAAAATATATTCTAGATTCCCATAGTCATAGCAATATGTGCTTTACCTTTTTATGTTGATACCAGTTGTTTCCAGACCAGCGGAGCTGCTCAAGTACTAAGCGGCTTATGATATTTTTTGGTTTCCCTAATCAAACTCAACAAATAAACTTTCCAGCAACTCCAAAACACTGGTGGATGAATTGTGACCTGCACATTCTCCAGGCTATGAGACAATAACTGGAATATTACCATATGTACAGCAAACACTCGGGACTACTTTCTTCAGCAAGCCAATGGGCGGAGTGATACTAAAGTTATAGCCAAGTGTGACCTTGAAAACAGTTCTGTCTTGTAATGTTCAGGTATTATCTCATAATGTGGTAAGTTATTATGGGGTAACTGATAATATTATGGGGTAAATATATTTAATCTATAATGGTATTAATGTTTAACTTGCACGTGTTGACAGTAGCTAGCTGTAATTCCAAATTCCCTAGCTTACCTTCCCATGGAAAGTTTCTTCCTCTTTGCAACTCTAGTAACATCAAATCAAACACCCCGACTGTAAAAGGAATTTCTATTGTTTTGCTCACTGTAGAGTGAACGGCAGTAGACTAAATCAATACACATTAATAGAAGTTTAACTTGTGCTGTTTCTAAGTCAGGCCCAGAAACCATATCAGTTCTTGGAAAAGGAAGAGCGTTGCTTTAGAGTTCTGCTTCCTTGAGTAGTAGAGTAAAGCACTGCAGAGCAGCAGGGGCGAAAATCCAATTTCATTGATGAGGGGGGACAATAAACAGTCAATTTTTAGAAAATAATTTCTGGAGGTGATATGAAAAAACCTGAAACAATGAGGTAAAAACTATGAAAATCTTTGGTGAAGAACACCCTACGTCCTCCTCCTACATCGTTGGAGCTTGTTAACGATCATTAGGTCTGATCTTAACCAGCAGACTGGTAAAAAAGAGGCTGATTTTGGACAAATTTTGAACAAGCGATGTGATAAATGACTTACTGGCTCCTATATAATAGTTTGATTGGTTTCTTCCATGTAACTAGCTACTAGATGACTGTCAAAATTCACCCTTAGCCACTGGCTCTGCCCACTGGAAAACAGCATCTGGACCAAACCACTTTAAGGATTTGGGGCGCTCACCTGTGCAGAGCAGCCTGGAGTTGCTTTCAGCTGTTGAGTCCTGCAGGCTGTAGCTATCGTTGCTGGTTGGAAGAAACCAGGTCTGAGTTGATTGAAGTCAGAGGAGTCAGAGGAATCTCATTCTTAAGCAGGTTCTTGCTGCTGGGCAGGAGGTGTCTGTTTTCTGCAGGCCACATTTTGACAGGAGAGAAAGTTGTCCAGGCCTGCAGCTTCGAGACTAGCGGGTCTGCTGCTCTGCTGATGGGTCATTGAGGAAGAGAGTAACACAAAAGGAAATGAGCCAGTTTGTGGGCCTGGTGACTTCACCATTCAAAGGTGATTGGAGAAGGTCCTTTGGGAGGGAAGGTTTCACATGTCCATGTCCAGCGACGTAAATGCTGGCTATTAATCGTTGGAGCCTACAGTGAGCGAACAAACATAGAAGTGCACCATATAGCTGTCAGATATAAAATATTAATATGTTATAGGACATTTTTTTTTAGCAGTCAACAGATCACAGCAGGGGGAAGGCATTTTTCGCAGCGTGATCTATGATCTGAAAAACATTTTACTTTCACTCTTCTAATTAATTTCTTCAGACACCTACAGAGTGGAGCCACGCTGCCAGGTCTGCTCGCTGCACAGAGCCACAGTTCTTTTGTCTAGCCTGACCAGGCTTTTACCACAGACACGCCGCTCTACACCTGGAGCTTGTCATTTCCTCCCACCTTAATGAAGGTGTTTGTACAGCTGATGGACACGCTGCCTCCACTTCTCACCTCCACTGCATGCCCCTCTCCATAGGGTTACAGTCGTCGTTGATGAGGGTGGGTGTAGACCTATGAAATTGCTCATTCCTGAAATACTTCTGTGTCCTCTTACTCACACCGGTTGTGGAGGTGAGTGCTGAGGTTAGGTTCCATGCATTTGCAGCAGAAACTCTGTTTGCCTTACATGCTTCTGTGAAACCACACCATGTATATTAGATAGTGGAAAAAAGCAGCAAAGCCAATATGTGAGTTAACTTTAGAATAAAACTCTAGGATGTTTTTTTAAGATAATCCACAAAGCTGAGCACACAGATGATATTTTCTTCTAATTAAATTCAATACATTGTTAGAAATAATGTCACTCGTGGGTGTAACACATTTCACATTTAGATGTGTTAAAGTACATCATTTGTTGGGGTACAACCACAGAGTCTCTAGTTTTATTCCAGGCCTTTGGTGTATTCCATCCAGCACGTCAATCTGCCTGTACTTTATATTTAAAGGTCTTGTATCATAAATGTGAAATTTTAATTACTTTTTGAATTATTAGGAAGGTTTTGGTGTTGAGTAACCACTGAAGCCCCAGGCCTATTTTTAAGTTTTCCTGCTATTATTGATAATAAATATGGAATATATATACAACCACAAAGGTTATGTACTTAAACCTGGTATCAAGAAATCTGTCAGAAATGTGTCAGATTTACCGATGTGTAAGAATCAATGTATGTCGTTGTTACAGAGCAAATAGTTAGAATATTTCAAAAACAAAATCTAACATTTGTTTTCCTACAGATAAAAAATACTGTATTTAAAACTTAAGAGATCCAAACTGACCAAATAAAACATAATATCTAAATAGTCGCTACTACTGATATTATATTAAACTATACTCGTATTGTATTGATGATGTGGATATTGATGATATATGTTGATGCTGTAACAGTAACATTGTGTTTTACTACAGATAAAAATACTTTCTTTAGTGTTGGAGCTGAGGATTTATCATGCAATATATGAATAAAACTCAATGCTACAGTCGTATCAGGGGGTTTTGGATTTCAACAAGACAAGTACTGCTACAGCCTGTTAAAAAGCTGTTGCTCAAAACAAGGCTTCAGGACTTCTATGAAGTTGTGATGTCACATCTGTACAGTCACCACCCAGCCATTCAAACCAGCCAAGGTTGATTAACACTGTTACATTATTATTTATTTAATTTTAGACAGACACAAAACAACCTGTTATTTCTAGAGCTTGAGGGAGGAGAAACTGTATTGAGATGATTTACCCAACGTTTGCCCTATTGATTTTCTCTTGCTGTTTTTCTTTGACACTGCGTTTGCAGAACGCCGCTCTCAACTTAATAGAGTTAAAGACTGTTTTTTTTATTTTAGAACAATGTTTTTACTCTGCAAGAAACTTGGAGTGATATACACTGCAAAAACTGAAATCTGAACAGGTGGAAATATATTGTTTTTGCTACAATTAGTCCAATTTTGAGTAGAATTATCTTATTCACTTATATCTTATTTCAAGTATCTTTTCCTGATTTAGGCCAACTTGGTTTTGTTTTAAGAAAACAAGATTAAATTGACTAAAATCAAGAAATAGAACTTGAAATAAGCACAATTATCTGCCAGTGGAATAAGATAATTCTACTCAATATTGGACTAAGATTACTCGGACTTCAGTTTTTTCAGTGTATTTCCATAGCGAGGTCAGTTGTCTTAATTCTATGTGCTTTATTCACAATTTAAAATGCTATTACGTATATTCAGGAAGAGGATGTTCCACTTGTGGTCTATGTTCTTGCCAGTGTGGCAAATCTAACTGTGGGCAGCTCCATTGATTCCTGGGACGGCTAGTGGAGCGGAGGAGGATCAGACATAGAGAGAGGTTCTACTAGATTACACAAGGCTTGTCTGAGCTCAGGATTTCCTCGCCTTTTTGTTGTAGAACCTGGCTTGCGGAATAGCAGATCAAAGCTCTACGTGCAAGCGTCTCACACTGCATCATTTACACATCTGTGAGATCTGCAATCATAGAGAATACTACGAAACCTCTCCTGCGTTCATTAATATGTAACTTTGACCTGAGACAAAGGTTAGGGGGAGGACAGAAATGGTCTCGCTTTTTGAGCGGCGTTCAAAACCCGGCATTTGAGCATTCACAAGCACTCATTAATTCTATTTCTACTTTGAGTATTGGTTATTTGCTTTCTTCTTTTCACTCGGGCAAGCTCTCAATTCATTAGCAGGTCCACTATAAATGTATTATTCAATGCTAGATTGGCATTGGCGAGAGCCGTGTGTTTACCATAGCTCATGAAATATGTATCTGTTGAATGGCTGTTCTCATGGGCAGCTGCTTGATATAGCCGTGATGAGGGAGAGGTTTCTGTGGCAGTCACTCAAGGACAATCCCTTATAGCTGTTCCAGTTGCGTTGATTGTTGTGTTGATTGTCTTACATTAAGCTGTGGTGTGCAGTGTAGATAACAGATTTACCTCAGGGTGTGTTTCTGTATCGGGGAGAACTTTTTTTTCTTTCCACTTTCACATTGCATGTTGAAAGATAAGCACTTTTTACACTTTACTTAATGTGAAAACTATTTAACCAGCATATTTATGGGTAGAAATGGGGAAAACCGTAAGTCTTATTACACACATGCACAAGAGACAGCCGGCTACAACAAAATGACCAGATTTGTTAAAGCAATAGTGAGGCCAGGACATCCATAAAGATCTGTTTGTTAGATGTCAACAGCAGTAATTATAACAGAGCTGACATCGCTGAAACTATATCGAGTGGCCAAATGGCATCTATGGAGAAAGAGCAGGGAATGGGCCGTTTTTTTCACTCAGATGAAGTGGCTCGCCACAAAGATGAATGATTGCTTTCTCCATGAACTCCTGGGCTCACGGGTTGATTTAATTGAGTTGAATTAAACCTAAGCCAGATAGAAATGGAGACAGAGAGAAAATCTATGCCGTCGATCTATAAAAGCCTTTAGGGCTTCGATTTGGATTACGTAGATTATTTTCCTGTCTGGTCACAGTCACACTTCATTCCTATCCCTGGAGTCTGTTTTCTTTAGTTACATATTGTTTAGGTGCAGCATCGATGGCACTGTAGGTGCCCTCGGCTGACTTGGTGAGAACTTATTGCAGGCATGTAATGGAGAGAAAGCATCATCCAGTTTTCTTGTTTGTGGCCATTATACAGTCAACCAAAAGAAATGAATGTCCACAATAATGCAGGATTCCCCCATTAGCTATCATGTGGCTAAGATACTAACCAATTGGTAGAAAGGCTCATGTTAGATGTACACGTTCAAAGAAAATGACTATCTAAAAGATTTAAAGGTCCTATATAATACACTTTTCATGGGTTTTATTTAAACTTGTGATATCTCTTAAAAGATAGATAGAATAAATTAATTTAGGCCCAGATTCAATTCTATTAGGTGATAGTGTTGGGATTTCCTGAGGGTCTGTGAACATCTCTTGGAGTAAGACACAATCGTTCACAGTAGCCTGTGTTAGCGCAAGAAATAAATTAGCATGTAAACCGGCTAACATCTTAGCCTGTGATTTTTATATACAATATAACATACAATATACAGTTACAATATTTTCGTTATGTCGACTGCACGATGGGTGCAGGAAGAAACAGGACAGTGGAGGTTTGAATTGTACTGATAGTGCTGGGAAGTGATAGAAAACTTTACACTGTAATGAAAGGTCCTGTTGCAGGATAGTGTCTAGTCTATGAGATTTTAACTTTTAATGATAATGATGTTTTCAATATCTAATCAAAAAAAAATTCCACAAATGAGGATGCACACCTTTGTGCAAGCTATATCTGAAAGCTGAGCTTAATCTGACAAACAGTCAAAGAGATACAGACACACAGACGCTCCTCACTTTTATAGATAGATGAGCCTCTCCTCTGATTGGCTGTGACTGTTCAGTTGTGACAGCTCAATTTGAACCACTGTTACTGAATACAGCACATGTGCATTTCTGAGCCTTTTGAAACATGGGACGGTATTTACATAACACCCAGACCTTCCTCATAATCAAATAAAGCACATTCAAAGCTCACTTTTTATGAGACCTTTAAAAAGACCAGCACTGAAAACACATGTTGTTTTCTTCTGGTGGACACACTCCTGTGGAGATGCTTCTGCCTTACAGCGCTCCTACTATAAATACAGCCTGCTGACTATAAAGTAATGTCATTGACGTAGCTACCCAATATGGTAAATGCATCACTTCCTGTGTATGCGAAGAAGAAGCCATGCCAGACCACAAGGGCAGGGACACATTCAGCAGTCTGAGAGCAAACTGATTACAGCTAAACGCTATCATGAAAACAAAAGATAATGCGGCTTTATTGAAGAAAAGAGCCCGCATTGTTCCGCCGAGTTTGATTAGCTGTGCAAATAAAGCCGGATACCTGCCTGTAAAGCGGCCAGCTTCATGTCAGCGCCGAATGTAAAGTTATTTGTTCCTGTCATATGTGTTCCAAGCACCTCAGCAAATCATCCAATAGCATTAAAGGGAAATAAAAGAGGCTCGCGGTAAATCAGCGATCAGCAGACGATCGGGGGCATACTGTACGGCGCCGCCTGCCAACAGACATGGGGCAACGCTGCCAAATCACTCTTAAAGGAAAGCCTGAGCAAAGGGGCTTATCTCCAATGTGTTGGTCTTTCTCAGCTCCAGCACGTTTTTCGCCATATGTACACAGAGGCAGGGGCACGATCTCATACGTCTTTCTTTGTCTGTATTTGTCTTGCTGTCATTATTGCACTCACACCCCCCCACCCCCGCGTTACCCCCACGCTGCCATTGTGCTCCCGTATAACAGGGTTGTCATCTCCGAAGAAATCACCTCTTGTTCTTGACAATTTCAAGATGACACGTCGACTCATAAAACGTTATGATTAGCCAACATTGTTTGATCTTTTCTTCGAGTAAAGCTGCTTAGGGGCAGCAGATAAAGCCACGCCGTATATTTATCTGCTACATTTCAATCCTTCTTTGTATTGTGACAGCAGAGATAATACGAGGCAAAGAGGGCAAGGTGATCCTTATTCTGCCGTATTAATTCCAACTTAAACCTATGCTATTGTTTGCTGGCTGGTGGAGCCGCTGCTGTGACCTGGTTATAGGCACTACCTGCCCATCCTCTTGATAAAACAAAATATGATACAGCTGGTGTTGACTTATGCCAGGGTTATTTTTTGCTTGGGCGTTTAAACAGAGTCCTTCTGTTTCCCATTAAATAATGAAAAGCATACTGCTGGGTTCAGTAGAGGTGCCATATGGAGGCTTTTGAATGGCTCTGGCTGCTGGTTTTGCTTGCATCAGCTCAATGTTCTGTAACATTAACATAAGCAGAGAATAAAGGAGATTGTTTAAAATGCTATCAGGCTCTTGAAAGACCTCGGGTCCATTATCAGTCCTCAGATAATATCAGTGTGGATCTAAGCTGGTTCGTTTTTATGGGTTTTTGCTTATATACCTGAAATAAGGTCAGTGGTTAAAACAAGCTTATGGGATTTTATTCTGTGACATAAAATATGTCAGTAAATACCTTGAAGCTTTTACGTGTTTTAACACCTAAATGAGACTACAGAGGTATCCGTGTTGTATCCATATGCATTAAATCCTTCATAGAAAGTCATGAGGCGTCCAGTTCCTTACCAACCAAAGGCCTTTGTATGCTTCAAGCAAAGATTTTGTCAGATCGTCTAACGGGGCCTGAGAGTTCCCTTCCTCAACTACCTTTAAGATGTCAAAATACTATCAAGCAATTTTTAGAACTTCCCAAAACCGACAAGCTGGTGTCATGGCTACTTTACACATCACAGAAGCAGCAATAACTGGCCTGGCGGATGAGGCGTGAAAGCAAGGCTACGATTTGAACTTCAATCTCAAGCTCTCATTTTCGGCACTTAACCAGTTGCCTCAATTTTCATGTGTACAACGAGCTCCATGAAAAGACTGTCCTAAAGTGTGTGTCCTTATCCCCCGAGCCGTTGGAGAGAGGTCGTGTTGCAGCATGATTCATCCAGGCTATGAGAGTATTTTATATTCAGAACGTTTGCCTTCAGGTTGGAAAATACATGGTACAAACATGTTTGTTTCAAGCATGCTGAACCTTTTATGAACTTACTCTTCCACTCACAGTTGCACAGTTGCTGGGAGGAAAAGTTGACAACCATGTTGGTGGCGTCCTTGAACGTCACTAGACATTTGCATCAAATACCTTTACCATGAGAAATAGACATTTGATGCATCCGGTACTTCTATTGAGGACACAATTAGGAGCAAAAAACTGATATCACTGTATTTTTCAAAATTATATCGGTGTCACAGTATTTGACGGTATTTTTCAAGAAAGGCTAGGTGTTAACCCCATTTTCTATTAATTTAGAGAATAATTACTGCAGTAAATTGGCTCAGAATGACCAGATTAGTATTAACAAAAGCTTAAATGGTCCCACAAAATGCTCTAAAAAGTCGCAGGCAGTCACCTTAGCAAACACGTCTGTGATTGATGTCTGACTTGCGTTTTGTGTTGCCGTGCCAATGCTAACATTACCTGCAGACGTGGAAGAGGACACAGATCTTAGTTTGATGCATTCTTCACATTTTAGGACATGTTTTTGGCAGAGGTGGTCAAGCAAATTGCTCGTGTTGCCTCCTCCGGAACATTTACAGATTATGGTCGTTTTGATCAGCGTCACATTTTTTTAAAGGCAAAGTGCTTCCACACAACCGACACAGCTCCTCTTTTTTGTGGAAGTTACTCTGTGACTGTGACATTTTCTCAACCCACGTTGTGGACACACAGGCTGTGCCCTCACATGCAGCTGCATGCAGCTTGTACAACTGCATAACAGTTCCCCCTCTCAAACAATGTCCGATGGCGCAATGTTCCGGCACTCTGTGTTCCCAAGGTTTTGTACACTACACGCTCACCAATATTGGGGAATATGAAACATTTATATCTTAAAAAAACAAAAAACACTTGTATTTAGTATGTAATGGTATACTGCCCAGCCCTAGACACAATAAGGAAAAAAATGAAATTCATACAAACTCAAATAATAATCTCATCTCATCCCTGCACAGCCTGTCCAACTAATGCAAGACCTGTCGCCAAGATGGAAAGGGCACAAGTTACCTGGAGTAACAGTGAGGGAATTTTGTCTGGCTCTGCACATTTGGTACAAAAATAGCAGCCCTTAGTCATCTGAGCTCCCTCCATTTGTAAATACTAGATGCATATGGGTCTGTCAGACTCAGCAGGTTTTAGATTTTTTTTTTTTGGCACTTCTTGTGTGTCCTGGTTATGCTGTCTCTTTTGATGATGCCTTAAAAATTCCAGTGACTTGTGTGTAAAACGAAGCTGTGGGAAGGAGAAGAACGAGAAGGCAGTTTGTTCATAAAACTGCATTTCTTCATATTTTTCTCAGTGATTAGTTCGTTTGAAATATGCTGGTTATCTATGTTTGTTTCTGAAAGCTTATATTTAAGTAGTTTTGGTTGTAATTGTATTGGATGGGAGCAGTGGGAATTTTTGTCTAGCTTTGGTTGTAAAAGGAAAAATATGTAATTCCCATTCACTCCTCCAAGCCAACTAGCAGAAGAGCCCGTGTGTCTGTGAGTCTGAATCAGAGCGATCGCTCTGCTCGCTGTTTTTCTTTCCCCTCCAGCTTGTTGGCCTGAGACTGATCTTTATAGTTGGTTTTAGTTGGTTCCTGCTTTCTCTGAATTGGAAGCATGTAGGAGAGCTGCTGCTCTTTTGGCTTTTGGCTCTCAGTCAAAGTACACTCTGACACAAGTATCCGATTGTAATGAAAAGATTGTGCAATAATGAAAAAAAGGGATAGACTGAGGAGAATATTTTATCTTTGAGGCTTTGTTTCCTGACACTGTTTCTCTTTTGAGTATTTTGTAGTCACTGAGACATGCAAAACTATAAACTGTTTTCACAGTGGGATGGGACTGGAGCAAGAGTTCAAAAGTGTGTCTGAAGGCCTGGATTAGGACGAGAACAATTAATGCACAGTTCTGTGGATGTATAGCTGTGTGTACAGTCTGCTGGACATGGGTAGAAGACAGAATTCACAGCACAAACAACTTAAAGGGAGTTGTGTGGAATTTCTTCTGTCTCTTCCATTGATAAATGGTCTGATGAAGATTTGGGAATAAGTGAGGTTATAAGACCTCAGCAGCTCATTCCTCATCTATGCTTGAAGCTACATTAGCAGCTACTAGCACAGGACATCCAAATCTCTGACTAGGACTGTCCATGGTTGGGTTGCATTATGGGTAATATCAGTACCAGGTTCTAACAATGAAAATGAGTAAATGGAATAAAAAAGTACAAGTGCAGTACTCGGAAGTAAGCAAAAGCGAATGGAAAGCATTGAGCAAAGTCTATTTAAAGGTAAAGTGTCTAGATTTCCATTTCTGTAGTCTGTTCCGGTTGATGATGCTGAATGACACTGAATCTTACACACTTTAAAGTGAGGAAAAGTCTGCGCAGCATTTATACTGCATGGGAATAAGAATGCCTCAAAATCAGCTAATGCCAGTGAATCCAACACAATAAAACAAGTCTAAAACAAAGATCATTCAACTTGTGCATGGCGAGATAAAGACTTTATTGCCAGTTGTGACAAATAACTGTTTATTGCAGCCTAAATCTGCTGAAAATAAAAGAATTGGAATCAGATTCAGATAAGGGCTGAAATTGATGTACAGACCATTAATCACAACGAGAATCGATCAAATCGGAGTGAATAAACGGATGGGTCTGGCTGCGGTGTTGGCAGACGCATGCAGAAATGCTACGAAATGATGTTTAAGTGTCTTTAGTTTGCATGCGTGTGCGTGCACTTGTGTATTGTGTTTTTCCCGTTTTTACGCGCGTGTGCATGCTCCCAGAGGGGAAACAGGCTGTGTGGGGTGTTATCTGCTTCTGCAGAGGGTGACAGCTAATCACCAACCCTGACAAACACTGGGGGAGAGGGGAGGGAAAGGGAGAGGGAGAGATGACAAACGAGAGAAAGAGAGGCGATGGCGCCGGGCAGGGGGATTGGCATTTGAATTCCACTGAGTAACCACGGAGGGCTTCGGATCCTGTCATCTCAACCTCTGTATAAGTTTGGACCCGAAGCTGGACAACTGCAGAGCCTCCCACCTGGCCCGCTGACAACTAATAAACCCCCGTCAGTGTAGGTACACAGCGAGATAGAAAGGCCGCTGAGAAAACATTGCGACAATTGTTGATGAGTTGAATAAATCTTTGTGTTTGCCGAGTCTGTCAGCGGTGGCTTTGACCCGCTGCTCGTAAATTCACAGCCTCACGGAGAATATCCGCGGAAAGGGGTTCGTTAGCCGTCTTTATTGCCAGCAAAAAGGCACCTTTCCCGTGGTACCTTGTCAGGTGTAAAGACATCAGCGCTTACATTATTCGCTAACTGTGCCATTAATCGTACCCAGAGTCTACGCTGAATGCCTCCGTAGATGGTTTGCCTTGCAGATGGGCTGATACGTGCTGAGTTAGTGCGAGCTGCGAGTGTCGCCGGGTTGACGCGGAGATCAGAGGGCTGCGGGAGATGGAGAGATGCTGTCGTGAGATGGCAGCAGGCAGGCTGCACCGGGAGAGAGGAAGAGACAAGATGAGGCAAAGCTCCAGTCTTATGTTCACAGAAGGATTTTAGGGTGACTTGTTCCTCGTAGCTGTTGGCATTTCTAGGTACAAATTTGAATCAAACGCAGTCGGAGTGGGACAAAATATTGATACTGCAATATATTGCGATACTCCTGCAATACATAATCATTACACTAATGCAAACATGGATTTTTTTTTTTCACCTCAA
Organism: Lepturacanthus savala; assembly: GCA_030544235.1. NCBI lineage: Eukaryota > Metazoa > Chordata > Actinopteri > Scombriformes > Trichiuridae > Lepturacanthus > Lepturacanthus savala. The sequence continues at coordinate 5,192,425 of CM060479.1, read as the reverse complement.
AGTGAATAAAAATATATAATTACTGCTTTTTTACCTTTTGGAGGTTATTTCTTTCTTCTTTAGTCACGGATATCATGATGTATGGTAGATGATTTGCTTGCTTTATTATTGCAGAATTGCAACACTGACATATTTTTATCATGATGTCATGTATCATGATAGTACCTAAGGCTGTAACTATAGTAACTATGACACTGAAACTGCGCTACTCAGAGCCACAAACCCGTCTCACAGTGTAAGATCCTTTCAAACTCCCAGTTATCCTTCAGTCCAGATCCATTCACGTGATATGTTATCAAGCAGATACCCACGTGCAAAAACAGCAGCATGTCGCAGTTGAAGTCGAGGTCTGTTTCCGTTGCCAAGGAAACATGACGCTTTGCTCATGGTGCGCCCTGCGCCATTTGGACTTGAGTGAAAACAAAGATGTGTTGATTTGTAACAGAGCTTCAAAACGAAACAAAAGGGACCATTTCCACATCCGATCCACACCATGGGGATGAATCATCCAGCAGTGTATCAGTTCAGTTATTGGAACTACACAGGTTTTTTGTCACTTGCCGAACTGAATCATAGATTTATTCAAGCTAATGTGATTGCCAGTATGCTTTTTTACCAATATTATAATACCTATTACCAATAGTAGCACTAAAATATCAATCCTTTCCTGGTTGTCCAGCGGCTCCTGGACTCTCCTTGCAGAAATCGGTGTGTGTGGCTTTATTTGGACCTACCGGCTGCTGTCTGGGTAGCTGTGATGGGTGTCATGCTGGGGGGCTTCCATACGGGGAGACCCTCATCTGCTCACACTGTCACACCTCTCACCGCTTTGCTCTCTCTATCTGACCCTGTCACCAAGGCAGAGAGTGACAGATACAGGGAGGGAGAAATCATGTAGGAGACAGAGAGAGCGGCTGACATATCCTTTTAGATATAGGCATAGCTAAATAAAATCAAAGATGGCTGTCAGATGCTTTTACTGAGCAGTGCACTGCTTGAGAGCACGCAAATGGCACTATCGGTGTCCACATCTATCCAAGAATTGAAGTTGTCATTCATGTCTTTGAGCAGACAGTGTGCAGTGCATTCAGAGCATATTCAGACCTTCACTTTTTTCCACATTTTGTTATGGTTTAGCCTCGTGAAAAACATTTAAATTTGTTTTTACTTATCAGTTTATACTCAATACCCCATAATGACTGAAAAACTGAAATATTACAATGGAATAAGAAGCACTTTCTGTGATTCCAGCCTTGAGTCTTGAGGATTTTTGAGGATTTCCTGCCATTCGTCTACATCGACATGATGCTGCCACCGTGCTTCACTGTTGGGATGGTACTGGGCAGGTGAAGAGTGGCGCCTGGTTTCCTCCGGACATGACTCTTAGAATTGAGGGCAAAAGGTTCAATCTTGGTTTTATCGCACCAGAGAATCTCTTTTTTCACAGTCTGAGGCTTTTTTTATCACAAACTCCAAGCAGGCTTTTCCTCTGTCTTTAACTGACGAGAGGCTTGCACCTGACTACTTTCACAGGATGTTTGGAGCTTAGCCAGAGTGACCATCAGGTTGTTGGTCACTTCTCTGAGGAGGATCCTTCTCCTAAGTCCTAGCCTTCACCAGAAATGTTCCTCTACACAATCCTGTGTGAATTCTGCAGGTTCCTTTGACCTCATGGCTTGTCTTTTGGTATTGATGCATTATCAGATGTTAGATCTCATAAAGTCAGGTGTGTGCCTTTCCAAATAATGTCCAATTGTTTTAGTTTTACTACAGGTCAACTCCAGTAAACGTCTAGAAATATTTTAAAGATAACTAGGAAAACAAAGCGATCCAGAAACCAGGATTTCTTCCAGATCATTACCAACATTTAATCATCTGTTCATTGTACCATTACCAACATTTGGTAAAAGTTTAAAGAAAATCTGTGGAGAACTTTTTCAGGTTTCTTGCTATCAAACAGACAGACAAACAAATGCCTGTGAAAATATAACCTCCACGGTGGAGGTAATCAAGAGAAAGGGGAGGCAGCTGAGCTAAATTCTAAGTGTCAAAGGGTCTGAATATTTATGTCAACGTGATATTATATATATTTTTTTCTTTTTTAATAAATTTGCAATTACTAAAATCCTGTGTTCACTTTGTTATTATGGGGTATTAAGTGTGGACTGATGAAGGAACACATTTAGGTAAATTATCATGTCTCTTACAGCAAAGATCAGATTGTGATTACATGCTTTAGGTGATTATATGATACGACTACTTTTTCTCTTTTTTTTTTCCTGAACTCACACAGGTTGATTAGCTCAGTCTTTGCCTCATCAGGGCTTCTTGGGCTGCAACGAATGGAAATCGCGAAACACTGTGTTAATGTATTTTATCCACAGATGGCTTGTGGTGGTCTGGTATGGACGAGCGCATAGCATCTGTGTTTGAGTGTGTGTGCATCTACATCTGTGTACGTGTTTTGTGTCGGGCGCTAATGGCAGTTGGCATTTGGCCATTATCAGTGGATCGTTAATTAGTATTGAGAGGTTTGGGGGAGAAGCACAGATTCCCCTCGATCTCTCAAACAGATGTGTGTTTGATCTGCTCACCCATTTCACACACACACAGCATACTGATATTGACAACAATATATCTTAGCACAGAAAAACGTCAGGCAAAACATGGATCATAGTGACGTCTGTGGTGCGGCTGCCAAACGTCATAAATAACAGTAACATTCATGCAAAAATAAACAGTAAAAAGATAAGAAGAGATCCACTATTAGAACATCAGGGGCATGCGATGCACTCGGAATTTTTTATTTTTTTTCCAAGTTTAACTGAACCCGCATAAAACCATTTTTTGTTTAACTGTAATTGTTTTTTTTATTATATGTTTGTATAGATTTGCTGTAGCTTTTACAGTCAGACCCTTACACAAACAATAATGCAATAGTCAAATATCCGCATTAAAGTGTCCTCAATAAATAGAGGACAAATGCCTTGTAGGTACTTTTTTTTTTACTCTTAGTACCAAGTATTCACAGGGATTTGGGCAAAATAAATAACAACTTGAGAATGATGGATAATGAAAAAGGATTTCTGTGATTTTTTTTTTAAGCCAACCTTTAACAAATCTCTACAAACTCCCAGACACTGGGGCAAAACATTTGTTATAGAGCTCACTAATGTCAGAGCCTTTGTCTATTCAGTTAATTGTAGCACAGTTGTCCTGATGGAATTGCTCTGTGACCTTTTAGTATTTTTATTTCTTCAGCCTGTATATTTGCTAAGTGATGGTATTCTGCCTGATTAGCGCACCCTCGTTCCCCAATTGCGCACACACACGCACGCACCCACACACACACACACACTCTTACAAAACACAATGTATTCACTCCCAGAACCCCCACTCCCATTGTTCTGCTTTATAACACAGGGAAAGGAGCATCAGTCAAGTATATTAGCTGGATCCTATTACTGTCACCAGATTGCCTCTCTGAGCCATCTTAAAGAGCCCCCAGACAAAACTTCCTGTCATGTTAATCCAAGCTTTAATAAATAGAGGGATGTGTAACCATATTCAAATAGGGGCTCCCGTATTTATGCTGACAAAGAGAGAAGGGCTATCACAAAATGACAGATGAAAGTGTTTTGCATGAAAAGGAGGCAAAAAAAAACTTTTTTATCGGCGCTCATTCGCTCCCATTTTGGGAAGAAATGTCAAATTATTGAAACGGCCTTTAAAAAAAGAGAAAAAAAAGCTTAAGCCTAATCTAAGTAAAACACTGCAGGTATTAGGGGTGGTGTCCATTGTGAGTGAAATGACTGCTATTCAACTTACGCCAGCGGCTCTTTTTATCCCTCTTGTTCACCTATTGATATCAATGGTTATTCAAAGGCATCACTAGCTGTGTCCTTTAGTTAAAGCTCAGGCAGAGATCCATTCCTGTGTATTCTCCCAGCCAACAAAGAGAGCTGAAATCGACCTGCCCAATTCAAGGCCATCTCGCTCGGCTCGTGAAAGAGAGCAAAGACGCTACTTCACTGCGAATGGCGTGCTCTCTTTCAGACCAGGTTCATTTGTAGTCCCCTGAAATAATCAAATCAAGCCGATATTTCACCAACAGACGTCATCAATATTTTACTACAAGGAAACACTTCTCCTTGCATTAGTAAGCTGCCTGAATCTGAACGTTTGTTACTTCCTGCCGTCGCTGAATGTGTAATCGGACTGTTCTATATTTGCTGAGGCATATTTGCTCAGTGTCTAGACACATTCAGCATTATTAGCAGGAATCTTTATAAGAAATACTGTGTATGATTGAGCTATTGATTTAGAACAAACAAAAAATCATGAATTATCAGTCATGCTACTACCCTATTTGGTTTGATTTTAATGAAATAAGTAAGTTGTCTTTGACATTACTAATAATGAATCAGAGGAAACACCATTTTCATTAGTTTGATATTTATTACCGCAAAAATGTATAAAATGTACGAGTCTCTTAAAATATCCCTAAATTATAGTGCACATAAATATGAACCATTACACTGGAATTCTACTAAAAAATACTGTATTAATTATAATGTCAAAATTATGTTAGTACCACTTAATTTTAAGAAATAGTTAAATAAGTAGGTTTAGTTTTATCACTGCTCAGATTCATACTTGCATTGTTATTGGTATTCAATCTGCAGACAATTAAATGAAGACTAAAAGACGGATGGATGGATGAGTGAACAGTGAACTGGCTGAAAACTTCCTTTCACAGTTTGTCTGTGAATCACTGAAGCGTGACTACTCGACAACGTGCGAAGATTATTCTCTGTGTTATTTTTTTTGTCTAAAGATAAAAGTTGGAAAGCTTCTACAGTAAATACTGAGTAAGCCGTACCCTCAGCAAGCAGGTAATTAGCAAACATTTTGATTCCATGTAGAAAGCGGTTTTATAATCAAAGTTTTATTGGGCTGCTTTATGCCTCGAGATAATTGGGATATGTAACTAAAGAGGCTCTTAAAGAGGATTTAAACATTGATTGTGTCAGCCCACAGACATTAATGCTATACTTTTACTGCTCCAGCAAAATAACTCAAGAAAGCATCATCAAAGACTACACAGTATAAGGGAACATTCTCCACAGTTACAGTACAGGCCAAAGGTTTGGACACACCTTCTTATTCAATGTGTTTTCTTTATTTACGTTGGAGATTCTCACTGAATGCATCAAAACTATGAATGACCACATGTTTATGGTGTTATGTACTTAACAAAAAAGGTGAAATAACTGAAAACATGGTTTATATTCCAGTTTCTTCAAAATAGCCACCCTTTGCTTTCTGATAAAGCAAGAAATTCCACTAATTAACCCTGATAAGGCACACCTATGAAGTGAAAACCATTTCAGGTGACTAGGAAAAAAAGCTGCAGACTCCCCCATAACCCTCTTAAGGGGAAAACTACAACAACCAAAATGCATTGCACATATCACATCCAGTCAGCATCCAATCCACTACTGACTGGGTTGATGTTAAACACAGTGCTTATTTTAAGCAATAGGCTTATTTTCACTAAAACATTTTTTTTTCATTGAGTCTGAATATATAAAAATATAATCCTCATAAAAATCATAGAACAAACCTCACTAGTCGGTCATTTTTTGTGGATAATTGCAAATTAACCTGCTGCCCCACTACAGACACAGCTGATTGGCTGGAGTTTTTTCAAGAAACAATGACATCACTGGTCCCCGGGAAGAAAAAAGACAAAAAACATTGAAGCTGCACCCTAGAGATGCATAACAGTAAAAAAAAATAACTGTGGTTGTTTTTCACATCATTTCCCAAATTTGGTTAGATAGCGATATGGATAGAAATCAGCAAATTGTAAAGAGATGTTGACTGTCAGAATATTTTAATTGCAAATAAGCATATTCAAATGTTAACCAACAAGATTATAAATGGCATGTGGGAAATGAATGACCTCTTGCAGCTCTATTTACATTAACCTGGAGGAGTGTGTGTGTGCATGTGTGAGAAAAGAAGAATCTGGTTGGCTTTGCAGGAGGAAGGACATCATTTTAAATAAGTCCTCAATGTTAAACTGTTTGCTCTAGGGCTTAGGGATTGCTCACCTCTCCAAATACTATTTTAGCTTGAAAGCACAATATTTCCCAGCCTGAGCTCACACATGGGAGAGCGAGGGAGGGCCCCGGTGCAGCAGTTTTCGTGGAGGTGGCTTGCAGGCATACTCCATTCTGACAGAATGAGGAGGCACTCTCTGCGAGAGCGTGTGGCGGCAGAAGAAAAGGGGGCCCTATTAATAAAATGACTCCATAATGGGTAGTTCCCTGCAGCTCGGCAAAGGAAGACAAGCGGATTGATGGACGAGGCCGAGGCCCACTTCCTTCAAGCATACTGAGCTCGACTGTGTGGACATGCTTCTGGGAGGCCACATGCAAGGCCGGGCCCCTCAACATACTGAAGTCCCATTCATGTAGACAGGAAGAGCCGCTAACTGATTTCCCCGCTTTATGTAAATGGATCAAAGTGTAGTTTTTAAATGAGCAAAGCGTCACCTCTAGAGCCCCGAATCTGCCTTTTTATGCTATATGAAAGTCAAAGGTTTTCAAATCATGCAATATATATATACACACAGGTGGCAGGATAGAAGCAGACAGAATCAGCCTTAATTGTAATCTTACCACAAAAGTAAGAAAAATGTAAGGTAAACAAGACTCCCCGGGTGATGGTAATAAGATTGTATAATGCATAATTGGAGTAAAGCAGCCATAAAATAGTATTTACTCGAAAATATGGTTTGTTTACAGAAAAGTGTGTCTAAATATAATTCATTTTTAAACAGTATTTCTGTTGTGAGTATGGTGTAGAGATGTGCTAATAAAATATTGTCTTGCCACAACAGTGCTACGGTCGGCCCTAACGATACAGCAGCCTCCTGAAGGCATCACTCCATCATCCTTTCATTACATTTCTTTGTAACAGTACATTGATTAGAGTGGCCTCAGCATGACTGCCTTTTTAATTGTGTATTTTGTGGATCTCCAAAGCCGCGCCGAGCAGGGCTGAGAGGATCCGCTCTCGCTATTTCAACAATGCTCCAAGGCATTCTTTGACACACAAAGTTCATTGTTAGAATATACATCAGCTTGTATCACCATAGCGACCTCCTTGGATGCTGAGCAGGGCACCTCATAAATATGTAAACCTGACAGATTTGAGGAATTGTCTTCCTCAAGTGTTCCTCTCAAGTCATTTTGTTAATGTCAACATGAAGGAAAGTTACTGGAATAAGTGTTGACATTCAGCCCGTGAGTGTATATCATTAATAATTACGTAGGCAAGAATTCCTGTTGGATGACTGCTGAAAAACACCAGAATCAGGTTTTTTTTCTTGTTCTCATTTTTTGGTAATTAGGTGTAAAAAATACATGAATTGTGTACTTTCACTGAGCTCATTCTAATTGTATTGCCATACTGTATACAGCTTTGTACAATATAAATAGCAGTGGGCTTCATTCATGGTGTAATCGGATACAGGATAGTGTAGCAGATGTTTTCCTACTGTGAGGCTGCCTCCCTAAGGTAATGCACAGGAGCTGAGGAGGGGGAGAAGTGTCAGACTCACAATAACACTACAATATATAGGACATGGAAGATTTTCAGCCCGAAAATATATTCCCACTGCATTTGAAATTTCTCAAAGAACCACGCTCACACATTACGTTCTTATTGCTGAAGCTGTTTCTAAAACAAGCATTAGTAATCACACCCGTCAGAGGTGAAAGAACACGTCACCTGATGCGGCAACGTGGCTCACCTACCTGTCTTTAATAGTTTCTTGTCAACATGGAGGTCAAAGGTAAAGAGGAAACAGATATATCCGGGTTTAGATATGCACACAATGCTTGTAGGATCAATTCAATGCTGGTTTTACCGCTACATGTTCAATTTGAAAATCACCAGCTTTCTCCTTTAAAAGTGTTGCATTGCTACTGTACTTACTGTAGTTCTATTTATCTCCATTATTTAGAAATCCAATACAAATTTAGAATAGTCATTAAACATAACATGTGCAATGAAATTAAAAAGGGTGATGTTCAGTGATGCAAGTTAAAAACTTATAATTATAAATTAAAGAAATAAAACAAAATGAGTAAAATCAAAACAAAAAACAGTGGTACCCACAATCCCATCCACAATCCCATTCCTGTATGCACTATATACATATGGCCATATGAATCTGATGCTTTCATATTTCTTGTGGCATTGCATTAAGGGAGGTTATTGCTATTGGGTAAAAGCTATTTTTGAGTCTATTTGTGTGATTTGAACGTCCTGTATCTCCTGCCTGATGACAGCAGCTGGAAGTAGGATATAAATATATAATAAAACATGTTGCATTAAAGATGGAATATATTAAATGAGCAGGATACCAACATTTTAGATGTCAAAATCGTAGTTGGAACACACAAAAACAACAATCCAGCAGTCGGGTTGCCAGGTTTGTTGCCAAGTGTGTCAATCGATCAGCCTGCACCGTGCCAAGTGATGAATCATACAGGGAAAGTACAAATTTCAACTAACCAATCGATAACTTAGCATTGTTGAAGAGGAATTTGACTGAGTTAGCCGAACTTACCGATCAAGGAGAAAAGTCACCACTTCCTCATGTGTTTTGATGATGAATTTAGCAAAAAGCTTCCCCAATTTAAGGCTAATTTTCACTCTGCTCTGCTGCATCACTTGCAGACTATAATTTTTACCCAGTAGCCTTGCTGTAGAGACCATATCTGGCAACTTATGATGACCTTGTCAATATTGGCTGGTTGTGTAAAAACATTGTTAACCTGTCAAAAATTGTAAAATTATTGAATAACACTACATATAATTCTTTTTTCAGAAAAGCTATACTTTTATTAATCCCTCTAAACGCATATAATGCTACATATTCAACTTTAAATGAATTGTAAGTTTACATTTGTTGTAAATATTACAAAACATACAAACATGTTTTGCTAGAAGAAACATTAAACCAAACATATTTAGTGTAAGAAAAATATGTAAAATGGGGAATGCACTCTAACCATTATCACTTCTGGTGAGGGTTGGCATTTCTCCATTATAATAGCAAATATTCCTTCTGGGAAAGAAAGAGGTTGTGTTCCACATTTAACATCGCTGTCTTGGCCTCTGCTGTAACACTGAGGAAAAAAAAAACAGCTCGTCCGTCTAGGCTCCTGCATAAGAGCATGGTCCCTTTTGCCCCCCTGTGTAATTGCAGGAGCTTATAGGGAGCTAAAATTTTGCCCTCTGCTCCTAGTTAAACCACCACTTGTAAAAGCGCTCAAGCGTGGTTGGAGCACATTGCAGCTCAACGTTCCCAGACAATGATATAGATTTCCTCTACAAAAGAACAATTGAGAGGGTTGTCGCAAATTTGTCCATTGTCACTGGGTCGCTATGATTTCTGTGTTAATTGCCATCACTGTAATAGAATATTAGATGCTCGACACTGCAGAGGGAGTGTTGATGAAGGGGCAGTGCCAGCTGAGCTTTCTCCTTGACTGTGACCCTTATCTGTCATAATGGTAATGATAACAATAATGTGATACTTCATTGATCCCCGTGAATAGTTGTTTTTTTGGCTCCTTTACTCCCTCTGCTGTGCAGCCGTGGTGCGGGTTCACACGCTGCACCTGGAGGAGGCGGGGATTCAGGCTTTTGCTCGGAGACACTTAAGAAAAATGGATGCTTGCCAACAAGGAGGCTTAAAACCGGGTCCTCCAGTTTAACAGCGGCCCTCTCTGCTCAATATGTGATTTTACTCTAGAGTGCATCCAGGGCAGAAGTGGTTCTTATTACTTAGCAGCATTTGTCCCCAACGTTGGCATCATATTAGCAGTGGTGCTGTGATGCACGTCTCTACAGCCTGAGATCAGCTGCCGAAGCCTCTGGGTCAGAGGCGTCATTTGGGTATAGCACTCACCATATATATTGACGATGGGAGACATATTTTTAATTTTAATTAGGGCTGTTGAAGTTGGCTCCTTTTTAACACCACCCGTATTTGTCTGTCGTGTTGAAGTTGACAGTTCAGTATGACAGCTTTAGCTCGGGTGGTTTGTGTTCACCATATTTTTTTGAGCCTTTTAAAATCAGAACTGAGGCTTGAGGCTATTATTGAGACCATTTCTCATTTTTACAATATTGGTAATCAGACATTTGCCTAAAGCATAATTGTCCATTTTAGTGTTAATTTTGTCATTTTTTCATTTTGCAGTTTTTCAATTTAGTTTTAGTCCTGTGTCAAATACCCATATTAGCTTTAGTCATATTTAGTCAACTTGTATTCTTTTCCGATTAAATGTCGTTTTAGTCTAGTTATAGTCGAATAAAATTCAATGTATTTTACTATACTTTACTATACTTTTTTAGCAGGTTGATAGTAATGTTAATCAAAATAATCTAGGCAGGAATCTGTAACAATAGGAATTATCGTTAGGAACCTTTGTTTAGTTCAATATGACCAGGGACATGTTTTGAAGTGACACCACCGGTGATACTGGACCGAGCTGAATGTTCCCTACATGCTAAAAGTTGAATAAGACAGGTTAAAACAGTAGCAAAGACTAGCTTCTTGTGATGAAGTAACAGATGTCGCCGCATTTAGTGCCGACAGCACTGTTGGATGCCAAACACACACACACACACACACACCACTGGCAGTAACAGTGGAAGTGAAATACAAGTAACACAAATACAGTGAAGGCCCTTTTTTGATTGTAATTTAAGAAGTCTGTGATAGAAAAAAGAGACTTTTTTTATTTAAGTTTTTATTTATTAAAGTAGATTTCATCTAGTCTTGTTCTCGTCTGACGAAATTAACACTGATCCACTCACATGTTAAGAGTATTAAAAACTAAAAAATATCTCTTTAAAGTACATTTAGAACACAAAACATTGTGAATAATTCATGAATAGTTCAATCTATAGGCAAATATTATGCATTGATAGTGATTGATAGGCTACAGCTTATTGGTTTTGCTCTGAAATCATATCGGACTGCTGCATTTATATTTATAATGCTCAATTTTTTGTTTCTGGGGTGCCCTGGACCCCCCAGAATGGAAATATTCTTGCCATACCTCGCCTTAAACTAAAATGACACCAGGGTGGTAGCCAAAGTTGAAACGAACCAAGCAGCTTGCTGGGATTTTCACTCTTAATTTGGACAATTTACTAATCCTTTAGCTTGTTATTGATGAATAATCAATCATTGATAGGTAATTGGTATCCCTGAATATCAACGCGATATTCTGATGTGTCACCTTGGACTTGGATGACAGCAATTCTCTCTACGTCAGGTATTTCACACCAGGAATTGTTTTAGTTGGATCAGTCACGTGTTGAGGGGAAAAGTAGTTTGTAAGCTTTTTTTAAAGTGATCCGCTCTTTCGTGCGTCGCTACAGTGATTCCATGTAAATACCACCGACTGCTCCTTGGTGTCGACAGTATAAGCACAAATCCCCGTAATCCTCGACACCAACATTGACACCAGAATTGCCTGACATGAACCTGAGCTGCAAATCCTTCCACTTAGAGGTGAAAGTGAAAGTTTGCCACCGGTGCGGTGGTTGGAGGTAGGAAGGAAACCTTTCTGTATTCAGTAGAAGCAGCAAAGTCTTCATGTTGCGTGCCAGCACAAACAAAAAAAACCACACGCAACCCAAAGTGGGCACAAACTGTACACCGGGTCATATTCCGTGATTCGGGCCTCCATTCCTTTGGCATCAGATATGATCTATGTCAGTGTCACCCCCAAATTGCAGAGAAGCTCCTCCGCTAGCCTTCAGCCGTGAGCTGAATGTAAATGTGCATTTGACACCTATCTAAATCGCTGTCATAATTCATTTCCAGAGCTCTTAAATCTCTCCCTGTCACCTGGCACCTCCACTGTTTTCCTGTCCAAAAACAGACCACATTAGCCTTTATTGATGCCTTTGTCCTTTGATACATAATTCATCATTCAGCAACCCTTTTTTTGGGGGGGGGAATTATCATGTATTTTTTTTTCCCGAGGTTGTTAAAACATATGGATGTGTTGGTGGTATTGATACAGACAAAGAGGTCGCACCTGGTGTGGACTTACTGTAAATCCCACGCTATATGACAGGAACAGGATAAATCTTTTTTTATCCAGGGTGATATAGGGTTCTACTGTCGCGTAGCTCTTAAGTTGACTGACAACAAGCCGTTTTTTTTTCTTTTTTACCGCTACTGCATCACCTACACGTCAGATGTTCTCAGGTTTTCATCAAATTATCCCTCCAGAATCAGAGGTAGTGTCTGCCACGAAGCTCCATAACTTTTAGTCATGTCGTTCACCACCAACAAGCATCTACATGCTGTTAGCGTTCAGGGAAAGTTGACATTTTGAATGAAAAATATAGCACTACTGTGTGCTTGAAATGTTACTAATTAACTGAGCTCTCAAGCGAACGGCTAAGTCTGTTAATCGTCCAAAGCTGCATTAAACACTGCAGGAGCGCTACTAATCCATCAAACCACCTGTAAAAACAGCAGAACCTCCCCACCTGCCACTTCAGCACCGACTTCGGAGGCTGCAGCCTGGTCATGCCAACTCTCGGAGCGTCTGCGTTGGCGATTGTTCGACCCCTCGCTCTTCGAAACGTGAGATTTATTAGCATGAGTCGATGTCTTTTAACAGCAAAGCGGAAGTATCCTGACTCGGAGACATTACAGAGACCACGTGAAGTCGCTCAGCTCAGCCCTGCCTCTCAAACTCTGTCGCTCTCTTCCCAACCCGCCGCTTCCACAGCATTCAGCGGCTGCCAGTACCGTTAAATATAAATTGGTGCTGCCACTAGCACTTCTCCTGCCGCTGTCACTGGTCCTGCTATTACTGCGACTAGTGCTACTGTCACCTCACCACTGGAACTACTTGTTGAGACTGTCACCTGAGGTCAGCACCTTTCAGGCTAGACACCACACACACTTCAACATGGGAAAGGATTTGTCATGTCTCCTTTAACAAATGGGATTGAATTACTAGACAAAAGTTCTATTATTATATTTGACATTTTTAATGTTGGATACGATTATTACACTTTTATTTAAAGAAAAAATGAACATTTTTATTTTGAATCTTTAAAATAAAATCTATAAGTAATGAATAATTAATGGTGAATGACAAAAAAACGATATAAGCAAACTAAATAAATTCTAAGCCTATAAACAAAGTAAAATAAATTGTCTACAAATTGTATTAATGCTTTATTCATACCATTTGTTCCATATATATATATATATATATATATATATATATATATATATATATATATATATATATATATATATATATATATATATATATTCAATAACAATATAACAATTTCTATAATAATAAATTCCAATTTAATTCAACAAGTATAAAGATATAAGACAAGTATAAATCTAATTCTGAAATTCTCGGAAATTCATGGAAGTAAAGTTTTAGTTAATCTGAATCTGAATCTATAAGAAATTATACAAAAGTAATGGTTAAAAAACTGGTAGAAGCAAATAATAGCAACAAACTAAATAAATTCTAAGCCTATAAATAAATACTACATGTCTGAAAATGAGTAGGTCAAACACTGTTCCTACCCCTTTTTTAATATAGATGACTGACAATTATAAAAAGGTAAGGCAGTTATTATAGAACCCCAAACAAATTCTATAAATATATATTATATCCCAATTTAAAACAAAACCTAATATAATTAATAACAAGTATAAAGAAACAACACAATTCTGCATTTCTATGTAAAATAAATTTCCATCCAGTAAATAAAATCACTATTAACCAAATCCCTCCTTCATATTTCAGTTAATACTTGCTGAATCTGATTGAATGAAATGAATGAAATATTAAGCCTATAAACAAATAAAGTAACATGAACATTAGAAAAGGAGTAGGTAGAAGTAAAACACACAATTATTACAATTCTATATAGAACAATTTCTATATATGAATACATATTCAATTTAATATAAAACCCAATACAATTCATAACATTTATTAATAACCCACTTCTGTGTAAAAACAAATTTTCATCAGATGTAAATAAAATAAAAATTCCATCGTTGACACAAACCTTCCTTTAGTTTTAGTTAATACTTGCTGGGGCTGATTTTGAATTCCGGGATCTAAAAACACTTGTATGTGAGTCAGAGTTAAATAATAATAGTAGTCCAACAATTCTCATATCATATACACTCCCCCCATTTTCTCTCTTTTTTTTTCTTAAGGATGAGGTGCTTGGGTTCAGATAGTGTTAGCCACAGGTTCAGTTAAAGAGCTGCCCGGCCTTCGCTTTTTAAGTGGTCATGGACTGTTCCAGTGCATACACCGCGCTGAAATAGACTTTTGCTCTTTTCTTCATTGTCACAAAAGGCCAGGCACTTCGCCGGAGTCCCCCACCCCCCCCCACCCCCCCATTCCCCTTTTACATAGTGATAAGACAGCCATTATCCTTTGAACCTTTCTTTTCACCGAGCCGGGAGAAAAAAGGAAGAGTGAAGGAGGAGGAGGAGGAGGAGGACAGAGAAAGATTTCTTCCCTGAGGTGAGCCTGGCCTCACCTCGGCGTGGCGGGCTTTTTTGTGAGCAGTGAAGAGGTCCTTAACCTTCTATCAGATGGAGGCACACAGTTGTGTTCTGCTTGAATAACTACATTGAAAAGCCCTGAAGCACGGGAGATGGTTCTATAGACTCTGCAAGTGGCAGAGAGAGAGAGACTGAGAGTGAAAGAGAGAGAGAGAGAGAAATGGGGGATGGGGGAGGGGGGGGTAGTATTGTATGACCTGCTGGAGTGTGACCCTCACATGATGTGCACATTCTTTGTTAAAGTGCCCATCAGCCCTTCACTGTGAATCTGTGTTCTTTTGTTGCACGGGGTCTCGTTGACAGGATGGTCCTCCTCTAATAATGTCACAACAACACACTTCACACATTCATATAATACACTTCCTTTAATAGACCTCGCTTCATTTTACAAAGTAACCGCGCCTCTGCCCTCAGGCTGCAAGTGGCTTTACAGCAGCAGGCCTATCAATATCACGCATATTTGAATGGCGACGCATGCAAGGGCTCCCGATACCGAGTAAACACTTGTTTCGTTCGTCGTCATGGCAACAGCAAATTAAGTGAATATAGTTATTTACCCGGCGAAAAACAAACTTATTACCTATGAGTCGTGTCTGTGTCCATTTTTTTTTTTTTTTCCGCAGGTGCTTGTGGGTATCATTTTACATTTTGATGAGTTTCATCTCCGCCACTGAATCACAGAGTAGACTTCACCAAATTGTTGCTAATCAATCTCTGTCAGAGCGGTTGTCACTGAAGGAGGTGCTTCCATTTTTTTTGAATCTCTAGAAAAAAAAAAAAATTGAATATTTTCATCTCTACTCTTTTCTACCATTGCACTGTTTGCGGATACTCGAGGACAGAAAGTCAAATGTCATAAA
Source organism: Lepturacanthus savala (assembly GCA_030544235.1). NCBI lineage: Eukaryota > Metazoa > Chordata > Actinopteri > Scombriformes > Trichiuridae > Lepturacanthus > Lepturacanthus savala. The sequence continues at coordinate 5,176,888 of CM060479.1, read as the reverse complement.
TTTCTGCCTCCGCCATGTAAAGGATCACGCGCTGTCAGCCACACTTGTCAAATTAAACGTTTACCATAGTTGGTAAACATGACACTCCATCTTTTTCTCCGCAGTGGAGCTTTAACAATGTCAGATGTGGATATGTGACAAACTGTTTCTGGTTTTATGAGCAGAAATTCCAGCCCCAAAAAAAAATTAATAATTGAGTCTTGGATCAAAGGTTTCTCACATTTAATTTCAGGACAGTGTAATTATCTGGCTAGTTATCCAACGTAACAATGGAGTTACTGTACTGTCAAAAAAAAGCTCCAGAAGTTTCCCTTTTATCCTTCAAACTGGCAATTAAATCACAAACCTCACTTCCTCTCACTTTAATGTAATTTTCATTAGATCACCTGGCAGGAGGCTGAAGTTAGGTCATGTTAGGCACATTTTACGTGTGTGTATGAAACTGTTGCTGCAGGTGATACTACTCAGCAGCTGTTAATTTGAACAATACTTTTTTGTATATTATCGCACCAACACAGTCATCACATAGCACTTTTTTTTCCACCAGAGTCAGTGTTTTTGCTGCATACTTGTAGTGTTTGTTGTGCCTGCATAGAGAAACGACTGCATAACTCAGTTAGCGGCACGAAGTTGAAAGCCACACTTAACCACATGTCACAGTGTCACAGGATGAATCTTTAATGGGCTCGGGTGCAGGCAAAGCAAAAAACTGAAGTGAACAGAACAAAAGGATCCTGAAGTTAAACACAATGTCAGCTGATGAGGGGATGGGGTGCAGGTGCAGGGATGGGCGGGGGAAGCACAGGTGAGGGCAATGAGGTGATGGAACACCGGGGAGCAGAGAAAGCAGCTGATTGGCCGGGGAGAACCGTGGGCTAATGAGATTGATGCAAGGCAGGTGTGGAGGCGCTCAGGACTGTGACAGGATCACAGCAACCACCCCACCAGCTGATTTATCTCCATATTTAATAATTAGTCTAGGCTTTGCATTCAGATTTATAATTCTTTTTTTGTAATTTGCCTTCAGATTTTTAACTTTACGTGCCTTTTTTTATTGTCTTTTTTTTCTTTTTTTTTTTTTTTTGCTTTTCCCACCTTCAGTGAGTGATGCCTCAGGACACACATTAGCATTACTGAACACATTTCTTCAAAGACGAGGACACATAAATGAAAATAAACAAGATGGATCTGAAATTGTTTTGTTTTTTTCTGTTTTTTTTTGTTGGTATTCACAGTAATTGACGATGCAATTTGCATTCTCTGTACTCACTACAAAACATAGCCAAAGTGCTGTTTTTGTCCATGTTTTGTCTGCCAGAGCTGCTGCTGCATTGCTAATTTACAACATCACTGCAGAATACCACAGCTACAACTCTGTGTAGGATTTTTGGAAGAAAAAGAACAAACTCCACCCACTTCAGGTGCAGGGTTTGATGTACAGGAAGTGACACGTATATTTTTGAAACCGTGTTTCTCTGTATGGTTTCGGCCTTTCATCCACATGCACCTGCAGTTGTGGGTTCCTAAAACCAGAGTATTTTATTTAACCTGAGTCCAGGGTGAACTTTTTCAAAAAGTTCTGTTTCAGCAGTCATATGTGGATGGGAAAACTGCAATTTCTTCTTCTTCTTCTTCTTTGGGGTTTTAAAGCAGCCGGCAAAATTTGCATTGCTGCCACCTGCAGGACTAGTTCTTTATGTAGATATCCTACTACATAATCCAGAAGAAATAAACATGTATCACAGTTTTGACGTCACACTGTCCAATGGTAAACAGGAAGTTGTATCCATGGAGACTTGTGGGGCACTCTAGCTTTGTGATTGGCTGAAATATCCTTTCTGTTAGGTGTGCTATCGCCACCTACTGCTTTGGCTTCGCCACCTACTGCAATGTGCATCACATTGTTTTTTGCATTGCTTTTTTTAACAGGGGGCCATAAAAGTTTCAAAAATACATTGCACATACACCGTGTTATGTGAGTGAAATGCAATAAAATAATCTATGGTCATGCTAGGGTTCCTTAAATCCATCCGATTATGGCCAGCTGTATCGGGGTGAAAATCAAGCGCCGGAGAGCCGCATGTGGCCTGTTCGCCGTGCAGCAAGTAACCGGGCTTCACGAGCTGTGCCAAATGTGTGGCGAGAGGGTGGCATGAGCAGCGTGCCAGTGCTGGTCGGCACAGGCTGCCAAGCACTTCTCTTTATCCAATCAGACAGTTCGGCTTGAATGAGACCCCTATTCTTGTCTCTTCCCATCTCCTGCCGAAGCTTTGTCACTCTCCTTTGAAAACGGCTGCAGCAGCATCAGCCTCTTCAGGTTCACCGCTACACACTCACCTCAGGACCATAAACCAGGGAGCAAACGGCTCAGAGTGTTCTCCTCCACCGCCGTTCACCACCCCTCTGTCCTATTTGTTTTCCTCTCGACGCACACAAAAAAAAATCCACAGGCTGAGAAAGCATGTCTCAGTCTGTTTTTTAAGCATTTCCTCAGAGTTAAGGAAAGCAGATCTGTTTTTCCCAGAGACGTGTGGAGGAAAGATGCTGTCCGTCTGTCTGTGTGTGGCTTTATTGGACATGATGAGGGATGATATTATGGTGGATGCTGCTGCCACTGTGGCTGCGAGATGAGGAAGGATCCCATTTGTCTCCCACTCGCTTAGTGTAATGTGTCTATCTGTCACTCTCCCCTAGACCGGACATTGGTGTTCATCAAAATAAACATATTGTCCTCACACACTCCATTTTCCTCACTGCTCCTCATTATTATTGTTAATTTCCTCACCTGCCACCACCTTTTTTTTTATTTTATTTCCCATTACACACACACACACACACACACACATACACACACACACACATCTTTGCCACATTTAATCCAGACAATGAGTTAAACCATCGCGATCACTTAAATTCCTATATCATCAAAAATTACAAGCGACTGACAGGAAAGGGAAAACGCTAACCGGGCGATAATCCTGTGACAGCAGAATGATTATGTGAGGAGAGAGGTGCTTAGGAGGAAATAAGTGCAAAGGAGCGGGAATATATATTCTCAGTAATTACAGTGAGTAGAATGAGATGTGATTCAATGGGGGAGAAGGTGACGCGAGGCACCTGCTGAAAAGATTAGACTTAAGCTAATGTCGCTACTTCTCTTCTGTCTTTCAGGTTGACGACGCCATGCTTATGTTTGATAAGACGACTAACAGACATAGAGGTAAGTGCATGGTTTCCGCTCTCTCTTCTTTTTTTTTTTTCCTTTGCTCCGTCTTTCTGAAAGGTGAGAAAATAGTCATTTTATGTCCTTTCCCCATGAGATAACACAGAACAGTTCCATTTCACATGATATTAGGTGTACCATCTGCTCAACAATGGAAGCGTGTCAAAGTAATCAATAAGCTGGTTCGGTGTTTAGAATGTTTGAGCATTAGATGTGTGTGTGTGTGTGTGTGTGTGTGTGTGTATGTGATGCTGGTGTGAGTGTTTCAGAGAGGTGCTTAAAGGGTGTAAAGATTGTGAGATGGTGGGCGCTGTGCAGTCAGATAACAGCATCAGATAAGGCCCAGGAGAAGCACCGACTTTATCGCTCTCTCTCATCGCTTCCCTTATCTTAGATGAGGGGGACGTTTCTCTCTCATGCAGAGGACTTTCCAAAGACAGGCTCCCCCTCGCTGTCGTGTGTTTAAGACGAAACAATACGTTCACGAGGCCTCGCTTAACCCGTCGGCAGCCACGTACAGCGCAGTGCGACGGCTGTTACCGGCAACTAGGGCTGAACGATTTGGAAAAATAATATTTAATATTGCAATTCCAATTTAGTTTTATCCTCTATTTTATTATTTTTTTCTCAACAAAATATAACAAATGATTTAAATATGACACACAAATATGATATAATATTAGATTTACACATTTAGTGTAAAATAATTTTCAATTTGTGTTTTTTATAAATGACACTTCAAATAAATGACATTTTTATTTAACTGCTTGTTACAGAAACATTTGTCAGTGATTCCTGTCCTGGAGTATTTGTCTTGTTTGGAGTATTGGTGCATTTTGGCCATATAGTTGTTATAAAACACCATACAGCTGTTATATAGCACCATACAGATGTTATAAAACACCATACAGCTGTTATAAAACACCATACAGCTGTCATATAGCACCATACAGATGTTGTATAGCACCATATAGCTGTTATAAAACACCATACCGCTGTTATAAAACACCATACAGCTGTTATAAAACACCATACAGCTGTTATAAAACATCATATAACTGTCATAAAACACCATACAGCTGTCAATAGCACCATACAGCTGTCATTAGTGGTATTTTTTTAAGTGCTGGAAGTTTGTAGAGAGCGCTACTTGGTGCAAGTAGCACGTCATGCTCTGTACAACACCTGATCCTGTGCAGCATCTTCTTTTTTTGAAACTAAAGTAGTTCCACACCACCGACGTGCTGCTCCTCTGTGACACTAAAGTCCCGGCTGTGTCCGTTTCTAACTGTTTTGTCAGCTAGAGGCCATTGCACAACAGATTAAAGGGCAGCATGAAAAGTTGATGCAGCCGAGTCCTCCACACTCTGCGGTTGTTGTTGCAGTTACAAAATCACATTTTATCACGCGATATTATTGCAAATGTAATTAATCGTTCAGCCCTACCAACGATAAACCCTTGCTATATTACAGGAACTTTTTGAGGCACAAGACTGTCCTCGGCTGTGTTTTGTAAGTGTGTGTGTGTGTGTGAGCAGTCGACAGGTCCTGAGAGGTATTTCCACAAGAAAAAAGGGAGCAGGCTCTCCTCTGTTTATTACAGCAGTCAGCTCACATGCAGGCAGCGCTGCCGTCGCTCCATCTCACTGTACCAGGGCCCGCCACCATTTTTTTCATATAGATGTAAACGTTTGTTTGCAGCGAGGACTCATCCTCCCTCTCGAGCTGTATAAATGTTTAAGTGAGTCGGATCGAAAGCTGTATCGTTTTTTCTTTTTTTTCCCCCTTTTTGTATGTGTGTGATGTGATGTCTGCATTCTTCTCTCTCCCTTTCTTTTCCTACTCTATCTGTGTGTGTTTTGTGTATATGTGTGTGTGTGTGTGTGTGCGCGCCAAGCAGACAAACTCTTTGAGTCTGGTAAACAGTTTCTAAGTGTGGAACATGTGAACTATAGTGGAAGTGATCTATAGCTTTGAGGGGATTTTGATCTGTAGTGACAGAACCCAGTGTGAGGTCTACTTTGAGACGAAAGGCTTTCTCTCTCTCTCTCTCTCTCTCTCTCTCTCTCTCTCTCTCTCTCTCTTCTTCCTCTCTCCTGTCTGCTGCACTGCCAGCCCCCTGTGAAAGAGGATGGCCGCCACGCTCGGGGAGTGTGAGGCGTTTGCCTTTGGGCAGCAGAATGCCCTTCAAATGAAGACAATGATGGAGAAATAGCCTCACTGGCAATTTTTCTGATGACATCAGACTTATTTATATCGAGTGTGACAGGAGGCAGGTGCAGTTCGTTCTGCGGATGCCGTTTCCTCCAAACTGGCGTTTTGATATTTGGTTACAGTGGGAATTTGAGACAGTAGATGTTTGCTGCTTTTATCTTTAAAAAAAAAAACAAGAAAAAAAACAACAGGTCTCTAAGATGAAGTGCATAGAATATTAGAGACCCATAAGAAAATCTGAATAATTCAGCAGAGCCATTGGTGTGGTTGTGTAATATTAATGGCTCAGCCACCCCCATGACCACCAAGTAAAGGACATTGAATATATTACCAGTGAAACCAGTGCCTAAACCCACTTTACCACCGCCTACAAATCCAATGATGGGCATCCGACAGTTCAAATCAATTTCCCACCTGTGCGCATTTTTTTTTTATCTTACAGATTGTTTCATGAAAGAATAATTCCTTGAATTGTCTTCAATACTGCAATAGTAAAAAAAAAAACATTTTTTATTTAACAAATGCTGCACAAAGCAATTCTTCTGAAACCACAGCGCCTCTTCCATTATTGTACGTCCCCCAAAATGCTTTGCAAAAACCCGCAAAGAGCATATTTCTCATAACTGTCAGCATGCTGTCATGCCTGCAACAAAGACACACTGCACTTCACAAGTGTGATACAGTAGCTTGTCTGGCTTACGTATCAGATGCATTACAACCACATTTTTAAATTGGCTCTGACCTAAACCCTAAAGCACAGCAGCAGCCTCAAAAATCCAAAAGTCTCCTCTTTTTTTTTTGCCGTAACACAACGAGAAGGAGAAAATGTCCTTGCTGTCAGTAAGCACATTTATATTTACTTGAGCATTTGGAAGATGATTAAAAAAAATGCTTTTGTTTCAGAAAATTATATTCCTGTATAATATGGAGATGTTTACAAACTAGGGCTGTCAATCAATTAAGATATTTAATTGTGATTAATTGCATGGATGTCGCAAATTGATTGCACATTTGTTCAAAATGCTCTCTAAGGGGATGTTTTTTTTTAAAATGTTAATGCCTTTCACAGAGCGGACGATAAATTCTTGTTTTATTCAAATGTAGGGTTTATTTAACACAAAACAAATGACAAATATGTTCAAAATCCCTCACAAGCACAGCGTTTAGCATTTCAAAAGTATGTTCAGATCATAACTTGGCAAACTCGGGCTCAACAGGCAACAGATGGGCACATTGGCAGCTAAATATCCCATTACTTCAGAACTGATTAAAGATCGCTCCCTGGATCCCTCACTTGAAAAGCAAATCACACGATGTAATTGTGTCCAACCTCACGTTGGAAACATAAAGGCTCACAACAACATCCCCCCACGCTGCGGGTTAAAACCAGGATAATACGAAATAAAATGGACAATAACGAGGCAGCAAGCATTAGCATTAGCGTTAGCTGCGTGCTAGATGCACCCTGTTCGCTCACATGGACTGTGACTACAAAACAGCTTTCGTGCTTTAAAGCTGAATTTGCCGTTCAAAATGTCTTTTTCCCCCCTCTTCGGCCATTGCTCCTCTACAGTTGCCGTCCGACTCAAAGCTAGAGGTGAAACGAGGGGTCATCATAACACAACCTGCATTAATGGCTTCAAAAAAAAAAATCTGCTGCGTTAAAACGAATTTGCATTAACGCATTAACTTTGACAGCCCGAAAGTACAAAGTGAAATTACTGAAAGAAGTAGGTTTCCGAGATATAAATTACAGCCACTGATCCCCTGTTGCACACGCTGGCTTCACATCACCTCATTTGAATGTTATTTGCCTTTTTTATTTTTCCCATTAGGCTTCTTCTTCTTTTTTTTTCTTTTTTTTGCACTAGAGTCTATATTGCATATGACTATGAGGCATTGTACTTTGTCTAGAAGAGTCGATTGTGTATGAGATGCATGATCGACACTTGATTGTGAGTGTTTTCTTTGGGGCTGTGGTGAATTGGATAGAGGACAAACGTCACACTCCACTAGTAGCAGCATTGTCCTTCAGACAGTCCCTGCGAGGCTGGCCAAACGACAGCCAGAGGAGACATTCTCTACCCTTCTCGTTTTCTCTCTCCTTTTTTTTTTTAAACTCTCTTTCACTCTCTATCTCTCCCAGTCATTCAGTCTTATTCTTTCTTCCTTTTCTTTTACACGGTCTAGCACTATTTCTGTCCCGCGCCGTCTTTCCGTTTCTCTCGTCTTTCTGCCCGTGTGTGTCTCCTGCTAGAGGACACTCGCTGTAAGCAAAGCTCCCCACAAAGGCGCGAGCCGCACACCATCTCCTTGGCATTTAAAGGAGTAGAATACGGCCAATTGTGTTGGAAATTGAACTCTCCAAAGCCTCCCTTTCCCCGCTGCAGCAGTTCATTGTGGGTGAGTTCAGTGTCTTTGGTGAGCAGCTCTGGCTGTCCAGAGGTTGATGCCAGAGGGCACCTATTGTTCCACGTTCTGCTGCAGCGTCTCCCACCTCCCCGCCTCCGTTCAACCTTCCCCTTTTTCTCCTGACACTCATTTTGCACCAGGAAAGAGAAAATCAGGAATGTGATTTTTGTTTTTACTTATTGTTTTTTGTTATTTTCTGAATGGTGTATACAGTGGTGTTACAGTATCCGGCTGCTCCAACACACAGGTACTGTACTGCTAACAAGGCCATGGGCACAGCAGACTAATGGATGCATGTATATATATTACATTTCTAGTAGGCCTGAATGATCTATCATTTCAGATCAAAAACCGTGATTTCAGGCAACGCTGTGATTCTGTTTGTTGTTTATCTAACCCATCATTTATTTTACACTTGTACACACCTGACCTTGCACCAAAGTAGAGAGAAGGCCCATGAAAATCCTGATTTTTGAATTGGGCCCTCCAGTTAATTGGTTCCATAATTTAATATAGTATCAAATATATTGATAACATCATGAGAGAATGAATTTTATGCCACAGGACACCCCTTACAATAAGTTAGTGATGTTGTGAGATATTCAGTGGATTTCATACATTTTTAGGGGTTTCATTTTTAAACTAATGAAAATGGTTTTCTTTTTCTCATTTGTTATTATCAAAGGAAACTTTAACTTATTAAATTAAAATTTCACATCAAATAAGAAAACCCCACATGTAAATTACAATATCCCTAACTTTTTGTGAGTAGTGCATATTGGAAATTCTGGGGGCGCAAAATGGTTTAGTCCAGTCATGCACATGATGCATAGGAGGCCACTGGTATTAAGAGTGTACAGGGCCCAGAAAGTTGTATTACACCCCTGATCTTGCACTGCCTTAAGTTAAGACTTTTTTTTCTCTACTTTAAGTTAGGGTCAGGGTTAGATGTCTCTTTTAGTTCTTCAGTTGTAAAAACTGCCTGTGGATAGCATGTTTCTTGTTAATAAATAGAACATTTGAAATCAATTCTTGACTTTAGTTTTCATTCTTGCATTAGCATTTATTGTTTTAATGGTATGATGTAAGTTTCTGTGATGTTTGTAAATGTTGTTGTGCACTGAAACTTGATATGAAGAAAACCATGAATGAAATCGCTAGAAAATTAAACCTTTACTTAAAATCATTCAGTCCTACTTTCTAGTCTTCCAATAGCTTATTTTATATTTAGTTTATATTTGGACATTCAGCCTTTTGGGAGTTTAGGGTTCAGTATTTTACCCGAGGACACTCTGACATGCAGACTGGACGAGCCAGGAATCGAGCCGCTGATTTACAGATTAGTGGATGACTGACTCTACCTTTCATTCTCTTCATTAACACATCTCTCTGTAGCATAATGCATAATCTACATGGTCTATTTTCAAGACCACGAGCAGCTTGTTATCATACCTGTAGTCCACACCAATCCAAAAAAAAGATAAATATAAACAATGCAAATTAGCTCAATCCCAACGCTAAATTAAACTCTTAGAAATCCAAACAGCTGCTTAACTGGATCAAAACGGCATGACACAGTGGTTATTTGATTCATGCACTGTGAAATCTGTGCCGCTGAGGACTGGTGTCAGCCCTGTGTGTTTTATGGAGTTTTTTTTTAGTTTTTAACAATTTTTTGAATAATTACTGCGAGTAATAAACAGGAAGGTGGCAGCTCCATCTATTTTGGGTGACACGCACGTTCTCTCTCACCTTTTTAATTACGCCATTAAGATAGATGATGAAACCCTGGTGTAACTTTCTTTCATATTGTTTTAGAATAGTTTGTAACCAGACAGCATCCATTAGTGTGGCTTTATAATGACTGTGTAACTGATTGTAAGCCAAATTCCTTCTTTACTTGAATGATGCAAGTTATAGTAATGTGCAACAGAGTTGGGGACCATGATAAAGAAATGCAGGCTGGATTGTTTTAGTCACAAGTCGCTTTGTATGAGGCAGCAGCCGAGCGAGGCTCATATTAGAAGCCACGTTCCTGGAGAAGAAGGGGATTCTTGGGTTTTGTGTGAGGATGGGGCTAAGGCTGTGTGAATTTGTGTATAGCTCCTTCTTTTTTTTCTATGGGCTTAAAGGGCTGGTTTTCTTCTTGGCAGAGGAACAGAAGACTGCATTGTGTGTGTCTGTAATCTCTTTACCTGGATTGGCAGCGACGCTAGCAAGTGCAGCTCCCAGTGTGGAATTGGCACGGAGGAGTCAATGTCACACTGAGCGAGCTGCATTCCAAACACACCAAAACTGGTTTGGGGAACTGTGTATGAATGATAGTGCGCTGCTGTTATTTATTTGTTTTTTGTTTTTTTTGTATTTGTGTGTCTTTGTGCATAGGTGAATTTTACAGCCCCTGTGTAAGCAGATGTAGACACTACGTCCAAGGCTACGGATAAGCCACACAGTCCAACTTTCTAACAATATGAAGTTAATATTTAATGTTTGTGGTATTTTTTGATGTGATTTCAACAATTTATGGTTCATATAAAGGAATATAATAGGAATACTTTGCCAGAAAGTTAAAGATCTGTACAAATATGTGATGATTCAAAAATGAATCGTGATATTCTTTTTGGAATACTTTTTTAAACAGCAGGGGGAGGCTGTTCTTTTGACTTTGCTTGTTTTATGAATGACCCACAACTGAGCTGTTTCAAGCATTTTTTTAACTGCAAAGACATGTTGGTTGCAGGTGAAGTGACCTTTTATAAGTCTAAAGGTCTAAGGCTAAACGATTTTAAGAAAAAATATTAAAAGTGATTTTTTTTTTTTCTGAAAATATAGTTTCTGATCTGAAACGATAGATCTTTCAGGCCTAGTTGGAGGAGTGGCAGATTATTCTTCCCCAATTCATGAATTGTGATTTTTTTTTTTTTTCTGGCAGATATTGCGATTTTGATTTTAATGATTTTCATGATTATTTAATTCCTTTCAGTTTAAAAGCCATGACTCCGCTTCTAGTCCCACCATTTTAGGAATTGATGACCTTGATGAATTTATTGATCTTACACTGATTGGAGAGAAAATGTGACCTGTCCTTGCACGCTGTTTCTGATTGGTCAGCTTGACAGGATTGTAAGGAGGTGGCATACATGTAAAATAGCTAGAAACCTGGGTTCAGAAAACAGCAAAAAAAAAATGGAGCTTACAATCTTGAGATTGATGTAAAAGGATTAATCGTTCAGGCCTAGATTGGAGAGTAGAAGAGTTCAGGCTGTGACGATAACCACAATATGCCGATACAGTGGTTTTGTGAAGTTCTCATGGGGCTGAGCTCATTAGCGCATTACTGTAGTGAAAAATACAGCAGCAGTTATAGTGCTTGATATGAAATCCATACATAATACTCATTCTTTACCTCCCATCCCTCTCATCCATGTCCAACAACTTCTGGAAGAATCTTTTCAGTAATACCGCTGAAGTTTTGGGGCCTATTTGTAAAGCAAAAGAGTTTGTCCCAAGACACAGAAGTTCATAAAGTAACAAAGACTTGATTGGTACAAAGTGTCATTATACTTCAACTACCTGACTTAAATTTGCCACTTCCAGCTCTTTGGGCGAGAAGAAAAAAAATAATTGGCCTCATTATCTTTCATCTCTTTGGCATATTACATTCATTATTTCCTACAAAGACTCCCAGTGTGAGTCCTGTAACCCGGGAAGCAGAGGTTCGTCTCCACAGGTTAACTGTTGCTCCCCCTGAAAAACCCAGGTGGCTGACGTCACCACAATGCCTCATCAGCCACCGGTGCTATGGATTGAACATGGCCGACCGAGATGAGGATGTCTGTGTGCAAAGTGATTGCTGGCTCATTGACTGAGTACGAGAGGAGGTAAAGAGGGGGGGGGAGTAGTGGGGAAAGGGAACAAGTAGAGTTAGAGAAGGGAATAATGGTAGGGGGAAAAAAGAACGGGAGGACGGAAAAGAAGGAAGACAGCGGACAAGAAAAGCAGGAAAGAGCAGAATGAAGGCATGGTGAGGGGGGGGGAACAGAAGGAAATAAAGAAAAAGGAGAGTGCCTCAGTGGGAAGCCTCCCCCTGCTGGCTCCTCCGGCTGGAAGCTGCTGCCGATGGCTTCAAAAGAGCGCCAGGCAGTCTAGGCCTCTGCTTCTAGCAATTAGAGATCACTCCAGCGGATGCCTCCTGGCCAGCCTGCAAATCCCTCAAAAATACCCTCTGATTACTACTGTAGGACACAGGCTGTTTACCAAATGGATCTAGCGCTGGTGAGAGTGAGGTTTGATAATGCCTCCTTTTGTTCAGGCGAAGAGAGGGAGCGGGGTCATTTGAGTTTTAAAGATGGCGTGGCTACAGAGACGAATTCCCCTCCAGAAGAGAAGTTCTTTAATTCCGCAGCCAAACAGCTCAGCGAGCAAATGGCCGCCGCTGTTATTATCACAAAGAATTAAAAAAAAAAAAAGAAAGAAAGAAAAACCCTACTTGGACGCAACTCAAACGCCGGTGCATCCTAACCGGCTCTTTTTCAAGGGGCCAGGATCCTCTTTGATTGTTGAATATCCTCCGCCCGCCAATCCCTCCTCAAACAACGGAATCCCTGTCGGTTCCATGGGAGTTGTAGTGTTTACCGATCGGCGCCGCTCCGCGCTCCGTGAGAACTGTACAGCTCCACTGATGCGGAGTAAAACAATCAACCGCCGTGGCTGACTTAACCGATAGATGCCGCGTTCCCATCAACTCAGATCAGATACCGCCCGGCCGACCGCCATCCCCTTTTTTTTTTGCATTTTCCATAGCTTTGACGGATCGCTCGTCGAGTTCGCTCACCTTGACAGACCCCGATATTAGTGATTAGCGTGAATGTCATTTAAAACTGGCAAAGCTAATCATACACCTCCACCTGAGGGCCTCTCTCTCTCTCTCTCTCTCTCTCTCTCTCTCTCTCTCTCTCGCCTCGGCCCTAATCACAGTGACAAAGGGAAATGATGTGTTTAGCCACTCTTAATAACTGCTCCCGGCTCATCAGCTCCCGGGCAGAGTCGTCTCTTTGGCCACGAGGGAGGCGTAGGCGCGAGGCGGGGAGGCTGACCTTTGCCCCCCTCCCCGCTTCTCCCTCTTCAGGATGTTTGTTGTGATCCACATCCTGACACCGGCGACCCGATAGACTCACCTCACAATCAACAGCAGCATCCCAGTCGCCGGGTAAAACTCCTGCTAGTATTCTGCAATGAGCCCGATGAGAGGCGCTTGACAGGTTGGTGATTAAACGGTAGAGAATCCTCCTCTCCTTGTCACCTGTCTGCCCCGCTATCAATGTTGCTGCAGCAGTCCTGTGTGTTTCTTTCTTTCTTTTTCTTTTTTTTTTTCTTTTTTTGGGAGGGGAATGGGGAGGGGGGGAGTTCTACTATGCCTCATAGACCGGATGGGTTTGGTTTTGAATTAGATTCTGCTGTGCTGGCCCTGCATGACCACTGCAAGAGGAAGGAGGATGAAGGCAGGAGATTGTGGAAGAAAGCCTGGGGTTTTAATCTCTTCCCCATGTTTATCTCACCACCAGGAGACAAACCATGTGCCATTAAAAACATCAGCTACTCCCACTGGTCGGCTGCACGGCCGCACCTCTGAAGACGTTTGAAGGGCAAAATGAAAGGGAGCAAAAAAAAGAAATGCACCGAAAGGCACATCTGTGTATTATTGGAATGGTCTGATTTGTGTGCAATGTGTAGGTATTGGAAAACAATATTGATTATATTTTTCCTTGGGATATGCTTTGTGTATGGATAGAAGAAGAGTTTCTCATGCACACGGCATGTGCACGCTGCATATTTGCGTTCTATATCCTCTCCTAAAAGCAAACACTTTTTTCGGCCTCAGCTGCCACAGGGAATCAGTCTCTTCAGGAAATGAAAATGCCAGTTCGGAATTGTCATCATATTGAGAGTTAGCCAACCTTTGACCTTGTAATACCCCCACAGCTTCTCTATTTGTGACCCGCTGGATGCTCTTAGAAAGTGAAACCATCGGGGAGGATCTACTGCTCACATCATCATTCTCAGAACACCTAATAGTGGATTTACCAAGGTTAAACCTCCTGTGAGATTGCAGCCACCGTGACCTGGAATACTGAGTTTACATCCACACACACACAGAAGCAGGGAATACAAGGCACGCACACACAAAAGCACACACGGTTTGTTTGAAATGACATTCTGTGTGGACAAGCTCACCTTAGTCAGGGTAATATGGAGCTATTAGTGAGTGCCAAAGTCAAGCAAAGTTTTAATATATCTGCAGGGATATTGTTTTATTTTTTGCATCTCATGTGCATGAGGCTGTTCCAGAGCCACAGAGGCTGGGGGAAGTGGTAGCTTCCCTCTGCATTGTCCCCTGTATTTCCAGCCTGATTGGTGCCTACCCAGGCGTCTTACAGCTGAGCACAGCACATGAGGGAATTGACTAAGTGTCTGGCGTGCAGTGTTTGTAAAATATGTCGCCTCTTGTCTTTTTTAAAAACATGCTGATCACATAGTTGTTTGTTGTTGGGGCTTTTTGTTTTGTGTTTTTTTTTTTGATAGTCATCACACCCTCAAATTTTCTGTGGAAATATCTGCATTCCCCACAGTTTTCAGCAGTAGAGTTTGTTTGAACAGTAAATCTGTTTGAGTGATTTTCAAATCTATTACTATTTTGTACTGGTTTTAGAGATTAAAGTGTTTATAACCATTATTTGCATGGAATAATTAAATTGCAACTGATGATTATAATACCTTAGTAAATGCTTAGCAAATACTTTATAATAATGGCTGTTAAAATACTATATATAGATTCATAGATGCACTACGCAGTATTTATTAACCATTTATTAATTATTATGATAATCATACCAACTTTACAATACCATCCAGATATTTATAGACAGTTCAATTAAGCATTGACAAAGTGTTAACTATTTATCTATTCATTTATGTGTTTTACAAAGTATTTAATAATAATTTCACAAGGTATTCTCATTATAGGTATAATCATTTGTTGCAAGTTCATAATAGCCACCGGTTATTATCTGTTAACAAATAATAAAGCAATGTATAATTAACTATATATTTAGTATTTAGATAGATTATAGTTATTATGAAGTATTAGTAGTTTTATCTTTATTGAACAGCTCATCTTACAACAAGAGTTGATTTTTCTGTTTCTGCTGCTGGTCCCTGATTCATGTTCTTTAAAGGCACAGATGGTTAAGTTGCTTTACATAGAATTATATATGAAAACACAAAAGAGGCTGTTTTGTTGGATGGAATGTCTTTAACTTTTAGATGAGAGCATTTCACTCATCCCATATAGTTGTTTTTTTTCCTCTTCGGGGAAAGAGCTTCAATATAACTTAATTATAACTTCCCATGAGAGAAGAAACATTTAAAACTCACTATCAAGCCTCAGCGCAACTGCTTTGAAGTCTGTTTTTTTTAAGTGTAATAGTGGTCAGAATCCACCAACCCACGCAGCTGAAAATCAGAATCAGCTGCTGAGCCGCAGCAATCACTCCTCACAGAGAGATTGGAGTTGAATTAGATTACGTCACCGCAGTGGAAGCATCTGAGCTTAGATTAAAGGAGGAAAAAAAGAACAATTTCTTGTTCTTTCCACAGCGATCGTGGAACTAAGTGCATAACCAGCATGTCAGTCATCCCACGTTACAAAGAAATCCTCCTGCCCTCTCCATATTGTTTACTTGACCAACTTCACCATGTTGCCCCTACTTGCAGCTGATTGGCCTCCCACAGCCCCGCTGGTTTAACATTTAAACAGTTGTAGGAGGCTGCTTTTGAAGTGGAAGGGCTTTTTATACAGAAGCAGCCAAAACAATCAGAGCACTGCAGGGCACATCCTGCCATAGACTGGGATGTTGCCAGACAAGATAGATCTGCTTTTGTGCCTTTTTTGTTTTATTTTTTGCAAAACAGAGCAGCAAAAAAAGAGCAATTTTGCCTGTACTCATGAAGGATAAAGCGTCGTAAATACTAACGAGTCAGAAGAGGAACACAATGTTTGTCCTCCTGTCCTCATATTCACCTGCAGCTGCTTCAGGTGTTTTATAGGATTTGTTTCATTTGTTTATTATAAGGATCCTCAAGCTGACACACAGGCAGCGAGCCAGTTTTCTTGGAGTTCAGGACAACAACACCACTACCTGACACAAGAAAGGAACAAAACTGAAATACAAAAGTTGTTCTGTGTTTAGTACTTATACTCAGTGTGTTTTTTATTTATTATATTGTATTTTTCTACTCTTTTATCAGCTGATTCAGAGGGCCCTGCAACAATTCCAGTGAGTTTAGATTGCTGGTCTCTGCACAAATGGCAAATAAAGAAACCTTGATCCCTTGAACTTTGAACCTAATAAATACTTGGAAAATAAGGAAAACAGATATTAATCCAAAACTGAGACAAGCAACATCAGTATCAGCTGCAACCAATGAAATTGAAACAACTTATATGCATACATTACATGAGAATTTTATTATAATTTCAAATTTTTCTATTATAATTAGATAATAATTTTCTTTATAATCTCCTTCATCTTACAGAATATATTCTCCGTGTTCTCTAATGATTTTCAGTGTGATTTATATGATTTTATGGACAAATGATTGACCTTTGTATTCTAACTATATTTGCTCTCTAACAGCAACATAAATTGATTCTGACTCTTCTGTAGTCACCTCACATGTTGTAGATTTCTTTTGATACCAGGTTTAAGTACAATAACCTTTGTGGTTGTAGAGATATTCTATATTTATGATCATTTATAGCAGCAAAATTGCACTCTACTTAAGTGGTTAAAGAAGTAAATGGAAGGGTAAATGAGACCTATGAGTCTGACACATAAAACACTTACAAACCATTAAATACAGGACAATAAAGATGCATTTTAACACATTGAGCTCCTTCACACTACGAGCAACGAGAGGTTTTGGTGCCGTCACACAGCTGCTGTGATGACCCTTGTTGGTCAATTCTGAGTTTGTGTGTGTGTGATTGTGTGTGTCTCCTCACTGTAATAAGGGTTGCCTAGCCAAGCGTAAGTGTCAGGGTGGAGATGCCTGGCTCATTAGGTACCGTGGCAGGATAATGTATGAACAGAGCATGCGAATGTTCACACAGGTAGCGAGAGAGCAGGAGCGAGAGGGAAAGAGGCAGGCAGCCATTGTTCTGTCTCTTCTCTGTCTCTTCTGTCTCTCCTCACTGCCTCCTCCTCCTCCTCCTCCTCCTCTTCCTTCCCTGCTGCCAGTTTCTTCTTTTGTGCGTGTGCCTAGGGGATATTTAGGCTCCCCGGTCACATTATGCCCCTGTTTTTTGATGCGGCGCAGCCACTCCACGGGTTTATAACATTTACTCCTAAATTAATTAATTTATTGCTTTATTAAATTTAATTCATCGCTTCTTCCATGATGCCTGTTTTTTTTTTCTTTTCTTTTTTTTTGCGGCTCTGTTGCGCGATTGACAGGTTGCCGGTCATGCTAAGACTCCGTATCCCATCGGCGTCATGCAGCAGCACGTTGCTAATTGAGTTGAATGCGTAACTCGTCTCTCCTCAGTGAATCCATCTGTCGCCGTCTTGTCATCAGTTTGTTTGCACTTGACAGGTTCCGCTTCTGTGTAGGTGTGCTGTGTGTTTTTATTTATGCAGGGGTGTGTGTGTGTGTGTGGTACAACGCCATATAAAATGGGTGGCTGCCTGGGGGCCCATTCTCTCTTGTTATGTGGCATGCCTCGCTGTAGTGTCCCACACAGAAGCAGCCCTGAGCCAGCAGCCCCTCTTTATGTGACATTGTCCACTACAGCCATATCCATAAACTAACAGCGCATCTCGCTGTGTACACACGGCCGCCGTGCATAATGATCCGCAATAAATCTGAATTTGCGAAATTATAGGGGTCAGCGATGACATCTGACACCATTAGGCGGATTTTTTTTGGCCGCCGCAGCGTTCAGCCTCGCAGCTGTGAGAGACCCTTGGCATGGCGAGCCCATCGGTAGTTTGAGAGGTTGCAGAGGAATGCAGGTGGGATGACAGGGAGGTTTAAAAAGGTTTGAGCTTAGTTTTTTTTTTTTTTTTTTGCCTCTGGAGAGTTGGTAACGTAACGAGTTGAAGAGTAAGAGTCACTGTTTCTGTTCATTTATGTATGGATCAAGGATTTTGCATTTTAGCACATATAGCTCTGTGATACTCATTTGAATTTGTTTTTCCCCTCATCAATCTACAGTCAAAACCCTATAATGGCAAAACAAAAGCAACTGTGTTACCTGTTAGCTTGCCGGTATGACCAAAACTTTGTATCATGGTCGGTCAGTCAGTCAGTCATCTTCTATACCTGCTTATTCCTCATTAGGAATGCAGGTGTGCTGGAGCCAATCCCAGCGCATTACAGCAAGAGGCAGGGATACACCCCATATGGTCGCCAGCCAATCGTGGGGCACACACACCATTCATTCACACCTACGGGCAATTTAGAAAAAGAAAGGTCCCAGACCCAGGACCAAGGAGGTCTTGAACCTGCAACCTTCTTGCTGTGAGGCAACAGCACTAACCCTTGCACCACCATGTCTCCCTTTATATCATGGTATTTTTCAAAATTATATCTGTGTCATGATGTTTGACAAAAAAAATGCACCAATTTACAGAAACATTATACTGTTGTATATGGGGTTTATAGCAGAGGCTAGTTTGCAACCCCAGTCCCTGGTTCGGCGTTTCTATATCATAAACGTATCTACCGAAAGTTAACACACTTTTGGACACTATGACCAAAAATTGATATCGCATTAATTTTCAAACTGTACTTCCACACAACTGACACAGCTCCTCTTTTTTGGTTCCTCTGTGCCTGTGACGTTTTCTCTGTCCATGTTGTTCACCTCAACACATAGAGGCTATACTCTCACATGCACCTGCATGCAGCTTGTTTAGTGTAACTGCAAAACAGTCCCTCTCTCAAACAATCTCCCAACGTTTTGTACACTACACATTCACCAGCATTTGGGTATTTGTAAATATAATATCATGAAAAAAACTGTTGTAAAATCTACCTTGAGCTGCTGCTGTGTAACCAGATCCTCCTTTAGCCTAAGGTTTACTCTTTCTAAGGGAAATCCTTGGATGGTCTGAAGCAGTCGTCAAATCTCCCTTAGTGGAAAAACTCCAGTCATTTTTTTGAGCCTATAATTGTAACACATGCACATGTGACAAGGAGTTTAACTTTAATTTCTATGAAAATGACTTATCCAAACAATATTTCTATGTGCAGCACATCGTGTGATGAATTTCCATGCATGCATGAGCTCAGCATTTATTCTGTAAACATTTAGACTCGTCTTACATGCACCAGGCGAAGCAGGAATTAGAGGAACTCCGCCTCCACTTCACTAACTTCTTCCCAACGGTATAAGCATGCAGCACTATATACTCCACACAGGCGCTTAAATAGATTAGCAGATATTTATTAGGCATAGAAGGATTGTGATGATACGTTTAATATTAACACCTTAGCCAAAAGCGTGTATACACATTTAGACAATCCATTCACCTTCCATCGATTGATATACTTTCAGCTCTGCCGTGTCAGGCAGCTCCACCTTATGATGGACTCTAAGGTTCATCATAAACTCTCCTTTAATGCAGCTGTGGCTGGCAAGTCTTCCTTAAAGAAGTATTCCTTCAGAGCCTTAGTAGGACATTAAGCCCCACACCTATTTTTTCAGTATTTCTGATATTAAATGGCAATAAATATGAAATATCTCTACAACCACAAAGGTTATTGTCCTTAAACTTCAAATCTATAACATGTGAGGTGACTACAGAAGAGTTAGAATCAATTTATGCTGCTGTTACAGAGCAAATAAATTTAGAATATTGCAAAACAAAAGGTCAAACTGTTTTACTACAATTATTTGTCCATAAAATCATATAAATCACACTGAGGATCATTCCAGAACATGAAGAATATATTCTGTAAGATGTTTAAAAAGGAGATTATAAAGGAGCCAATTAAATACTCACACAGACAGCTCAAATCTAAATTAAATATAAGAATAGTGGTTAGTAGGGCTGCAACTAATAGCTACTCTGAGTCAGTTAATCTATTGATTATTGAAGCGATTCATCTATTAGTACTTTGGTTCATGAAATGGTGTAAAATATCAATCACTGTGTCCCAAAGCTGAAGATTTTTTTTTGTCCACAACCCCAAGATCATCAGTTTAACCAGAAAATAATCCGATTTCAGAAGCTGGAACCAGAGAATTTGGACATTTTCTTCTAAAAAATGTCTCAAATCAAATAACTGATGCTGTAACAGTGACATTGTGTTTTATTACAGATAATTTGCAAAACATTTATAAACCCCTGTTGTCACTTTGTCATTATGTGGTATTGAGTGTAGACAGATGAGGGTAAAAGATGAATTTGAAGAATTTTAGCATGAAGTTGCTACTGCAAGATGTTATAATGCTGGAGTCCAATAGTTTCTGGACAGTGCTGTATATCTGGCTCCTGCTGAAAGAGCTTAAAGACCTGTGTGTCGGTGTGATTTTTTTTCCCTCCGCCAGTAGCCAGATGACGTAGATATTGGAGGCTACGGTGTGTTTTACCACTGCGCCTTCATCACCTGTCTTTCTTCTGTTCTGTCAAAGAGTGTCTGTGGCTAGAAAAAGACAGAACTAGAAGCGTGAAGAGTGTGAGAAGGAGAAGGCGTGCGTTCTCCTCATACGTCGGCAGCACTTCACATGGCAGCACGTGTTCCCCCGGCTTTCATACTTTGATACGGCACGAGCCGCCGTTTTGAAAAGAGGAGGTTCAGCACGCTCCTCTTCTTGTCAGCAAGCTTCGGGAGGGGATTCTGTCTAGAAATGGGAGCCTTGAACATTCCGTAGGCCCCCAGAGTTCCTGGAAGTCTCCAGAGGCGGCGTTCCCATCCTCGGCGTGCCTCTTCCCATCTCTTCCCGTGTTTGTGCACTCGAAGCGCAGAAAACCGACTCCTCACGCACTACAAATGAGCAGCTGCCTTATCATCAATCCCGTCTTTCACGCTTATGTGAACCTTATTATAACAGATACTTGCATGCGCTCAGAGGACTGCACACACACATACACACACACACACACACACACACACACGTGCACAGCCCTCCCTCCAAGATAACTGCCACAGGTGAGGTGCAGTTGCGTCAAAGGCAGCTGTCTCTCATCTTGCTTTATCTCTGTCATCTTTTCCTCTTTCTCGCCTCTGTCACTTCACACGTTTTTTTTTTTTTTTGTCGCTCAATCCCTCGCGCTTCTCCCTGTTCTCCCTCTTTGTTTCCTACCCAATCTCCTTCTCACCTTTGCCTCCCTCTGCTCTCTCCCCCTACCTGCTCGGAAGATTCTCCTCCAAAGAGCAGTGATGTTTTTTTTTTTTTTTGTTCTATATTCATCTCCTATTTCTAGAAAGTTCACTTTTTTTTTTGAAATGCTGCATCAAAGGATCCATATCACAGGTTCTTCTCTGTCCACCAACCTGCAAAAACCTTCACCCTCCCCCCCCAATCCATCAAACAGCCTCACCAACTCCCGCCTCATTTCTCATAAATTAGTCTTACCTCTCGCACACTTTCTCTTTTTGTTTCGTGCTCTTACTCATTCCATTCTCCCCATGCCCTCTCCCGCCTTCCATCTCCTCACATTTCATTTTTCTTCCTACAAATGCCACACAGCAGTCCCTTAAGAAATGTCATTTCTGTCTTCTCCTTTTGTTCTGTAATTTCTCCGTGTCCCTCCTTTCTCTGCTGGGAATTCATTTATCGTTCGCGGTTCTCCTGTCCCCAGCTCTCTGATCTCTCTGTCTCCGTCTCCCCCTCTATATCTGTCTCTCTGTCTTTGTCTCTTACACTCCCCCGCTCCATTTCTCTACGTCTTTTCTCTCTCTTTTTCCTTCTGTCACACACTCGCGCGCACACACACACACACACAGTGAATTCTGTGCAATTCTGTATTGGCATGAATACTGGATAGTGTGTTTTTTTCCAAATTATAATGTCAATGATATAACAAAAGAATATAAAGAAGAAGAGTACTGTAAATGCCTTTTCCATAATGTGCCATGCTTGCATAAGCATTGAAAGGTATTGTTAGCCATTTGTCTGTCAGCAGCTTTTTTCTCCATTTAAACTCTTGTGTCTGTAGTTTATGTCTATTGTTAAAGTAGAGTTTACATATCAAGCCTGAGAACATTTTAAAATCCATTAATATTTATATACACTGGCTGATTAATACCAATAATACCAGCCCTGATAAGTATTTAAGGCTCCTTTTTTGTCATGGAGTTTAGGTATCACCAATTTGCAAATTAGCGACTACACTCACTTTGCATAGCAAGCAAGCGCAGAAGAGAGAGGGAAAAAAAGTAATTTCAGCCCAGAACAATTGTCAGTTGTCTTTTCCCCCTCTGGTATTCGTGAGATAATCCTTGTCACAGACAGATGCACAGATCTAGCTCGGATGCTTTAGAGGAAAATTGGTAAGATGTATCACAGAAATTCAATGTTTCAAATTTGATTCTGATTCTTCTGTGCAGGGTAAACCCGTGCTCCCAAGTGGTCGGAGAACCAATTTGTTAGGCCTGTGACAACAGGCGAGCTCGCTGTAAGAGAACACACGGGTCTCACCTCGGCGTTGAAACGCATTCGTCTGATTTGTGTGGAGTAGATTTCTATACGTTCACGTGACCACCATTTTCTTTATTCTTTTATTTTTTGGGGCGGTTGAAACAGCAGCAGAAGACATTTCTGTACAACAAATTAGCTCATTCATGGTCACTTTTGGGTTAATCTCAGTTAGGGCTGGGTGGTATACCTTTCCATACCAAATACAAGTGTTTTATTAATGAATTTTTTCATATTCCTCAATAGCTGTGAGTGTGTAGCGTACGATACAAGTGGTGGAACGTCATGCTGTAGGACATTGTTTGAGAGGGGGACTATTTTGCAGTTGCACCAAACAAGCTGTCTGTGTGGCATGGATGTATACTATAACTGGATGCCAGACTAAAAAATTGCTGCCATTCATTTTAATTATTGCTCACCTGCCGGATACTCCGAAAATGTTCCTGACTTCCGGGTTTACTTCCCTGTTTTGGGACCCATACAGACTGATCAGTAGAGTCACCTCCCATGATCCTCTGGGTCCTCCCATCATGCCCTGGGGCGATAAAAATGTAAACTGTAAAAAAAAAAAAAAAAAAAAACTCATATTTGAGTCGTTTAATTCACTTGCTGACCACATTAAAAACTGTCAAAGAAAAATAAATAAATAAAATTAATTAAAAATTAATTAATTAATTAAAAAAAACGTCCTCTCTCCCGAGACACAGTACGGCTGCACCGCGTCACACAGCTGTGATGTCACACTGGGTGAAGAGACTTTTCCAGAACTTTTCTGGCCATTAGAAAGGTTTTGAACGGATAAAAAGTCCATGACTTGAAAATATAGGATACAAAGATTTGTAATTACCAGGGTTATAGCTGCTGGAGGCAACACAAGCAATTTACTTCACCACTTCCACCACAAACATGTCTTAGAATATGATGAATACATGAAACTAAGATCTGCACCTCTTCCACGTCTGTTAACGTTGCAACATGAGTTAGACATCAAGAAAAGACAATTCTAAAACAATTTAATCCAGTAATTATTCTCTAAATTATTAGAGAATGGGGTTAACACCCAGTATCTGAAAACTTGTAAAATCCTGCTTTTGCTTCGTCTTTATGGTGTTTTGGTTGCAGATTGATGGGGGAGAATGAATTCAAATGATTTTAGCACAAAACTGCTTGTGCCAAAATCTAAAATCTTTGATCTGTACATGAATGAACAAGCAAACACACAGCGACTCTTACTCTGCATCTTGTTCCAGTTACACTGCCAATTCTATGGAGGCTAAACTCTGCAACACAAAACACGAGTCAAACACGTGATTACTAAGGCGACGATCTACGACTCGTCAGCATTTTAAATAAATTTTAAATATTTTCTGTCCCCTTTATATGTTTTAATTGATTTTTTTTAGTGATTTTTATTTGTACATGTAAAGCACTTTGTTTATTTGCAAGTTATATTTAAATTTTTTCTACAAATAAATTCGATTTGATTTTGTGTCACCATTCAAACCTGCATTATTACTAGTCTGGTCATTCTAAGCTAATGTACTGCAGTGATTATTCTCCAAATTAACACCTAGTCATGCACAAATTAAAAAATATAACGTAATAAATACCATGACACCGATATCATTTAGAAAAATATGGCGATATCAATTTTCGGTCATACCGACCAGCTGTAATCGCAAGTTCAGTCGTTATATATGATACAGATCAATGATGTAGTGTTAGTGGCCAGTTATTCTGTCTCTACTACATGCAGCAGTGAAAATGACACTTTTTTTCTCTTCCTCTCAGCCTGTTTTTGTCAAAACAGAAGTGACTCCTCCCCCGGTGGATGTCAGCTGAAAAAGATTCCACTAGAGAACAGTTCTCTGGCGTGCAGGCATGCAGGCACTTGTGTTCCATCAAAATGCTAATAATATCATCTGCAATATCCAGGGCAATATTATTGTAGTGCTAATTGGTGAAAAAAATTGTTGATGTGAGCACCTGCCCACCCCCACTACTCAATTATTTTTAATTACAATGGCTGTAATAAAAGGGAACAAATTGTGTAATGATCAATGTTTCTCGGGCGAGGTGACAGTTCTGCTCTTATTCGCCTTCGCCGCAGCCGTGTGCAGCTCATTTAGATGGCGGCGGTGGCGGCGGCGAGATAGTCGAAGCGAACGCCGGCCCTCGGAGGAGGAACTTCTTCTCCCCCCGGTTCTTATGCGGCATGATTTATTCATCACACCACATGTCTGTAGAAGTGGTCTGGTTCACATGTGCTGATATGCGCCGTGTTGCCCCACACCTCCTCGCGGTTTCACACTCGAGGAGGTTTCCGCCTTCGTACATGCGAGGAGGAGGAGGGATTGGAAATTGAGAAGTATGAACAGAGTTGCACACAAAAAAATGTATTGCAGGAGATTCGTTATAAACCCGAGCGGGAGGGAGGAAAGTCCCTGCGTTTCTAAACATTCTCTGTCCTCTAAATTGTCAAATTAACTTTTTTTTTTTTTCTGCCAGTGTTGCTAGTGAGAGAGAAGGGGTAATTAATAGCTTCTTTTTGGGAGTTCTATCCTAGTATGTGTCACTTTTTTCTGGCTGCCTTCAAAGTGATAATGCTCGCCGGCTGTTGCCCCTGGGGCCTGCTCCATCTTATTAACTTGTCTTGGGAGACGGGGGCTGCCATGCAGCCTGCTTTACTGCCTGCAGGGATGAAGAGAGGACCACTAAGTCCTCCGCTGTCTCCTCCTGCCCCAGACGTTCACGGCTGGCTGTATTTCTCTGTGTTCACACGCATGTCAGCTGACACAAGAAGGGACCGGTCTAGAGACAATGATGTATGAAATGAGACAAAGTGGAATCACTTAGTCTGTGTGCAGTCAGACGCTGCATTTGTCTGCTAAAAGATGGTAATGTGGATATGAAGAGGCTACTTCCGGTCAGAAGGAAAGTCATTATCATTAATGAAGACTGGGCACCACTTTATTTTAATGAAGGTTCCTAAAACTGTCATAATCATGACATGACACCTGTCATGAACATTAATAAACGCTTATGACAGTTGTTGTTGAGTGTCATTCGGTAAATCACGTCACTTTTAATGCATGCATGTCTTTGTTAATTACAACTAGACATAAGGACAAAAACGCCATGTGGTGTAACTCTAAAAACTTGGCCCCAGATAGTTGAACTCTCTTAAAAAGGTTTTAATAAGTTACATCAGTTACACCATTTGACATTTCATGATTTAATAGAGCTGATGAATGCTTCTTAAAACTGTATTTTAAGAAGATTCTGACTTTCTCATCTTTTAAAACTAAGAATTTGTCAAACTTAAAAAAAACAACTATTGAGCTTATGACATTCTAATGGAAAAACAGAACATTTAGGACATAATCATGATGTTCCTGTGACAGCTGGTGTCAGAACGAACCATATATGACAGTTTAATGTAATATATAAGTTAAATTGTTTTTTAAAGTGTGATAGTAAGGGCTGACATGTCATGTTTATGACGTTTATGTCAAGTTGTCATAACAAAGACATGTCATACAATGTCAACTTTTCATGACAGGTGTCATGATTATAACAGTGTTATAGGAACTCACATTCAAATAAATTGTTACCGTAAAAAGGACAAAATATTTCAAACTGGGACTGAAAAAACAGTTTTTGTAAACTGAAATGAAAAATGATATTTACAAAACTGACTAAAACGGCCTCCAATCATATCATAACCTCGGTTGTAAACCGTGATGCAGAGATCCAACATTAGCGTTCTTCTTATTATTTAAAGTGACATCAGGCCTGGGGATTGCTGCCGTAATAAAAACCTGAGCTGGCAGGCGGCCATGACACAACAGATTTAACTGATAGCAGTTTATTGACAAAGAAAGTGGAGAAATGTGTATGAGCCGTGTCGCGGCCGATGCCGGTTCAAGGTCAACGAAGCAACGAGCTCCAGACCAACGCGGAGAACGCGGGGGTCGTCTCTATCGGCACAGATGAGCAACATGACTGATTATTGATAATTGAAGTGGACACAGCATTCGTGCCGTCAAGCTAGATTTGTCCTTGGAGCCTCCGGAGCTTATCTGACCGCTGGACGTAACGCGTCGCCTGCTCCTGATCACTGGCTTTCTGCTCTAAGAGGATGTGTTCACGCTGCACTTCTGCTTCCTGTAAGCTGTTGTCACAGCCGGGGGTCGGGTGGATGTACAGGGAAGAGGATTGGCACCGACAAAGAACGTTCATGTGAGTAGAGGACTGACCAAGACATCTCAACTAAAGTGTCAGGGTCAGAAATATGTGCCTCCAGAAACTGAATTTGAATCACATAGTTGATAGAACTGAGCTCATTTTAATTGTGTCCTAAATGTGCTTTTTCTTCTAATGTCATAATCTGAATAGTTTTTTAAAGTTTGACAGTAAGGTCTGCTACGTCATGTTTATGACAAGTCATTTTGTCTCGGTTTATGTGTATTTGTCCGAGCAAAGACGTATCAAACAATGTCAACTTTGCATCAAGAGTGACATAATTTACAGAATGACACTTGACAGTGACAGTCATAAACTACGACTGAAAAAACATTTTTTGTTAGCTAAAATGTAAATTAACATATAAAAGACCTCTGATTATAGAGGAAACATAAATAAATTCAAATTCAAATTAGTTTAGTTAATTTTTTGAGCAGGTGAAACCAAAATAAAACATCAACAGAGATAAACAAAAATAAAAAAGGTAAAAAAAAAAAAAAAAAGGAAAATATATTGTGTTTATACCCATTTTTAACATCATGTCTGGACATTATTTTAGTTGTATGTGAAGACTATTCCACAGTAGAGATATTTTTTGTCTGGCGATGAGAATTTTTTGAGTTTTAAAATAAAAAAAAACATTATATTCAAATCACACTGTTCATATGCAGTTTCTCAATGTAGTGATTCAAATTAAAAAATACAGAATTCAGTTTCTGGTGGCTCATATTTCTGCTCCGAGGAAACTGCAGCTGTGATGTGAGTGTTCTGCCGCCTATAACGCTAAATCCCAAATTGGCTATTTACTCTTTGTGTGTTGTCTCCAGAATCCCCCTTTTTTTCTTTTTAGTATATGTGGCAGTTTTTTAATTGTTTTATTTCTGGGGTATCTTTCATCGTGCCACTTCTAATAAAGCACAAAATCAGGAGGAAGACAAAGGCAGGTTGTCTGCAGCGCAGCCTGTTAATCCCTGCACTATATAGGAAATGAGAGCTCGTAGCGGAACATAGAATTTAAAGTAACCAAATGCAAAAGCGAAAAAAAAACCCTTCCCTGCCGCCATGTACTTAATGTTGAGCCGAGTTTGTGTTTGCTGAGAAAATCAATCTGGAAAAGATTTACCAAATGTAGACAAATTAGCCGGCATAAATTAGCCAGAGCATATTCATTATGCCCATCTCTCAGTGGAATACAGCATACACTGCAGTGTCTTTATCTTTTAACTGTGCTATCATAAACATAATCATGCATTTTCTCTTCAAGTCTCAGATGGTGATAAACGCTCCCTTTCAGCTTTTTCGTAGGAGACATGGACATATGTAAAGGATAAAGAAATGATGGCGGATATTAACAAAGAGGCATATTCCATTTATTTTAGTTATCCCCAACCTGGGTTTGAGCCTCTCTCTTTGAGCTCATTCTTTTAAACCGCGTCTTATCACGCCCGTGTTCAGCTTCCGTGTTATTGTCCTGTCTTTCATGCATCAATAGATGGATTATTATACATCCCTATTTGTAATTGGAGGGCAGGTTAGACAAGAGGATAATTAAAATAGTGTGTGTTGCTACTCCATCTATTTTTCTGCTACTGTTTTGACGTGTGGGACTGTGTCCCGTGCCCTCCTTTGTCCTCCAAGTTAATGCTGTTGATGTGGCACTTACACTGAGGACGCACCATCGTGCTGACAAACACACACACACACACACACATACATACATATATATGGAAGAGCTTATCTGCCAGAGCAGGAGAGTAATACAATAAATATACGGTAGATTATATTGTTGTTCAGGTTTAGATTTATTTGGGATGGTTAACGTGACTCGTTGTCGTGCCGATTCCTCAAATGACAAGAACATTGACAAGCGGTCGTGCTAATCGATTTTTTTTTTCTTATTCTTTATTTTGCAGGTTCCAGCCTGCTGCTTTCCCCCTGTTTTTTATTTAGCGTATATGTGCATACACTCAGGCTCCAAACAATCAATTTTACAACATTACCTCGGGCTGTGGAAACTTACCGTTGGGGGCATTTTTCACAATTTCCTTTGACACGTCTTAGATTAATCGATTAATCAAAAATTAAGCATAAACATTAGTCGCAGGCGTCCTCACATTACTGTGGGTCTGTGTGTTACTTTAGCATCTTGGACTCCTCTGTATAACCCCTGGCCAGAGTGAAAGGATTGTAGGAGGCAGACTCGAAGTTTCCATAGCAAAAAAGTGATTTATTTTTCTAAAGTGTCACCCAAAATGTGAAAAACAACAATATTCACAAAAAAAGAATACTGTAACACAGTTAACTGAGAATAACTAAAGTCACAATGCTACCAAACAATGAACTGAACTGAATACTCCTGCATGCTGGGAGCTTAAAACTGAGACTCACTGCTACAAATATTAATTGATATTAATTTCTACCAGTTACACCCATGGATGTTTTATAAAACCTGGGTAGGCTACCGCCTCTCAGCAGCACACCGATTTCCCCCAGTGGACACTCACAGTACTGCAACAAAAAAATCCCATGTCATCCAAAAAGCATTTTTCCCATAGACCTCAATAGTAAAAGAGAAGCCGATAAAACCGGACACCCCCAGCTATAACCCTGTTAATTACTAGTCTTTGTGTTCCATATTTTTAATTTGTAGATGAATTGATGCTTTTATTTTTTTTTCTTTAATATGGACAACAAGTGAATTAAATGACTTAAATGTGAGTTCAATTTACACATTGTCATCGCCCCGGGGCATGATGGGAGGCCCCAGAGCATCATGGGAGGTGACTCTAATGATCAGTGTCTATGGGTCGCATAACACAGAAATAAACCCAGAAGTCAGGAACCTCTTTGGCCTATGCACCAGGCGAACAACTTCTATTGAAATGAATAGCGGCCATTTTTCAGTCTGGTATCCAGTTATGTTAAAATATCAAAAACAATAAACATAAAAAACTTAACATAATACATTATACAATACATTAACTAGAATAACTGATGAGAAAGAAAAGATAACTGATAAACTAAATTGAGCCAATAAACACTTAACTTAACATAACCTGTTTGTGTTCATTTTATCCAAAATGATCTGACTAAAATATAAAATGCATGATATGCATATGCGTAATATATTACAGAGATGGAACTGGATAAACTATACAAACAGAAATGAAATATAAAGAGGACAAATGGTGAGTCTCACCCACTTTGTCACAAACCCGTCTAATGAAAGCTCCGAGCATTAACCACCAAAGGATTAGTGTTTCCTCTGGAAAGCTCACGGTGGAGATAACACCAGAGCTCAGATATTGCAGGGCTGACAGGTTGGGTTCCCAGCTGGCACCGGGCTGACCATGCTAGGATAGAAGTTGCCTCCAGCAACAGGAAAATTGGAATGACTGTGGCAAAGTCATGGATACGAGGAAGCAAGGCGTGAGCGGGGAGCCATGTGTTTGTTTCTGCGAGTCTGGAGGCCAGTCCTCATTATAGTGGCTGGTAAAATATTACAGTTCAGCTGACACTGTCTAAGTGAATTGTCCAGAACAGTTTTGACAGCTAGTGGAAGGCAGGGCTAGATTATGATGGATGATGACAACAGGGGTGGTGCAGAAGGAGCATTGATGTGTTTTTGTTGCTCGTGCAGGAGCTAATACGTACACCTAATGGTGGGAGGGTTCCTGGCGACGGCGCATGCACACACACACAAATGGAGATGCCTGATGGGTATGTTAAAATGTTGTTTAAAACGATGCAATGCAATTTTTCATACCTACAGAATTCATTCAAGACGCTGTCTTCGCCTTACAGCCCCAAAGTTCTACTGAAAGGCTTGTTTTTTCCACTTGTGAAAAGAAAAATGTTTCATTTTTGTTGTTTTACTATTCTGTTTGCTTTGGCATGTTAGTTGCCAAACTCTGAACAATAAGATCCCGTCGCCTTCTTGTTTTTTTATAGTTTTTAGTTTATGAACATGAATGGTTCTGTTGGCGGGTTGAAAAATGTAGGAGTTGATTGATGAAAAGTTAATTGCAGTCTTAGAAAGCCTTTGTCTCTTGTTTTTTTTTCCAAGTGACAAAATGGAATTGTAACATTATCAAAGGAAATATCAAAGCGCCAAAATATCAAGTTTGTTTTTCTTGGTGAAAATGGAACAGCTGCAAGAGTGCTGGCCACGACATGAAACTGTAGCTTCTCAGAGCTGGAACAGTCACTTACGCTGTGTACACATGTACAGTGAGAAGGCAGAGGCTCTTAGGAAAGCAAACAGTGCAGACAAGTCTGTTTGAATAAAGATAATAGAAACATATTAATAACGCAACAGGCTTTGAAGTTGATATGTGTGTGTGTGTATGGAGAGCGTGAGAACGAGCCTTTTATTAGATGAGGGCGAGTGATGGACACCAGCGACTCTCGAGGCTTTAATTGTGATGCTGTGTAAGCTAAAACAAAGAATACGGTAAAGATATCTGAATCACAGTCTCTTCAATCGATCAATTAAATAAAGCGTATCTGTATGTGCCCTTTTCATACAGGTTAGTGCCAATCAAAGTGTTTTACAGGTGACTGACAAGCTGGATAGTAAGAGGACACATGTAAGCAATGAAACAATTGGAGACTATTGCGTGAGAAAAAAAAGATTATGAAAATGTAATAAATACAATGGTTATATGCTGGTTAGATCTTGATGTTGAATTGTAGGAGCAGCAGAATTTGAGTCTAATATTAAGTCTAATATTAATGTGATAGCCATTTATAGTTTGTGCTCCCATATATCATAACATGCTTGGGCCGTTGCAGATCACTTGATCAGAGAATACTTTGGCCACATATCAGACAGTGGGCAAACATCCTAAATGATAGCCATGGGAAACCGTCATGCCTTTTAAAAAAGAGGATAGGCTAGCACCCTTCAGGAAAATAATCTAATCGAGTATGAAGGCTGGGTCTTTAACACTTCATTCATTTCTTCATGTAGGCCGGGGATTCACTAACTGTGGCGCACGGACTGGGTTTAGGTGGATCTACTGTTATATGATTATTATGTGTTCAAAAGACGCTGTTTTTTATGGTAATAACACAAGAAGAACATTTGCAAGCAAAAGTAGCTACTACCAGGTGTAATGTAGTGATCTTCAGCGTGGAGTCGGCCCTCATTTATCAAAGAAACGTGGACAACCGCTTGAGTTTAAGCTCAGGAATTATCTCATAACAACGCTCACGTGTGATTTATAAAGCTGTCCTTACTGCTCAAATATCAGTGTAAGAACCAGTGTTTGTAAATGTGGTTGAACAAGTGCAATTTAAATGTCCAATTTACCTCCCTATCTAGCTAGCTACTCCACCTACTTTCCTGACTAGCTGCTGTACCTACCTATCAATTTGCTGCATTCAGCACCATGGACAGCAGCCTGAATATGCACCGGTAGCCTAATGCAGGGAATAATGATGTAATGCATTGAAAAAGAAATGCAAAGGAAAATACTAGTATTTACCCAAGTATTTAAAGGACTAAGTATAAAACTAGCACTAATACAAATAATAATAGCCACAAATATGGGGATAGATTTAAGTTTAAAGTATCTGTCTATCTAAAAATTGTTGAATAACAGACATCAAAAAGATGATGTCATAACTCTCTAAAAAAAGTAAAATATAGATAAAATAAAGAAATAAAGGCATGTTGTATAAAGGGATGTTGGAATAGCCAACAGACCCTAAATACAATCGATCTAGAATTAAATAAAAACTAGACAGCATCACTCCTTCTCCCTTTTCTGTTCAGCTCTTTCTCCTTTGTATCTACATGGCTGCAGATGGCTGTTCACAATAAGGCAGAATCACAATACGAGTGGGCCCACATGACGTAGGGTTGTCTTTCTCCTGCCCTTCTCTGGAGCAGATGGGACGAGGAGAACACTTCATCCCCAGGTTCACTGGTCCTTTGGCTTCTTCTGGCGTATCCAATCCATCTCCCAGTAGTCACTCTAGCCTCTGGGCCCCTGCCCGTCCTCCTTCCCTCTTGTCCCGTCTCCAAACACTGACTCATTCACTCAGTCCCCTCTCCCTCATCCACTTCTTCTCTTCCCAATTTGGCCACCAGGGAGGTGTGTGGCACTGGAGCAAGCATTATTGATAGAGCATCTGTTTAGACATGGTGCAGGATCTGTGGCATGTGGGCGAGCAGCTGGGGGTTCGAGCAGGGGAGACATTATGTCATATTACATATCTTGAGATGTCTCGTTCACTTGTGTGCGTGCCCGTTTCACAGGCACACACTCCCACAGACACAAACACATGCCGCCGCCGCCATTCCCCACCAAGATTATTGTAGTTTTAATCTTACTTTAAAATGTGGAAACCCAGACTGCATGGCTTAAATAATTTATAGGCCGTGTGCAAGTTGTCTAATGTCCCTACTGTACAGCAGCAGCTACCAAAGTCAATTTTAAAGGCTTTTTCAGACCCGAGCTGCCGGGATATATTGCGTCGCTACAGCCAGACAGACAGACACTCACCCAAACCAGATAATCACCACACATCTTTTCGAGATGGCCCAGCTTGCCAAAGCTCAGCCAGCATTCTGCCAATAGATTTTTATCCCTGGCAGCTGATAAAGTGGGATTATATGGTATTTCACACTACACTGTATTTTATGATGTCACATTGTGGATCTTTGTGGCAATATTTTCATCAGTTATTCCCTTTACTTTTTTGTATCTCCTTATATGCTCAATTGAAAAATAGTGATAAGTTCCAGAATGTAGCACCAGATCCACATGAACCAACACTCACTTATACTCGAAAGGGTGGAAATTTTACACTTGACCATACACAACTGGTAAATACTCCAATAAGATACAATACGAAGATAATTGTTTTAAAGAGGCAGTTTAACATTGTTCAAGCACATTGATTGAAACATGTATTTAGACGGTTTTGTTTTTTTTGTTTTTTTTACAAACCCCAACAGAAAAACAGTGATTTTAATTAAGCTACCAAATGCGACCATATGCACCTTCAGGCTTTGTTTACTGTAGTGTTAACTTGTCTGACATTTAGCTGCGTACAGCATGTACACAGAACATATAATATCGCCTCACTTTCTGGCGATATTTCTGACCATCTGCTGGCCTTTACAATTTCAAAATCTGCATGTTTTTTGTTTTGTTGTTTTTTTTTTTTCTTTCTTCCACCCATACTCAGCAACCTCCTGTTGGTTAATCTTCCCACTCACTTGTGGTAAGGAGGTTAATATCACACGGAAACGTGACCTAGATGCACACTCTCCATACATCTCTAGCACAGCCAGTGTTTTTAAATGTCAAAGCAGGATAAGCAAAGGTGAAGTTAATAACTGCAATTAATAACGGCTGCATTCCATTTAGGGGGTTTAAAGGTCCGGGGTGTAAGATTCACACTTCACTGCAACCTGAACCGACCCACTTATGATTCCTATTTGTACAAATAATTTGGTAACTTCAACCTGATGAGAGGGTTAATCATCTAGAATAACTGCAAACACTGTGTAATTATATAGGATCTCTGGTAATATTCCCTACAACACTTGACAGGTGAGTTCATAACACATTCATAGCGGCTGTCATGAAGCATTCATTAATGGACAGACAAAACGACAGCCTGTCAAAATAAAAGTCCAACAATTGCAAAGCAGCATTGTTGATAAGTTCCAAACCTTTTACCTGATCACATTTGGAAAATATGGAAAAAAGTTTAATTTGCCTCCAGTATTTCATAAAGGAAACCGTTAATTTAATCTCTGGCCTTTGTAAATATTTCATAATTATCTTATGAAGTCTACATCGAATATACCTTTACTGTACAAGGTGTGAAGTATGACATGATCAGGTAAGAGGTTTGGAACAAAAAAATGGCATAAATGCTGCTTTGCAATCATTGGTCTTTTATTTTGACAAGTTGTCGTCATTTTGTCTTCCACATTCATGAAAGGTTTGGTATGGATGTTGAGTCATGTCTCAATCATGAATGTTTATGTGCAGTTTAAAATAGATGTTATCTTATCATAGCTCTATTTAGTTTGACATGTGAAACTTGCACCTTTATTTACTTTGTGCTTCTCTTATGGAGTTTGGTGACCTGTCACCTAAACGTAAAGAATCATTCAAACCTACTGGATAGATGTGTGAAGCCTGAAAAGAGGTGAATTGCTTTGTCATGATGGATGCAGCTCCCAACACAACCGCTCCACAGAATTAAAGCTAGCCCCGTGACACCCAATGTCAAACTGACTTTTGTCCCATCAAATGTGGATCAATAGCCTCATTGTGGCCTTCCCCGTTCCGTTTCACCTTGGAAGAGATTGGGCCTCATGCAAGTTTTCCTAAACTTCTCTCTTCTTTATGTGAGGTTTCTTCGCTCAGAACTCAATCAACTGCTCAAAAGTATCATAAATTCCTCAATTTAGCCTGATGAATTCCACCTGTTCACGAGTAGGTGTGAAATGCTGCCATATACCAGTCAGGATAATCGTTCCGCTCCATTTGTGGGCAAGTTTCATTCACAGAAATGTTGCTAAAGAGTAAAAATAATTTCACACCGCAGCGCTTCAAGTCCTGTTTTTCAGAAATAAGCAGACAAAAACATAACAGGTTTAGCGGCGCCAGGAGTCGTATTAGATTAAAGGTCTTGGAACGGATCTGCCAACGCTGCATCACAGCAGTGGAATGAAAAGGGAAAAGGTTTAAGATGAAGTTACTGTAGATGCTAAAAAAAAAACGTCTTTCTCAAGTTAAGCAGTTCTTGATTAATATGGTAGAAGCACACAGATATTAGAGGGCAGAGTAGGTGCACAAGGAGACAATACTGGACAGAATTACAGACCCTCAGGCTGTTAGAGGGAGAGAAGTTTCAACTCAAAATGTGTAAATTGCTGTGCTCAAAATTTGCCCGTAAAAAGTATTAGAAAGAAAAAAATGTTGGTGAATTTGCATACATATTACAGGACATACAAATACGCATTCATTCAGATTGTCCTAATGTGGCTCTCTGTACATGACTCCATTTCTCACGTACCTAAGAATAGAATTGTAGAAGGCCCCTAAATTTCTTAAATTACTCTATGTGCCAAGAGCAAATGTGTTGGTATGATTGGTTATTTCATTGTTAACAAGCTTTAAATGTAATGCAGAATTTAGTGATAAGCTGCAGCCTTTGCTGCAGCGATAAATACGAGTTAAAGCAGCGAACTGTATTTATTAAATGTAGCTTTCCTAGAAGCCGACAGAAGTTGGATTTTTTTTTCCCCACTCTATTGTCAATATTTGAGAGTAAATACTTTATTCTAAAAAAAAATGTACTTGTCATAACCTGCCAGACTGCTAGCAAAGATGTGTACACCTAAACAACTGCCACAATACAATACTTTTTGCAAACTCACATGCTGCAAAATTCCGTGAACAGTTGGGATGCTGGAAGTTTTCAAAATGAATTATTACATCTTCTATTTTTTCCCCACGTGAGACGAGAAGAAGGTTTGATCTGCTGATAATATTGGGTATTAGTATTACTAAGGATCCCATGGTATGCTGTTGATACTATTGTATATCAGCCGTTTACCACTGAAGGTTCCTGTGTAAGCCACAGGGGGAATATATCAGATTTAATTTTTTTCTTCTTTTTTTTTACCATATTGAAGGCCCACTTCCTGCGTCTTGACTTTTTTAAGACGAGCGATGTCATGGCAACGTGGCGTATGTAAATGGAGCGGCACACACCTGATCTCTGCTACTCAAAGCAGAGATCAGGTGTGCACAATCATTTCATCAAATTGAAAAAAGCCGTCTCTTTAAGCAAACAGATTCACTGAAAAGGTGCAGGTGCAAGTCCAGATGAGGAGTCTAGTAATTACATCTCTTTCCCTGCAACCTTTTTTTTTCCTTTATAAATATGTCCTTTTAGAAGTTTCTTTAAGTATTTTATTTGTGTAGGATGGAGGTAAATGTAATACCATTATCTAATAGTCTTATATTGTCAGTAATATCCAGTAACACTCGCTTATCTCTGCATACGATAAGACTTTGCGTCCCGTCCTCGCGCTGAGTCTCATTAATTCCATTTTCATCTTCTTCTGTATTTTTTTCTTCTTCCCCTATTTACATTTGCACAAAAAATCCAAATAGAAATACCAGAAATTATTATTCCTTTTTTGGTCCTAAATAATAAGATTTGCATCTGCGGCTTCTCATTTATAATCCACTCAAGTTTTACTCAAAAAGAAAGCAGTTGAAAACCCACTTGATGAGCGTGTGTGCGTGCATGTGTGTGTGTGTGTGTGTATACAGAGGGATGGTATTAATAAATTTATTTAAATTAATTTATTAGCATCTCAATAAAAAGCTGTGATGCACCAGTTACAAAACACTTGCTGTCTTGTCTTGCCTTTAATTCACTATTATAAATGTTCAAATGGTGACTGGTTCAGCTCAACTACACAGAGGACAGACTATTATCAGAGACAGGCTTTTATTTCTATTGTTTCCTGCTTTATAAATCTGTGGATTTTTTTAAGAAGCTCCTTTGTTGTCTGATCTGCTTCCCTTTCTGTGGTAAATAGCTGTTGTTGATGTAAATGCAAACTATTCATTAACTGGACAATATTTCTGTTAATCTTAGCCCACAAAAGAATATTATAGAAATAAATCAGCCTTTGCTGCAGTATTATAGTAACCATGTTCATGTTGCAGTAGTTGATGGAATCAGAAACTAAATTTGCTTTTTATTTGAGCAATTTGAGTCTTCAGAAAAAAATGTGAATAATTTATTTTCACTATATTTAATTCATAATTATATTATTTAAACACAAGTGCAAACAATCCCTCTTTGCAGCTATAAATAACTAAATAAAGAACCTTGTATGTTTGTAAGCAGGGTTTTATTTCATATTAAAGATTTAATGTTTTAAATTCATAGTTAGAGTTTATACATTTATTCATTCTGTAGTATATATGACAATGTAAGAGGCTGCTTCCTTAACCCTTTTCTCCAGCTTGCACATTATTTCAGTGTCATTATTTTTCTATTACCTGTCTGTTACCTGCCTACCATTTGTATGGTGGACAGCCATAATCATAAATAAATGTTATTTAATTTAACTTTTTCATTTAATACTATTCCTGTATTATTTTCTGATTGCACCTGAATTCATTTGATTTCACAATTTACTTTTTTTTCCATTTTATATAGGTGAAAATGAATGGGGGAATGAATACATAATATTAACAAATAAAAGGGAAATCAAATGAATTGGAAAATAATACACAAATAAATACATTTTATGAATTAATTCAATGGAAAATTAAATAAATAATAATAATTTTAGCCTCAGGTATACTACACTTTCTGTTATAAAACATTTAAAAGCAAAAAATCATGGTCTAGTTTTCATGAGTTTAAGGGTCCTTGATGATTAAAAGTTTGAGAACCACTGGTCTAGATGATATCAGTCAAACCAAAGTTGATTGTCTTTGACCAAGGAGAGATGACATAACAAAATAGAGTAGAAATATCTCACAAAAATGAAACTCTATTGAAAATGACCATCCTCAGCTGATGCTTTTCCAAAATGGTATTTATCTGTTTTGCGAATGACATCTTCATGTGGAACATGACGAGGGGAATGACCAGTCTGATGATGGCAGCCCAGTTTGCATGAAGCTCTTATTGGTCATTTATAGGTTCCTGGCCAGGGACAGAACTGTCTTCCATGCCATTTGTTGTGTCTGACCTTTAAGATGATGAAGCGCAGGGAGAGTGACCCCTGGCAGGATTTGTTCAAAGAGCAGCTTCTTGGTAATGGGGGGTCCAGAGCCTGGCAGCATGCTGGGGGATTGATGAGCCCCTTACTCAAAGGCCAAACACAGAAAGCCCAGCCAGAGGAGAAGGCCATGCAGGACGTGGAGCCATCCTCTGCTTTGAAGCCTTCTCCAATACCTCAGCTGCTTCACCGCATGAATAAACATGTCGAACTTCTAGCTGCTAAAGCTTCTCTTCTGTCCCTTCCTTCTTCTGTCCTCTTCTCTCTGGGACGAGTTAGCGATATGAGCGGAGGTCACGAAATCCTTTTTTTTTCCTTCTTTTTTCATCGCCTTTTCTCTATTCCCTTTCTCCCTCTTCTTCCTTTTTTTAGCTCGCTCCCTCTCTCCCGGCTTCTCGCGTGAATACTTCCTGTGCTCCAGCCTTGTTGCACAGGATTAAATCCACTCATTTAGAGCTTGCGTTGCTTCCACAGATGTCAGCTTTGAGATTGAAATGAGCTCCCCTTCCGCAAAAGAGGCTGAGTTAAAAAGGAAAATTCAGAGAGGGGAGGAGAGAAGCTAAACGGGGATGCAAAGTCTCTTCAGTTCCATAAGTGTAGCCAGAGTGTGGCTTTACGTGTGTGTGGTTGACCGAGGGCTGGAGAGAGTGAGTGTGGAAGAACATTTTATAATCGATAACCACACTGATGCTGGAAAAGCATATATAATTTATGTTGTGCTGTTCTGCGATCAGTCATTTCATCTGCACATTTTTCATTCTTCTAACATCTCCCATTATACATGATTGACAGTTAACGGAACATTAAATTCCAACATTTAGTCTTTTGTGGACGGCTGCAGCACAAGAGGCCCACAGCATTACTCTATGGATTCCCTGTCTTACTACAAGTAGTAGTCATGGTACAGTTGGCACGATTTGTTTGGAAGACAATGGAACAAACTGCTGTGATGTAGGGGAGTTGCGGAAAGATGCACAATACATAGTCAAAAAAGTATAACTCTGCTGAGAGTAAAAAAGATATATGTCCAAAAATCAATTTCTAAAATGTTTTACTTAACAGAATCTAAATTAAATCACTTGTTATGACCTGATGATGATTATATGTTGGTATAATAATACTGCATTTGGCCCAACCTTAATTATCTCCCTTAATCCAAATGGTTTTCTTAACATTTTAGTTATTGAAGCAAACACATATATTTAAATTGAACCAACCTAACTGAATTAATGTTT
Organism: Lepturacanthus savala; assembly: GCA_030544235.1. Lineage (NCBI taxonomy): Eukaryota > Metazoa > Chordata > Actinopteri > Scombriformes > Trichiuridae > Lepturacanthus > Lepturacanthus savala. Next base: position 5,137,064 of record CM060479.1, on the reverse strand, counting down.
GCATTGACACCAGTTAATTAAATTAAATATAACCAAACTATTTTTTTTCATATTTTATTTGACTTCAAAAATAAGTGTATTTCACAACAACAACTTTATTCTCACAAAGACACTTTGCCAACAAATTACTTTAAATGTACAAAATTTAGCCCTGAATGTTAGCACAGTTAGACTAGCAATGCCTTTTGGCTAGCTTATGTTACCGCTAGTTGTATAAGCAAGGTATTAAGGCGCAATTACCATTTGACTTAAAATAAAAACTTTGTTTTGGGTCCTTTGGAGGTATTTTTAATTCAATAAAAATCAAATGCAAAAAAATAAGTTTTAATTGGCAGTTATTAGTTTGAATGAAGACCTGCACGTCACACTTTTTTTTCAATGTAATAAAACAACAAAAAACATCTCCACAGCCACCTGGAGCTTCGAGCTTGACCCTGGGTGTTTATGTTAATACGAGATCACAACCTTCTTTTAACCTTCTTCCAAAGGTGTTCCCTTTGGAAGAGCTGACATAAAAAAAGACAAACGCGATGGGATGATGAACAGCATCAACAAAGACGTAAATTAGGAGCGGTTGTGGTCATCCGTGGAGCTTTCTCATCTACGCTAATCACTGCCCAAAGGCACTGATGAAAGGATATTCTGAAGTTATGAAGACGCTGCGCTGTGTTCACTTTATCGTTTGATTATATACCCAATTATGGCGCGAGTAAGCAATTAAACGGAGCCTGGATGTTGTGAGCAGATTCGGTCTGCAATTGAACTACTCTGCTGCACTTTGAGCAACACACACAGCTCTAATTTTCTGGTAGCACGTGTGAGAGTGTGTGGCAGACGTGTTGACGATGAAAGAGCGGCGTTCACGAAGCAGCGCGGCTCGTCTTGATTACAAAGGGCAGCGCCTTCAGAGTGACATCATCACATGCCTCTATATTTCGATCACCAAATCAATGTTTCCATTTTTTTGGTGCGTATAACATAAAAGTAATGCAATAGTAGCGTAATGCCTTACATTTTAAATACAGTCATTTTGTAGTATAATGAATCTGTGATGTCATGGTTTGATATTGTTGTGCGTGTGTTTTTGCGATGGGGGGAGGGGTAAACATCTTCCTGTGATAGCGCCGCTCTCATTCATCATTACACCATTACGGCTTCTGTAAAGTAAACACAAGTGGCAGTTCCACCTCTGAGCATTTGGCTCACTCAGTGAAAGCAATTTCCACTAAATGGTAATGGTACAGTAGTCGGCAAAGTAGCATCATCAATGTTCTTCATTTCAGATGAACTGGTACCGTGTCACATCTTAAAAAAAAAAAAAAAAATACCCCATGTTTTAATATTGAAACCAATCCGGCCTATGCAGGCAGTGAGAGGCCTCATTCATTTAAATCAATTTTGCTTTGTATGTAATTCAGTGTTTAACAGCCTTGTTGTTTGCAGAGGATTATTTTGATTAATTGCCATTTAGTTCCTGAGTGAATTCCGCTCCAGGCTGTGGTGGGAGGTGTCGCTATCCACAACATCCTTCTGGATTTTCTCAGCTTTAACAAGAAAAAAAAAATAACTGTTCCCCATGTACAAACTTCTGAGTGATCTGCTATTTTTTCCATCTCTCTGCATTCACTTGCTACACATTATATCCTCTTTTTTTTCTCATTCCCCCATTTTTGTCAGGAATGAGAAAATGCTAATTAAGTTTAATGAAATTGATATCTATATCAATAGGTCAGAAAACACAAAAGGTGCATATCTGTTTCATTCATTTCATGTCCCACGTTGCTCCGCACCTCAAAAGAAATTCATCAGAGAGCCTCAAAGCCTTTCGGAAAAGGCTCCTGCCCCCACCTCCCAACGCCCCCTACCACCACCACCACCTCCTCCCTGTGCCGGTTGTTACTGTATGTGATAGAAATTGAGACATCCATTAAGCTCGGCCTATTGCTCGGCACAAAAGAGTCTGACATTCTTGAATGAAGAATCCCCTTGTGGTTCAAGCCTTTGGATCTCATTACACCGATACTCCCGTTTGTGCTAAAGAAATTCTATCACTGTGAGCAATTATGTTCGGGTTGGTTTTTCAACAATTGTATAACTCATATTCCAGCCACTTGTCTTAGCGTCGATCCCTCAGCAATGTTCAGCTAACCCCGCTCGTATTTGTCCGCGGCCTCTTTATCTTCAGCTTCTTCTGCCGTGTGTATTCAGCGTAGATGCTGTTGTCTCTGTCCACACCAATCCGATATGTCTTCAGGCCAGTTCACTGGCACAGTGAAGAGATAGCGGGATAACAATAGCTTAAGTAGAAGAGCTCCATCACTTTTTCAATGGTTGTGTCTGTGTTTCTCAGTTGGTCATTGTCTCTTTTTTTCTGTAGGTTTGCAGGAATGTGTGTTTGTATTATATAGACCAAACACACACACAGTATACAGCTGCACCTAGAAATCTCTTCATAGATAAGTTTATTTTAGGTTAATTTACTTTACATCAGCACTGTCAAACTAAATTTCAGTGAGGACAATTTAAGAAATCATTATCATGATTATTTTGTTCAATATTGGAATCACAATGATTTAAACGATTGTTTTTTAGATACACAATGTATTTATGAGTGACTTCTTGCTTTTGTTTGAGATGGTTAAACAGATTTGTTGTTGCTAAGAGTCATGGATATCACCTTATAGGAAATCGTTCATGTTATATATTGCTTCTTGTTGGATTCTTGGAACCAGAAATGTTCCCATATAAGAGAACTTTTCCAATCCTTCTTTTCAACTAAACTACCTCCCTCTGCCATTTCTCTCACTCGTAACCAAACACAGTTGAAAAAAAAAAACAAAATCATTCATTTATTTTTCAGGAATCGGTTAGAGAAAAAGAGCTGTTTCTGGCTGGATCAGCCTCTGATTGGTCAAATGATTCTCCCAAAGCAAATTAAGAATCAGATATGGCCATTAGTGTCAATATTTGATCTACCCATATGGATTTATTTTACAAAGCCCCCCAAAAGGAACATGAGTTCCAGGTTGGATAGAAAACCTTTTACATGGGCTATAATTGCACCAAAATGCAATGGCATAACTGCTTTAAGGCTAAAAAACATCTAAGGAGCTATAAGAGTGTAAAGCTCAGCAGGGTCGTGTGGATGGGAATGTATGTCTTTCAGAAATTCTGTAAAGAAAAATGGCAAATGAATCGTTTCAACTCACAAGATCAAAATTCAATTAATTGCACGGCCTTGATTTGAGGTGAGTGTTTCTAATTTGTTCAGAAGACAACACTTGAAATTAACCAAAATTATAACCTTTACGTTCATCACTGATGAAGTTACGCTGTCGACACTCAAAGTTTGTTTTTTTCCTATTGGCTGTTTCTCATTCAAAATTATTCAGAGCGAACAAGTTTTCTATTACGTGGAATGGAGGGTGTTTACAGCGCTTCCACAGTCATGACCACAGGCGTTCAGCCTCTCAGTGGGACTGAGTGCATCCCTGAACGCAGCTCACTCTCCGTGACAATGAGAGCGAGCGCAGCCCCCGAAGTAAGTTTAAAAAACACACATTTACCAAGCGAAGCCTCTCACAGCGAGGCACCGACACCACCACCACCCTGTGTAGAACGTCCACAGATACAGTCATGTTTCATATGTGCTCACTAGTAAATAGGCCGTCACTCTATGAGGGTTTTATTCATGCGAGAGGTAACAATTTAGATTCCCAATATGTGGTCACTTTATTCAAATAACACCTGTTTGGTGTCAGGTGACATTTACATGAGAAGTGAGAATCACTTTCTGCAGGTTATATGCATGTAGTAGCTTTTCAAAATAAAGCACTTCTTTGCTCATGGTAAATATATTAAAAGCTACAGTATTAAATTAAAACTATTCAAAGTGAAACAATATACACTACTGTTCTAAAGTTTAGGGCCAATTTAGTGGTTTCCATGAAAAGTCTCACTTTTATTTATCACCATGAGTTGTAAAATGAATAGAAAATTGTATCACATTAACCTTCTGATGCAATGAGCAAACACATTGTACCATTAGAACACTGGAGTGATAGTTGCTGGAAATGGGCCTCTATACACCTATGTAGATATTGCACCAAAAACCAGACATTTACAGCTAGAATAGTCATTTACCACATTAGCAATGTATTGAGTCTATTTATGAATAAAGTTATCTTCATTGAAAAAAAACATTGTTTTTCTTTCAAAAATAAGGATATTTCTAAGTGACCCCAAACTTTGGAATGGTAGTGTATAAAAAGTAAATCTTAACTCAATCCTTCTTATGCTGCCTTCATGTGGTATGGGAAAGTTGATAGTTTCCACTTGGGAAGTGGAAATTACTAGTGTGTTGTGTTCAGGTGCTTTTGTTGAAACAGTGAAGTGAAACATGGCAGACCCAATAACAGTATATTTTTTTAAAGACGGCAATAATTATAAATGGCGACGTTAATAAAATGTCTGCCACAGCTTTATGTAAGCTACACACTAACCAATTAAAAGCAGCAGAGAATGCAACACTTACCATTTACGTCATTTCAGCTGCTCTCCACTGAGTTGAAAGCTCAAAGTTTATCTCATCTCGTCAGCTCATATATCATAAAAATCTTCCAGCTTTTCCAGTGGAAATTACATCATGAGCAGGTGTTTATGTGCAATTTTGATGTCGGTTTTTGGTTATTTACGATAATTACCATAGAACGTGAAGGCACAATTAGAACAGCAACATTTAGTTGAAAGTTACAACACAGTTGAAAGTTACTAATTGCGTGCTGTACAAATAAACATGGATTTACATTAAAAAAAAACAATGATAACCAGGCAAGATAGAACCAGAAAATAAAAATTAATGTAGTTTGCCCTCTAGTATTCACAGTCCAGGTTTTGGCTGAGTCTTTCTTTCTTTCCTTCATCATGGATTGCTCTTTTTAGCTCTTTATAGCTCAATGCTTTTTGCTTTTTTACCCTGCCTGCCTGGGTGTTAGTGAGTAAAGCCTCTTCATGGATAATTACCTTCATTCTGTTGTTGCTAGAGCAGCCTTATGATCATATAGAAGGAGAAAATTCAGTACATTGTTTGCCACTAAAGAGGGCCTTTCTTGAGTTGGAGAGTGTTTGAAAGTACACTGGAGGGTTGGAAAGAGCTGCATTCATTTCACAAGTGGACACTCTGTGTTGCTATTGAGATGCCTGTTACCACTGACCACACTTCAACTGGCCATGTATTGACAACCCTGAATCATGTCGACCGAAATGTGTTGAACCTATGGTCAGGGATAATGTCAAGCAAGTATCACAAAAGGATTAAATAAATGACTGTGATTAGGGTGCATAAATAAAATCAATGACATGGTATGAATCAGGGTTACAGTCCTCATATGTAATACACATGCTGTGTGTGCACGCGCGCCCGTGTCTGTATGGAGACGGGGTGTCTCTTTAAGTAGGACAGTAGAAATTGATGGCCAACTCTGAAAGCTGACCTACATAGAGGCACAGACAAATTAGTTCCCTCAGCAAGCATGCTGAGCCCAGTTGCTCTGCAGAAAATGCAGAGGAAGCAGACATATTGTATGTTAGCACTGGAAAAGCTACATGATGACATTAAGAAACCGCTTATGGTGCACCTGGATGCGTGTGATCATTTAAGAAGGGACCCCAATCATGCAGATCTCCTAACTCTGACCCTAGCTTACAGACCACAGTTCACAGTTTTTCAGAACTAAATCATCTATCAGGACAGTACAGTGTGCGGACATGGAATTTTTTCGGATTTATTCAGAATTCAGGATTTTCAGACATAGAAATCCGACCCTGTAAATCATGCAAATCCGTTTTTGGTTGGGGGAGGTAGGACCATATAACCATGATGTCCATAACCAACACATGGGTAATGAATAAAACATGCTTAATGTGAGAGTTTTTTTTTTTTATTTACGTTTTTATTGAATTTTATTAAAGCTTGGTACATAATTTTTTTTTCTATACAAGGAAGGGCAGTGTATATATTCACATATGTATCTAATATAGAAACAATTCTAGTGACATCAAATAAAAAATAAAGACACAAACAAAAAGAAAAAGACGATGGGTAGCAATAAGAATCTAAGAAGATGAGCGCTGATACGTATCCACATACACATATAACCAACATGCTTATATATCTCACTTGGGCATGTTACTGTCACATTGAGCATCACAATATCTTAAAAAATCTAAAAATTAAATTCCAATCACATAATCTAATCTATGAGAAGTCCAACTCTGTCTGATTTCAACCCGACTAAGATGTATAGATGCATTTAAAAAATCACACCATAGTCAGATTAACACAATTGTCATATTTTCTTGAGTGTCCATACTGGAGATGCAAAGTGCAAATCCAAACAGCACATTGAGGACCAGTTCGACAACAACAACAAGCCCTGCAGCATGTGGAGCAGCATCAATGCACTGACTGACTAAAATCCATCAATCTGCTTCCAAGTGAGGACTGCTTGGTGTCTTGAACCAGTTCTTAGCCCACCTCGACTGCCCCACTAATCAACCCACCTGCTGAAGGTTCAGCACTGGTTCTACAGCATCACCGCCCTGAAGAAAGTTAAGACAAGCGCCTGTAGCACCTCCACAAACTGGTCAGCAAAGTGGGTAACCTGGGCCTTGGTTCTTGTGGCATGGAGATCCTCAAAGATGTACCACAGCAAGTCAGAACTGGAAACCACACCTCCTTCAAGCTTGTCCTGAATACAGGATCCTCGGCTTGAGGTGGAACATTTGAATTCTGAAAACCTGAAGTTCCTTGGATTCAATGAGTCAAAACAGCTGACATGGGCCACGTCACACTTGGCTAAAAAGGCCTAACAAAGTCTCTGGTTCCTCAGGGAGCTGAATCAGGCCCAGCTCCCTAAGAAACTGCTGCTAAATTTGTACAGGAGCACCTTCAAGGACATTGTGAATACCGCACTTCTGTGTGCTAAGACAGCTGCACAGGGCACCTGTATCATGTGGTGACGGCAGCACAAAGCGTTGTCCGGATGAAGCTCCCAAACCTGGTCACTGTCAGTGAACTGAGGAGGAAGACCAGCAGCAGTGATAGATTGAGGAACCACTGCTTTTTCCTAAAGCTGTCGTCCATCACACTACTTCCTGCTCAACACACACCAGATTACAGAAGCTGAGAACGCACACATTAAAGACTGTGGCACACACACGTGCACATCAAGGACTGTGACACACACATCAAAGACTCTGACACATACACACATGATATAGTGAGATTTTGTTGATTTGAGCGAAGTTTACTTTTTCTTTGATCTGCTTCATAACATTTTTGCTGTGTAGCAGGTACAATTTTCTATTTTCAGTACGTTAAAATCACAATTAATTTAGAGAGGCAATTGATTGACCGTAAATCCATGATAGATGTTCAAATAATTGATTCTGAACTGATAACTGCAAACTCACCAGAGCAACATAAAAATGACACAGGCCAAGTGTAAAGAAAACAATCAAATTGTAATCTAATTCCATCAATTTACGATCACACTGTTTCTGATTGTTCTGTGATGCTTTATATCAATCTGGTATTAAAACCTCCTGTGTGACATTTCTCAGTTATCACTAATGAGATGTCCTTTAAGATGTTTTCTCAATTAAAACGTTTCAGCATTTAAAAGCTTTGAAGCTGCTGCTAATCAAAACGAAAATGCCACAGCGGCACTGAAATGAGTTTTGAAGTAGTGGGACATCCAGCATGGATGACCTAAAAAACTAGTGAATGTTTTCACCTTAGCTTCTGTTCAATCTCATCCTAATCTACTATTTTTGTACAACTTTAAATATCCATACCCTCTTCTCACCAGGGTACTTACAGATCAAAATGGCAGCACAATGGTAATCAGACCCTTATTTTTTACATTTTGACAACTGTAACAGAACTCAGGATTTACAGTTCGCAAAGAAACACAATGAATCCATCATCAAATTTTATTAGATGTCAGATTGCGTTGATTTCATTTGAATTACACAATGGTTTATTATAACTGGATTTACATGTCCAATGTGTTAGAGACTTCTTCCTGGACCACACTGAAATCTTTTTTAGACACCCCAGGCAGTAAATGTCTTGTGGTTCCTCTTATTCCAGAACTAGTAATTGTGGACCAATTTTTATCCAATTTTGCAACCACCTGACACTTTCACACAGCTGCCTATAAATAATCATCACCTTGTATTGTTCAAATTGATGGTTGACATTGTCCACATTGTAAGAACCGAGTTCTAAGAGAGATTTTGTACATTTGCGAAGTCCCAGGTGGGCTTATTGGTTTTACGCACTTGCACAAAGTGTTCTATTGTATTCGACATCCTTTATTTTTTACATTATCATTTTACAAGAAAGGCCTCAGATACCAAACTACATAAATTTCACTGAAGATTAGAGTTAGTTTTAGAAATTCCCTTTTTACAACAGTACTCTGGCTACAACGTTACAACTTTGAGACACAGCTAGCTAAAGCTGATGCACCATTTGTGGTATTGAGAAAACAAGGCTTCAATAGATGTGTAACATATGTTACCTATATTAATATTATTATTTTTAATAATAATAATAATACACTTTATTTATATAGCACTTTTCTTAATGTTATAAAGTGCTTTACAAATATAGAAGAAAACAAGACATGAAAAATAATATGATTTTGATCAAATAAATGAAAGCACATATCAAGCATTTACAAAAGGTTTTACAAAGAGAACGGTTTTAAGAAGACATTATTTTAAAAGCTAGTGAATCACTAGTTCAATAGGCAGAGTTTCTAAATGTTCTACTACTCTTAGTCACCAACCGTGACCTGGGAATAACCAGCGAGGCTCCATCCACGGATCGTAATGGCCGAGAGGGCACATACCAGGTCAATAATTCTGAGATGTATGTAGGTGCAAGGATGATTAAAGCCTTAAAAGTGAGCAACAAGATTTTAAAATCAATAGGTAATTTAAAGGTACAGTCCATGATTCTGATCTAATACACTTTTTGTCAAATTCAGCAAATATCTCCTCACTGCCCACAAGCTGTCTGTTCTGTGCGTGCACTGAAAAAACAAAAACTCTGCTGTTCATACACACCCTCTGCTCTGTAAATGGGGAAAAAAAGCAAAGTGTCTCAGTCCAAGACACACACAACACTACACACAACTATCAGACAATTAGCAGCAGGTGGCATCAAGCTTATGTGCAGGAACGGGGATGGTGAGTGTAGCTGGGGGAGTGGGTGATTTTTTTCTAATATACAACTTTTGATTTAAACCTTGATTTTTTCTGTTTTTCTCTAAACAAACATGCATATGTGAACAATTCTGAATAATATGGCCCAGAGGCAGAATGAATATCAATAAAATAAAAATCAATAAAATGAAAAACAGAAGGGGACCAAGAACAGAACCTTGAAGGACACCACAACTCAACTGAACCATCAAGGTAATACGATTAGAGAGTTATGAATGTAAAGGGCAGAGTGGAACCCTTGAGGCCTACCCAAGTTTCTAAGCAAAGAAATACGATTTAAAAACAGGCTGTAAATAATTAAAATTATTATAGCTTAACAAAACTTAGTGAATAAAACATGCAAGGTGTCTTTCATTAAAATTATTCAATATGACCCCTCATCCAAGCCTGTATTGCTACTTATACTAATACAGCGTCCTTGTAGGCTATACAGATATGTTTGTTTTCATGTTTTTATTCTGTTGATTAATTTTTTTTTGTTCTAAGTTCCAATTCACAACCTCAAAAACCAACCATGTCCCTGAGCACAATGAAATATAAAGAGGGGAAATGCATCAAGAAATTACAAAATGTATTTATGTCGTGATTTTACAGCTGAGCCACCAACATTTCAAGTCTTACCATCAGGATGCGCTCTTGTCTAAACCAGCACTCAGTGTACTGTACACTGGAGGGATTAATTTTACATCGTCCATCTTCGCTTTCCCCCATGGACTCATATGCATCAAAGCAGTTACATTTATTTGTGTAGTATTTTTATCAACTGGCTTGTGATTAGGGAATCTGGGAATGCTTATGGGACCTAGTCTCTCTCTCTCTTTCTGTCTGTGCCTCAATAGTAACCAGTAATAAAAATTGTGTTTAAATTAGGATAAAGGGAATGTGCGTTTACTGTAACGTAAAACACACACAGGTTCATAACTTGAATATGTACAGGTGGACCCTGTATGTACTTCTTAAGTGGCAATATGTAAATATGTCCATCTAAATTGTGCATTTATTATAATGATTTTGAAAAACTCACTTATAGATAGCAGTTTACACAAAAGATGCTGTTAGACATTTTTCTATATCTAGTTACAGTGTTTTCTCCAATTTACACTTCCTCAGTTCCCTTTTCTCTGCTTTCTGTGCTCTATGCTGTTAGAGAGTTCATGGCGTTAACTGTATTAAACAGGGGATTAACGCCCAGGGCTCTGGATCTCTAGTAATAGCAGACAGAAATACTGATCAAAGGCCTCAAACTGTGCCGTGGGTGTTTGGACTGCCTCTGTCTGCCTCTCTGCATTACAAGAAGATAGAATTTGGGAAGCTGGGGCACATAGACAGGCAGGCAGTGCAGGATCTTTCTGTAGTAGGTAAGTTACGGTAGGATATTTAACTCAACGAAGTTGTGTAGCTGCAGGTGTTTTGCACATATAAGCTTCAGTGGCAGCCATGTGTGTATGAGTGTGTATAGGAGGAACCGTTCCCTTCATGCTGTGTCCCAGAGGACACAACTGACACAGGTTGTCCCACTTCCTGTTGGCCTTTAGTCAGGGCTGCTCACCAGCAGGCTGGTCTCATTAGATGCAGTTTTAATCAGTATGAGTGTATGGTTCTTATTGTCAAGGAATTACATATTAATTTGTATGGGTTCTGGATGTCTGAGAAGTTGCAGCAAGTATCAATCTAATTATAATCTACCTATAAAAAGCAAGGAGTAGGAGTGTCTGCGTGTCTATGGGTCACACATCTCTCTGACTTTGTCAGATCACCCTCAGCTTTCAGAAAGAGCTTGCACATGGCACGATGGTGTATATCCTTTCATGTGGATTTTTTAATAGATATTTAAAACCTCATTATTATCATTAAAATTTTAAATTGCATAGATTTCAGTATCACAGTGCTATTCTGCAGCAGCACTTTCATTATAGCTTTCCCAGTACTTTGGCTAAATTCAAAGCTCTGCTGTTCCATTTGTTCGTGTACCAATCATGCAGAAAACATAAAGAAAGTATTGTAATGTCTCTCAAAAGCCACACGTCAGATGTTAGCCGGTTTAGCTGCTACTTTATTCCTCACACTAACACAGACTACTGTTGGCCATAGCCAAGACCCTCAGAAATCCCAGCACTATCACCTACCAGAACATATATAATATATATGTGTATGTTGTGATAGTTGAGCCATTGTATTTGAAAATAATATTTTTTGGGGGGGATGTGAATATGCATGTGTGTGTTTACTACTCTATATTATGTAATATGAACCCCAATAAAGAGGGTTAGTTGGGGTAAGCAAGGAAAACTCAATCCCTGCCCACCATCTACATTATGGGTAATAATTAAATATATTTAACTGCACCATTAGGTATTTCAGGGATGTCTGCTTCACACACAGTTATTTCACCGTTATCTCTGCCTAATGCGTGTTTTTTCTCCCACAAGCTCAAACAATAACTTAAAGGACTACTGATAGTAATTCTCCTCCTACTTCTACTATCTCTTATATTTTTTGACAAAAAAAAAACATCTGAAAGAAAAGATTAATAATGAACATGTGACCCAAAGATAGTGAAGCTCTTTAAAAATATATTTGCTACAAGGAACTATCTTTGAACCCATCTGCAGTGAGTAAGGTAAAGCCTGTAGGAAACACATGTGAAGCATCAAAAGGACCACTTCAGAGACGCATTTAAACACGTTCATCACTGCTGGTTAACACATTAGAGAGGCCCGTTTTAAAAGTTTAAAAACCACTCTTGACTTTAGAGCTGAAATGCCACTTTTCATGTCAATGTCAACTTTGCTGCATCAATTTGCAAATTCTCTCATTATCTGCTTCTGGCAGAATCAGCTGTTTTCCATATTTGTAGAGGCCAGCATGCAGAATGTGTGTGTGTGTGTGTGTGTGTGTGGAAGCTTTGTATCAACAGAAGCAGCGAAACCTGGAATGAGTGTGAAATAAAGAGCCGAGCACGATGAAGCAGGTAAAAGGGCTGCCAAAGTGGGCTCCCTGCTGCTTCTGTGGAGCGATGAGATGAGGCCAAAGCCCGATTCCTGGCTAATAAGTGTGAGTGAGTGCAGCCAAGAGGCCTCAGCCTGTAGCCACACAACACCTATTATCATCCTCCCCATCAGACATCCATGTGTTTCCATTTACAGGGTATTGTTTAAGCTGTGGGAAGGGGTTCTTCATTGCGAGCGTGTTGACACCTCTCTCCTTGTGTCTGTCAGCGCTGACAGTCTTTAATAGCCTGGCGGAGGTCAGCCTCCTGCCACGTGTGGATAGTTGGAAGAGAAGGGGGCCGGGATACATGAGGACAATCTCACTCCGCTGACACCCCGCAGACGAGAGGACGAGAAGAGAGAGACGGGAATGTTTCTGTTGCTGCTATTTTGTGGCCCTGTAATTGTCTGTAAGGTCTGTAAAATAGGATGGTAGAGGAGAAGAGTGCACAGCAATAGCAGGTCCGGAGGTTCAGCCGGTCCACAGGGGACCGACCAAGGAGGCGTGTGCTGAGACAAGGAGAGAGAAAAATAGGATGTTTGTTGTGTGTTTGTGTGTTTGTGTGTTTGTGTGTGTGTGTGTGTGTGTGTGTGTGTGTGTGTGTGTGTGTGTGTGTGTGTGTGTGTGTGTGTGTGTGTGTGTGTGTGTGTGTGTGTGTGTGTTTTTTATTTGTATCTGTGTACAGGGCACATTCCAACTGTAGTTTACACCTACAACAAAATGACTTTTTGTTCATTTAAACAGATCCAGTCATGGGTGGAAGGGCCCAGTTGGTGGTATCCGCGGTGATGTGGCTTGGCCCTGAACCCAGTGGATATAATGGTGTAGTGGAAAATGTCCTGTCAGTTGATGGAGGAGCTGCCTGTAGCTGCAGGAAGGAGTGTAGCGACAGGGGCCATGTGTGTTAACCTCTTTTCTTGTCACTTTTTTTTTTCTGTCCCTCCCCCCCCTCCCCACCACCCCTCCACCGCCCACACCCTTCTCCTCTCATCTCCACCTTCTTCGCTTCCTTTTCCGCCCTCGTTGCCCCCCAGACTCCGCTCCCTCTACCCAGCACTCCTCTGTGACAAATTACTCCTGGCGGTTGATTTGTTGGTTGTCAAAAGTGCTCCCTGCGCTGGCATGAAGGTGGGGTGAGTGAGCAGGAAAAGAAGGTGCAACTAACACCCCCCCTCTTCATGCCCCACTGCAAAAACTGTGGATATATCTTGTTTTTTGGCACAAATAGTCCAATATTGAGTAGAATCTCATTGCACTGGCATATAATTTGCTTATTTATGTTTCTTATTTCAGTTAATTTGGTCTTTTTTTAAGAAGACTTTTTCTTCAAAAAAAAAAAGATTAAAATGACTAAAATCACGAAATAAGCAAAAGTATCTGTCTCAGTGGAATAAGGCAATTCTACTCAATATTGGACAAGATATTTTCACTTCCAGTTTTTTGCAGTGCATCAACAGTCCATTTTTTGGGATAATTCTGTTGTTCCAGCTTCTTAAACGTGAATATTTTCTGAATTTATTTGTCGTCTAACTGTAAATTGATTATCTTTGGTTGTGAACTCTAAGACTATGAAACATTTTAAATTGCATCCTGGGCTTTTAGAAAACGGTAATTCAATATTTTAACCATGTTCCTAAATTGTAAAGATCAAAAATCATATTGATTACTGTAAATTACCAAACAATAAGAGTTTCAGTTAACCAGAGTCCCCTTTAAATGAAGGGTGAGGTGTATATTTTGATCAATAATCATCATTAAGAAACAACCTTTCTGGTAATATTGCTTAATTGTTGATCACCATGGCTATGTTGTAGCGAAAAAATAAAAAATACAACATGAAATGCAACCTTTTGAAAGATGTAAGTTATACAGTAGTCATACTGGTCTAATTTCATGTCCTAAATTGCCGCCTGGTCTCAAATAAACAGCTGATCTGTTAGGTGATTGAAACAAATAAACGCCCCGGCTATTATTTGGTTATTTACACTAATCAAGAAAATAATCAACAGATTAACTACTAAGTAGAATATTTTTTGTTCCGTACTGTATCTGGTAAGGTACGTGTTATTTTAATAACACATACGTTATCATTCTAACTTTCTAATGTGATATCAGTCCTATCTATCTACTGCGAACATGTTCTGCATATACTACTTATGTATAACCAGAACAATACACAGAACAAAACACGCAATAGATTTCCATTGATTTCCCTCAGGGAAAACACATTATTTTACTGTGTAGTCTTGGTAAAGAGCTACATACATGTCAGCATTAATAAAATAATGCAGCGAAATTACAATCTGGGGCATAATTATATTCATACTCGTACAACTATTCTATTGTAATAAGGGAACATATTCTAGGGCAAAATACCATCATATGTATTTTTCATACTTATTATTTAAAACATGTTGTTGGTTGTGTTTGTTAATGATTAGTTTTCGACTGAGAAACACATCCAGATGTCAGACTTGCCTTGTTTTTGCTCTTGTGTTGTAATGACCTGCTTTGATATTCTTAAGTCCATCCTTCTGGTTGGTTTCAGCTAAATCCCGCAACCCGCGGTTTATTTTTCGACCACCAGCTCCCATGGGATTTGCTTTGGGTCCCGTGGGACCCTCCGGATCCCAATCCCAACACAGTCCTGTACCTCAGTACAACAGCAGATCTGACAACTCAGATACATAATGGATATAAATGAATAAGCGCAGATGTGCAGGATACTAGGCTCCAAAAAGCTTTACCTCAAGTCTTTGACCTTGAAATTCCTCCTGTGAAGTGGATTATGACTGTGAGCTGCCATGGATTTGTCTTGTACTAATAGGACAATATTCACTTTTATCCAGCTCGTTCACAACAAGTATTGTTTGAGCCTTTGTCTCCTGCAGCTTATGTTAGGGGTTTTTTTTCTGCGCCTTTTTTCACATTCAGTAGGTGAGTGTTCCTACCGTATCATCTGACATCCCATGGTAATAAACTGTCGTCTGTGGAGTGTGTGTCAGTCAGATGTTGTTTGCGGTGACGGCTGTTAAAGCTCAATCCGAGCTGGTTTCATTTCATCATGTGTCGCTGTTTTGCCGTTTTTGAAAAGAAACTCGTGTCCTTTCAGTGCCACTTGCTGCTTTATTCACTAACTCCTTTTTTTTTCATTTGTGTGGTTTCCTCCTTTGCAAAAGTAATAGAATATCGGTTTCCCTTTCAACCTCGGCTATACAGAAGCTCGATTGCTTTGTGCGTCGCCATCAGAACACAGAGGAGAGCATTGCAATCCACTTGTGTGCAGAAGTCTGAAACCATCTTGTCTCTGTCTTTTTTTGTTAAAAGAGGGGTTAAGCTTTTATCCTATAAATATGGCACGAAAATCCCACTGTCAACCACACATTCATTCTGAGGCCTGCATTAACATGAAAACGAGGGCTTGTTATACAGTGAGATTTCAATAAAAAGAACACAAAATGCATTTAATGAAATTCAGATGCCGGGCCCTAGCTCCCTGAATCTCATTAAATGAGCTTTGTGCTGTTTTTCCATCTTCTCTTTGTAGAAGAGGTCCTCGAGTGCCCGTAATAATGTGGCAGATTTCATCATATTCCTGATTTAAAGAGGACAATGTCTGTCTTGTTCGCTTGTTCTTTTCCATGCCCGAGCCAATCTCTGAAGATGTACTCGCATAGTTTCTGGATCTGACTCTTGATAATAATCCATCCTGTGGTGCATTTTTGACAAGTTTTGTTAGAGCTCTCCACTAACTCCTCCCTTCTCTCCCCCCCTCTTCTCTGTTTCTCTCTGCACAGGATTTGGTTTCATAACTTTTGAGAGTGAAGACATCGTAGAGAAAGTCTGTGAAATTCATTTTCATGAAATCAATAACAAAATGGTAAGTCCACTCATTTTTTTTCAATTCCAGGTGGGCGCATGATTAATATTTGATTTCTCCTTTCCCCGAGCATTAATGGCCAAGGTGGTGTGTGTGTGTGTTCACGTTCATATTCACAGACGTAACACACACACACACTCTGTGGTTCTCGGGGATGGGGAGGCAGTGGTGTGTACTGCCCACAAACCGTGAAATTGTGTGGCTGAGTTCTGCCTATCAGGCTGAGGGACGGCAGAGTGGAGCCTGTCCCTCTCTTTCCGAATCCCCAACACACACACACACACACACACACACACACACACACTCACAGGTGGAGATGTCCAGGGATGCAACAGGGAAGCTCCTGGCAGAGGCAGAGTTCATTAGTCAGGGATTAACACCTTCCACAGACTCCCAGTGATGCTTGTTTTTCTTTACACCAGCATCTCCGAGCTCTCTGCAGCGTTTCTTTTATTGAAGTCATCATGTGGCTTTATGTTAATTGACAGGAGCCGACCTCAGTGACATCAGGTCCTCCTTCGCCCAGTCCTGCCGCTCAGGCCCCTCGAGAGTCGCTGCATCATTTGAGCGGTTCTGTGGATAGTGATTGACTGTAGGGAATACTTGTCTTTCTGCTGTTCAGTGGGGCTCCTTTGCTCAGTGTGTCTTCACTCTCTCCCCCAGGCTTTTTTTTTTTTTGTTCTCCCTGAAACTGACTGACTGACAGAACCAGTGTAGTAGAACCACGCTCACAAGGGACCAGCCCAGGTCACCATGACCCCCCTACTATACATCCCTCCTGTGTTTCTGCACTGCCTCGCAGTCAATGCTCAGGACTGCAAGTAAAAATCCAGACTGCGACAGAAATAAACCGTACATTTGTGCTGGAGACGTTCTGTCACAATCAAATGTCCCCGGATCCTTTGACGTGCAGCCATATATATCACCGCGAATATCACACATGAGCGCACACAACGCCACATCGTCTGTTTATGCACGCAAAGGAAAAACAATCGCTGTCAAGTCTTGATTTTTCAAAAACTACCGTTTCTGCTCAATTTGTGCTTTACAAACACATCTGATATTAAGTCTCTTGAGCACATTTATCCACTGAGTTTATTTTCTCTATCCAACTTTAACCAAGTCAAGAGAAAAATGAGTCTTAAGCCTATTTGTAAGAAGTACTAATTAGATAATAATTGGATCCTAAACTGTTTTGCTAATTAGGAATACAAATTTTCTTAATACATAGTTAGCCATGTAGATGTTCAATAAAGTAATGATGAATGATTCATAAAACACACAAACGTGTTCTTGATTTGCAGTACGACGTTTGAATCAAGAATTTTAAAAAAGTTGAAGAGTAAGGAAAATTATTTCAATTATAAATTAAATGCCAAATAAAGCAGCATCAAAGTTGCTGCTCATTCATGCTCTTACAAAGTTTCTCAGTATTCAGCAGATGCTCAAACACAACTTAAAGCATCAAACGTTTCTGATAATTCATTGGAGAAAATGTAAAATATAACTACGCTTGACACATAAAGGTGCAGTCGCACAAAACTAAAACTACTGCAGATAACATTAGTTGTGAAGAAGTTGTGTATTTTTCATTTATTAAAAAAGGATCACACATTATCTGCATGTCCTGCACTGAGTTTTATATTCAGGCTGCTTGTACCACAGCTGAAAACAACTGTTCAGGTGGAACCAGTGTCACAAACGCTACTGCTGCTGTGTCAACTCTGATAGCCCAAGGGATCTTTAGCGTTTTTATTCCACCAGCAAATACACTTTGTATGCAGAGAAGGAAACATCACGTCAAAAGGTTCCAGGTTCTTTCTCAGGATTATTGGACGTGTTTGTAAAGTATTGTTAAAGTCAATAAATTGTTTCCTTTGTGAAAAGCAGATCCTCTGGGGGTGTATACACTGCAAAAACCGAGATCTGAACAGGTGAAGATATGTTGTTTTTGGTACAATTAGTCCAATATTGAATATAAATATCTTATTCCACTGGCAGATAATTTCTCATTTCAGTTTTTTTTCCTTATTTGGGTCAATTTGGTTTTATTTTAGGAAAATAACATTGTCTTAAAGGATAAGATAAGATAATCCTTTATTTGTCCCACAGCAGAGAAATTGCATTAGCAACAGCAATAAAGGCAGGACAAATGGCATGCAATAAAAAGAAATGATTGCTCATAGACTGTATATTCAAAATAAACAAGAGAGATATGCTACAGTGAGTTGGGTAAAAAAATGATTAAATTGACTAAAATCAAGAAAAAAATAAAATAAGATAAATAATCTGCCAGTGGAATATGATAATTCTACTTAATATTGGACTAATTGTGCCAAAAAATCATATTTTCACCAAGATTTCATTTTTTGCAGTGTGCCTCCAAACCTGCAAAATCTCCAGCACCAAACTTGTTTATGTCTATCCGACTGTTGGCATAGCAATACAGCAGAAATAATTCCACACTGAAGTACATTTTGTTCAGGTTTACTGGCTTAAGACATTATTTAAGGTAAATACGACCATGTGTTTTCCATTCCCTCTGCATGTATAGGTTGCCTATGCTCATACCGTTCACTGCAATTGTTATTAGAGGGAGAAAATCCACAGAAAGTGGGGGGAGAAACAGAAGGAGAAGAACATTCTTGGATCTTTTACATCTTCTAAGTTTGTGTCTTGCAGGCGACATCAAAGCCGTCTCTCATGCATCATCTAACAGCCGCTGTACACATCTGGCTCCCTGATGTGTCACGGTCACCACGGTTACTATTATTGTCATAAATATTTAGCACCAATGGGTTAAGTAAAGTATACAATGAGAAGTGACCTCTGTTGACGACCAATGTTGGGAGGAACATGTTACAAAAGTAATAAATTAATGTAATGCATTGATTTTTGCTGTAAAGCAGTAATGTAAGGCATTACAGGAACAAATACTCTGTACAAATGTCAGTAACCTGGATTAAAGGGTTATGTTTTGTGTTCCTTCTTCATACAAAGTCACTGCAAGATCAGCAGCAGTGAAATGTACCTGCAAAAATGTTTTACTTTTCCTTTTGGTTCATCAGACAGAAGATGGAGATGAGTGAACCTGTAGAAAACATCAGATATCACATTCTCTTATTACTTTATGTTTGTGAAACATAAGAATCTGAAGAACATCGTAGTCAAATGCACTTTGTGCTCCACCTAAAGAACTGTCCACTTCCTGAAACAGCAGCAGTAATTTAACATTTACAGAGGTGTCATAGTAAGCTCTGAGATTCTTTAGCATCAAGAGGTGAAGAGACCATTGATGAATGCATCTTTCCAGTTATTTTGGAAAGATGCATTAAAAGTAATGCAATAGTAGTTTAATAGCTTACACTTTTATAATAATACAGTAATATTGTAATGTAATTAATGACTTTTTAATGACAGTAACAAGTAATAAATAAGGCATTACAGTTTTAAAGTAACTTGCCCAACACTGCCCGCAGGTTATGTAATGTATACAATGAGAAGTGACCTCTGTTGGTGACAAGGTTCAAGACTCTTACGACACTGTTGTGCATTGTGACGTGTTGTAGTCCACAGGGTGGGGCTAAAAACTGCTGCAGCTTCTACATGAGTGCGAAACATTATTCTGAGTCGGTGTAGTTACTCTGAAACTCTTAAAGGAAGATGACACATATGAAAAACCATGTGACCCATCTGGGAATCTCACAGACCTTTACAAAAAAAAAAAAAAAACCCTCAGTATTATTAGAGGGGTTCGGTGTGAAAGGACAGAGCAAGGGCCAGTTTTCTTGAGGCTTTTGTCACTTTTGTAAGGTCCCTCTCGGCAACACCTAGGATAAATTTGCTAGTATGCAGGAAATAAGCTTGTCCCTCAGATCCTCTACAAAGTGCTGACATGTGGGAATGTCGGGCGGGGAGAAAAGTGGAAATGTGGAGTGCGTTAAGAGCATTTTTCAAAGACACTTCAGGTTTTACCTTAGTTGCACGGAGGGAGAGGACTGGTTATCCGGTGTCTGAAGCACCAGCGCACAAAATAAAAAATGCCTCCTGTCTTCATCCTTATGAAGTACTATACAGAAATAGACCTCATCCATCCTCCCTGCGAGTGTTATCTAAGATGGCTCTTGAATAATTGATGCAGACAGAAATTCCACCCCACTTGGGAGGGCTGTGGATGTACAGGGCAGCCCACCTTCCCCTTGCCCATCCTCTCAAGGGCTCCGGCAGCACGGTGGGTCAATGCCCACTCAGATGTGAGTGACTGGACCTTAGGTGACTTGGTCAAATCACCCTGTGTTCATACGCCGCCGAGGCCTCACTCTCAGGAGCACTGCCTCTCTGTCACAGCGAGTTCAGCCTCATATATAATTAAAAGTAGAGGGTGCTGCTTAGCAAGGAGCTCTCAACCTGCTCCATCAGCTGCACTGACTTCTATAGACCTCTTACAATGTCCTGCTTTAGCAAGCACGGATTAGTATCTGCTCCACATGGAGAAATATATGTTAGCCACAGCTAGGGTTGCAAAATTCCAGGAATTTTCAAAGTTGAAAACTTTCCAAAGGAATTAACGGGAATATATGGGAATAAATCCAAACTTTACTAAATTAAAAGTTGGCCCTTAATTCCTTTCAAAGATTTCATGCATATAATTATATCAGCTGAGTCACTAATAATCATGGTATTTATGTATTTTTTCCATTTTGTGCTCTTTTCTTTGCAGAAAATAGCTAGCTGGCACGTCAGGTGCTATATGTTGAATATTTTCAAAATTTCCAAAATTGCCCAGCTTAACTTCCCATGGAAAGTTTCTGGAACTTTTCCTCCCCTTTAAAACCCTAGTCACAGCACTCTATTAAAATCAGTAAATACCAGTAAAAACCAATAAGCAGAAGATAGCTTGACAGTTTTAAAATATCCTAAATATACAGTTATCCCACACATAAATGAACGTCTATATCAGACAGTCGTGAGGTAGAACTTTAATACAGCTGTAGAGAGGTTGTGAATTTGGTTTTCCTATGACAGGAATCCCTCCATCACTCCCCCACCCCGCTGTTAATTCATAATAATACCTATCAAGTATTGGCTCTGATGAGCGAGCAGCGTGCCATTAAAACGGACTCACATTGTTTTTACTCAAGTGCTTCGAGATAATGTTCTTTAATGTGTCATTTTTAGTAATCAACGGTAGAGAATGGTCACAACGGGAGGGAGGACTTTTCTGATAGTCATCAATTTCTCAATGTGTGTTCCTGACATGACCAACCAATTACTGCGCTGAGGAGGAGAATGAGCTCTAATAAGACTCTCCCAGGCGCTGCCAGGAAAAAAGGCCAACGCAGGTAGGCGTTTATACATCAGCCTTTAATATATAGACACAGATATACTGCACGCATCAGCAGAGTTGCTGTTTAACGCAGAGAAATATCATTTCAACCTCCTGTTGGCCATATAATATAACAGATACAGCAGCATCACATCCTGTTGGTTTAATTTAAAGAGAAAAATTAAAGCATATACTCCCTTAAATTGATCTCATAATTTTATTTTCTTATAAAGTTTATCCACTAAATCTTAAAAAGGTCATGGTTCATAATTTGGTCTAATTTAATTTACCTTGTAATCGTATTTCTGTGCAGCGATGAGATTAAGTTGTGCTACTACTAATCATGAAAATAATGAAATGAACTAAAGCTAAACGATGGTTTTAATACCAGTTTTACTCAATTTGCAGAAGTGAGTGACAGGATGATAGAAACAGAATAAAGCTGGTTACTGAGGAAAATACATCACAATTTTTTTATTTTAATTTATTTATTTTTTTGTGATGTAGACTTGTCCTACTCAGTTTGCAATTTTTTTTCAAATGAAATGAGAAAAAAGTATTGAAGGACTAAAAATACTGTAGCTTAGACTCTTTGGGACTTGTGCTCTGGAAAAATGTTTTAGTTGACAGGATTTTAAATAGAAAATTTAATCCATTTCTGTTGCATGACAAAGTATATGTTTTAAGGTTATTAAAAAATAATAATGTTAAACACACTTCAGAGTCACAGTCCACGGCTTAATATAGCAATTGAAATATTGTACAGAGCTTGAAGTAATATTGAACTTAGTCAGAATTGTGTTTTTGAATTCAATGTTTTTTTTTTTACATTATATTATCAATAATTATTTGTTTTCCTTTCACCCACATGGCAAACATGCTGCTTCCAGAAAACAATAAGAATATCAAACTAATAAACTGACATAAAATGCACAACAAGATAACATTTGTTGAACAGATGTACCATGATTAGATCAATCTGCCGACTGCTGCCTGACAACCGAAAGGATTATTTCACAGAAATACACAATTAACATATACCCTGTTTTCTAAATCTATAAGCAGTCGGTTGTTTTTAAACAGCTAATCAAGCGCTAATTACTTTTAATTAGAGCCCTGTTTTGAGTTCATATTTCCAGCTGTAGCGGTTCTGTTGTCGTGTGTCAAACGTGCAAACCAATCAGTGCTGCTGCCAAACATTAAAGTTGGACATACTTCGTTAAAGCCACAGATTTAAAAAGAGGCCTCTACAGAGAGAAACTTAAGTCTCCGGGTTGTGGAAACTTTTATTAAAGAGCGGCAATATTCAACGGTGTTTGAACGTCGAGTGTGTGATAAGGTGGCGCCTTCACACGAGTTTCATTCCCACACGGAGAGAGCTGCCCCCACAAGTTCTGGACTGTAAGTAATTGGATGTTTACCCTTTAGAAGGAAAGCTTTGAGGGATGAAGGAGGTAGAAATCCACTTTGCACTCTGCACTCCAGGCTGTCCCATGAAAGCTCAGTGATGTTCAGATCTGCTGATTGAGGAGGTGATGGAAGCCATTTTGACGTCAACCTGATGATCATGGCATCACTTTTGAATGCGTCTCTCGGTGCGTATGGGGACATTATCATCTAGGAATATAGGAGCATGACAAGGGAACAGCATTGGCACCACAGGGAGCACCTGGCCCTTTAAATGACCTCATATTCCTTAGCTTTTATATAACCATGCAGAGCCATCATCAGACCTAATGGCTCCTGTAAGATTGCTGACCATTGACAGCATCATTCTGCCTTATCCAAATGTAAACCCATCCAAAAGCAGAATACTTCTTACCATG
Source organism: Lepturacanthus savala (assembly GCA_030544235.1). Lineage (NCBI taxonomy): Eukaryota > Metazoa > Chordata > Actinopteri > Scombriformes > Trichiuridae > Lepturacanthus > Lepturacanthus savala. The sequence continues at coordinate 5,113,744 of CM060479.1, read as the reverse complement.
ATTATACATTTTCCCATTGCTCAATTGTCCTGATGTTTGCAGAATGGAAAGTGTGCTGTAAATACCCACTTTATAAGCCACATTGACTGGTTCACAGAAGTCTTAAAGTACCACTCCAATGAAAAATCTGTCCTTTGAGTATCAAACATTCAACCCCCCCTGGGGGGTAGAAATATTTGTAGTTGCACCCATATTGGGTAACGGAAATTCTGGTAAGCTTGGATTCACAGAAATGACAATGGATTTCAATGATGATGGTTGAAAGTATGCGGGAAAGTATGAAATTGCCCAGAAACCTCTCAAAAGACTCCCATTTTCTGCTCCTCATCAATAGACTATTTTCACAAACATATGGTGAAATGCAACTAAATTCTCATCATGACCCTGTTGGGAACGCATGCTAGCACAAGCGTTTTAGAGTTTGCTGCTCATTCATAGGTCAGAGCATTTATGTCCAACAGATTCTGCTTTAATAGATGCTGCAGGGATGCAGTATGTTTATAGGCCAGACTGGAAGTTAACCCTCAAATTCCCTTGTCAAAAAGTCAATGGGAGTTTTCCATTGCATTTTGGATGACACGTACATGTATTTGTTATGTTTTGAAGTGTGAATGCAATCACCAGAACATTGGACTATAAATGAACTCCACCATAGTCTCATGACTTCAGCGTCCCCATCACCAAGTGTCCAACTTGTAATTTGATTTTCCACTTTGCAGTAATACATTTATAGGCTCATTTATCCACTTTATAGCAACCACCTTTTTAAAGACATATAAAAGCTTCAAACTTCATGAGTAAATTTAAATATTTTGTACTAAAATGTCAAGATTAGGGTTTAATATTTTTCCAGAAAATGACAGGAATCAGTTGTCAGTATGAGACAACCCATTCCCCAAGAATCTCAGGATATAGCTGCAGGGTTTTTTTGTTCAGTTTTTTATCCAAGTGACTTTGCAGACGTAGCAATCCTAGGGGCATCCTTGAATATTTTGAACCATTCAATGTGCTTTCTTCTGGATATTTCTCATGCTGAGATTCTAAGTCTGCACAATCCACTTGTTGATCCCCAGAACACTTGATAACCTGGTAACACAACTCACACTTTGCATTTTCATTCTTCAGCTTTTGAGATTTTTTTTTTTACTATTTTCCCAGTTTCCTATCATAACCTTTTCTCGGGAGTCAAAATAATTTTTTAATCAGATTTCCCAGGAATCCCAGATCCCAGAAATAAACCAGTGGGCCTGAGTCAATCAACAACACTACTAAATCCCCATATTCATTGGTTTTAAGATTGAAAATATTGTTTTTTGGATTTAGTTACTCTTTTAGCTTGTTTTAATGACCTACCACATTCCAGACATATCTATTTATCCAAAAACCCCATTGATTTTGATATAAGAGCTTGAATTTCTCTAACGCTAACTCATTGATCATTCTTGCACCACTGTTGGCATTTTTTTCCTTGTAAGATATATGGTATCTAAAAGTTTTAGCTTAAGAGTTTTAACTTTCCGTAATGACTCACTTGTGAAAAGGTCTTTTTTCTTTAAGTGAATAATCCCACACCACATGCCTGACATTGTGCATTCACACCCGTGACATTTCCTAACCATTCGGTCTATGTGTTGTGACTGTTGCGCTGGGAGTGGGAGCTGGAGTAAATGAATCACACTGTTTCCTTTCTTCAGTCTGCCAGTCTACTGATGGAATCTATTCACTAGTGAAGCTAATAGTAGCCATCCACCTCCCCCTCTAAACACACACTCACACACATACGCACAAACACACGCCACACCCACAACGCTTGTCCCTGAAGGACAGTCATTGCCAGTCCATCCCGCCCACACCTTCCCGTTATACCTACAAGGTTAATATGTTTGGGAGATGTATTGAAAAGGTCAAAACTGGAGCATTTCTCCGCTCTGCATCATATGGTTTGTATATAGAAGAAAGGCAGGTGTTTGTTTTATTCTTCATCAGTGAGCTGCATTACTACACCGAGCGAGTAGCGGTTTTGATGTCTTGTGTGTGTGTGCATGGGTGATTTCAGTGTCTGGCTTGTTTATTGGTATATAGAGATGTTTTTTGAAAGAGTAATAACCTCAAAACAGATCATGTCCTGATTACATAACCAGAACCAGACAACAGCAGGACAAACACTACTGTAATGACACTGAAATATTTGATAATGAAGGTAATGGACTCTGTCACCTATTTATTTATTTGTTTTTTGGTTTTAGCTTAAATTCAAAAGCCTGACTGGAAACAGCGGCTGCAAATTAGCTGCTGCCTAATTTAAATACATTTTTTTCCTGTCCATATATCAACATCTAACTTTACCAACCCTTTGAAAAAAGTCAATAGATCAACTCGCTGTCAATCTTTCCTTGAAGAAGACGGGTATAAGTGTCAGTAATTGCTCCTGGTAGGGCTGCTCGATTATGGAAAAAAACATTATCACAATTATCTTTGGTCAATATTCAAATCACGATTATTCAGATGATTATCTTTTTCGTTAGACAATGCATTTATTCAGCATGAATGACTTTGTGCTTTTGTTTGAGATGTTAAACAGATTTGCTCTGTTACCTTAAAGTAAATCTATGTTGTTTATGCTTTTCATTGGATTCTTGGAACCTAGTGTTCCCATATAAGAGAACTTTTCACATCCTTTTCTTAACCCAAAACTCTGCCCTCCCTCTGCCATTTCACTTGCTCTCTTTTGCCCTTGGAATGTATTGCTCTTTGAGAAAAATGGAAAATAAATCATTTCAACTCGATTATATGGTTTTGGAGATTTGTTTGACATGCCAATCGAAATTGCAATCAAAATTCAATTAATTGCACAGCCATAACTCCTGCTCACCCTTATTTTAACACGACTTTCTAAGCATGAGTATCTGCTGTTGTTGGTTTGTCTTCCACGTGGCAGATCAGGAATCTCCACCTTCACAGCTGCTGAACCTTTGCAGAGCTCATTGTCAGGCTCAGAATCATCTTGCCAACCTCTGTTCTCCTCTTCTTTTTTCTTTTTTTTTTCCTTGTTCTTTGACGTTGTTCCTTCTTGAAAGCTACTGCCCTCCCTCCCCCACACACACATACGCTCTCCTGTGTGTTTGAAGCAGGTGAACACCCACGCACTCACACCACCGATCCTGGCTGGTTTTAAATATATGACAAGGAGCCCTCTCTTTGAATATCAAAGACCCGCATCTGAGAGCGTGCAGACATGACTCACATCCGGGTCTTTCTTACTCCCAGCAGGCAACCCCGACGTCCAGCTTGCCGAATTTGGCAGGTGCTACTGGAGGACGCTGATCAGACGCCGCTGTGTCTCCGGTGTGGGCAGAGCTCCGCATTTGTCATGCAGCTATGTGAACGTCTGAGAATCCCAGCAGTGTGCCGAGATTTATAACAGACCCATTTGTCCCACCCGGCTCCTGCTTCCATGCCGGGGGGTCATTCCCTGACGATAAGAGCGCCCGTGCTCTCTTCAGCACAATGTCAAAGCACGCCAGGCGAGCAGGGAGGGCAGAGTAGCTGTGACAGCTACAAAGTGGCTGAGGGAACTGTGTAGTTTAGTTCGTCTGGTCAAATGAAAGCGCTGCTAACAGCAACAAATCAAAGCTCTGCAACGCAGCAGCTTTCCCTCTGATACAAACCCTTTGCATTAGTGTCCCTTTTGTTTTGCATGTCGAGCTCTCCTGCATATACAGAGTTTTATTTTGCACAGGGACTTCCTAGGCAGCATTCAGGCTGCATTTGAGCATGTGCAGTGGCAGCATTTTAGTCTGGCTATAGTCAATAGTCTTTCTTTACTATGTAGGACTAGTATTGTTGATCAAATTTGATCTAGGCAGGTATCTGTTGTAATAGGAAATATTGTTAGGAACCTTTGTTTAGTTCAGTGTGACACACAGACATGTTTTGAAGTGATGGTAAAAAGGTTAAAGCAGTAGCAGAGAGTAGCTTCTTGTGATGAAGGAACAGACGTTGCTGCATTTAGTGCCGACAGCACTGATGGATGCTACACACACACACACACACCCCTGGCAGCAGCGCTGGAGGATTGCATTTTTAAAACTCTGACAAAAAAACAATAAAAAAAGATACATTTCATTATTGTTGTTATTATATAATTAAGTAGAAATAAGAAGTAGATTTTGACCCTTTTTTTCATCAACAAAAAATGTTGTCACAGTCAGTCATTAAGGCCACTGATTTCATCTTGTTTTCCTCATGAAAAACCATGGTTGATAAATATATTCCGTCTAGTTTCTCACATGTGAAGTTCAGCAACTTGCCACAGCACATTGTGTGTGGATGGCTGTGCATGTGTGAACGAGCTCGTGTGTGAATAGTAATGTGCACCGCTGGCCTGTCAGAGCTGCGAGGCTATTTGTATGGATGCCGGGCTGCATCTTGGTGGAGGTGTACACAGCGCCGATGCACTAGCCTGTCTTGTGCAGCAGGCCAGGATGACATGTGAATCGCAGCAGCCGAGAAAGCCCCGCTTAAGTGGAGGCAGTAGGGAGAAGCCGGGGAGAACCAGGAGGCAAACAGACAAACAGATGGACAGGTTGATGCCAAGCAGGCAGTGGAGCAAATAGATTGTGCAGCATGGCGAACAGACTCAGCCTACCAAAGAACAACCAACAGACACAAGACCGTGCCACCCTTGTCAGCCGCTCGCGCTTCTCTATAATTCATAGAGATTGGCTAGATACGTGGTAAATAGGACTCTCATCTTCCTCCTTCTCCTCATCTGCCCTTGTCACATCCCTCATTTGATATGTGTTATGTAGGAGGAGGAGATGTCAGTTTTGCAAGATGAGAAATGAACAAACCTGTATGTGTGAGAACCGGAGTGAGAGAAAAGAAAATGCAGGAGAGAAGATGAGTGCTGCAGGTGGAATTGGACTGTGGGACACTGGGGACCAGCAGACAAAACACAAATACATAATTCACACACAAAACCGAGCTATGCTCTCAAAAAAATAAAAGAAGAAGAAGAAGAACCGTGTCCTTTTTAAGATATTTGTGACCAGTGTCAGATTTTTTTTTTTTTTTTTAATTTGCAAGTTAAATGAAACGGTGAAGGAAAGAAGCTGTTTGCAGAACCAGTGAAAGACGATTGCTTTTGAGATTAGTCTGTTTAGAATAAAAAAAAAATGCTTTTCACAAAGAGCCTGAACATGCGGCCACACAGCGGGACCACGGTAATGGCATTGGAGAACAGAGCTTCTCCTACCTTGATGTCTCTGAAACTCTTGGAAAGTATTTAGCTTGTATTTCCCTGAGGCACGGGGCACATGCTCACTGGAGCAATAACCTTTGCTTTAATGCAAGAGGAGCATGATTGTAAGTTTTCCTCAGAGACTTTCCTCTAAAATGTGAGGTGCTCAGATTGACTCTCTTGTTTTTCTCTATGGAAAACATCTAGCGCAGCGCGAGTCAAATAGAAAAGCACCTTAAAGAGTTGAGACAGCCCTGTCAGATCTGTCTGGTTGTGTACCTACACAGTCTAATGGTTTGTCTGTCTGTGTGTGTGTGTGTGTGTGTGTGTGTGTGTGTATGTGTGTGTGTGTGTGTGCGTGTGTGAATGTGTATGTGTTTTTTCTCTGTCTACATAGGTAGAATGTAAGAAGGCCCAGCCCAAGGAGGTGATGTTCCCGCCAGGTACACGAGGGCGAGCCAGGGGTCTGCCCTACACCATGGATGCCTTCATGCTGGGGATGGGCATGCTGAGTCAGTCCCACACACACACACACACACACACACTATAATCCAAACGTTTTAGCTCAGGTTTTAGTTCCATGTTTAACATCATACAGAAATAGCATCACCAAGCTTCCACCATCTAATCTAATCTAAATGGCTCACAAACATACTTTTTATTTTGAAATACTGTAAATTACCAAGAAAAATTGCTCCTGGATTTATTTTAGAACTCCAACAATTAGTCAATTAATTGGTTAGTTGCCAACTTTAATCGCCAACTATTTTGATTATCGATTAATCGTTCTGAATTATTTTTAAGAAGAAAATGTCCAAATTCTGTTTCCAGCTTCTGTTCTCTAATTATTTTCTGGTTTCTTTACTCTTCTATAATAGTGAACTGATGATCTTTGGGTTGTGGACTGTTGGTCTGTTCAAAATAAGATATTTTAGGTTGAATCTTTAGCTTTGGCAAACAGTGATTGACATTTTGCACCATTATATGAATCAAATAACTAATTGATCAATCATTTCAATAATCGATAGATTATTCGACTATCAGAATAGTCATTAGTTGCAGTCCTAGTTTATTTGTTTGAATCACTTGACAGATCAGGGGCTTATTTGAGACCAGGCAGCAATTTAAGACAGGAGATTATTTCCTTCCTGACAATATTCTTGCTCACCAAAAGTGGAAAAATATGGTAATTATTATATGGTAAGAAATATGTGGTAAAATATGGTAATTCTTTTAATTCTTTTTATTAAATCAATATAACTGCTCTATAACTTACATTTTTCAAACGTAAGATTACAGTACTGTAGTTAAAAGTCTCGCTACTACTTCTTTTGAGTTTTCCTCTGCATATTTTAAGACAGCAAGTTTGAATTTTGTACTTTTATTAGTTTTGTTTCACTGGAGCCATGGCGATAGACAATCAAGCAAAATTACATGAGAGGATGTTCTTTAATGTCATTTGAGCACAATAATGATGCGGTTAGTACTGTGCTGCAAATACAGCAAAAAAAAACAGTCAACATCAGTGGTCAGGACTTCTTCCTTTATTTATTTATTTTAAATAAATTAGACTCTGTGTTTATTTGGAACCAACAGTTAATTATCAGAATATACACCTGCACCCATTGTTTAAAAGGTGGTGTTAATTGAAACTCAGCTATTATTTAGTAATTTACAGGAATTTCCTAAATTGGCTGGACACCCCTTTTTAGCAAAAAGCAGTAAAAAGTCTGCTGTGGTTGGAGACAATTTTCTGCCATGGATTTGTGAGGTTGTGAGTATAACACCAGTTTCCATCTTCATTATAATGAAGTAACTCGTCACCCAAGGCAACGGAGTGGCTCATTCATGTGGTTTTAATAGATTTTGGATAACAATGAAGGTCAATGGCACGAATAAGCTGTGTCTGGATCAAGATCAGTTGATTGTTGCTTTTTTTCTTTACATGGTGTTTGTTGACTATAAAAATATCAAATATATATCATCACCAGCATCTAAATATACAATGATGGAGATATGTAACCAAGCTATAAATGAAAACACCAAGCTGGTATGGTTTAGTTTAGATTTTTTTTTTTTTTGAGGGGGCAGAGGAAGTGACACGCATGCTATTCAGTCATCAATTTCTACTTGCAGGAGAAAAAAAAAAATCAACTCATGCAAACTTGCGTCTAGATAGCCCCATTAGGTGGGCGCTGCCTCTAATTAGGCTGCTTCAAGGTGTGCCACTGGTGGCCACTGTGGTCTATTTCTGGTCGAGTCTGGTACAGGCAGCCCCTGGGCATATAGGAGCAGACCACCACATTAGCAGGCTAAATGAAGAGGAAAATTGGTGTAATGTCATATTAAGGATTCATCACTGTGCCCCCCTTAATGGGTAATGAAGGGGACACACATGTCAGGGAGAGATCTCATCTACAGGGACCTCAGCTGCTGGCCCACCCCTCTTCATTACCATCGAGTCCATGCCTGTGGTCCTTTTTATTTAACACTATTGCACCCCCCCACCCTCCAACTGCCAGTCCGATCTGTCCGTCTGTCTGTCGCCTGCATTTCCCATGCATATAATATGTATGTGCGACCCAACCAAATGGATTTGCCCTCGCATAAAATATTTATTTATTCCTTCAAAAGCAAGAGAGACATGCAGCCGATTGTAAGGGAGTGGTTGCTTTTACCAACCCCCCCTCCCCCCTGTAGCAGGTGCACACAGATCCACGTTCATGCATTTTTATCTGCACCAGGTCAGGGTTTAAATCACTTTTTGAAAGTTGGTAGCAAACCAGTTTCAGCCGTTACATATTTAACATTTTCTTATGCTCCATATCTAGGGTGACCAGATGAGATTGGGTTAAAATTCAGGATGGTGTTCTGTTTTTTTTTTTTTTTTTTTGTGGGGTTGCTGATGACATAGACAATAGTAAAAATGAATTTTCAAACCTGTCGCGGCGTGGTGGGGTTCTGGTTCGGCAGCAATGAATGAAAATATTTGCACCTAATCCTCTATTGCAGAGCGTTGCCATATGGCAACAATTATTTGGTTCAATATTACTAAAAGTCAGTGATATAAAATCCATGTTTTACTGTTTAGTTGTAAAAATCAAGTCTTTTTGTTTGACGGACTAAAAAATAACCACATTATATGAGCAGGAAATACTGTTTTCACTCCTTTTTACATGGACTGACAAAAATCATCTGAACCTACAGGGCACATTTGTTGCAGTGCATTCTGGGCCAAAAAAAGAGCCCCATACAACAAAATTTGCATATGACAACACAATGCAAAAGAGGGCTAAATGTAGAACATCAATAAATAAACAAAACATACATTGCAGCCATCGCAGTCACTTATGCCGCGTTCGATTGCACTTGGAACTCGGAGAGATCCAACCTCTGAATTGGAAAAATGCATTAAAACGGCAGGATTCCCCTGACTGAATCTGAATCACATACAAGCATATGGAGACTTTTTAGTGTGGAAAATGTACAATTATTTAAGAAAAGAATATATTGAAACAGATTTATGAAGTGTTTTTTTATAAAAAAAGACGCAGCCTGCTCTTAATTCTCCTAAACTCCAAGTTAGCAGCTTATTCCTGACAGAATCCATGATGCCTTGCAGAGAGGGTTGTTTTAACTGATTCTCCTGCTCATTTTCAGCCTATTGTCTGTTTAAATCAATAGATAAACATTGAATGAGTTTCCCAGAAGCATCTTGAAGTGAAATGTCATCTATGCCCTTTTCTTTTCTTTTTTTTTTAACTTATACTTACAGCATATGGCATGGTTGGCTTTCCTGAATGAACAGTGAAATGCATTTACCTCAGGAAGCTGTAATTTCCGACTCAAGTTTGAGTGCTGCGTGCAGTTACTCAACCTCTTTATGAACCAGTTTTAATGTTTATTAGAAAATAACTACTCAGTATTCGGTTTGAATGGAATTTTCAGGACATTTTAGGCCAGATTCAGGATTCTGGAAAACAGCTTCGACTGTCCAGAATTTGTTTTAGGATGTCTGGTTACTCAAATACGAATCGTTATTTCTATCTATTTATTAATCTATCTATCCACTCATCTATATATATTCAGTTACAGACACTGTCAGGGTTATGGCGGGGTTGACCTTTCCATGAGACTAATTATATGGTTGTTGGCCGAGGTGGTTGATAAGGCTGGCCGAGTGCTTCTGTCAGCTCTATCTAAGCTGATCCCAGTTCCATCTCATCCGTTGGAAGTATTTAACAAGCACAGTGAACTTTTCAGGACTTATTGCAGACTAATGTGTCTGCGCGGAGCACTCCTCCCCTCCGCTGGGAGAAGGCAGGCAGAAAGGCAGTGATGTGCTCATGTGAGAATATTAACAGCCAACTTGTTTGGAGACACTCTTATCTAAATGAAATTGGAACAAGGACAGCGAAACATTCCTTTATATAATTTGCATGTTGAAAAAAAAAAAGGGGCACCCTAGGCTCATTATTTAAGAAAGTGTAAGCTTCTTTTGTGCCAAATCTCATTAAAGCCATCCCCAGCTCCTTTGTTTACTGCCTCTAATCGAGGCATTTATCTTTATTGTGTTGTGCCCGATGTATGTTTGCTGAAATTAATACACATTTGAGCCTGAGCGAGGTATGGGTGTACTAGGTGGATAATTGATTTTAAAGTGAATCTGAAACTATTGAGCCATAAAATAGGTACATTAGCATGCATATTAATAAGGAAAATAAGAGCACTAAGAGGCCGCCACCAGGCCAGACACAATGGCAGGCTTCATTTAGTGAACTGGAATGCAAGACAGCGGCTCGCTCTTCTCCGTCCTGCTATTCTTTCCCTCTGTTTCTTTTTCCTTTTCTCCCGCTTTCGTGTTTCACGGCATGTGTAGGTATAGATGTGCATAGAATTTAATGAAAAAGAAGCTTAAAAAATGGGACAGGCAGGGATATACAGAACTGTGATGAATGCAATTGTGTGGACAATACCCTTTATCACATAAGTATCATATGTATACATTTAACCTGTTAAAATCCAAAAGCCCCTGATACAGCGGCAGCATTTAGCTTATGCATAAATTACATGAGAAAACCTCAGCTACACCACTTAAAGTATTTTTATCTGTAGTAAAACACAATGTTACTGTTACAGTATCAATATGTATCATCAATATCCACATCATCAATACAATAAGAAAATAGTTTAATATAATATCAGTAGTAGGGCTGCAATAACCACTATACATATTCCATATTTATTATCATTTATAATAGGAAAACTTCTTTTGTATATGATTCAAATGGCAGAGGATATATGAAAGGATATATATGGAAGGATAATTTTTAAAAAAATGGGGGATTTTAGGTTATATAGACGTGTTAAGTGCACATGTATAGACAACAGTACCCCTGTAATCATCCACTTTGTTTTATTGTATTAGAACCTTGTGTTTAATTTAGGTTCATTCATTAGTTTTGTATTAGTTCTGATTTCGGAAAATTGCAAGGATTAAAAAAAGGAAAAATTTTACAAGATAAAATGTTTGTTGGAGATGTGGAAAACTATATCTATAAAACGATAATTATAAAAAGAAAAACAACTAAATACTATGGTAATTCAACGTGTTTTTTTAATCCATAATAGCCTTTTATATTCCTCTCTATAGCTCTCAGTGCTCACACCTTGCACACGAATTCTCATTTGGTAACTTGGAAGCCATTTTAACGCGGTACATCAGACAAGGAAAATGGTTTTGCTATTTCACACAATGTTGAAAATTAGGGAGTATGAGGAGCTGCGGTATCTAAGCCAGCAATTATGGTTTGGCATTTATTCTGTTTGACAGTCGGACGCTATCAAACACATAATATCCAATATTTTGCGGTCTGTGATAGCTTTTTCATCGTATCACATCACAGTTCTTTTCACAGCAAACAAACAATGAGAGGGGATTTGTGAAAGCTGTCCATCTGTAGCTGCACCGGTGATGACTTCTCATCAGCACATGATGAAGATTCTTATCTTTTTTTTTTCCCTGGTGTAGCCTCCGTCCCACTTTGTCCAGAGCGGGTTAAGGTTCCCCTCGCCGCCTCTCTGAGTAGCATTTCTTTTTGTCTGCGAGAGAGAGAGGGGGAAGAGGGTCTGGGAGAAGCATTTTCCCATTGGGTCAGGAATAAATTGAACTTTTTCATGGACAGCAAACACTGATTAGATATTTATGACCAAGGTCAACCTTTCTGATTCCAGCTGGCACCAGCTCTGAGGCATACAGAGCGGAGCATCTACACACACACTCGCTCCAACACACACAAGGTGCACAGAGCGACTCGTGCATGCACCCGCGTGCACAAATATGCATTCATGCAAAATGCGTATAGCGGCCTTCATACTGCAGATGTAAGAAGTTAACATGGAAACATTAAAGGAGAAATTTCAAAATCACCAAAACAGTGTTCAGAAAACAGAATTCTAAAGCCTTGCATTTAATCTGCTATTCATTCATTGTTCCATATCTATCTTACTGTGTGGAACTGTGGGGATCCACTTTTAAAACCACCTTAGAATTAATAATAAAACTGCAAAAACGAGCCATCAATAAGGCTGACTACTGTTCTCACACAAAGGCACTTTTTATAAATTCTCATGTTATGAAATTTTAGGATTTGTTTTATTATAAAATAATACAAATTATATTTAGAGCTAAATCCAAAATGCTTCCAGACTCAATATAGAAGATCGTTTCAATTCAGGAGACTCTGTATAATTTTCAGAGGTGTTTGCAAATTTACTGTGCAAAAAGATAAAAAAAGGTATGAAAAGGAGATATTGTCAACATAAATTTAATAACATGTCATTATCATTTGTTTTTTTATTTTTTGAACCTTAACAGATAATGAGTCGCATTGAAACATTGATTATCTGTTAACATTTCTTTGCGATTTTGCTGTTCCTCTCCTTTTTTGCTGTTCTTCCCTTGCTTTTCTGGAGATTTGTAGCCATAAAAGTTGAAAAAGTTGATAATATAGGATCAGCTTTTATAAACAGGTTGCTTTTGCACAGGTGTGCACAATGTTTTTCTGGTGTTAAACTTCATTCATATATGCAATCTGTGAATAAAATGTATAAATGTTTCACTGCAGCCAGTTTATCATCAGGCTAACACATAGCTAAGATCTAAAGATAGGTAAGCCTGAAAAAGGTCAGCATCTGTGGTGTAGCTTGCACAAAATGAATGAATGTTGGCTTGCAGCGATTCAATCTGAGTCTTAAGGACTAATTTAGTCCAGAGTTAAGGTGCAAGGTGATAATTGCTTGAGGAAAACAGATAATGACTGAGACTTATACCATAATTAGAGTGTTAATTACATGTCTATTACCTTTGATGGCGCTCAAATTCTCGCTTATTTGCACACAGGCTGGTCTGCCTCCTCTTCTCAGATTCCTCCTTCGGTGAATATCCCACTAGCTGCCTGCTCCCTCACACCCTTGTTTCTCAATATGTCGCCCACAGCTGCTTCTGTCTGAAAACTGTCCAGCTAATTAACTGGTGGGTCTGTGGTTGTAATAAGAATCACGACGGCAGATGAACAATACATCTGCTACTCTTAAATTTTTGTAATGACACTGGGTCCTCTTTGGGCCTCGTTGCAATTCTCCATCCGCGCGGGGACCAGGAAACTTCTGAACAAGTCTGCATGCTGGCAAACACTTTGACTTTGGTTTGCAGATGACACAGAGTTGTCGAAATCAGTGGCTGTGGTTCAGTTTGACCTTATTTGTAAGTAGGATTCAATAAGTTTTCAAAGTTGGAAACTTTCCATGGGAAATAACAGGAATAAATGTGGAATTAATAGATCCAAACTGGTTAAAACAACCAGTTTAATGCAAGTACCCTCCTCAATCAGACAAATGTAAGCTGTTTTTCATGTCCCTGAAATCATACAAGAATTTATACATCAGTTGTCAAGTATTTTGAAGACCATTACAGTTGTAGCTATCTCTTTTTCTGTTCATGCCATTGCATTAGTGTTTTGACAAGCTTTGTGAAGAATGCTAAAAAAAAATGCTGCAGCATACTGCAAAGTGCCAAAAATGTCCCCAGGGCTCCAAATATTGAGCAGACAAGCGTTTCCAATGATGCTCTCATGTCAAATGTCCATGAGCAAACAGGATATCCTGGTCATGTGACCTCATAAATTGTATGTCCTTCCAAAATAAAAGCCCCATTTTCACACCTAACTGCAAAAGCATAGATTCTATATCACAGCTTTTTAGAAAAATAAAATAAAATAATTGTTGCCATATGGCAACACTATGCTATAGAAGGTTAATACACAGACAACACAATACAAGACAACAGATCACTCTGAATTATAAATGCTTTCTGATGCATTTAGTAATCAACAATTGCTGATTTTTCTTTTAATAGGAAATAATTTGATAAGGAAGAAAACCTAAAACAGCATCCAGCTGGAAAAAGACAATTTTGTCAGATGAACAAAATTCTTGTATAATAATAATAATAAAAGTATAATGGCTGTGAAGTAGTAATAATGGAGGTAAAAGCATGGCACTGAAACACTCACCTGTTGTAGCTGTCCTCAAACTGCCTGAAGTAGTTTACTGTGTTAAACCACTGTAATAAATTCACAAGCAGTGGTTGCCCTGGTAACCTGTAGGATAACTAGAGATCAGCTTTGATTCATATATACATTCAACTGAAACTGCACAAAAGACAGATGTCATCGTCACTGCTATAAAGTCTGATTACACTAAGCTGTAAAAACACAGACAACTTATGGATGAATGAATTAAAATAAAAAGGACATTTGAGATCCAAGAGAAACACTATTGGTCCAAGAGTTTATTGAGGCTTTGGTTTCCAACTATTTACCAAATTTGGCACCAGATACTCTAAAGATTCTAATAAAGCCCTGATACAACAATGCATGAAGATAGAATCTATTAAAAACAGCAAAAATAAAATGAATCAATAGTCCTTGAGGAGCCTTAAATGTGTTAAAATAAAATATAACGAGACACTTTATTGATCCGTGTTGGATAACTTTCTTAGTTTAAAAGCTAGATTGTCTCATTTCTCCCCTGAAAGTAAATGTTTTTACAATCTATTTATGTTTTATGGTCATTATTCTTATAGGAGGATTTTACTCACTTAATTAAGTGCTGGCATTTGGTGATGAGAAGGGCAACAGGAGCGGAGTGATCAAGATTAGAGGTGAAAGTAAATGTGACAGTTCAGCATTGATTGGGGGAGGTGCCTGTTGTCAAAATGTTGTTTTTTTCCTGTTGACAGTTTACTATCAATGCTATGAGCTATGAATACAGGTCATTTCTTTATTAGACCTGGAGGCAAAGCAAGTTTATTTGTCCAGAACATTTCAACAACAAGGTAATTCAAAGTGCTTTACATAAAACATTAGATGCATCAAGATACAATTTTAAAACAGTTGATTAAAAAGGGAAAATCCAAAATTTTAATTTAAAAGTGAGAACAATCAGAAATACAAATTTAATTAGATTAAAAATGAAAAATGAAATTAAAAACAAATAAGCAAGATGTAATTAAAACAGTTGATTAAAGGAAGAAAAAACAAAAATTAAAATTAAAAACAAGAACAAAGTGCAGTGGAATATGTAGCATAATACACACAAGACTGTTTACTTCTTGTAAATAATATTCCAATATGTGATATTTATTCTTGATTATTTCAGGTCAAATATCTTGACTTGGGCATATAATATAAAGAAATAAAGGAACTTGCAGCATCTTCAGTCTATTAAACATGTGTCATCACTTCAGTGAAAATTTGACACATCAAAAAAGTCATCAAAAAAGAGGGAAGAGCTGGAAAAGTGATAAAACGGAAGCTAACATTAGTTTAATATATGTAACACACAACACACAACATTCTATGTATGTCCACAGTCATCCACTGTCAATTGAAATGATTGATAAATATAATATTCTCTACATTTGATAAAGTTTTTCCATTATTTTAATAGGGTGATGATATTTAACATAAGTATTTTCTTTACACAATTGAGACACTAGTCATGTGGATCCCTGCTACATTGGTATCACCTCCATGTATATATGTTTATGAATCATATGTTTGCACTTGTCCACTCATCTCTGTTTAATCTCGTTTTCTTTCTATCAAAGGTTACCCTAATATTGTGGCAACGTACGGCCGCGGATACACTGGATTCGCACCAAGCTACAGCTACCAGTTCCCTGGTGAGTTAAAGGCTTTTTGTAAAATATCAGTATTTCAGCTGATTTCTGTTATGGACAAAACACACAAACACACACTCGCATGCACTTATACAAACACTCATCAACATACACGTCAGTCACCGAATAATCTGCGAGGTTATGAGAAACTAACGTGTCTGGGATTCTTAAGCAGCTTTTGAAAGCTGACGTATAGTGAAGTAAATTGCTTAGTCCTTTTTATCCCGTACTTTGAACACCAGCGTGACCAAACGTCTAAAAATGGAGGAAGTTCTTCGTCTACCATGGCCCGATGTATGCAAATTCATTTGTGGGGGGAAGCGTAAAAAAAAAAATGAAAAAATAAGCGGAGCTTTGTGTAGGCAGATTTTAAAATGTGTGTGTGAGTGTTTTTTTTAATAATGGGAAATGAATTAAGTTATTTTCTGCATTAAAAGTATTGACTCAAGAGTGGCGGCCACTTTAATGGAGGTCCAAATGGGAGGCGTGAAAGTCTGGAGGTGAGCAGCAGCACCGGGAAGCTGCTACAGGATACTGGATGCAGCCTGTGGCTCTTAGACAGGCATCCCTTCAATTTCATGCTTTATTTAAGGACTTTACACATACGTTTGTTTGCTGTGCCAGACATCATTCCTGCCACTGATAAGACGGAATGGGAAATATCTGACAGCAGCTCAGATCTCTGTAATATCTTTGTGAAATAGATACAGGGATGGTAACACAGGAGGTCCAGCTGTGACCACCTGCAGATCAGACTAGATTTATACTTGACCACAACATTATTTGACAGAAGAAACGGAATAGCACCTACTCGTCAATGTGGACGGTCATGAGCAGCATAGAAATGTGGATATTAAGCTGCTTTTTTCCATTTTTTTTCTAAATAGCCAAATATAGTAGTAGTAGTAGTAGTAGTGTCCATTAAAAATCAATGTAGAATCTGCAAAAGCATTCCCTCAAAAGTTTTTTTATTTAAGTTCGATCTATGAAAAGAGAGAGAGGAGATCAGTAAGTAATTCTAGTTAAAGAGTCATTCTAGTTGAAAGATTTGCTGTTTAGGGCAAATAAAGAGTCAAATTTCACATAATTTGACCCTAACTGTCAATGTGGATGATCATGAGCAGCAAAGAAATGTGGGAATTAAACTATTTTTGTCCTTTTTTTCTAAATGGTCAAATATAGTAGTAGTGCGATGCACGTTAAAAATCAGTGTAGAATCTGCAAAAGAATTCCCTTTATTATTTAACTCTGATCTATGGAAAGAGAGAGGAGACTGAAAGAAAAGGGAGCGATCAGTATGTATTCAGCACAAGTAATTCTAGTTAAACATGGATTTTTAAAATGTTTACTGTTTAGGACAAATTAAGAGATTAAAATTTCACCTTCCCTGAGGCAGAATGTATGATCCTGTCCATGTTAAACTCAATTTAAAGAGTTTGATAAAGCTGTATGATTAAAACAGCCTCCTCTGGGCTCGCTCAACTCTTGACAGGGTAATTGGAATTTTTAATGTATGAATCAAACTCCTTGTCCAAATTAAATAACCCCAGGCCAAATATTGACTAGTGTCCTTTCCTTACCGAGATGTGAAAAGCATCCGCAATTCAGCGTTTTATCTCACTGTACACGACGTCGCTGAACCACTCTGATAAATAAATGGAACTGGGACCGGGCCGGCTGGATCCAAGAGGCATAAATTGTGGGCAGCGTTTCAAGGCTTTTTTTTTTTTTTTTACACCCAGTAAACCTCCGGGGCCTCTCTATGAACAGAAACAACGGGTTGAGCAATTGGTTGTGAAGACAAAACAGTGTTAAAACATGGATCAGTGATGAAACACCGAATTAAGTGAGACATGCACGGGGGGAAAAAAGAGAAAGCGAAGCAACCTCCAGCGTTGGTTTTTGAAGACGTCATCCGGTGCGGCCGGTTAGACTCAAAGCAGCTCAGCGGCATCACTCAGGTCCTTGTGATGCTCAAATTAATTCCAACATTGATCACAAAGTGCCTTTGATATCGATCACATGCAGCATGTTGCTATGTGTGTATTCCTCCGCCATTAGTTGCTTACAAAGTGATTCCGGCATTCGCTCAGACATCATTACTATTTAATGCACTTAGAGACCCTCAAATATTACTGATGTAAATCAGATTATCCCTGATCTGTCAAAGAGCTTGTACATATAAGTGAGCATCTATCACAGCATTACCCTAAAGGGCAAGCGCTGGCTCGCCTGAATGAAAGGCAGCAGTGTTTCTATGTGGCGGAGCTGGTGGTTAAAATGATTTGTGGCAGCGAAAAGGGAAATTCCACTAAATGTAGTTACCACATTTCATGAATAGAAGAGCCAGATCGCAACAGAATGAGTGGGCGGGCTTATTTCAGTAACAACACCAGAGACCTAAATATTTAAACACATGTACTGATTTTTTTTTTCTCATAATAGGGCCCCTTTGGAATAATCATTTGTTATACACAAAAGTAAAATTGCTTTTGGACCAATTCCAACAGACATATTTGAAATCAGATTAATTCAAATTCAATTCAATTTAATTTGATTTGTATAGCCCGAAATTACAAATCAGATTCACTGCAATGAGCTTTACAGTTTATACAACAGCAACATAACATCCAGTGTCCTTATACACTCACATTTTACATGGAAAAACTCCTTAAAAAATCTTTAATGGGGGGAAAAAATAGTAAGAAAAGTCAGGAAAGAGACAAACAGGCTGCAATAGATGAAGTGAGCATAGGATGGAAACAATACATTTAGAGCAGGAAAACTTGAGTATGACATTAACCCATTTAATCCTATGAGCCTCTAAGTCCATGACTGTCATTTTATACTTAACCCATATAAGCCCAGAATTTTTCCAAAGATTTCATGCATATAATTACAGTATACTAGTTGAGCCACTAACAATCATGTTGTGTATCTATTGTTTTTCCATTTTGTACTATTTTCTTTGCAGAAAATAGCATTTTAATGGCTATTATAGTTGCTGCTTGCACAAATCTGCCCATAAACAAAAACCTATTTATCCCAGGAGGAAGGAGCAGGAAGTTGATGACGTCATGTGACAGGAAGTCATTGGAAACTTAAATTATTTGCTTAAAACCTTGTCTAAGTTGTCTATTATTGTGTCATTAGGGAAGAAAACTGTATGAATAACATTCCGATTTTCAACTATGCTCATAGGCTTCAATGGGTTAAATAGAATAACAGAAATATATTGAATTGTGGTGTATGTGGAGGATGAGTGTTCACTATTTTTTTTTCTTTTGTTTTTTTTTTTTTGTTACTCATAATAGGGCCCCTTTGGAACAACCATTAGTAACCACCACTGATAATTGGAAAAAAATTAAGTTGCCTTTGATGTCTGGAAATTCTATATTTGCATATTTTCCTCTTTTTATACACCAAACAATCGATTAAATGAGATTGATTTCGGGCCCCGAAATAATCATGTTTTATTTACTGTACACAAAAGTAAACCGAATCTTTTTTTTTAAATGATAGTTGGTTGTCTTTGATGTCTGGAAATTCTACCAGACAATTCACAATTTTCTGACTTTTTATACACCAAAAAAATCTAATAAATAAGAGAATATTTGACCAATTAATTTATAAAGAAAATCATTTTTAGCTGCAGCCTGAGATGCAGAAAAAAATCACCACTGCTTATCAGGCACATCCAGACATAGTTCTATTTCCATTTTTTGTAATATGAGAGGAGATTTAAAACAAAGTTCATTTCTGACCACAATGATAGTATTTTTTGTCACCTGTGTTACCAGTTCCCACACCACCAGGCTTAGAGGTGATATGAAAATATATATGAAAAACTACACATCTGCTGACCAGGAGGAGCAGTAATGCAGTTGCTGGCGGAATAATGTGCCAGAAAATAGGCAGAAAAAGACTGCTGATGCGAACAATGCAAATTTTGCAACGCAAAATATTGCAATATAGGGAATGCATCTGCACACAATTCAGTTTTATGAGAAACGCTGAATGAAGAACACATCTAGGTTTGTGCGTGAAGAAAAAGCAGAGGAGCAAGTTCCAACTCACAAGACCCTTGCAGATTCATATGCAGGAATGCAAATGATTCATCAATCATTCAATGAGCTGATTTTCTATTGCAGAAATTATGTTCACAAGTGCGTAGAACTAATCTTTGCACAGATTTTCATCGTGGTAATTTAATCTGTTTGTCCCTTGTTGAGACTTTTCAGAATGCATTCATACTGATGACTGAAGGAGGCTGTGGAAGTGTTTGATGAAGACACTTTCATAGGTTTTGCTGAACTATAGTCCAGCCTATGCCACCAGTAGGGTTGCAGCTGAGTAGTCGTCAGCCTGTTCTGTTTGGAATGATGAGCTGGTGCCACAAGTTGAAAAAGTTACGTCTTGAGCCCTGAATTCTGAGCTGTATTCTGTTATAATCCCACTCTGCAGCATTGTTTCAGCATGACGTGTAGACTAAGGTTGAATCTGAATTCCAAAGACATTGATGCTGCATGCTGCAGTTGTCGTGACAATCAAGGAGACAGTGATGTTTATAATTACCTCCTCAGAATTTAGAGCAGTAAGGAGGAGGTGTAACAGAACATAGAGAGTGGAGACTCAACACATTTTCTCTGCTTTACATTTGATTTTGGTGACTTTTGACACAATGATACACAATGACGTATGACAGTCATGTCTATTCAACATCAATGTCACAAAATATGTCACATTTTCTCACAATGTGCTGATGCACATAGAGGACTTTGATGATGAGCAGTGGTATCAATGTCAAATAAAAGCACAAGAGACCAATATATGCATGCAAATGTTATATAGGAGTGTTGTCAGTTCATATTTCTGCTGTTTAAGACCCCTGGACTTGTGCTGATGTTGTTACCTTCAAAAGAACAGCAACCTCTAAGACTCATGCTGTTGTTGTGCTGTCATTCAGTCCCTGATCTAACCTTCACCCGTAAATTGAATATCATCTTTGCTTTTTACAAAGAATCCTTTTCAAAGACCCAGGACTCGCTTGCAGAGGAAAATATGTTCTGTTTGGGGCTCAAAATACTCCTGTTCTCACAGAAGTGTTAATCAAATTGATTAAAATTTCTTTATATTTAAGGTTAAATTACTGAAAACCTGTAGTTAACAAAATGCCAGGCACTAGCAGGTCTCTTAAAGGGTCGATTCACCCAAATACACCTTCTCACTCATGTCTTCTGGCATCAATCTGTGCAGATAATCTCTGGTAGGATTCGAGATGTCAGCCTCTGAGATTTGTGCTACCACCCCAATTCAATTGAGGTGAATTGAATTTGATCTCGTGCTCATGGTAATGAAAAATCACATTAAAAAGAGGAGAAAAAAATCAATAGTAACATGTCTTTCTCTGTTGCTACTCCATTTTAATCAGGAAATTTCATTCACCTCCCATGCATGGCACGTTACTATCATCAACGAGCTGCAATATTAAATGCGCTGTTATAGTGAAATGACAACATTGGCAGGTTTAGTGTATAACGCTGTCAGATATGTTTAGATTGATGTCAGGGTGCCACGTATCTGTGAGTGTATGCATCAGTATCACTTAAGCTGAGCTAAGGCAGGTAGCGACACGTCAGTCACGCTGCTCATTCTCTGATATTCAACCCATGCACATCTGCCGAGCAACATCTGCAGCTGCAGAATCACTGAGGGCTTCTTATTCATGTCAAAAAATACGACCACACACTGTCCACACTGCAGAACCTGAAATCCTAACAGGTCAAAATATCTTGTTTTGGTACAATTTGTAGAGCACATTTCATCAAGGTAAATCAAAGTGCTTTATGTAAAATATTAAAAGCTTAAAGATAGAATTTAAAAACTGTTGATTAAAAGGGGAAAAATCTAAAAAAATATTAACTAAAAAGGACCAACAGAAATTAAACCGTAGATAAAATTAGATTGGATTAAAAATCAAAAAACTGAAATTAAAAACAAGCAAAATTATAATTCTACTCAATATTAGACTAATTGTACCAAAAAAGATATTTTAACCTGTTATGATAACAAAAAATTTAAATTAAAAACAAAATAGAAGGAATAAGATAAATCTGCTCAATATTGGACTAATTGTACCAAAACAATATATTTTCACCTGTTAAAATTTCAGTTTTTGCAGTGCATGAATATAATTGCTAACATTCGTTCAGGAAAGCTAGAGTAAAGCCTGCATGCTATCAGTGACTTATGTGTAATTGCAAACCAAAGAGAACTTTAAAGTACAAACAATATAGTACATATCTGTTCAGTCAGCTGTGGCATGAATAAAAGCATGAAAGTGCAGCACACGTCAGCAAAAATAATCATCTGACTTCAGAGTTTACATTTATCTGCAGCTACAAAGAGCAAACAACACTGAATGTAATCTCTAGAACCAGATCTGCATGTGAATTTGCAGAAACTAGAGACGAGGGACAAGTATTTTGGGACCAGAAACGATGCAAGAGGCATTTTGCAGTATTGACCAATGACCAATTTGAGCAGGCTGCGGTTGCTATGGTTACACGCAAGCCACAAGTCTGTTAGGAGAGCTGCAGAGAGGTGAAACCATTGGGCAAACGGTGTCTTGGGACTTTCAGTTTGTTAAGATATTTACCGGCTTTTGTCTATGGAATTATGGGAGTTTTTGGACAGTAAAAAACTAAAATTGAATTCTTGAACCAGACATCTGATTATATATATTATTGGTGCTTGCCCCCAGAGGCTAATATGCCATCATAGACGATTGAATGGACATTATGAGCACACCCATTCCTTAACCCGTTGAAGCCTTTGAGTCTATGACTGCCATTTAAACTTGAAATAAAAAATATAAATGTTATTCATACAGTTGTTTTTCTAATGGCATGATAATAGATAACATAGACAAAAGGTTTTAAGCAAATGATTTCGGTTTTCAACTACTTCCTGTCACATGACATAATCAACTTCATGGTCCTTCCTACTGAGAACATGGCAAAACCAAACCCTCCCAGAGAGGGGCCATTTTTAAAAAATTATTATGATTTTCTCTAGAATAATCTTCCAAAAACTAATTTTGTACATGGGATAAATAGATTTTTGTTTATGGGTGTAAGCGTAAACTATAACAGCCATTAAAATACTATTTTCTGCAATGAAAATGGTACAAAATGGAAAAATAGATGTGTAACCTGATTATCAGTGACTCGACTGATATATGCATTAAATCTGAGCTTAAATGGGTTAAGTATAAACTGACGGTCATTGATTTAGCTAAGTTTAGGCATAAATGGGTTAAACAATACAATTAAAAGCAGCTCTGATTTTCAGAAGATTCAGTAGTTTTGTTTAAATTAACATCCTGCCTGGTTGTCATGGAAATACTGGAAAAACTGTCCTGTGCAGAGCTGACTGACATTTTGTCTGCAGCATCAGGTAAATTTCTTTACTCTCAAGTGAAAGGAACACCACTTCACCACAATCGGTGCTGTCGAGAATGACACTTTTCTTTTCTTTTTTGTTTTCATTCCATCGAGTACAGCTTACAGAATCCAGTATATCATGATTCCCTGTGGAGATCAAACCGTCAGTAGGATAAGCAGAGTTTTTTTTTCTTTATGTTTATATACATAGATCCCTAATGGATTAAATAGGATGCTATTGTTTTCCTAATTAAACCCAAAACGCAGGGGTGAGTGCGGTTGGAGGAAGCGGGAGCTGACAAGGCGTAGGGAACATTACTGTACATTATTCTCATTTCTATGCAACAGTCTAATTAGCATTAGCTAGCTGATAAATGTGCCATTGTATTATTCAACTTGCAGCGCCCAGGGGAAACATCCCGAGATGTGCCGCATTAAAAGCACAAGGTGTCTAGTTCGGAGGACCTCGAATGATTAAGGCGTTGAAAAACCTCAAAGAAGTATCCTGATCACAGCCTTCCGGAGCACTGAACCATAGTCCTTTTAAAAAATAATAATAATAACTCTAGGCTATGACTATATACAGTAAAAGTTCATTGTGTTTACTGGGTATATTGAAATGCAAATGCCCTCAAAATGTTCTTTTTTTTTTTTTTTGCAACACGTGCAAGTTAAGCTCATGCACTGTATTGTATGTACAACGTAGCCTCTGCCAGTGGTGTAGGCAAATATAGATGAAGAAAGGATATTCTATTGTGTGGATGATGTATGCATGAATAAGACGCTTGTCTGTGAGGGAAAATGTAATTAAAGAAGGAAAATGGTCGTATGCATATGTGCATAATGTGAATAAGCTGTAGAAGTGAACATCAAAAGCAGGGCTACACCCCTCATATATTCATATTGTGGTTTTCTATTGTTAACCAGCTTTGTGTCCTCTCCTTTAATTACATGCACGTGAATGTGCAACCGATTGAGCAAATGCAGGAATGTCGAATTCCAAGCAAAGACGGAGATTCTGCAGAAGTTGAGGGAGGTAACAGGAGCTCCTCTCCGCTCTCGTGTCTTCCTGAGTGACTCGCTGCCTCCACAGCCGTACCCTCGGAGCCTCCCCTGGCATAAATGACCATTATGGCTCCATTAGGGCTGCTACTAGGAGGTCATTATGCTGCACAGGAAAAAAAAAAAAAAAGCAGGGATGAAGACGTTAGCGGGGGTCCCATCAGGGGAGAGACACAGACTTAGCGAGAGAAAGACATGACACTCAGTCATCCAGCGACTCCAGATGTCAGGACAGACAAACAGTGGTTCAGGCACAGTGACTCAGACGCTTAAGGAATAAAAGAATGGAGGGAAAAGGATTATGGAGGAGGGGAGAAGGGCAGTCAGATCTGAAGAGATCAACTATTTGTTTTTAAGGAAATTATGCTGCGTTTTTTTTTTTGCGGCAGCACAGAAAATGGATCGTGTGTGGGTTTTTTTTTTTGTTAGATTGGTTTTTCCGTCTGTTTTTCTTGCCTTGTTGCCGTATTCTTTTCTTGCCATGCTTCATCTGCGGTAGATATGATGTACAGTGGCATCTCCAAATCCACCAACCATACCTGAGACGCAGCAGCACACTACATCATCTCTGAGTAACCGAAAATTACATTTCGAGAGCTTTAAAGCAACATTATGCAACTATTCTACCTTAAAATAACAGCTTCAGCATCATTTTGATGGTATACTGACTTGTAATAGGGAAAATGGCACCTCTTTCATTCCCACTCAGCAGCTGAACCCTTGTTCTTACACTGTGTTACTTGGGTTGAGCAGGTTCCATCTCCCACCACGACGCTTTGTCACACACCAATGAATATGAGTTTTTAGCAAATAAGCAACACCTGAAACTTTGATCTTTTATCAACAGGACTAAGATGCAGATGGATCAGAGGTCACCCAGTGTGACGTTAGCTGTTAGCAGCTACATTTTAGTTGTGCATACAGATGTTGATGATCATGGAAACAACCAGAAGCTCAGCAACAGATGTCACAGTAGTGTGTGACCTTCACTGCTCATATATCAATAAATGCACCAGTTTTTTGATTAACAACTTGTTGCAACATATACTGTTGGGTGATTATTAACTGTTTAATTGTTAACTGATAATTAGAATTGTAACCGATTAATACTATCACCAACCAGTTAACAAAAATTTGATTATAAGTTTCCATTTTTGCTCCAATGAATAATTAACTGAGAGATGAGGAAGAGTTTTACTTGGTGCATACTAGTCCTACTAGATACTACATTAAGTATTACCAAATAACAGCCGACAAAAATCTTGGTCAAACTAGAAAAGTGTGGTAATTTACTCAAATTATTTTATTGATCAATATAACTACTGTACAGTACAGTACTGTAATTGAACATATCTGTAAAATTTTCACAGAAAGTTTGAATTTCATGTTGTACTATTTATTTTTTTTACTGCACCGAAGGGTTAGGCGATCAAAAATTAATCAATATTACACAAGAGGTTTTGAGCTTGACAGTGTGGTCATGTCTTCATCCTTGATTATTATTTTATTTTATTTTTTTGTATTTATTTGAAACCAGTAGTTGTAAAGGGGACCCAGCGATTTATTGAAACTCTGCTATTATTTTTGGAAATTTATGTTAAGTACATACATTTAATTGTGCCAGTTGATATGTTGGCTATTGGTCAGGAAAAACTATGGAAATGTGCATCCCTAGTGGCTGCTTGTTGCTGCTTCTCAACAGAAGTTACATAGTCGTGTCTTACATCTACATGGAGTAGTTTTCTTTTTCTGTGGATATAGACAAGACTCGGCCCAGCAGGTGGTTCTGGATTCCACAGCCTCTACTACTGAATGTGAAAGCGTGCAGGGCGGCCTGGTTGGCAGAGCCATCAGTGAGGGGATAAAAGGCATATCCTCATGTATGATATGATTCACAGAAGCAAAGAAACAAGGTCAAGCAGCACGTTTGGGTCCTTCAGTTCTTGGAAAAAGAAACTAAAGTCAGAAACAAGGTCAGTGTTAAGAAACGAGCACAATCTGCTGCAAAGAAACACTAATGAGCAGAATATATTAAGCTGTTGAATATAATATCAACCAGCCTACAATATGAATGATTTGATAAGTCAGTTTGAGAATTGATTCATTCATGTTATCAATAATACAAATTACAAGATCTAAATGTTGTGTGATGTAACGTAATGATTCTGTGTGAAAGATGTTGCGTGGGATGGGCCTATAGACGCTGCATGTTGCTCAACTGTAAGTAACAGTGAATAAAAGGCTTTTTCCTCTCGGTGGGAGCAGCTGTCCTCTCAGCATGTGGCGTATAGGGAAGGAGAGCTGCTGACCTGTGCATTTGGTATGATGGCGGCTGCTCCTGAGGGCTACATGCCCCTATAAACTGGGGCAGAACTAACCAAGCATATGATAAATGCACCAAAGGTCACACCAAGGCATTCATCTGAAATACCAGTGAGCCTCCCAGGGTTTGGCACCTGTCTGATGCTGGGAGATAGACAGGTGCTGACATGGACTCAGTGTCCAAAATAACTTTTTGACTCACCTGCAAAGAGGACTGGTCGATGGAGAGAACAAAAAAAAAAACACTGGCCTAGTTATGGTTTATACTGGACAAAATAATATTTCTGTACATTTCATCCAAAATGACCAGCACACGTTTTAAAAAATATTGACTTTCTAGATAAATGGAGAGAGACACAGATATACTGGCCTTTAGGAGTGAAGGCTATTTGGAAAAAAAAATATTTTGCGATTTAAATATAAATATATATCATTTGTGATATTAGAGAAAATAATCAGTCTTGCATCATTGACATATTATCAATGACAAATTATGGTTGGCAAGAGAGAAAGTCATTTTTATTAAATACAGTTTTAAGAAGCATTCAACCTTTTTAGGTGAGATAAACTATCTGGTACCAAGTTTTTAGGATTACACCATCTTCAGTTTTGACATTAAATTATTATGGCGTGATTTTTGCAGGGGTCTGTACTAAACAAAGATGTGTAGGCCACAATATTTAATTTAAATGGTATTTTTATAGCCTGGCTAACACAAGACCTCATACCAATGTACATTGATATTCGGTCTGGAAACAATCCATCCATTTGTTCATATTGCGTTAATGAAAGCCTGTTTATTGGGCACTAAGAATGTCTATCAAATGTCTGTACACAGCTTAGAGCCAATCATATTGATGCAAAATGACAATGAAATAGTTTAGCTTCTGTGTTTCATCATCTTCTTGCTGCACCCGCCCCTATTCTGTGATTGGCTCCCTAGAAAATTGGGTCCTTGGTTAAAGTAAATTCCTTACATTAAAGGATGGGTATACCCAGGCTGGTATTTTAACACATTATAACAAATATTTCCTTTACTGTAAATTGAAAATTGTAATTGGCCATATTTGAGATTTCAATAGAATCCAGATGAAAGTTCTGCCTCGCTGGCGTTGCTCTGGTACCTCTGTGGCCTCTGGGTTTTCCAGAAGACAATACCACCTTAATTACAAGTGTGGAAGATGACTTTTCAAACTTTCTATGCAAATGAACCCTCTTCTTGCTGGACATAGCTCATTAATTCATGTATTGGCGCCGGCGTATTTTGGGACACCATGTGCACTCATCTTCAGCAGGTCCAGAGCTTTCCTAAATGTTCAGACATCTTAACATTTCCCACGCCAGCACTAGAGCAGGTGGGAAAAGTCACTGGCCTGAGGCTGATGGCGAGCCCTACCTGTGTCACGGGTGCATCCATTGTGCCCCCAAAACACAGATCCCACTGTTAATGTTTATTACACTCATAAGTCACAGAGGCGGCGGCATTTTCTATACTCGCCAGTTTCTACTGGACCGGAGTTACACAGCAGATTGTTCTTTAGATCCTGCGACCATCTCACTACAAGCTGGGCGAGCTGTGACCCCGGCAAGTGGTCCCCCAGGCCAGAGCAGGCGCTACAGGGCTGGAAGCAGATGGCCCTCCTGATGCCACACTGTCTCACAGACTGGATTTAATTGCCAGGGCTGATCATTAGCCCAATGGGTCTATGGAGGGGCCGGAGCACTCCATGACTCTCAGCCCCTTAAAATAGGAGCCTGACGAGGAGCGCCGTGATCTCATGCGCTCGGACGGCCGTGCAAGGCGCGTCACACTCCCGTACACACACACGTGCGCACACACACACACACAGGCAAAAAAAAACGATGGGATCAAAGACTCTACAAGCCGAAATGAGGCGGAGGGACTTTACCAGGGGCCTTTCTCTCTCTTTCTGCGTTCCTGTCTGTCTCTGACTCACTGTCTCCACCGAAAAGCTGACTACACACACACACACACACTGAGCTCCCCAGGCCATGACTCCGTTCCCAGTGACAGCAGTGAATGTGCTGCTCTGACGTCAGTGGACAGAACTGTTTGTCACACCCTGTCTACTTCTGTGTGTGTGTATGTGTGTGTATGTGCAGTCACAGAGCTTTAAGCTGCTCCCAGATCAGCTCTGCTCTCCATTAACAGGCCTAAAAATCTGTTTGATGTACGTGTCTCGCTGTCAGAGGGAGACACTCCACGCCGCTGCTGTACAGGACGTGTTTTCCTGGCTGCTAACATGCCCCTCGGCTCCTCACAGGAGGCCCACTGGTTGTTGTTTTTTTATATTATTGTTGTGTGGTGTAATCGTATTTTCTGTGTACTGGTCTGTCTGCAGCTATCACATGCGCGCACACACAGACACACACGTGTCCAACCACCTGTCCCTGCAAAAAATTAGCACAGGAAAACGCTAAGAGCCGCCTGTTTTTCCTGAAGAGACAGCTCACCTCGTTTGCCCCAGTCTCAGCTCACCCTCGGACAGCAGGCTCTGAAAAAAGCAGGCAAACAGTCTGGCAGGGAGACCGGCGGTCTAGGTTCCTGCGGTGGAGGGAAGATGAGCTGCTGTAAGAGGCAAGAGTGGCAACTCTAAAAGCTCATTACGTCTAGACCGTCAAGCCGCCGGTCTGGAAATGAATCTCCGAGCCGCCCCGCCTAGGCGCTCGGCTGCCACCTCCGGACACGGCTGGAGACCGGCAGGAGGGGGAAAAAAAGGAGGAGAGAGTGCAAAATGCATCGGCGAGATCACGCTTTTGTGTCTTGCTGCCTTGTTGTTTTGTTGCCACCCACTGCTCGAGAGCTCCGGGCCCACCGAGTTTACTCGCTAGGTCTCTATCCAGCTGCCCCCCCCTCCTTTTCCCTCTATCCTTCCATCCCTCCCTCCTGCTGTCTGTGCTAATAGCTCCAGTTGCTCCCATCATTCTTTCCCCCTGGTGCACGGACATGTGCAAACATACACACATGTACTGTACATATGCAAATATCCATAATCATAGCACACAGCCCTCTGCGTACCTACACTCTATGTGGAAAACATTGTTTACAGCTCCAGTAATCAAGTGGAAGCCAATGTTGCTATGCTATTTTTGGGTCATGCCACATTTTTTACCGTACTCGCCCCTGGTATCTGGAGCAGTGCTAGATTGTGTAACTGCAGCACATGGAGCTGACTGAAATATAATGAAGTCTGTAAGGGCTTCAACTTGGCTGTAAAATCATGTTCTGCTTATTATTATTATTATTATTATTATTATTATTATTATTATTGTTGTTGCCATTAGAACATTTTATTTTCATCAATCATTTCATGCAAAAGCAAGTTAACCTCGCTGTGTTTTTCAGGAAACACACTCATCAGTGCAAACCCACAAACGCATATTTGAACTTGAATGGTGAAATGACACCTAATGCACTTACTTTCATCTGAGCAAACCTGAAATTACCCCCCTCCGTCATTCATCTGTCCCTTTCCGCCGCCACCCTCAGAACTGGGAGATGGGCATTAAAATGCATACAGAATTAAGGCTGTTTACTTGGACACTAATGAGAGGAGGCTTAAGTAGTCTAGTTTAATTAGTATGATTGGCTCCACAGGGACCACACAGGCAGGGCCATAACAACTGATTGACTCAGAGCTCACAGGACCTTTTCATACGCTGCAAGTGTCCTTAGTGATGTCGTAGGAGATTTCACTGCAGAGACATGTTTCCTTTACCGATCCCAGGTTGGAAAGGAGCACTGCAGTTAAGTGCACTGAGGCAGACCATTACATAAGCACCACTGCAAGGTCATCTTTGTCCTCCCTGTCCTATCCTCTCTACGTTGTAGAACTCCTTCATCGAAAGCACAACAGCCGTCTCAATCGTTTACTGGTTCTACTCTCTCTCAGTCAAAGAGGAGAAGCAGCTCCAGAGCAGTGGCGTGCACAGACTTTTTGAAGGGCAGGGCAAAAAGGAAAAAAAAGGCACATGGAGCCTGTCTTCGTCACTGAAGAGGGCACTTTAGCAGGTGTTTTGGCTCCTAGAAGTGCTTTACCACATGTTTTGGCTCTCAAGAGGGCACTTTAGCACACATTTTTGCTCCTAAGAGGGCAGTCTAATATGCATATTGGCTTCTAGAAGGTACATTAACGTACATTTTGGCACCCAAGAAGGCAGTTTAGCATGTATTTTGGCTCCTAGAGGGCACATTAGCACATGTTTGGCTTCCAAGAGGCCACTTTAGCACGTTTTGGCTTCTAGAGGGCACTTTAGCACACATTTTTGCTCTAAGAGGGCGTTTTAGCATGCACTTTGGCTCCTTGGGGGAACTTGGCAGACGTTTTTTGTGCACGCCACTGCTCCTGCTCCAGAGTACAGAGAACACCTGCTACAAATCATCATCATCATCATCATAAGCTACTACTTACAGTCTCTGATCTCACCACACAATCAGCAACACTCCATTTAGCACCATCCACACCATCCTCCAGAGTCCACCCATGCCCTACTAACCTTCACATTAGACTAGACTAAACTGGTTCCTGAGCTCCTCCTCCTTTCTCACCTGGGACTAACTTGATGTTCAACCAACCACCACCACCCATTGTTCCAGCCACCACTCTTTTGCTCTCTCTCTGCAGGCAAATCAGATTTGTTTCTCAAATCACATCTTTAAGACAGACTCTCCCCACTATTATTTGCAAGTGATCAGATCGGATTTGTGCATCCAGCCATCACCAACCTATCTGCATCGGTTGCTGTGGTAACTACATATGCCGATTTGGCTGGTTTGGTTTTCCAATGCGGAAGCATGAGAAATAGAGATCCATCATCTCGCCCTCCAAACAGTCACGCTGTCAAGTTGAGGTGCAGAACTCCTCTGTTGTACCAGGCAAAGGAGGAGGCAGCTGCTCTGCTATGATTCCGTCACTCCGGATTCAGTTGCATCATATGATTGGAATCACATTTTAAACCACGTCCAAATGTGGCTTGGATTTGCAAAAATCTATAATAAATCCCAAAATAATCACGATGTGGCAAAAAACATATTTGGTCCGACCATTTGAGTGCATGGCCACTGCTGTTCGTTATGTATTGTCACTAGTTGTGTTTCCATCAGTGTATTTTTAAGTATTGCATTAGAAAAGCTTGAAGGAAATTGGGAAAAAAAAATCTTCAATTTCACAAAGAAAATTTTACTGCTCATTTGAAGTGCTTTTTTTTTGGCTTTTATTAAAAAAGAGATAATGCATTAAATGGGAGATGGAAACACTTTTGTCGTAGTGAAGATTTAACTCTCATAACTTCTTCTATTCTTATTATTACAGCCAAGCTTATCGTAGGAACCTTTGAGGAGTTTATTCTCTCCAAACCAGTCGATGGAAACAGATCTAATTTGCGTTGTTTCCATTTCTGTTTTAGCGACATTTCAAAAGTTCCCCCTAAAGTTTCTGCCTCCTGGGTCTAGTTTGTCATGTATTGCCTTTATATGTCATTTTGGGATAAATAAAGTTTTTTGTATTGAATGTAATTGAAGTTTCACTGTTTCCAGAGCCAAATGAATTAAAATCTTTTTTTTTTACCTTATCTATCCTGGCAGATTTACCTTCTCTTTTTGAAATGCCTTTTTTTTTTTCCACACGCCTTATCGTTTCACCCTCCGTTCCTTCATCTTTAACTACTGTGTGTGAGTGACTGAGAGTCGTATTGATTCTTGTGTGGAAGTAGAATGTGTTTAGATCAGTTCTGCAGCAGAGGAGAAGTTTCCTTTTTACTGGAGTGCACGCGGAGTACAAAGAAGAGGTCGAAAGTGCGGCTACACTTCAATAAAGAGCCTAGTTTGTCCTCTTTGATGCTATATTGCCATGCTCTTCAGCTACAAAGAACCTGCGCTCTTGTCACTGAGAACTGAAGTAAAAAAGACACTGCTCACTACACCACATGACTCACACTCACACATAGTATACAGCTGTGTGATATGAGACTTTTCACTTTTGGAGGCTTGAGTTATTTTAAGGTTAATTGTATTGTGAGCTGCCTCATAATAAAAAGGTATAACATTGAATATGGCTGAAAGTATTTGTAGTATATGGAATATATAATTGATTTACAAATGTATAACAATTTGTAACAGTACAGCAGCAGTCTGCAATCTTAATTCAATATGCCAGTTTTGACACAATTGAGTATGGAGATAGCTCTTCAT
The DNA here is from genome assembly GCA_030544235.1 of Lepturacanthus savala. Taxonomy (NCBI): domain Eukaryota; kingdom Metazoa; phylum Chordata; class Actinopteri; order Scombriformes; family Trichiuridae; genus Lepturacanthus; species Lepturacanthus savala. The sequence goes on along the minus strand of CM060479.1, from coordinate 5,081,219 downwards.
CTCAAGAAGTGCGGTTCAAGCCCCCTCGTCAGCAAGTAGCCGCCCTGCTGAAGTGTCCTTGAGCAGATCACCTGGTCCCTACTGGCTCCAGGAGTCCTGCTGTACAGTAGCTCACCTCACCTGTGACCTTCCTGTGGAGCGAGATGTGTGACTCACTAGAGTCACGTTGTGTTCATCATGGTGTTTACAGCACACAGGATCAGTCTCAGCACACACACACACACACACACACACACACACACACACACACACACACACACACACACACACACGCTTCTGTTGAATTCAGAATACACAGCAGGTTATGAAATGCTGTCCAACCTCTTCAGTGTAATAAGATGATCGTCAAATATATAGGTCAAAATTAATAGGTCAAAAATGCTTTAAAAACATGTGTATTAGTGTTTATTAGGAGTATAATGATTCATCTACTACATCGATTTATTGATTTATATTCCTATGATCCAACTATATTGATCTGTGCTCAGCAAGTTGGCCTTCTGGACGACGTATATCGATCTAACATTGGTTTAAAAGGTAAAAAATCGATTGTATCAAAACAAGGACATAATGTACTAGATTAAAGCAGAACATACTTTATAGGAATTTTTTTAATTACTTTTAATGATAAAGTTGTTAAATCTTTCTCAATTCAGTCTGCATGTCTGTGACATCATCGCCAACAGACAATAAAACATGCAGCAGCATGGAGGAACTGTAAACTGGTCTAATATTGCATGTTTGACACATATTGAACAGATTCAAAGACACAATCATAATCTGTGATGTCTTCATTATCATCATGAGACAGTAGTTATTACAAAATCATACTATAAGCTGAATTCATTTAACTTGTAATTTATATCGCTGATTCTTTTCACAAGTTGTGAGGTCTTCATAATCATCCAGGGTATATATTGTACAAATATATATATGTAGGCTGTATTTGTATTCTATGTTGGAAAACAAGAGCAGAAATGGAAGGTAAAATTACTGTTAATTTAACCTCATTTGCTGTTAATTGGTGTTTTATATCCATAATTAATTTATTCCCAACTCCTTTAAAAGAAATTGTTTTTTATTTCAGTCAGGCTGGTCGAATATTGGGCTAAAAAGTTACTGAATCAAATTCAAGTCCTTGAATTGGTTCAGATTGTTTTAAATGAACAAACATTATCCTTGAATCAAATCTGCATCCACAAATCATGAATCGAATAGTTTTTTTTAAATTAATCATTATGCCCCTGATGTTTGTTTTATGGAGGGATGGATAGAAGGATGTTTTTAAAAACTCTGTCTTCATCATTTTGGCTGGAAGGTATAAGATTACTTTTGCAATTACGAGCATAAAGCCAGGCTTTGCTGAGCTCTGGCTCTCTCCACTTCGGTAATTGACTTCTTCTCTTTCCAATCAGAAGCCACAGAGTCTTAATGGTAAAGGATCAGTGCACCAAACAGTTTCACAGAGAAACCTTTAGCTTTAGAGAATTGAAGAACCAAAAGGGCACATATACAGAAACAAAGAGCTGACCCAAACATTTACACATAGTGATTTCGACTGTTGTTGTTGCACTGTGCAGGGGTTGGGGATTTGATGATTTGTAGAGCAACATGTACTGTATATAGAGCAGTAGCAGCATCATTTCCATAGAAAGAGATCGACCAACACTTCAAACCATTTTCAGCAGCAGTTGGTAATCAGACTGGCTGTATATGTGGGATAATTTCATCCAAAAAGAGTTGAGTATTTATACTGTACAGTAGTGGTTGCATTCTTTTAATGTTTCAGTGTGTAAAGTAGTTGCTGTATTAGCTTGTGTCACAATGTCATTGGTAACGTAGCAGTTTTTCAGTTTAAGTGGGATATTACTATAGACAGAGGTTTTTTTTGCATTCATATATTTTATTAATGTTCAACAGCACCATTTCTATGATCCGTTCATGAACACTGCATGACTGACTCCCCAAGTTTACATGATTTGCATAACAGTCTCGCTGATGTGCAAAAGGACATCTGGGAAAACAGGCTTAGCAGCAGCAGAATATAATATTAGTGTGGATGAATTTATTCATGTATGTGCTTCAGTTATTATAAGATGAAAGAACTATCGTACCGATGTACTGCTTAATTTTTGGGTTACATTTTTTCCATAAGCTTTACTCTACTCATTCAAACAAACGGTTCCACTGTGTGACCTTTTTGAAACGTGCACAGAATGCAAACACCGAAGGAGGAGAAAAAAAAAAAACAGACGTACACATGGCGACATTAATTTAAATGATTGACAAGCAAGCCAGCTCTGTTAATCAAGTTATGCTTACTCTGATTAGGACCTTAATGTGAGTAAGATAACCTGGTTAAGGTGTTTACATGAGAGTTGCAATAATATGCGTATTGCATTAGTCTGGTTATAATTGAATTATTGGCGTGCATGTAAATGCTCTCTCTCTCTATCTCTCTATCTCTCTCTCTCTTGTGCTCCCTCTTTTCTGGCTCATTCCCAAACATCAGTGTCTGTTTTATGTGAGGGGAGATCTCTGTGTTGCGCTGTGAGGTCTCCGCTGATCAGAGGAGAGGTGAGACAGGAGCATGTGTGCAGCAGTTCATATGAAAGCCACCTGGCTCTCTTCAGCTCTGTGATTTATGCCTTTGATAACAACAACCCAGAGATGCTTTCAACAACAACAACAAAGTAGCACTGAAGGATGACAACAATGGGACACTTGTCAGTCTGAAGATGAAAAGATGTCTTGCTAGGTGGCTGTCTCTTTTCTAACTTTGATATATACACCCCCCCCCCCCCCTTTTTGTTTATTTGTCTCTATGTGTTTCTCTATATCTTATCAAAGGTTATTGATGAAGCAGAAATGTGAAGTGGAGTCAGTTTTCCTCCCTCCTCCCTCCCGTGAAAAAGCGGCAGTGTGCTCCACTGCGTCTGCTATGACTTATCAACACTTATTTCCGCCGCCTTGTCCTTCTTACTGTCATACACTGACAGGGGGAAATGTGCAGCTCGCGTGTGATTTCTTTTCTTCTCACATTTTTCACATCAGATTTCCTCTTTTTGTTGTTTCATGCAAGTAATTTGTATGAAATGTCTTCCAAATGGGTAAAACACAACACGTGACATGGTTTCTGAAATGTTAAATTATCAAGAGGCATCATTTTTGCTAATTTTTCATTCATGAATCCACTATATTAACACTAGTTGCATTTAATTGCATGTACAGCATATGGCAAGTTAATTTACTGAATACTTTGCACATTTCATGTAAGTAATTATGCATTTCTTCAATTTAAAGTAGTGTTAATGCCACCCAAAATTAAACTGACAAATGAATAATTTAACACTATTAGGAGGACCATTCTGCAGATTTTCTCCTACCACTTGTATAAATGTGTTAACATACTTTTATTCTACCATACAAAGCTTGCACAGATTTATTGTGAAGTAGAAATATCATCGCAATACTTGACATATTTGTATTGACCAGAACACCTCACAGATCTCCACGAAAATGAATTGGACACTTGTGGCCCAGCCTTATTTCTCCCTTTATTTCCTTTTCTAGTGCTGTGGCTGCTGCACTCCTCTGTTCATCTGTCTTCCTCATCTCTGCTATTTACTGTTCATCTGTCTCACTCCGTCTGTCTGCCCCCAAAACCACGCTGGCTGCAGGCTGAAAGGCTCGTTTCACCATTCACCAGCCTCCTTCCTAAAAAACGCATGTTAAAATGCATGTTAGCCAGCAAATTTCCCTGGTTAACTGCACCCAAAAGACAAAACTAATCGTAATATTCAGACCAATACAATCAATATTTTTGTTAGCTTGGTATAAGATTAAGGCCTAAATCATAATTGACAAAAATGTTGATTTGGTTTAGATCTACAGCTCTGGAATAATAAAGAAGAGACCACTGCATTTTTTTGTGAAATCAGCATCTCTACATGTATTTCAGTCATTCCATTGCAGCGTTTGTTGAATTCCAACACATGAACACCTCATTCTGCTTAAAGAGGAACAAGGAGGGAATAAAGTCACCCGAGAACAATGGTAAAGACTTGGCAAGAAGCATGAAAGCTGCGATTCAAAATAAGGGTTACTGCACCAAATATTGATTTCTGAACTCTTCTTAAGTGTAAACATTAGTATTATGTTGTTTTACAATGAATTGGATCATGTTTGAGGTCTGAAATCATTGGATCTTTTTATTATTTTTGAATTTGAGGTATATGTTGTCAGTAGTTTATAAACTCAAACAAAAATATTCAGCATAATACATACATACAGTAGTAAAATCAGAAAAACTGATAATTGTGTAGTGGTCTCTTATTTTTTTCCAGAGCTGTTCATTTTCATTAAAACATACTATATGTAATGACAGTATGTTTTTGATGTATATAAGAGAGAGATATGAGATATTATGCCTTGCCAAATAAATCTTTTGGCCATATTCTTAATGCACCGTTCTCACACCAGACATATTGCAGTATTTTGAGTATTTTGTTTGGTAGAAAGCTGTGAATTATTTTTTATGTTTTTTTTCGTAAATTTTGACTTAAACCAGTTTTACTGTGACATGCTGGCTCCATTAAGATACATGTGTCTGGATATTGCTGTAATCTGCATGTCACTACAAGTCAGATTTATTCAGATATTTCCAACACATGCACAATAATGCTCTTTCACATTCTTTCAAGTTTTTGGGCATATTCTGCTCTGCCTTGTGTGCAAAGTAAATGCTTGTTGTGCATCTGCCAGTCAGCACATCTTCTAATGCATCTTTTAATAGCACTAAGTGTTGCATTAGTAAGCATTTTGCTGTTAATGCAGCTGGACCACACCCACTAACGTAAGAATAAGCCAAACTGCTTTTGCTATTTACACGTTGTGGGCTCTGGGGTGAGAAATTGACGCCTGCACGGATGTAAACTAGCAATTACAGTTGCTTTTAGGGGCTGTGACCGTTTTAGCACCGTCTAAATAGAGCCCATTGTGTTGTACTAGTACTGTTCATTTTCACTTTCATAGGGAGATTAAAATATGGGCATAGGTTATTTGATGCATAGGGTCTCCATAAAAATATCATCTGTCCCTGCACTCCGGCTGCACATTAGATAGTTGGCAGTCTTCTTACAGCACAAATGAGTGGGGAGTGCTCTGTGACTGATGGAGCTCCTTTGTCAATGACGGGTGAGCTGCTGCTGGCAGTTTTGGGCCAAAGAACAGTACAGATTACATTATCATCAGTCAAGCAATGTCAGACTGGTAGGACATAAATAGGACCTTATTGATGCATAATGCAACAACTTTTCAACGTGACGTTTTCTGAGTAATAGGATCAGAAAGCGAGTCTGTGGTGTAGCGAGGCGGTATGCCAAGGAATATCTGCAGAGATGTTTGAGAAACCATGCAGCAGGAGAAGAGTCAGATGTAATGTTCACAGTTTGGAGGGTCAGTGGGTTACAGCTGGTCTGGGTTTGTCACCTTCCTCCAGTGATAAAGTTCGAATGAGTCGGATTAGAGCTTCATTTAACTACTTAAGCACCAGGCCTATTTTTCAGTTTTTTTATTATTAATGATGATAAATCTGAAATATCTCTACAACCACAAAGGTTATTGTACTTAAACCTGGCATCAAAAGAAATCTACAACATGTGAGGTGACTGCAAAAGTGTCAGAATCATTGTGTACAGAGCAAGTATAGCCAGAATATAGCATGTGTTTCACTGCAGATACAAATACTTTATCTAAAACTTAAAGGAGCAAACTGACCAGTAAGTCAGCCAGTCATCTTCTATACCCGCTTATTGGTCGCCAGCCAATCATGGAGCACACACACCATTCACTCACACATTAACACCTACGGGCAATTTAGAGTCGCCAATTAACCTCAGCATGTTTTTGGACTGTGGGTGAAAACCCACACAGACACATGGAGAACATGAAAACTCCACACAGAAAGGTCCCAGACCCAGGCCAATGCGAAGTTCAATGATTAATAAGATAAAAGTTCAAAGATCAATTGTCTATAAAACCATAGAAATCACACTGAGGATCATTACAGAACATGAAGAATATATTCTGTAAGAGGTTTAAAAAGGATATTATAAAGGAGCCAATTAAATAATCACACAAACAGCTCAAATTTAAATTAAATATCAGAAATAGTCATTAGTTGCAACCCCACTACTAGTATTATATTAAACTATTTTCTCATTGTACTGATGATGTGGATATTGATGATATAACAGTGACATTGTGTTTTACTACAGATAGAAATACTTTATTTAGTGTTGGAGCTGAGGTTTTCTCATCAATATATGTTTTCTCATATAATATATGTATAAAACTCAATGCTGCCAATGTATCAGTAGAATCTTGGATTATAACAAGTTAAAGCCTGGATAGGATTTACTAATAATAGCACTATTAGTAAAGCATGCAAAATGTGAGTCCATTATAGTCAATGAAGTACACATGCCCTCCTAATTGACGTTTTTTCCAGCAGCTTAAAATGTGGTGTGAATACATCATGAGTAGTTCTAATAGGGACTAGCATTAAGTTGACCAGTCACCACCTTTTCTCTCATTTAACAGCAGCGTGTCACGCAGCAAATTGCTTTGACAGTGTTGTAATAGAGAAAACAAAGCTTTTGACCTGGTCTGTGCAGGCAAGTGGTGCAAAGCAGAAATCCCAGGAAACCTTGACACCAACATTGCACTGTGCTGTTTGATCACCACTGACACTGCCCCTACTGTGTCTCTCCTCCTACTTCAGTGCAGTCGAGTTCACAGAGACTCACAAAATACAGGTGCGGGTAAGAAAAGAAGCAGCGTGCACCCGAGGAAAAATGCCACTATGCGGTATGTTCTATGCACTGTCATGGAAATAGATCCTTTCAGTATTTGTGCTGTGGATGATGTGCATTGTACTCTTTCAGCACAGAGAGAGTTTGGCAAATGAAACATTACTTAAGGTAATGGTTTATTTTAGAAAAGGAGGTGTGTAGATACGCGAGAGTTGAAATTCCGAATGGTATTCAATAATGGCACACGGGGAAAACAGTTACGTGAATGGAAAAATAAGAGTGTGGGGCCTAACTGGCGGAAAATGGGTGTTTCCGACAACAATATTATGTCATAGTGGTGGAACAACTGTGCCGATCACAGTGAAGCATGACAACAATAGTTCGAAAAAATGAACAATGGGCTTCATATTGTTGTCTGGATGGTGCAAATGTTGCACAATGTGAAGCAAAAACTGTAAAATGTCTACGATGGTGATAGAAACAAATAATTAGTAATTGTTTGTTGGAACCATTTATGTGGCTGCATCCATCTGACTGTATTTCTGTCATATTTCTACATCTCAGGCCACAATTGGTCACATCATATTGTAACTGATGGACTTTGGTGCAGCAATTCTCAAACTAGAGACTGCAGATTTCTGAATTTGCTCCAAGCAGAGGTGTTGTTTGTGTATGGCAAGGTAAGGTCTATCCATACCTTGGCTATAGGAGACCATTTTTAATTAAAATTAGGACTTTTAATTATATTTAACGCCACTAATGCAGAGAAACATGAGGAGAAAACATCAAAGATGTGTCCAGAGTCCTGGTTGTGTATCACTACATTGTATGAGTAGGACTATTACTCAATAAATGCTAAATTTTACAGGTTTGGTTTATGTTCAACATATTTTTTGAACATTTTAAAAGCAAAACTGAGGTTTTGATGTTATTGAAACTATTTCTCATTGCTCCAATAATCATAAACAGACACTTGCCTGAAGCAGATTAGTCCACTTGCATCATAAGAATGTTAAAACTTTGAAAAAATATCCCTTTTAAGGTACATTTAGAACAGATAAAAATGTGATTATTTGTGATTAAAGAGTAGCTCAATCTGTAGGCTGATATTATGCATTAATAGTGATTAAATCACACCAGATTGCTGCATTTAAATTTAAAATATTCACATTTTCACCCTCCTATCCCATAGGAGGGTGAGTTCCTTGCCTTAAACTGAAATGACACCACCGGCTCCAAGTATTTATTTAGCGCCTGTTGAGACCAAATCTGTGCAGTAGTGGTCTTGATTCTATTCTCAGAGCTTGTCTTTGACCAAATTTCCACCAGAATACCAACACCTTGCTGTGCCCACCTAGAAAAACAGCCGTCGCTGATCCTCTACGAACATAGTCCCCTTGATGTCAAAGCTGTAGGGTTTAGTGAGGATATATACTCCATAGGAGGCAAAGTGAGTTGAAGCTATTTGAAGGGAAGAGAGTAAAGAGTCACTACAACAGCAACATTTCTGGCAAAATCGCATCTGCTCTTGTTGTGAATCTGAATATTAGCATTAAATTTTGATGTTGTTTGTGTAGAGAAAATGTAATTATTTTGGCTCAGAGAGAGGGGGCGAATTGTCTGATAAACCAAATTCGTGACAGACCCCCATCTTTCTTCAGGTCTAATCTTTCTTCCTCTCTGCGTGCACTCCTGAAGAAGAAGCCAAGAGTTTGTGTGCTGCAGGCGCGAGGAGAGAAAGCTGAGGACAGGTCCCCGGAGTCCGGACACCAAGGCCCCCGGGCCTCGGCAGCTCATAAACAGATGTGTCCTTGTCCCCAGCCAAGCGCAGCCACTCATGTGGCAAAGCAGGGGCCCAATAATTGTGAAGAATTGAAAGCTAAATATTGGCTTTATCTCCTCAGTAATAAAAGGGCCATGAAATTGATTTAATGCTGCAGCGCTTCTCTTGGGTGGCTTCTTACAGCGTGAGCACAAAACAATGAGCAGCAGCCATCTATTAATTAACCCACCTAATCCTGCAAAGTTAATCTCTCACCACAACTTTGCCCGCAACTAACTTCCAAGCCAGTGGGTCTATTGGGGGTGTCATGACAATGGTAGCGAGGGGAAGATAGATTCAGCACTTAGGAAATGAGAAAAAAGAGGGAGGGAAAAAGAGGTGAAGAAACACTGTTCCGCACAGCAACCATGGGGACATTGTAAGTGGAAATGCAAGGGTGCATGGCCGTCATTAGCATAGTATCAGAGTTGATTTGTGTTTTTGTGAAAATCAGTTCCTGGCGTGGCGCTGCTGCGGCGGCGTAATTGCAGCTGATTTTCCGTCGCCTTTTTCTGTCATCTTTTGTGATTCTTTTTTTGCAGCCTTAGTCCCTTATTCTCTCCAAAGCTGTTAGTCGGTTGAGGGGGGGGGGGAAGCTACATTTCTTTCCCTTCCTCACCTGCCTGCAAGTCGCAGCATGGTGGCCCCTCACACCCAACAAGCACATTCATGGTCATATTGTGCCGACAGAGTTGTGAATTACGTCTTCTCAGCCATCTAATGAAAAGCTATGTGTTTTTCTCCCCGGCTGCAGCTCGTCTGACCCTGCCCTCTCACCTCCTCCTCTCCCCTCCCCTTTCCTCCCTTTCATTAGTCTTTTGTGGCGAGTGTCTCTTGGTGGTGTAGCGCCACAAGCCCGGCTCATAAAAAAATAGGTCACCTGCTAGTGCTCTCACCTCCACAGCATTCAGAAAATAATCCTCTGAGGTGTTCTGTGCTATTTTGTAATATCTAAAACCACCGGTTTCCAGAATTCAGTCAAAACATAGAAGAAACACATGCATATGCTCAGTTAAAAAATCAAGAAAAACTCAAATTGAGTGAATTTGAAGAGTTGTTTTTCTTTTTTTTTCTTGCTAGTGAGGAAAGCATTTCTTGTGGAGATAATTTTAGGAGGCTGATTAGGCATCATCGGTGTTGAGCCCAGGGTGAGGAATCTCATCACCGCCGCTAATGACATGCCATTCCTGCGCTGAGAGAAGAGTCCAGGCCCTGGGCATGGACTAGCCTCCATCAGCTACCTCTAGCTACTGTGTTCATTAAGGCCACCGATGTAATTACAATTCACAGATAACTGCATCGGCTTAATCGCAGCCTGATTATTAGGCTGATATTTGTGGGAATAATTAGACCCTAAAGAAGTGGATTTATATTTGCATGGTGTTGAAGACGTGATCGAGCGCTATCGATGTCGTACGGATGCGTGCGAGTACAAGAGACGTGCGGCCAGATTGAAATCATCCGACAGATGTCTTCATCTGATTGCAGGAAGTGTGAAACTATGGCGTATCTGATTGGTGGGGAAAAAAAAGAAGTGGGATACTTTGCCTCTCGGATTACAGCGGGCGATTCCGATTCCATAGAAGCTGGCGGTAATTGGGAGCACTCCCGAACAAAATGCAGGGAGAGTCCCCAGAGGTAGCGCTATTATGCCCATGTCTATGCAGCTCAGATGTGCCTATAATCTTTCATCCAAAGCATGTGACATAAACACCCCCCAGAGCCGAATTCTTTCACTAATGTAATCAGGGACTTAGTGATTTGCGAACCCAGTTTCCTCGCTGTTCTGCAGATGAATAAGAATTTGCACCTTTTCAGTAGGAAAGTATTCTGCCATGAAAGGGAAATTCAGACAATGCACAAATACAAAGTATATATCGTAACATGTCATTCTACTGTAAATTTATATTTATGAATTTTCAAGTTTCTTTACATTCTGTGTTTTATTTCATCTGATATTTGCCTTATGATGATGATCAGTGACATCTACACATGTGCAAACAATGCGTTGCTTTAAAAAAATACTAATCGAAGAAAAAAAAGATTCTTCAGTAGTGTCTAAATCACATAAAATGAATAATTTGTCTGTATTTTGTGCATGTACCTCATGCATGTCTGCATGTCTTGCATGATTCTTCAAACCAGGACTGCACTGAATAGCTGGTCTATTATAAATTTGAATACATACACAAGATTAAATTTCACAGGAATTAAAATACTGACTCAATTAATCACCTGACATGTACTTCGAAGCTGCACTTGCGTCATTTATTTATTCATTTTTTGTTATTTCTTAATAGGGTTGCAAGAATTCCCTGTAAATTTCTGGTAAATTTCCAGGGGCTTTCCATGGGAAGTTAAGCTGGGAATCTTGGAAATATTAGATAGATATTTATCTGACTCTGATACAGCAGATTTAATTTCCCCTGGAGTAGAACTCTTGTCTGCTGAATGTTTAGAGCCTTGAGGAAATTTTAGGCACAATAAATTCTTGTATGATTACAGGAAAAAAAGATCAATGAAATGAAGAGCAGCTTCACATATAGCACCTAACTTAGTTAAGTTAAACATTAATGTCAGTATAGATCAAATATATTTACCCCATAATATTATCAAAACTTACTTGACTTGACTTTATATAGTCCGCAGGCTCAAATGTGCACCTTCAATAGTCTTGTGCTTTGGGATTAAGGAGTGCACCTGCATTAAATCTGATTATTTCAGACAGATTATGCTACAATATACAGCTCTGGAAGAAAAGAACTGCACCAAATGTTGATTTCTGAACTCTTCTTAAGTGAAAACATTAGTATTATGTTGTTTTAAAATGAATCTGACCTTGTTTCTTTGCAATGTTTAAGATCTGAAAACATATCTTTTTTCTTATTTTGACCATTTGTCATTTTCTGCAAATAAATGCTCTAAACACTACTATTTTTATTTTGTATTTGGGGGAAATGTCAGTAGTTTATGGACTCAAACACAAATCTTCCTTTTGCCCAAACACTACCAAAAACTGATAATTTTGCAGTGGTCTCTTATTTATTTTTTTTCCAGAGCTGTATTTTTAAGTTTCCTGTTAAGGGCCAGCGTTAAATTTTGGATTCATTCCTGTTGATTCCCATTTATTCCCATGGAAAGTCTTCTTTGCAACCCTACTTCTTAATCATCTGTACTTTTTCTACCTAATATTCAGTAAGCTGCTGATGGCTCTTCTGTTTTCCTTGTGTGGGTGAGCTGGTCTGCAGGTTTAGACCATCACAGTGGGTCCTGTGATAGGTGATCTGCTTCACCCTGACAGCTGTAGTGTTTTCCTGCAGCTCAGCGCTGGTACCGACATTCTCCTGTAGATCTGGGACAAACTCGTCCATGTGCAGGAAGTGATGTGCATGTGTGTGTGTGTGTGTGCGTGTGTGTGTGCCTGCAGGCTTCCCAGCGACAGCATACGGACCGGTGGCGGCGGCGGCGGTAGCAGCAGCACGCGGCTCAGGTAGGGGGGCCCGTGGAAGAGGCGGCTACTTGGCGTACCCACAGAGCACAGGGCCAGGTAAACGCTCTGTCCATGTTCTGTGTGGCTGCTGCTCTCTCCAACTTCTCCTGCTCTGCTTCTCCCCATAGACATAGACCCCCCCGAACCCCCATACACACACACACACCAACAACTTTAGTTTAGACGCACAGTCTGTATTTCAACCAAGATTTGTCAATACATGTATAATACACTACCGTTCAAAAGTTTGGGGTCACTTAGAAATTTCTCTGTCTGTTTTTGGTGCAATATCTACATATGTGTGTAGAGGATTGTTCTAATGGTACAATGTGTTTGCTTATTGCATCAGAAGGATAATGTGATAACATTTCCCATTAATTTTACAACTCATGGTGGTAATTAAAAGTGTGACTTTTCATGGAAAAACACTAATTGTCTGGCTGACCCCAAACTTTTAAACGGTAGTGTATATATGCATAGTTCTTATACAATTTGAAGTTACATATTTTAAAAGGCGTAATCTGTGAGTTTTCAGCTCCAACCATAAAACCAATTAGGAACATTTATCAACATATCAGTGTACATCAGCCACAACAGGAGTTTAAGTGGGTGCTTGAGGAGAGCTAATGGGACTGAAGCAACATGAGATAGTTGGATTTTAATAACCAACTACCGTAAATTACCAAATAATAGCCTGGGTGTTTGTTTCAATCACTTAACAGATCAGGTGTTTATTTGAGATCAGGCAGCAATTTGGTACAGGAGATTAATTCCTTCCTGATAAAAATCTCGCTCACAAAAACTGGAAAAAAAAAAATGACTGCTGTATAACTTCCATTTTTACAAAGTCAAATTCCACTACTGTAGTTAAAAATCTTGCGGCTGCTTTTCCAGACATTTCCTGCACATTTTATGACACAAATTTTGAATTTAATGTCGTACTTTTATTTTTTTGGTGCACCAGAGCCCTGGCAATTGACAATTAAGCAATATTACCCAAGAAGGTGTTCTTTCTTTTTGATTTGTTAAAATAAATTAGACTCTTAGACTCCTAAATTAGAAAAAAAAATGTGTTTTTTGGAACTGACGGTTATTTACCTGCACCCAGCAGTTAATTGAAACTTGGCCATTATTTGGTAATTTACAGTAGCTTAATTTCATTCCGACATTAAAGTTTCTGTATTTGAAGTTTCTTTGGAGATACATAGTTTTATATACTGTGCCTTTTTGAGGTCATCAATAAGATGCAATAACCAATCATTGCATCTATTCCTTGCCTAACATTTCCATATGGAGTATGAACTAAAAAAAAATATGTGAATAAAGGTCTAACTAAATTTAACTGCCAAGATGATCTGTTGAAACCAAACCAGAAAGCAGTTTTCTTCATAGCTCATGAGATATGACATAACTAAACTAGTTATAGAAAAGCGTTAAGTTTCAGAGTGTTTCATACAGAGGTGGGTTGCCCCTTAAAACAGGTTTATCATCAAAATCTGCAAAATATGCAGTGATAATGTTGAACCCATGTTGTCGTTCCAGATGTTCTGCTGGTTGTTGAATAGTAGCAGTAGTAGTTAACCTTTAGTTTCTTTTCTACCATTCTACTTTCATTTATTTCCATCTAGTCAGATCTATCATTTGGGAGTAAAGCATTATGACCCTGAACCTAACTAATGATTGGTGGTGGCGCACTGTAGAGCATTATATTGAAAGTGTTCCTAATATTTTGCCCCCCTCATGTATGTTAATGGCCTGGAAACACCAGTCAATATAATTCACTCCAGTACATCACCAACAACCACTACAGCCTCAGGAGTAGAATTATCAACTTTCTGATGATTTTATAACATTACAATGTTATAAAAGCACATTAAGAGCTATTGTATTGAATTTAAATACTCTTGACAGTTCTTTCTAATGAAGTGACCAGTGACAATAGAGGGGGAACAAATTTGGTCCTTGAATTGACCCTTGAGGCACACCGTTCTTCATATGGGAAAATGAGACAAAAAAGCTTCTTATTTGACAAATATGATGAGAACTAGCCTAATACAGTGCCAGATCCGCCCTCCTAGGGCCTCAGTCTGTCTAAAACAATTGCTGTGATCAATCGTATTGAAGTGTGCACTTAAGTCCAGCAGCACAAGAATTGAACACATGCCCGCGTCAGCATTCATTAAAAGGTCGTTAGTGACTTCTAGAAGGGCTGTCTCGGTGCCGTGATAAAATAGAAAGCAAATGGGTCCCAATACATTCCATTACCTTAAATAAAAACCTAACTTCACATGATTTCTAGATGTTCGGGGTGAGTAATGGGGGAAAAAAAGAGTTCAAATTACGCAGGTGGTCAACATCTAGAGGTCTGATTGACTCCATCTTTCCAGCAAAGTGTGATCTAAACTTTTTTTTTCCTTCACATTCAGATGAATATGCATGTTGATTTTTGTTCTAAAAAAAAAAACAGGATGCAAGTTTCTTTCCGTCTTTAACACAGCATTGATTGACTTGTCGGCTTCATTTAGACATCCTGCTTGTTCCACCCGTACGACTGTAGATCATTCGATAGCTGTCAATAATAGCTCCCCCAACTGAACACAGAGCCTCTGGGCTTTGGTGAAAACTGTCTTTCTTAATCAGACTTACTATAAGAAGCCTCTTAGAGAAAAACTGTTTTAATTATAACTCAGATGTTGTCTGGTTTGCGTTAATAAAGTCAGTACAAACTTGCTGTGTGAAGGTTTAAAGATGCCTACATACACTACATTACAAGCAACTGTAGTGTGTGTGCTACCTCACACACACACACACACACACACACACTGTGCAGGCAAACAAATTCACCTGTCCTCATTTCAGATAATTTCCAAATCGACAGAGGGAACACTGGAAGCCAATCAGATGCCCTTTCTTTCACCTCAGGCTATTTGATTTAGCATTTTCAAAAACAAACTATTTGCTCTACAATTGCAATGAACATCACTAAGAAGCAGGAATGTTGATTTGGGGGTTAGCAGCAGCCAGGAAGCAAGAGACGTGATGGCAACCATTATGTACAGTTTAATTCTGACAGCTGCAAATGGAAGGGAGACAAGTAAATGATTATGAACAGGGTGGGTGAGGGGAGGGGGAGGGTTAGAGTGGTAAACAGTGACATCATGGGCCTGTTTTAGAATACTTAGAGTCACGATGCAGGGAAATAGGACTGAAATATACGCCTGCAAAGCCAGAATATCATCACAATTATAGCAATAAAATCTGAAATATCATTAAGTGTCTGTAGGTTGGATAGAGAACTACTGTAAATCAACAGCATCATGTTTTATTTTTAGACATTATTAACCCATTGATTAACTGATCTCTATAGAAGAGATTCACAGCTGCTGTCCTGTGGTTTGTGGCTTTTGGACGGAGTACCCGACAGCACGATCAATGGATTTATTCAAGTGTTTGAGATGCTAATAACATACGACATGGATTAATACGTCCAGTGATCTCTTCTCTCTGTACAGAAACAGAACGAATAGAGGACACAGATTGTTGTGGCTTGACCTTCCTCTCTCTGTGTATTGTCTGTGTCTCAATCCTGTCGTATTATCATTTACAACACACTCAGCCCACAAGCAACACAGGAAAAGCAACATTAGTGGTTTTATATTTTACAAAATGTAGTATTTTTAGCGTAGACTATGTTTTTTTGTTGTTTAAAAAAAAAGGAAGAGCCTCAAATACTATATACAGCTCTGGAAAAAAGAAGAGAGATTACATTTTTTTCTGATTTTATAGAACTTCTTTAAAAAATTACTGGTACTTAATTAATGATTATTATTATTATAGTTGGTGATTACTGTAGTAGTAACTAATCAATTAATCTTTGTAGCTTAATCTACAATAGACAGCTCTGGGAAAAATAAAAGACCACAGCTAAATGATCAGTGTTTCTGATTTTACTACTTATATGTATGTTTTTGGGCAAAAGGAACATTTTTATTTGAGTCTATTAAAATACTGAAAACATTTCCCCCAATTTCCAAACAAAAATATTAGCAGAAAATGACAAATGGTCAAAATAGCAAAAATATTTAAAAAAAGAAATCATTTTAAAACAAAATAATACTAATGTTTACACTTATGAAGGGTTCAGAAATCAATATTTGGTGCGATAAGGCTATGTTTTAGTTTGTCCATGTTCTTGGGTGACTTTATTCCACTCCTGGTGCCTCTTTAAGCAGAATGAAGTGCACATGTGTTGGAATGAGAAATACAGAAATAGCTGGAATACATGTAGAGATGCTGATTTCAGAAAAAAAAATGCAGTGGTCTCTTATTTTTTTTCCAGAGCTGTACATCATGTCTATTTGGCCATAGGTGGAAATCCCAGCAGGGGACACAGGGGAAGTAATCCCACTTCCATGATGTTGATGTTTTGTAAACAAAAATAAATGATTTTGAATATTAAAGAAATGTTAAATAAGCCCACAACACAGCTCAATGTAAAACAATTCATTTCTTAATTGTTGAAAAATGATGATCATCCCTATTCATCAAAGTGGTTTGCTCCAGATGCTGTTTTATTAGTAGGCGGGGCAAATTTTGAAACTGGAAGTGGAAGAAACCAATTGACCTAATATGTAAAAGCCAGGAAGTCATTTATCACACCACTTGTTAAAATGTGCAAAATCAGCCTCTTTTTTAACATTACACTAGTTAAGATCAGACCCAATGATCATTAACAAGCTCAAAACAGAAGGAAGAATAGAGAGAACAATAACATTTGGACATGCTGATGGCTCAAAGAGAGAGAGAAGAACACAGGGCCAGATTATTATGGTCTAGTACCATGTTTTTCCTCTCCAGAAATTTTTCTTTGAATATTTACTGTTCACCCCTGCTATTTGGCACTTTCCAACAAGAGTGTTGGGATTGTGCTCAAGATAAACCCAAATTTGTCATATTGCTAGACATGTCTGGTTTAAAGCTGTATTTTGAGACATGAACCCTATTTATTGTTTTCTAAAACAAACCTTTTGTGTGGATATGCAGCGGGAGGCTTGTTTGTAGGTATTCTTCCTCTCTGACAGAGGCCACTTACGCCCTGCTCCCAAATCTCAACAGACAAAATGACAGCATGCTGACTTCCCCTCTCTATGACAGACCCGCTGATGACAAGGTGTGTTTTGGACTTTTCTCTGTGGCGCGGCACTTGTAGCTAACTATTCCCCATAGATGTGTAGCAAAACAACAAAAGCTGAAGATGTAGATTCCGTCTCTGCTAAATAATATGTATTCCCTCATGCTTTTTCCTTGAGCTTAATGGAACTTGATCCTTGATAGAATACTATTCTTATTGTAAAAAATGTAGTTCTGAAATCTAGTTACCCCAGTAGGAGAAACAAAACAAACAAATCAGTGGGGACTAGTCAGGCAGTCGAGCCAACATGTTTTATTTAGGAAAAGTCGACTCTTAAGTGCTGTCTGTCTTGATAATATTTGAAGAGATGGATCCTCTGTGCGTATTCTGAAAGTGCAAGAATAAGCACTGTTCTCGACACATGTTTGAGAGTCTGTTGTGTGGCTGCAGGCGAGGAGTAGATCAGAGAGAGATGTGGCTCTCAGCTGCCTGGAGGTAGAGATGTTCCAGACCATGCTTGGCTTTTACAGGCCGGTATCGGAGGTTTGCAACCTCGGTTGAACTACTACGGGGAGCCACTGTAGAGGTGAAAAGGGCAGTCACATTATGGATCAGCTGGAGGGACTGAACATCTGCAGAGTAAGGCCAGCAAAAGGAGGAAATAGATAACTTGGAGCCGAGTAATGCATGCACCAGCACCTGGGCTGCATTCTGGGAACGTTCAATCCACCTCTGTGGATGATATCAAGGATGAAATGAACTTCAGTTGCCACTTTAACTGAGACTGACAGGTAGTAGATTAATGAATCTAAAGCTAGTATTCGACACATTGATGCGTACACTGAAAAGCAATTCTCGACACATTGAAGCCTATAAGCCTTTTTTATACTTGCATTAAAAATTGAAATGTTACTCATACAGCCTTTTTTAATTTAAGTTTCCAAGTGCTTCCTGTCATATGACGTCATCAACTTCCTGCCACTTTCTTCTGAGAGCTTGGCAAAAGAGGTTGTTTTATTCAAATTATTATGCTTTTCAACTCTGACTTTTCAAGTATCAAGAATAACCCCTCAAAAAAGATTTTTGGCGATGCGATAAACAGATTTTTGTAGAGAGTACAAAATGGAAAACTCAGCTGATATATGCATGAAATCTTTGGGCTTCTGGGCTTAATTGGGTTAAGTATAAAATGACAGTAACAGACTTAGCGACAGCTCTTAGGCTTTAATGGGTTAATGAATGAGCAAGTAGCTAAAATGAAGCTGGTGTTTGTTTTTTCCCTTCGTACTTCAACTTATCTGAAATATCCTGTGCTACAGCGTTGTCAGACAGAAAAGGGGAGAAATGCGAGTGATGAAGATGGTTCTGACAGTCTGGGGAACTTCACAGGTCCCAGTCTACTCTGGTTGAGTGTTTTCCTGAGTCCCTCTGAGCTTCCTTTTAAGCTCAAATGTCAGTCTCAGATCTCCGCTTCAGTGTACACAAAGACCCATTCAGCTGCTTTTCAGACATCCAGGTACTTGTTACGTACAGTGTTTCTGATTTGACTCACGTTCAAAACTGAAATAGAGTTGGCCGCGGCCACTGTTGTGCTGAGTTTGCAGCATTAATTGCAGGTGTTGCTGCCAGCTCAGGATAGTCTTCACATTTCTGAAAAACACCTTCCTCCCTTTAGTTACTTCTTGCATCTCTTTGGTCTGATCTTTTACATCTCGCTCCTTCTCTTTGTGTCTTTTTTTAACTTCACCGATGAAAAGGAGGAAACTCATGTGACAGACATTTCCAAATTAAGATTATTATCAATTTCCTCCCAACGAGCTCTGTGATCTTCAGCGGCGCCCACGAGGAGATGGGGATTGGTTTGGTACGCAGGGCTTAATCAATCTGGCTCTCCGTGAACTCGGGTCCATTCGTCCCAGATACTCTGGGACCAGAAGTGATTTACATGTATTTGCTGCAAAATAACACGAGAACGCATGCCGAGGCCATCCTTTTTTTTTTTTCGTCTAAGGCCCAGGGAAAGATGTGACGCATCAGGGAGGGCAAAGTGTCCCTTTGCGCCTTCACCACGAAGCGGTGGCTCTCTCACAGCTGTGGGTAGCAGATGCTCCGAGGTTACAGGCAAAGGCCTTTAGGGACCCGCTGCTCTGCCCTCCAGGGGCCGCATGCATAAGGCACTCTCCAAAGAAAACTTGCTGATGGCTTTAGGAGAAGTAAAATACTGCCTTGTCACTCCTGTGAAATTAACGACATTCGGTATGTTTTGTATCCTTAATCACCACTACAGATGTTGTAATTTCATTTGCATTACTTTAGTATCTTAAAGTGGGTTTATTTCGAAACATAGTGTTTATTCCAAGTTTTTTTAATTAAACAGATTTCATGTAATTTGCATTTGTTTCAGTGCATGCTAACTTTTTTTTTTATAAGCTTCCAATTAATATTTTGTAAGATGTAAGATTCAGAATTCCAACAATATACGCTACCATTCAAAAGTTATGCTTCACCCAGACAATTTAGTGTTTTCCATGAAAAGTCACACTTTTATTTACCACCATGAGTTGTAAAATGAATAGAAAATATAGTCAAGACATTGACAAGGTTAGAAATAATGATTTGTATTTGAAATAATACTTTTTTCCCCTTTCATCAAATGGAAGCTTTTCCAAGCAGCTAAACCTTTTTCAGCTGTGCTAACATGTTAGCATCAAGGGTTTTCTAATAATTCATTAGCCTTCTGATACAATGAGCAAACACATTGTACCATTAGAACACTGGAGTGATAGTTGCAAATGGGCCTATACTTGGAAATGGGCCTATACTATACATACACCTATGTAGATATTGCACCAAAAACCAGACATTTGCAGCTAAAATAGTCATTTAACACATTAGCAGTTATTTTATTTCAAAAATAAGGAAATTTCTAAGTGACCCCAAACTTTTGAACAGTAGTGTACAAAGTCCTGAGTGAACTGCTGTAAACACAATTCCTCTTGCACTTCAATCATATTTTCCTCCCCCCGTATCTAAATGATCATTAGCCACAGCCGGTATCACGCTCATATTTCAGTCTTAGTGAGTCTTAGATCTCCTCAAACCACATAAGCCTGACCAGACGTGTTTGGAAAAAAATGTGTCCAGCCAAAAGGCCAGGGCTGTCAACTCCGAGCTCGCTCACAATAGGATAATCTGTGCCGACTGTCGATAACGGAGTGCCCTTTCTCAGCCCCATCTAGACCGGATCCCACACAGGTTAAAATCTGCATTAAAATCATTTAGCGCGGCCTGTGTGTGGGCTTCCCTGCAGCGAATTAGTGTGCACTGATTTACTACACAGCTTTACCCATGATTCTTTTGAGGCGTCCCTCTACAACCCAAAGATATGAAGGTAAATATTAATCAGTAGTCCTGTTGAGTGTGTCCATTACCAGAAAGAACAGTAAGGAAAAAGCGACATAAAAACGAAAAATGGGAGAAGAAAAAAAAAAACAACAACAGAGGCCTGAGTATGGGTGAGTAAATGCAAGAAGAAATCATCTGTTAAAATTCATTAGCCAAGCTTCTCTGAACACAAAATGACAAGACATTAAATATGTATTATTTATGAAATGTCTGTGCTCTCCGAAAAGGGTGTCTAGTGCTGTTAATTACTCAGCCATTCATTCAGAAAAGATTATTTCAAATGGAAAGTGAAAGCAAGGCTAGACAGCGAAAGAGCTGTTAGTTTCTTTCACGCCATTTTTAAAATGACATTGGTGAAAATGGAAAAGCTAATTATGGTGGCTCTAAAATTCAAAGCTAATTTGAGGAGCAGCATGTCAGGTTTATTGACATCTTCTGTAGAGTGATGTGGTTTGATGGCCACCAAGGAATCTCCGTGTCGCCGCAGGGGAAATAGAGGAGTGACTGCATGAAGAATCAGTCCTCGCAGGAATGAAAATAACTTCCGGTAATAGATTTTTATATTCCCTAATTCCCTGTATTCCCTAGTCGCTGCTGTAGAAATAACAGGAATATTCACATGTTGAAAGAGTCAACCTATTTATTTATTAAGCAAAAGGCCCTTTTAACTGATGTATTCGCAAACATTACTGATTTTACCTTCAGTCCTTGTATTTAAGAGACCTGTCAATCAATTTAAGAGCAATGGCAGCTTAATGTTTGATCAGGAACCGTGTCTTTAAAGTTATGTACATGTTAGTTAGTATCTCGACCTTCCGTGGGGATTTAAAATGAAGAAACTGGCGAACTTATGAAAATATTTTTCACATCCTGACATCCCCACAGGCCCCCGGGGCGAGCTCGGCGCCGTATTTTATCATCAGCGTTTTATTTTCTAACCCGGCGAAAAAGAAGAGCAGCAGTACTTTCAAGGTTTGTGGTTCCTCCTTAAAGGCAGTCACCTGGCAAAGTGGGAACGGGAGCAGGGCATTTATCCACTTAAAGAGAGCCACCCCGATGATGTCAGTAACAGATGACTGCAAGACACTCCCCTCTCCATCGCCTCGCCGCCAGCTTTGGTCACTGAGGGCAGAAGGGAAAGAGGGTGGGGGTAGGGGAGATAATTATCAGTATAAATGAAGCCCTGCGAACGATTCGCGCTGCTGGGTCCCCTGATCTAGTCTCCAAGGCAACCTCAGCACGCTCATTTGTTTTGTAGATGAGTAATTACATCCAATTAGTGGCCAATGGAAAAAAAGGAGTCCAAGAAAGGCCCATTGTTCTGGATAGATTGTGTGAATATTAATAGTGGGACGGTCTGAGGCGCAGCGATATGATCGGTGATACTAATGCAGCTGTGGGCACACTCTGCCCAGTCTCATCCTGCAGGAGATCAGATAGCCACTGATGAAAATATATGGCTTTGAGAATGTGTGTGTTTGTGGACGAGTGTCTGAAAAGTCCTCTTGAGGCCAGTTTTCTTACTCGAGCCTGCCACACTCCACCTGCAGACAATGCTGCAGCGAGCAGAGTCTGATAAGCCTCAAATATCCATATAAGGGTAGAAAAATCTATGGTAGGAGGAGGAAATGCGTATTATAATGTAAACCTTATAGCTGCCCAATATAGTACATGTACTTGACATGTTTAAAGAGTGAGTTCCAGCTATAAACTGTATAAATAATGGACGTAACCTCCGTCACATCATCCGATGGTTTGTGGACTCATACTTTGAAACTACGGATGCGTGAATGGCCTTCGTCCGCAACTGCATCACAAAACGCATCATCCGCCCGCCATCCATCCGCAACAATGTTTTTTGGCCAATTTTCAAAACTGGTCTGTTACCAGGGCTATCAAGTGTCACACCATTGAGCGTGACAGTCACTCTCTTTTGGCCACACACTCCCGTCTCACACCGGAAAAGATATATATATATATATATATATATATATATATATATATATATATATATATATATATATATATATATATATATATATATATATAGCACGCCATTTTTAGTACGGAACCAGCAGCAATTGGGCGGTCTCCCATTAAAACGCGGTCCCATTGTGTTAGGACCGTCAGTCAATAAAAATAAAAAGCTGCTTCTGATTAACAAACTACAAAGCTCATTGGGGCGAATCTGTGATTTGTGATTTTGGGCTATACAAATTAAATTGAATTGAATTGATTGGCTGTTGTGTAGCCAATCAGAGACAGGAGCACGACTGTATCTGGGTAAATCTTAACGCAACAACCAATGACAAAAGCACTATTATCGCGTAGTTATTCGCTTCTGCTACAACCGGCATTCCCTGGAAGTTGGATCTTCCTTGGAAACTTTGACTGGATGAGCTACGTGTATTTGAAACGATACTGATATATTAAAAGGCTAAATGCTGCCACCCGCCTGAATTTAATTCAAATATTTATTGTTATAGAAAAAATCTGTATAGTTGTCATGAACCAGAAATTATCTATAGAGATTTTTATTTCTGTTGTAATGTTGGACATTTTAACATGGCAGTCTATGGGGTTTGACTCGTTTTTTGTAGCCAGCCTCAAGTGGACATTTGAGGAACTGCAGATTTTGTCACTTTTGTATTGGCTTCAGTTTTCAGCCCCAAAGTTTGGCTGCTTGGTTTCAGCTTGGTGCTTATTGTCTTGTCTTATTCCTACTATTTTTAAGCTACATCTGCTTCAGTTTCTGCTTCTAATAAGGATTTGATTAAAAATCCATAATTTAATTTGGCCTTGGTATTTATAATAATAATCTGCCGTCCGTCTGCATCACAGAAATCAGACATCTTGTTGTTTCATGAGTAAATAAAAACTCACTTTGCTTCACTTTCACCTTGAAGACATCAGATCTTTCAAGATTCATTTAAGTAATTTGAATTCTATTCACTATTGAGGCAGAATGAGCGTATCAAAGTAGTGAAAGTAATGCCTGCTTCTCTCTCTGATCGTTCTGAACTGGTGACACATTTTGTTATGGCTTTCTTATGAAATCCCAATAACATGGTTCATGCTATTGTCAAATGTTTTTTCCCACCATTATAATTATTCCATTGATCCGGTTTTCCTCATTAACAAGGCCAATCAGTTTTCTGTGACATTTGTCTAAGTGAACTAAATGGAATGATTGGTTCTTGAGCTTTGTTCAATGTGTCAGGCATTATGTGACGTACGTGGGAAGCCTGCTGTATTTGGAGCCTATAATTTGATGAGTGGGCAGACAGCCCACAAGTGGTGAGATCAGAGTGCTAAAAAGCATTGGCGGAGAAACATGGCTGGTGCTTATATTCCATTTGGCAGAAGTGGACTGTCTCACTGTGAATGGGTAGAGGTGAAGTGGCTTTTGAATAGCTGTTCGCTCCAGGACCCAAATAAAAAAAACAAACACACAGCAGGGGAAACCCACCATGGAAAAGCCGGTGTCACCAATCTCAGTCCCTCCTGAGTAGATTAACTCTGCTATCAAAGAGGTGTGAGAAGGAGCAGTTTCTTTTAATTGCACTCTTTATATGAGCAGCTTCTCTCAGATTAAGGGGACAAGCAATAAATGTCAGCACGACTTATTACCGAATGAATGACATTACTTACTGAATGACATTTTCTAAACTGTTGATAATCCACCACCTGTGTCAAAGAGAGGATTGTTGGAAGAGGCCGATCTGTGATGTGCTTAGTGCACTTCAGAATGCCTGTCATCAATAAACATGACTGTCTCTGTATCTCATTCACATACAAACCTTATCATCTGTTGCTATTGGTCAAAAAAAGAGAGGCTTTTAAATTAATTATTGATTGGTGCGCTTTGTGTTTCTTTCATTCAAGCTTCCTTCAGGTATGTCAACGTTTGAAATGAGAAATGTATTGACCTGTGTTTTAATGACTCTTCAGTTTCATCTCACTTCTTAATGATTGCAAGAAAACATGGGGCGGGGGGGGGGACACAGGTCAATTATGCAAAAGCAAAAAAAAACTTTACTGTGTATTTTGTATTTATTGTTATTGGTCCATTAGAAGCTAAACTTAAGGGTGCTTTCACACCAACAGCAGTTGGTGCGCACTAAGTGGTCCAATTGAACCAAAGGTGCTTAGTTCAGTTCTTTTTTTTTGGTGTGAAAGCATCAATTGCACAAAATCAAGCAGACCAAGACCTCCAAAAAGAGATCTTGGTCTTTTTGATGTGCTCCCTCTGGTGAGAAGGTGAATTTGAACCTAAACTAGAGGATACCAATTATTTGATAGCTAGGCCATAGGTCTTTGGAACAATGTTTCTTCCCATTGGTGCTTATTTCTACTGGAAAATAAACCAGTTTTGGTTCATTTGCAGGTGCGAAAGTAACCATTACATAGCAAATACAATATATTGCCTGGTGCGGACCAAATAATCAAACTAGTGGTGTGAAAGTGCCCTGTAACCTGAGGAGATGGTGCTGGTATGGTTTCAGGCAGACAGTGTGTATCCATGATTGTAGAGTTAATGTATATGACAGAGCTGAGCATATCAAACATGGACCATATGCCAGGGGGGCCTGGCCACATGGCAGGAGCTGCTGGGGAGGGAGGGCAGGGGAGGGCCAATTAAAGCAGACAAAATGCAGGGATGTCAACTTTAAAAAATAAAAAAAAAATGGTGAAACGCACCAACAAGCTATGCTCAACAATCTGGACGTTGACTTTTGACGATGAAAAAAAGTTTATATCCACAATGATGGAGTCCCCCCTCCCCCCTCCCCCTCCCCACCCTATACTGTATCTCCCAGGCCTCCCCGATTATGGGTTTTACTCTGCACCCAGTGACCAGAGGGGGGGGCCCTGCTCCTTTGCTGACTATGGCTCCCTGGGGCCCCAAGCGGCTCAGATGCTGCACAGTGAGCATGCCACCTCCGCCTGCAACTCCCCCCTCCAGCACCTACACAGCCCGGATCAATTTAAGAACCCAGGTTTGTATATTGCGCATCTATCTCATCCACGTTTTGGACTTTTCAGTTTGATTCATGACATTATTCCATGCAGATGGTCTAATCTATTATTGTTTCTTATTTATTTTTTACATTTTCTCTTGCTTTTGTTAATGAAAGAAAAAAAAATCCCCCCCCACTTCAAAAAATATACATATATACATATTTATATAAAAAACGTCTTGCTGGAGAAATAGCATTGCATGTTTTTTCCTCCTTTTTTCAAATTTTAATGTAGATTTTCTGTTTTCTTTGTGAAGTTATGTTCCAGCCCCTGCTTGCACATAAGGGGCCGACACACAGAGAATGTAATCCTTCATTTGCATGTGAGCAAAATAACTACTGATGATGTCGGAGAGTACACTGGCCTCTAACAGGTTGATCTGAATTTTTGAATTCCAAAGGAGTGGTGTACGAGTCGGAGTGAGTGTTTTTTTCTTTTTAGTCAAGCTCGTTAAGGATTTTAAATGTAAGAATGATTGCTTGTTATTAGTGTGTGAAAGTTTATCTAGGACATCTTTAGAAATGCTGTACAATGTTGAACACTTTTTTGGGCAACACAGCGTCATCTTTTGAGCTTTTTCTGACGATGTCTTGTCTAACTTCTTTAGTCGAAACTTTCAAAAGTCAAACAAATTACATGTTGACATTTTAATACCTGCATGCAACGCTTCAAACATTTAGAAATGAATCCTTTTTCTTTTAGAGCATACAGTAGTCTTTAGAATTAATCATTTTAAATACTACGCATTTGGGTAACACTTTATAATAACTATCCATTATAACTAATTAATAGAACATTAGTAGGTTATTAATGACTTGTTGAGTGTTAACAGTTTAAGGATTTATAACAATCTCTTATCTCTACAGTTGTAACTATTTCTCATTTATTAACAGCTATAAATCAATAGGATACAGTTAACAAGTCATTTATAGCTGGTTAACTAACAGCTTGAAAGTTATTCTACTGTATAAGGCACAGATATAAATCCTTAAACTGCAATCTGTTATTTAACAAGTCATTTATAACTAATTAACTAACAGTTTATTAACGTCTATTAATAAGGCATTGTTATAAATCCTTAACTGTTAGCAAACACTTAAATCATTTAATGATTTATAATTGTGCCTTATGGCAATCGTTAACAGATTGTCATCTGTTAACGAGTTATAAATGACTTTATAAATGTATGTTCATGAGTTATAAATTGGTAATAGATCATGAATAAGCTATTAGTGAATTACTAATGTCTTGCTAAATATCTATTAGTTTATATATTGATATTGGGACATTATTCCAAAGCAGCTATTCCTCATTTATTAACTGTTAGTAAATGAGGAATAGTTGCAACTATAGAATAACGCCCCAGTAGCATATATAAACTATTAACTGTTATTATATTTGGGCTATTAACCATCTATAAGGCATCATTATAAAACCTTAAAAGTCATTAATAACTCATTAATTAACAGTTTACTAATATCTATTAACTAGTTATAATGGATGGTTATTATAAAGAGTTACCAGAATGTGTTTTTAGTTTTCTTCTGATAAAGATATGCTCATGAAGTTGTTTTCACTGTCATGACGTACCACCGATATTTACACCAGCCGTGTTGTAAAGTAAAGGAAGTTCAGTTTAGTGGAATTCCGTCAGTGTGGGTAAATGCATGTTGTTGTTGTTGGTTAGTTCCCTTTACTCTGGGATTAAATCCTGCCACAGCTTTGAATCTGTGGCACAGTAATAATAAATAACAATGATAAAACTGCAGAGGCCGTCTTCTCACCCTTTTGGATTAGTAAAGTAAGTGTGGCAGCTGCTGATGGCTTTAGCAGGCTGAACATGATAGTCCAACCCAAGCGTTGGCCCCCTGCCCCAGGCAGATGTTGGCATTTCCTACAGACCGTCTGTACCAACTATAGCACAGAAATATCAAATAAACACACACACAGGTTGCATAGAGACAACTCCCCATATGTGATGCTTCTTTTGAGGCCTGCTGCTTCATATTATCGTAACACTTGTGCAACGTGGCAACACTTCAGCATGTTCTCTGCTTCCTATGGATCTGTTAAGCAGTGTGAAGTGCTTTTCAGACAGAAAATTACATGCTATACATAACTGCATATTCTCCCAGTGCGATTGTAGCATGTTGAGCTATAGAATATTATAGTTGACATGTGGTTTATGTGAGAAAAATAGATTGTGTCACTTCCAAGAAGAGATGAAGAGAATTTTAAGCAGATAAAAGCACAGATACATGGTTTTCAGAATATACGGTTACATGTTGTGTACATTAGGTGTCTTATATGGTGATTACTCATGTAGATTACCCAGATTTCATTAATCACTTCATTGCTGTTAACATTATGATGAGCAGCCTTGCTCCTCAGAAATCTGCTGCACAGATTCTCAGCCTGAAAATGAGACTATAACTGTGTCCATGTACACAATTTGATGGCAAATCCCATTGATTAATTATTTTCCTGCACACATTATTAACACCACATTTAAGAGACGTACACTGCAAGAACTTAAATCTTATCAGGTAAAAATATATTGTTTTTGGTACAATTAGTCCAATATTCAGTAGATTTTTTGCATCCCACTCAGTTTTTTTCTTCTTTTAGTTACTTTAATATTTAAAAAAAAAAAAAAAATGTTGGTCTTGTTTTAAGAAAACAAAAATTGACCCAAAATGTGAACTAAGATGAATTATTTGCCAGTAATTCTACTCAATATTGGACTAATTGTACCAAAAACAAGATATTTTCACCTGTTGTCAGTTTTTGCAGTGTAAAGGGTTCATTCTGTATAGAATAAAACATTAAAAGCTTATTAATTCAGGTATTTTCATTTCTTTCTCAAAATACCTCACACACAGAAGTCCTAGCGTCACATGATTTCCTCTGCTGTCTTTTTTTTTTTGTTTAATTCTCTCAGTCATGTTTCTTTCCCATAAGTTAAAGACTCCTCATTCCTCGTTACAATATAAAAAAACGCAGCGTAAAAACTCACGTCAGTGTTACAGGGGACGTTATTCTCAACAACATTCTGACCCACATTACACTTGGGATTGTTTTGCTCCCAAAGCTAAAGAACAAATCTGCATTTTAAAAAAAAGGGGGGGTGGAAATAGCAGTTTCACAGGCAGAGGGGTGAGCCACACTCTAATAAAAAAAATCACCAGTCACGGGAAATGAGGATTGCCATTTCAACTGAAAAAATCCTTAATTATATAATAAGCCAGCCTACTGGGGGCTGTGCAGGCGAGATAAGAGCACTAGCTGCTCACTGTTTAAAGTCCTTACAGTTAAACAGCAGTGTGAACTCCACTCCATGTGTATTTAGCTAGACGGCTTCATTTTCCTACAGAGCACTGAACACGGTATCTGGAGTGTGTTTTGGAAGGTGTTTCTAACCGATCTGACCTGTCTAATACGGCTTTGATAAATGGAGCAGTGATACGTTAAACAAGGGGATGTGATGCGGTTTTTATGCCTGGTGTGCGTCTGCGTCAACACATCGGATGTGCTGGATTTTTTTTTTTCCCCTCTCACGTGTATACAAAGATTTCCTCTCAGGGTTCATGAGCTCATATATACACACAAGATCGCGTAGTGTCTGTGGTCGGATGATTTTTCTTTTTTAATGCGGCTGTAACAGTTGTTTTTTTTCTTTTTTTTGAATAAGGGTGAGACAGAGGGTTATTTGAAGCTGACAGCTGAGGAGATTCCTGTTAAAAGATTCACATTTTTCTTTCTCCTCGGCTGTTTCTCCCTGTATCGCCGGGTGTTATTGGCCTTTAGCAGGCATATGGATTTTCAAAAGACATTTTATTAGTCTGAGTTGCTCTTACTCACAGGGCAAAGGTGGTAAGTCATGGACAGTATTTCTTTTTTATCCCCCCAACCCGAGTTTGGACCTGCACATGAACTCAGGTCAAGCTTTTATATTTTCCCCTTATGCCTCCTCCTCTCCGTCTCATGCACCTCTCTGAAGTTAGAGTGAAAAGCGACTAGAGAATATTTTAATTTCAACCAGGTTGTTGATGCTATCCAGGAATTATAAATAAAAGAATAAAAGTACCTCAAATGTTCACCTTAACATGATAATACTGTGTCACTCTTCTTATTCAACAGCCAGATGTTGTTTTACAAGTACTCCTTCACATTCTGCATGGCAACATCTACACTGCAACCTTACTAGTTTATTAGCATGGTGGAAGTATTTCTAGCAGTATGCTTGTTTTGTGTTGTGCATGATTTATACAAAGTGAATGTTACTCCTATGCATAATACACACGGCATGTAGATTATACTTAGAATATCATACTGGATTCACCCTCGATTTGCTTCAAATGAATTAAAACCCAACTTTTGCTGACAGATTTCCAAATTGAAGTTGAAGTCCTTTGAGACTGACGTGAATCCAGTCATGTGTTCATCCGATTTTTTAAATGTGTCCCGTTCTGAGTCAGTAGGAGATAAGGTCGGTGCAGGTGTGTGTCGGGTGTTTCTGAGCTGCTCTGCTCCCTGTTGTGTTTCTATGCAGGCACCAACCCCTCGAGGCCCGGAGGTTTCCCCGGGGCCAACAGTCCAGGGCCCGTGGCCGACCTGTACGGACCTAGCAGCCAGGATTCAGCTGTGGGCAACTACATCAGCGCTGCTAGCCCTCAGCCTGGCTCTGGGTTTGGCCCCAGCATCACAGTGAGTACTCCAACACGGAATTTTCCCATTGCGTGTGAACGCATGTTGAGCTCAGCTGCTTCGCCTGGGTCAGAAAACTAAAATAAGGCTAAAAAGGAGTCGCTGCATGTGGAATATGTCAAGCTCTATATAACAAGGCAATGCTGCATTGCAATTATAAACAGTGGAATTAACAGTAACAACTGGAGGTTCATAACATTGTCATAATCATGTCATGACACCTGTCATTAGATTAGATAAAACTTTATTGATCCTTTGGGAGGTTCCCTCAAGAAAGCACTGTTATAAAACTATAGACACACAAAAAGAAGAGAAATATGTAAAAATAAAATTAAAAAAACATGAATACCAACACCAACATAGAGAAAATGGATAAACAAGAATAATGGAATGGAATTATTGGAAAAATACATTTTTATATACATGATTATAATTTATGTAAATATAAAGAGTATAATACAAGTATAATAAATATAAGCTACAAGTTATTAAATAGCAGTAAGGTCTGCTATGTCATGTTTATGACAAGTTATTTTTTTATATCAAACAATGTCAATTTTGCATTACAAGTGACATAATTTACTGAATGACACTTAATGACTGTCATAGGCATTCATTCATGTTCATGACAGGGTCATGTCATGATTATGACAGTGTAACGAGCCCTCATTTGATTAAAGTGTTACCAAATTAACTTATTTGACCTTATACTAGTTTAGATAATGTTTTTATAGAGGTCAGAGGTCATTTACCTCATCTTAGCTCTGAAAGTTTATGCGTCAAATGTTTATTCCCCTTAGCTGTTGCGCAAATCACCTCACTTCAGCCCCCGTGTCACCTTCACAGAACAAATTCCCTTTATTTTTAGAAGCCCATCTGTGCCAGAGCTTGGGAGACTGTTTCCGAGCAGGTTTTTGTCTGTGTCAGTGTCCTTGTCCAGGTGTAGCAGCTCAGCCAGGTGCTGCTGGACGTTTTCCTCTCACTGATCAGTTAGCTGCCGGTTGCCATGTCAATTCACAAGCCTAAGACTTAAGTGTAAGGTAACAAAAGAGCCTGGCGGCCTTTTTGCTGATGAAATCTGCTGTTATTTGTGCAGAATGTGTCAGTTTAGTTGATGTGCAGCAACCTGTAAATAATCCTGCCTCTTACTCACAAGGAAGCTGCAAGAAAAGAAAAAGCTCAGAGGGTCTCACACATAGCTTTTAAAATAAGACTGCAATTTCAGAGAAAACTCTGAAATCAGCATCTCTACATGTATTCCAGCCATTTCTGTTGAATTTTCAACACATGCACACCTCATTCTGCTTAAAGAGGAACCAGGAGTGGAATAAAGTCACCCAAGAACAATGGTAAAGACTGTGGAGAGCATGAAAGCTGAGATTAAAAAGGGTTATTGCACCTATTTTGATTTGAATTTAATTTACATAAAATTTTGTAAGGTTTGGTTTCATTCCCATTTATTCCCATATATTTCTATTGATTCCCATGGAAAGTTGCCAACTTAGAAAATTCCCAGCAACCCTACTTTTTAATCATCTCTACTTTTTCTACCTAATATAATATATAATATAACACATACATATAAATATTAAAATCAGAAAAAAATGATAATTTTGCAGTGGTCTCTTATTTTTCCAGAGCTGTATATTGTAGATAAAGCTGCAATGATTAATTGATTAGTGTCCAACTATTACATTAATTGCCAACTATAATAATAATCGACAGTCGATTAAGTCATTTTTTAAGACGTTCTCTAGTTCCAGTTTCTTTAGTCTTCTCTAATAGTAAACTGATGATCTTTTTATGACATTTTATGTTGAATCTTCAGTTTAGGAAAACCCTGATTGACATTTTTACACCATTTTATAAACCAAACAACTAATAGATTATTGAAATGATCAATAATCATTAGTTGCAGCACTAATTGTAGATTTTAAATCCAAAAGTAAGGAAAGATTCTCTTAAAAGTTGAAATAATGAAGCTCGGTAATTTTTGACATTTAGACATGACTCTTCTTACCCAGAATGCTTTTCCAACATTACAGCAGGTGAAGCCAATTCCATGTGACCTTTATAGATAAGACCCATTTTAAATTCGACACTAAGCCTAATAAGATTCTTATTTTTCAGAACTTGTAGTCAATGAAGGGACAAGACTTAAAGTTTGCTCTGGACCTTCCTGATTTATGAATCTAAATTGTGCATTTTAAAGCCTCAGAGGTGCAGCAGGACCAAACTCACCGTAGACTCACCGCTTGGCTTGTTGGGGCATATTTGTACTGTTTTACATGACTGAACTGACACAGTACAGGTTATGAAAATAACACCTGCTCTCTGGAAAAAGCTAATTAATGCATGGCTTTACTAGCCCATTAGTAGTAAAAGCAAGCAGTGCAAAACTACAGGTGAAGACACCTTTTTTCAAACTTTATAGTCATTAACTTCAACTTGGAGTAACTAGAAAGTACAAGACCAATTAATTTGAGGGGATTTTTTTGTAAAATTCTTTAGCTGAGAAAGTATTTTGTAGTTATCTTGTTGTTAGAATTATTTTAAATTGATTTGATGAATGAAATACTGTCAAACTTTTTTCCTCCGAAATTGCACATTGTACAACGAATCAACGAGAAGTGGATATGAGACATATGTAGCTGCCGCGATGCATTGTCTTTATGGGAGAAAATGTGCAAGTACCTCACTTTAATTGAAGCAAGTATGTGTAATTGATTTATGATATCCAAACAAAAACAGAGCTTAACAGGAAAAAAAAAACAAAATACATTTTATTGGCGTTTTGCTTCCTAAGCAAAGCCTCTCTCATTAATTGTTTTAGGTCCACTGGCTATCCGCCATAATCTGCTGGTCTCAGTGTAGGAAGCAAAATATTTGTCATGAAAGATCAGGCTGGCTCATTTTCAAAGCAGATTTAGCAGCAGATAGTTTACAGATGGAAATGAGGCGATTTGTTTCCATTATTTTCCATTTGTTGCAACAGTTTTCCACCATCATGTGGTTTAGTGCAGTCTTTGAACTGGGGACTGTCAATCAATTAAAATATTTAAATCACGATTAATCGCTTGACTGTTAATCACAAATGAATCGCATATTTTTGTATCTGCTCAAAATTGACCATAAAAAGGGACATTTTGTGTTAATTTGTGAGTGTTAATACTAAAAAATTGGACGATAGAAGATGTTCTTGCTTTATTTAAATGTCGGATTTATTGCTGGAAATCATTTAGCAACATAAAATAATGTCAGAAACCCTCATAAGTACAGCGTTTTAAATTAAAATAGCTAAAATCCTAATTTATGACAAACTCCAGCTCAACAGGCAACAAACAGGCCCGTTGTCAGACAAATGTTCCACCGCTTCACTGTTGATTAAAGAAGATTTAGTCGAGGAAAAAAACATAATATAATCATGTCCCAACTCACACGGGAAAAATAAAGGCTCAAAAAAACATCTTTATACTAGTAATACAAAATTAAACAAGCAATAAGTAAAGTGATCAGGATAAAAAGGATAAGAGAGAAAAATACTTTGAGTCTGAAACTAAATATTGTTCTGTGTCAGTGTGTGCTGCAAATCTTATCAGAAGAAAATATTTATTACAATTAGTCCAATATGAGTAGATGATTTCAAGTTTTTTTAGAAAAAAGTCAGAATTATGAGATAAAAATCCCCAAATATGAGATACAAAATGCAACATTAAGATAAAAATGTAATCTTATTTTAAGAAAAGACTAAATTGACAAAACTCAAGAAAAATAAACTTGAAAAAAGTCAAATTTATCAAATAATGAAATAAGATATTTCAAGATAATTCTACTCAATATCAGATTAATTGTACCAAAAACAACAATCTCTTTTTTTGTAAATGTAATGTTAATTAATCATGTAAATGTTTATAATGTATTTATTTACATTAAAAGCAGACATTTTAGCTGTTGTCTATATTAAATATTTAATAGTTCGGGCTACTTTGGATAAAATTGTGCCCATCAACTAAACAGAGTTTGACACCGCTGCTCTAGATAGTTGTTGGTTTTGAATTATTATTATTATTATTATTATTATTATTATTTCAGGCAGATTCTCATTCACATTGTTAACTGGTCTGTGAATTGCTGCTGCTGCTGCTGCTGTTGCTGCTGCTGCTGCTGCTGCTAAACTGCTGCTTGTAGTTTTGTGCATGGGTTTCACTTTTAAGCCTGGTTTGCTGCAAGCAGGATGGTCCGGGGCTAATGAGCTGCTTGCAATAGCATTAGCATTAGCTCTGTGCTTGGCTAACCAATAATATATATATAGCAGCTAAAAACCTGACAGAGCTTTAAAGCTGAACTTGCCATTCAAAACACCTTCTATGCAGAAAGTGAAATCTTAACAGGTGAAGATAGTTTGTTTTTGGTGCATTTGGTCCAATTATCTTATTACATTATTTTATTGCATATGGCAGATAATTTAGCTTATTTCATTTTTTTCCTGATTTAGTCAATTTAAAGAAAATGTTAAATGACCCAAACCAGGGGGAAAAACTTGAAATAAGCTAAATTATCTGCTAGTGGAATAAGATAATTCTACTCCAAAATCAACACATTTTCACCTATTGAATAGAACTATGTTATTCCACTGGCAGATAATTTAGCTTATTTCAAGTTTATTTCCTGATTTTATTCAATTTAATCTTTTTTTTTCTTTGGGTCAAGAATTGACCTAAATCAGGAAAAAAAAAACCTTGAAATAAGCTAAATTAAATAAGCACATTTCTTTTCCTCCATTGTTCCTCGCTAGTTTCTATCTGATTAAGGTGATTCTAAGGTGTCATCACATCAGGCCGCACTTCAACGCATCACATTCTAAATCCTAAACTTTTTCATTTTTATTAGTAGTGTGTGTTTTTTTTTCTTCACCAAATATAACTCAGGTTTTGTGATTCCCAGGCAGAAAGTCAGATAAAGGCTGTGATACTACTGTACCTGGTAAATCACAGCTTCAGAATTAGCCAGTAAATCAAGCAGCATGCAGTAAAGCAGAGAGGTGATGATCTCTCTATCCTTGACATTCAAATAGGAAATGATTGAGAACTAAAAAACTCTGCTTTATAATTTTATAATCATTTTTTTTAAACTAAACACATGTAATCATCACATGACACAACCTCACGGGTGACTTCAGATCCGGCGCTTTTGTCCCTGGTCTCTACGCTCCAGTGACTTTATTAATCCCTTTAGCCAATATCGAAACAGCCACTGTGAAGAAGCAGTAATGAACTTAACTGTTTTTATATGCAAGACAATTAGAGCGCAATTAGTTGATTGAGGTGATAAAGACAGATAATCGCTGCTGAAATAGTGCCTCTCTTTTCACCGAGCAACATAATGAAAACCATTCAGGACTCAAAACCGCACTGATCTTACTTTGTGAGCCTGCTTCCTGATTAAAATCACTTCTATACGTTAGCATGAATGGGGATTGTGTGTGTATATTATCTTACCTATTCTCATATATTTACTTTCTGCTGAGAATACTGTAACCCGACTACTGTGCTGGCGAGTTTTTTTTCTAACATCTTTTCCTGTTAGAGGAGTTTAACTTCCTGTAGTGATGTAGACTTCTTCTGTTTCTCCATTAGGACAAGAATCTGGAACAAATCTGTGTAAAATATACATATGTGACAATGGCCTCCCGCTCTGCTACTGAACATGATCAAACTGAATCCAGAACGCATTCATGCTAGCTGAAAAAGTTGACTTGATACTCACTTTTCTTCCCATGAAATGCATACTGACAAAAGTACTAACTCTACACTTTTAGGGCCCGTTGATTGCGACAGCTTTTACAAATGGATACCATTGAACAGGTGGCCGGTTGCCATCTCATCAGAGGTATTGCATTTTATTTACTGTGCATTTCTATCACTCACTCTCTCTCTCTCTCTCTCTCTCCCTCTCTGGCTCTCTCTAATATGTGTTGACCACATTATTGGTTGTTTGTTTACCTCCTCCGAACAACAGAGTTGGTAGTAAAGTGCGACAGAAATGTTTTATCGCTTCACAAATCAAGAGCTGGGAGAAAAGTGTGAACTAAGAAAGATAGAGGAGATTATTGGTGTGGCTTATGTGAAGCCCTAAAGGGTCATAGAGGAAAAATAAAAAATAAATAAACATTTCAGGTGAGCACCAGAAGGTTTTCTTCTGAAAGAAATGACAGTATAGCAAGCTAGAAAGCTAGCAAAAGCATTGGGCTAATAAGAAATGTGCATTAAGTTGCTTTAAGTTGTCATGTTTTGCAGAAGAAACATTTTACAGTTTGAAAAAGCAAGCTAGCAACCTAATGCACATACAATGCACATATCTCTTAAAAGGACGATATTGCTAGTGTCGTAGCTCGCTGTTTCAAACATTCTAACTTTTGTACTGTCGGTTTTTGCAGAAGAACACTTTCTGGTGTGAATCTGAAATGTTTCTCTATGTCACTACTTGGCAGAAATGGAATATAAATACATTTTTATTAGTGTATAATTCAATCAATATAAGAATGTTTGTGTTTTGTTAACCTATGTTGCAACACCATGTTTCTGCAGTAGTAAAATGGCTCTAGAAACAGCCTTTTGCATTTTCTGCAGCCACCATATTTCCTCCTACATGCTTTTGATACTCACTTGGTTGCAATTTCCAACTTTGCCACTAGATGGCATTAGAAACGCTCCACTGTACCTTTAAGAACAATTAATATGTATGTCCTAAAGTCGCACGTGCTACCAGTTCTGTCAGTTTTTCTTGCTTTTTCTCTTATTAACTTTTAAAAATGTCTTCATCCTTAAATAGTCCTTCACCTATTGTGATAGTTGCAGCTTTACCTCAAACACAGTGTGTCACAGACCAATTTACAATGTTTTTAATGTCATTACATCAGCTCTGGTTTTTTAGGGGCAGAGCTCCTTTCACACATTACAACATTTCTTAAAAAGCTTTAAATCATTGCTCAAATATAAACTGTCACTGCATGATTGTTGCTAACATTGTTCCCCTTTCAAAATGTCTTTTAAGAGCTTTTTGTGTTTGTATTTTGTGTATCTGATGTGTGTTGAACGTATTCATTGTGTTTTTTATTGTTGTATAATTGCTTTTCCAGCTAAGCTTTAGAGCTAAATGATCTGAGCTATAAAAAAAAGTCATTAGAGCTACAATCTAACTCATGTATGAGCATGATCACTAACTAAGATGTTAAACAGAGTGAGCTCTACTCTGCTGTAATAATGTACTTATGTCACGCCTGCAGCCACAGTAAGTTTAGACCTGCAGTGATTAATGAATATTTCTATAAAACGTGTGTTATGTGCGCTGATTCCAAAATATTTCATTTGGAATTTCTATTAATTAACCACATATTTCTATAATTAATTTTCTCAATTATTTTTAGACTACAGAGTGGATGTTAACTGAACTAAATCTAATGCTCTTCTCATCTTTTTTTTTTTGTTTTTTTTTTTCTTTATCACCCAGCAGAGTATATCTGGTGGCCCGGGAAAGACAGGACGAAGTTTCTAATTGGCTTTGTGTGCAGGTGATGCTATCCAACTTCAAGCACTACAGCATCAACCAGGCAAAAAGAACGAAAAAGTGGGAAACCATACGAAGACGAAAAGAAAACGTTAGTCATCTCAGAAAAATAACAACTGCTGTACTATATCCCAAACCTCCTATAACTTTACCACCTGGTTTGGTATGATGTTTCACGTCGATTTCATCCACCTATTTCCTTCCTCTGTTAGCTTTTTTGATTAGTTTTTTCCTTTTGTTGTTTTTGTTTTTTTTAGGGAAGTCATTTTAGTTCAACCTTGATTTTTGTGTCGTTTCATTTGATCTTCTAGTATATTTGTGGAAATGGATTTTCTGTTTGAACTTACAGTTTTGGGGGTCATAGCCAAGAATATCTGCAAGTCATGTCTTCATCTTTGTATCAGTTAGTGTAAAGGAGAAATTGAAGATTGGATGTTACATTCAGTCTTTCCACACACACAAAAAAAGAAGGAAACTCAGTGTGGAAAGACTTGCAGAGAAAAAAAAAACAATTTTAAGGAAAATTTTAAGAGGGTATCTAAGTAATAAATCTTAGTAGTGTTTTATTTCTTGTGATGTCTCATTGTTAACCATAATTACCTATTTTTGGGCAATACAAAGAGGACTCCAATATTTTTATGGTCCTTTTTTATAAGTGTTGTTTTTGTTGTTTAGAAATATATATATATGCTATAACAAATTTCATATAACTACATTGTGAATTCAAACTTGAGAAAAAGAAATGTAGCTGTACATATTATTCCAGTCACTGCATATAACCAACTCAGTGAGAGAATAGCATATTTTTGTGATGGTGTGTCAAAGAACATGTTATAGCGTGTGAATAGAAGAAGAAAAAGCTGTAAACACTTATTATTATTATACTTTTTTTTTTTTTCCTGCTGGAAGACAGTTCAAACGACCCCGGAGACAAACAGAACACACTTTGCTCTGTAAATACTGAAGCGGAATCATTTTACAAGTGTCATACCAGCATAAAATTTACAAAAAACGGTGAGTTACGTCAACACTGTTTTAAGTAATAATGGTTACAAAAGAAAAAAAAAAAGGAAAAAAAAAAAGATTGGTATCTTTTGTCTAACTGTTAAAGATATCCGTATCATTTCAAAGAGATAAAAGATGATTTAATCCAAAGCACACTGTACGTAGATGTGAAGATTAGAACTTGAACCAGGCATTTTCCAGTGCTCTGTGCATCCCGACACTTTTCTACTTCCAAGAGGATCTTGTTAGTCGTATGTTACTGTTGGTTTCATCCTGCTTGTTCCTGATTCATTTTTATTGGAACACAATATCTGGGCTCTGTGCGAGAGCCTTTTATGTAACGCTTGTTTTAATTTTTCTTTTTTTTTTTTTGGTTCTTTTTGAATGAATTAGGAAAGTAAACATTTTGATACCATACCTCAGCCTTGTGAGTTCTATCGTGGAATCATTGGCAGGTTTTAATTTATTCTATAGTGGCAAAACAAAATGAAAAAAACACTGAAAAGGTAATAAAGCGAGTAATCATTGCACTGTGAGTAGTAAAAGTACAGGCCATTTCCTATTTGCACATGTATATGTTGGCTTTTTAAAGAAAAAAAAAAAGAAAACGGCTCTGTGCTTTGGCATAAAAGTAGTATGAAGGATTTTTTGGGAGGTTAATGTATTCTAAAATAGACAAAAACATTTTGAGGTGAGTTAACAGCTTGGGGAAATAGTAACGGATATGTTGCAGTGTACTATATATATATATATATATATATATATATATATATATATATATATATATATATATATGAATGACCCATGACTCATCTAAAGGTATTTATACAGGGTCAAAAACTGAATTCTTCACTCTGTCGCTGCACCAGGTTTTACACAGTACGTGTGGTTAATGATTTCACTCATGACAAACGTTTATTAATAATAATATTAATAATAATAATAATGATAATATGCTCCAGAGTGCAGTTAGTCCAGTTTTTAAAGTCACTGATGGAATGAATGCTGTGTCTTCTGAAATACTTTACCTGCTGCAGATGTATTTGCTGTTGTTTTCTCTTTTTTTTTTCTTTTTTCTTGGTTCATTTTACCCAGTTCTTGTTCTCATTACTCTATAATTTCAAAACAACCAGGTAAAGAAATATGCTGGATACTTTTAAAACGATATGGAGGTGTGATCAAGTAATAATTTAAAAGAGTAAAAGAGAAGAGAAAAAAAATACCCTTGTAATGTTCAAATGTAAAAGAAAATAATACAAAACTATAAAAAAAAAGAAAAAAAGAAAGATGCTTCTTTGCTGATTTCAAGTTTAATCAGAGTTTTATTGATACTTTGTGGTTTATATATTAATAATTGTAATATACTATTAAAATGTACTGTGCATCCATTGCTTTCTCTCTTTCCATTCCCCATCCTCAGAAACCCTACGATCTTTTGTTGATCATTCATGTATTTCATTAGTGTGTAAAGAAAATCACAGTTAACTTGTAAACCGAGTGCTGTCTTTGATACCAGTGTAGTGCTCTTTGTTGTTCTCCCTCGCTCTACCTCTCCTTTCTCTCATATTTATCCCTCCCCCTCTCGCGCTCTTTTTCTATCTCCTGTAATTACAAGTAGATGTTATATAGGACTCATTAATATAATACTTGTAGTGATTAGTGGATTTAGGACCAGTCAAGATAGACCTTTCTCGAAAAATTATCATGTTATTCTGATATATTTGCAGACAATTATTTTGTTTAGAGGTTCATTGTAATTTATTCCCTGTATGTTTTCTGTTGGTTTTTACCACTCTCACATGGTTTCAGCTAACCAAAGCTCTCATGGATGAACAATAGAGAAACCGTTGCTGTAAGATGGAATTGTACACAAGGCATTATTTGGATCCCCACCCTTGAATGTTTTAAAAGGGGTGTGCCATACTACCTTAAATGCTAACGCTAGATATGCAAAACTTTTATTTTTGATTGTTTTGGGGTTGTTTTTTTTAAAGAGGGACACAAGCTATAATCATGAATAAGATTTTATGTATAAAAAAACGAATATTTTTTTAAGTGACGTACCAATGATGACCACTATAGTCCTGATATCAGTCATAGTGCTGTTTTAATTAACCTGTTCTATCTTTTAATGTTTGTACACCTTGGAAATATCCCAGATGCCTCTGGCTTAATTATTTTTAGATAACACTGATTTTAATCTTATTCAGACTTTTCATTTCTCTCAAAAATTTTCATTAATATTTTTTAAAAATCTTAGACCCTGGGCACTGTTAATTTAGTTTTAATTCATTTTTATTTTTACATATTGATATTATAGAGGTGTTACTAAAAAAAAAGACTTATTTGACAGATTGAGCTGGATTTTGCGGTAAAATTCCTGCCTGATGTAAGAGTGGCAGCCTGAAGCTGAGCTAAATCAGAGGAGATGAAAGTATTTCTAAAAAAAATGTTTAAAAAAAAAAAGAAAAACTACACGTATTCAAATTTAAATGATTGAAGTGCAGTTTCCTCAAAAGGTCCCACAGGACATGCACAGTTTAGACAGGAGCAGCTGTGCTGCCTGTTTCAACCTCAAACAAATCTGTTATAAAAGCCAATTCAACTTCCCAGCTCAAGCTGTGTGCACAGTCCCAACAGCAGATTGACTTCCTTTTATAAAAAAATAAAATAATCATTTCAATTAAAGATAATTCACATTTTAAATTTAGTTTCACCTCATGGGGTCTTAAAAAATTGAATGTTGACACATTAATAAATAACATGAGTGTCTATTCATTCTTCTCATCCAGTATAGACTGAATATAGAGGTAGTGTACAGTAATGGCAGCTTCGTTAATGACGCGAATTGACTAATTATTCCAGTGGATCCATTAGGTATTTAGACAAATCATCCTGAAAGCAGCTAATATAAGTCAGATAATGTTCAAATTTATCGTAAAATTATCACATTGGATTTTTAAAAACTACTGAAAGTTAAAAACAACAAACATGTCCCATTATTATTAATCCTTATGTTAAAAACGTTGCCTCATTTTAGGGTTAAAAATATCTTAATAGTAGAAAAGAGGTTTTATTCTGACAGGATAAAAGAAAGTGTTCCTCCTGTTTATTTGCAGCATTTTCCCTTGAATTTGATAATCTGGATATTTTATCTGCTAAATAGAACAGTGCAACTAGTAGAAAATATCATTTTGTTCATTTCTTTCCCCACTGTTGCAGGAACTGTTTTAACTGAAAACAAAAAGAATCAAACTTGAAATGGCTCGTTTTCCCTTTAAACAACATGAAAAACTAGATTCCCCTATTGTTTTGTGATCCTGTAGCTTGGACTTTAAGGTAGCATGGCTCTGTTGCTGTAATTTCATTTTATCTCAAACTGACAGCAGTTTACAGCTGATGAATGTTACACATCTTAGTAGACTAGCTTATTCATTCGGGGAGAGGGGAGGGGACTTGGTTTAAGAAAAAAAAAATAATCAAAAAAGAAAAAAAGTCAACCTGGAAAAGGTGTTGACATTTGTAGTGTACTACCGTATCCATTTAAACTTGAATCTTGAGGCAAGTGCTAGGCAATGGCCAAACAATGTACCCCCCATCCAGCTATGGGAAATCCCACCATGAAACCACACACACACGTTTCTGTCAGCTTGGATTTTGGAATCTGTTTTTAGAAATGTGAACAACTCCATTTCCAGTAAATTAGAAAGACTTTGAAGGCTCATTGAATGTTCTTGAGCATTAAAAAAAAGAGGCTTATTCATAGTGGTCCTAATGGCTTTACAAAACCGGACAATGTGCCCTTATCTCCGAGAGATACTGGATACTGTCGCAGCGACCACAAAGTTTAAAATTCCCAGCTTCCCAGCGCTCAAAGTGACTCTCGCCATTTATAGTTTGACTCTTGTTTCAGGATATAACAAAAGGTTTGTTCACCAATTCACTGAACTCTTCCAAGGTGACAGAAATGCTGAGAACCATCATCATCTCACTCATGCTCATTGCTAAATACACACACACACAATTGCAATACATATATATATGGGTATAGATGATATTTGCAATTTTTCCCCCACTCAGCCCCTAATATTAGACTGGAGACCTCAGCTGTATACAGATATATATCCCTCACACAGCTAAACCCAGGTTCATATTAGCCGAAGCTAGCCGTTATTAGCTGG
This sequence comes from Lepturacanthus savala, assembly GCA_030544235.1. Lineage (NCBI taxonomy): Eukaryota > Metazoa > Chordata > Actinopteri > Scombriformes > Trichiuridae > Lepturacanthus > Lepturacanthus savala. The sequence goes on along the minus strand of CM060479.1, from coordinate 5,038,075 downwards.
CGTGTTGTCCAGTTTGGAGCAGGCGGCACGGCCTAGAGGGAGAGAAGCTCTTCAGACTGCATGGACAGTGGCGGCGTGAGGCTCCGCCGGGCTTCCATGTTTGTGCAGGCTGAGCACGGCGCTCTCGCCACTGTCCCGTCTGCCCATTCCTAACACTTGCCCCTTTTTTTTATGTTAAACCGACTTTTTATGGCGAGAGACAGACAGACTTGACTGACATCTGAAAGCATCTTTCAGGTTATCATATGGCTTGCTTAAGCCCTGTTGTAAAATATACTAAAAGAAAAAAAAAAGAAAAAAAAAGAATAATAATAATGATAATAATAATAATAATGGATGGGGGTCTCTCACATATCAAATGTGGAAAGTCTAATTTTATATTTGTATTTTCAAATAATAATATTGACAAAAAAATGTCTGTGAAAGGTTTCCATCCTCTACTGTGGTCCAGAAATTGATGTGTCTGTCTGGAAAATAAATAAAATAAACTGAATTGTTATATTACTTGTTTTCACTGTTTTGTTGTATTTTATTTTTTTTTATTTATAGGAAAGATGGAGAGATTTCATCTGATTGCATCGCTGTTGTCTTGGGTAAATCTGATCATCTACTGGTCATATTCACTCTACTGTTAGCCTCCCATAAAATGGACAGGAGCACAACTATTTATCTTCTGCTTTTTTCCCCTTTTTCTTTTTTTACAAACCTGATTTTTTCCCCCATTTCTACATTTTCACTCGGCTTCGTCGACAGCGGGATCCTTGGAGGTCGCTCATAAGTCAGTGGGATTAATAGATTCTGAGCAAAAATGATGCATTCGGGGGAACAAACAGGCCCTGGCGTGTAATTCTGCTGCCCCTCAGTGGTCTGTCCCAGCGTTTTATTCCTCCATCAGCGGCATCACATGGAGAGCATCAATATTAGCTGAGGCTCAGTGTATAAACGGCTGAGGATGTGATGAGTAGATGAGTAAACAGGCTGCTGCATGACAGGCCTTTTATAGCCACACACACACACACACACACACACACACAAAGTAATAAGATTTACCTTTGATGCGCTTGTCACAATGTGATTAGTTGTGCTTTTTTTTCTTGAAAACAGAATTTCATCTCATATGCCACAAACCAGAATCTGATTTTGAGTCATTTTCTGAGGCAAATGAGCCACTGGGAAAAAAAAATAAATGGTAATAGTCTTATTTCTGCTACCTCAACTAAACAATGACTTCTTTTCCATTTTCCGAATGTGACTCTATATCTTGAATAATAATGATGATATAATGAATATCCTGCTGCAGATTCAGATCAAGATTGTTGAAGATAATGTTACTTTTTTTGCATTGAAATTCAAGCATCAGGGTTCTTTTTTTTTTTTAATGCCGACTCGTATCAGGTGAGACCAACAGTCCCGACAGCTTCATCACTCATTCAGACAAGGTGATCTATAATTCTGCCTGAGATCAATACTGTTCCCAGCTCTGTTTTTCACAGCCGCCACACTAGAAGTTTAGATCACACCACAGTCATTACAGCATTTTGTGTTTGTGTAATGAATTCTGTGATAAGCCTGATTGACAGGCAGGAATTCACGGCGTGGACCATCTTTTCAGTCTTAACAGCGGCTGCTTTTCAGTTTGTGCTCTGACAAAAGAGTGGGGAACACAGTTATTATTAGTGTGTGTGTACACACACACACACACACGTCAAACACATACTATGAGGTCACCAGATTCAGTAAAACACGTGTTCATACACACATACTGTCCATCAAAGTACTTTCACTCTGTCCTGGTTGCTGTTAACCACTTTAACTCCAGGACTATTTTTCAGTTTTCCTGCTATAAATGATAATAAATGTGGAACATCTCTACAAACACAAAGGTTATTGGACTTAAACCTGGAATCTAAAGAATCTATAGTTAAGTTAATGTAAAAAGATGAGTGGATTCCACTAAATCCCCATGTTTTACAGTGAATCTGTGTCTCTTTGGTGATAAAACACAGGAACCTAAGACCCTAAAAGGAAAAAACATCTATATTTACTTTAACCTGTTGGTTATAACCAGTTTAACCACTTAAACCCCAGGTCTATTTTTTAGTTTTCCCTCTTAAAAATGACAATAATTATAGAATATCTTTACAACCACAAATATTATGGACTTAAACCTGGAATCAAAATAAATCTATAACATGAGGTGACTACAGAAGAGTCAGAATCTATTTATGTTGCTGTTATAGAGCAAATGTAGTTAGAATATTGTAAAAATAAAGCTGACATTGTGTTTTACTACATATTAAAATGCCTTTTTTAAGTTTAAAAGATCAAACTGGCCCAAATCAGGAAACAATTTGAAATACTCTAAATTATCTGCAATGCAAATGTAATGATTAATAAAATAAGAGTCAAGGATCATTCCAGAACATAAAGAATATATTCTGTAAGATGTTTATTATTAAATAATCACACAAACAGCTCTAATCTAAATTAAATATCTAAATAGTCTCTACTACTGATATTATATTAAACTATTGTCTTATTGTATTGATGATGTGGATATTGATGATATATATTGATGCTGGAACAGTAACATTGTGTTTTACTACAGATAAAATACTTTATAGTGTTGAAGCTGAGGTTTAATACTGGGATTTATGAATAAAACTCAAAGCTGCTGCTGGATCAGGTTTTTTTTTAATTCAACAGGTTAAATCACTGTTTTAAATTCATTGTACATTAACTCTAATATTGCAGAATATAATATGTCCAGTAATTAGCAGACAGTTGATGCACGGCCATGTTTGTGTTTTTAACTCAGAAGCCTAACTGGTTGACATTTCCAGTCCACCTGACTTTAATTAAGTGCTAATTAAAAGTGTCATTATGATCAGAGAGCCCCACACTCGTTGCCTCTTTAAAAACAAGGATTCAGGTCTTTTTGGTGGCGTTACATGACGTTAATATCAGCTCACAGCAGAGAAGAGGAAGCTGAAGAAGACTGTAAATAATATCCCAGCTGCAGGAAAATCACCTGCATTAACCTGTTGAAATGTAAAAGTCCCTGATACAGCAGCAGCATTGAGGTTTATTCATAAATCACAAACTTCAGCCACTTTTGTTTTTCTTTTTGTTTTTTGCATGAGCAGTTTCAGGTAAAATGGCTTTAGTTAGATTTGTCATGCCAGGATACTTCTGCACACTTCTGGTTCAGGCTAGATTTGAAGTATTGTCTCCATAGAAACCATCAACCAATCAAATCACATGTTACTAGTCAAGCACAGTTACAACAGTTTAAATCCTTCCTGGCTCTTATTTCCAGAGGGGCTGGGACCCTCAAACCGTTTCACCTGATACCACCTTATATATCAGGGCAACAGGAATTGATTCTGACTCTTCTCTACTCTTCTCCCATGTTGTAGATTCCATATTTATTATGATCTATAGCAGGAAAACTGAAAACTCGTGCTGGGTCTCCAGGAGTTTATATATTTAATGTATCTGAAGCTTCTCATGTATCATCTAAAAGCTGAAAGAGGAGAAACAAACGTGTGTTCCAGCTGCTTCAAAGCTCAGAAACACTAAACTCCTCAAACTCCAGCAGGTCGTTCACAACCAACTTGTGACTGGCGGCGTTACGCACGGCGACGCACGCGCGCGCGCGCGAACTTTGCCAAACGTGCGCGCGTCAGCGGCCTCTCAATTTCCCGTGAGCCATTGCTAACAGGCTGGATGTGACAGCTGCTGGCGAACACGCCGCAAAACGACGGAAACGCACGCGGCGAGGAACGCGGCGCCGCCGTGGAGGCGTAATGAGGACGTTCAGGAGGCGTCTGCCGCCACCTCCGTGCGCGTCAGTCACGGAAAAAGCTGCAGAAAAGCTCGGCCGCTGATGCATATTCATGGTGCTGCAGGAGAGCCGCAGCCTGCAAGGACACCTCAGGGCCCCTCAGCGTTTATTAACGGTAATTAAGAGCCAGTCCGAGACGCTGGCGCGTTTAATTGCCAATTACAGGTGGGTTAGATATAGATGAGAGCGGCACAGACGTATACAGCACACACCGGCCTTTAAATAACCGAGCTGTGTTTATACCTTGAAAATGGGAATGAAATGAAAGGTTGGGAAGCAATCCAGGATCCTCAGGACGAGCCCCGGCATTGTCGGAATCCAAGTGCAATAATGAGCAATGTTCAATGGATATGCACTTAATTTTATGTGCATCACTAAATTATCTCCCGGCACAGCCATGTAATGGTTGCTCCTCTTTTGAAGCGGAAAATTTTTTTGACAGAGCTGTGTAATAAGAGTCAATAGTTGATGGGAAGAGCGCTGTGGATGGGGAGATGAGGCACTCAGGTGGCTGCTTCCTCCCAGACTCCAGGCCTAATGTTGCCTTTGGCATGGAAATTGACGTGACATTGATGGGCACTCTCCCGCCGGCGGAGAGTCGTGCGCCTGCACAGCCTTCCAATTCACTAATAATTGCTGATTAAAAGCTAGTTAAGAGTCCATGAAAACCCAAATGTGCATTAACCAAATGACCTTCTGGGAACGGCAAACAGTCTTGGAGCCAAGAACGCCGACTGCTTCATATGTCAGACTGGTCCCTGGATTGGTTTTGAAGGAGGTGGAGATAAGGAACAAACGGCCTGATGCTTCCACAAATCAGTTTTCTTGTGTCTTTATTTCTTTTAAAGACGACTCAGAGTCTGGAAATCCTCCGAGTTAATCCTAAACATGGAGTGTTAAAAACGTTAAAAACCAGTCGCATAATCTGATAAATGACTCCAGCGGAGTATTATGTTCTAATGCTTTTAAATCGCTGTACATTTGGATTATACACAAAATCTGGAGGCAACGCAAGGAAACTATTTTTATATGTAGCGATAGATTGTAGATCAAATTAATTAGCTGTAAATAACATTAATAAACTGGGATTTATATGACCATGATTTACATATTTATGAATTATTTAATCAAATGTATTTGTAATGCAATTATTCTTCCTTTCAAAACTCCAAGAGCTTTGATTACTCTAATCGCATTACTTTGATATGATTCATTAATCCTCTAATGTGAATTATGCTGAATATGATTTAATATGACGTCTAAACATTAGCAAATTGTCATTCCACCTGGAGCAGGTATCAGTTTTTTTTCCTATTTATTTAGAAATATCAAAAAAAAAAATTAAACTCTCGAAGCCCAAAGGAACTTTTGTACATTCATCTTCTGCGGTTGCTGCTCCATGGATGAGTGAATGCAGACAGGTGACTGCAGTTACAGAAAAGAAACACACTTTTTTTTTCTTTTAAAATCAAAGTAATTACAGTGTCATTGATTAGACTTGTGAGCTGTGTACCGAGCCGCATGAAAAGCAGAGGAGGCCACGAGCGAAGTGACTCAGAAAATCCACATCGTGTGTCCCTTTTCTCTCTCATATTATCCGCCAGATGAGGCATTACATGCTTACAAAGGCCATCAGTTTTGGCCCAGATCACAGAGGATGCAGCTGTCTGTTCATTGTTCATCATTATTGTCTTCATGGATCTGATGCCCCACAATCAATAGCTGCCTTAGCGCAAACTAGTGAGCAACAGACTGTAGAGGCAGGTAAGAGTGCCAATTATTACTGGAGGACAGAGCAAAAACACAACAGAAATGCCAAGTGGGGAAAAAAAAAAGCACAGGATCATTACCGATGACTTAACGATTACTTAGCCAGATGCTGCACATTCCTAGATTTAAAGCTCATTTTCTAGCCTGTAATTTAAATTAAAAAAAGAAAATATACCTGCCCAGAGAAATTTAAGTGCATTTCCAAAACTATTAGACAACAATTAAACTAACGGGGGGTGAATGTATATGGGAGAAAACTGTTTATTTCCAGCAGGTCAATAGGCCTGATAGATTTAAAATTCTGTTAGTGAAGCTGCTGCTAACTAACACATCCTGATATTACATCAGTGGTGTGACTTTTTAAAGGGCAGGGGTGAAAAGGGGAAAAAAAAGGGCAAATATAGCATATCTTCGCCACTAAAGAGGGCACTTTAGCACAAGTTTTGGCTGCAATGAGGGTACTTTAGCACACAGTCTTCACCTTTAGCATTTGTTTTGGCTCCTAGAGTGCACATTAGCACAAGTTTTGGTGGCCACAAGGGCACTTTAGTACACATTTTTCATCTAGGGGGCACTTTAGCACATGTTCTTCCAAGAGTGCATGTTTTTCTCCTAGACGGCAGTTTAGCATGTGTTTCGGCTCCTATAGGGCACTTTAGCATGCATACTTGGCTCGTAGAGGGCACGCTAGCACACGTTTTGGCTGGCACAAGGGCATTTTAGCACACATTTTCTCCTTTAGCACATATTTTGGCTCCTAGAGGGCACTTTAGCATGGATTTTGGTTCATAGAATGCACTTTAGCATGCGTTTTAGCTCCCAAGAGGGCACTTTATGGTGTATTTTGGCTCCCAGAGGGCACTTTAAGCACAGGTTTTTATTCCTAGTGGGCAATTTAGCTTGTGTTTTTGTTCCTAGAGGGCACTTTAGCACACGTTTTGGCTTCCAAGCTGACACTAACACACATTTTTCAACAAAAAAACATTTTACCTATTGTTAAAATTGTAACAGCATTAGATTTTGCATCAAAACATGTCATGTATTACAAACCCAACGTACAATATCTTCATGCTTTTCTCTAATTTTCTTGTTAATGGTGCAGCCCTCTACTCAAAATGAAGGCCCGAGGTTAATAAGTGTTAATTAGACGTATTAAACTTTAAAAAAAACACACACACAAACCAAAAAGAGACAACAGAATAATTTGTTTGGGAAGACGAGTTAAACAGCCTTCATACTGTATTTGTAGGATTTGTGGTAAATTTAAAAATCCAGTTAGAGAAAACAGCCTTAAAGTGTAACCCAGTTGTGACATGATTTCATTAAAAAGTGTCTACAATTAATTATTAAGAATTATCACACACAAAAATCAGTTGCCTCAGTGCCTTAATGAACCATGCCTCAATAAGAACAAAAGTGGTTTCATTGTCTAACACTGATTATCAGATGAAAGGTGGTCTATGTAAAAAAAATCTTAACATCTGCTTGTGAGAAATAACGGCCAAAAGCAGCGTAGAGGGATTTCTGAGGCGAGCTCAAGGTCATTTGTGTTTCCTGCCGGTAGAAATTTGTTAAGCAGCTCAGTTTAAAACAATAATATGAACATTAAATGCATAGAATACATATCAGCTGCAAACAACATAAGCTGCAGTTTAAAAGCACTTAAATGATCCATAATAGTGAATTACATTTCACTATCCTATAATAATAGTAATAATATTTCAAAGATGAATACAGCTTGATAGCAGAATGAAGGAAAAGTAATATAGTTTAGTGTTTCTATTTGGTGGATGGAAGGAACAGTAGGCGTCTCCAGGCTATAGCAGCATGCTTTTTGTTTTTTTATGTTTTTTTCCCCCTTCTTTCTTGTGTGTGCATGTGTGCACGCGTGTGTTTAGACAACACATGCTCTTATCAATCTCTGCACAGTAACAGAAAACAATTTGCTAATGTTTTGAAAATAGCTTTCCCTTCCCCTGCTGCAGCATTGAGAGATGTATGCACAATTTCATAAACACAATCAGTGCGCTGAATGGCGGCACTGATATTCAGGACAAAAAAAAAAAAAAAAAAATCTCATTATTGTTCCTGAGCTATGGAAAAGCAGTCAATGGCCCATATCACACAAAATGCCCCCTCCTCCCCCCCCCACACAGCAGTCCACCAGCACACAAAGCCTAATTCCACCGAGCAGCAAACAATATGCGGCGGTTTGCACAGACAATATTACTGATGACCAAAAAGAAATCACCACCAGGACAGCTGCACTTGGCCTGGTCTTCAGGCAGCATTCTTTATGTGCAGCATCACTGCAGCTGCACTGTGACACGTCCATAGGTGGATAACGACCCCGGCCACATCAGTCACCACCACCTGACCACACGCATTCACAATCAGGCCTAATTAGCAGCAAAAATAGAGGTTCGCCTGCATCTCAGCAGGATTTACAGCACAGTCATCATTCTGAAAACTCAAGACTTAAGGCTAGTTTATACAACTGGGACGTAGCTACACCACTGACCGTAGGTAAAAATACTTGGTGGGGACACAGAGGACATCCCCCCCCCCTCAAAAAAACCTTTGTAAACACAAATCAATAAATATATTAAAGAAATGTTAAATAAACATAAAACACAATCACTAAATATAAAACAATGCATTCTCTTAATTGTTGAAAAATGATCACCCCCCGTTATTCCTCAAAGTGGTTTCAGCCAGATGCTGTTTTCTAATTTTGACATTTAGCTAGTAGCTAATAATTAATATCTAGCTAATCAACCTAATATGTAAAAGCCAGTAAGTCATTTATCACACCACTTGTTCAAACTTTAAAAAATTTTAAAAAGCTTCTTTACGACGATAAAAAGCAATTTACGATGTCACACAAGTATCAGCATTAGAAAACATACTTAAAATATTAATTAAATAGTCTTACCTTATGCTCATGCAATAGGTCTCAAAGTCCAGTGAGAAACGGTCAGTTCTCTCAGCAGCTTTCAGTCATTTTTGCAACTTCTTAGTCTTCAATTTGTGTTTAATCCGAGGATTTACAGCTCCTTAACGACTAGTCAGAAATATTAGCATTAGCTGTAGCATTAGCATTAGCCATGTTCTCAGCTCCTCCCTTTTTAGGATCCTTAGCTGCTGTCTTTTCTAAATAATTGTAAATGTAAGGAACATTTAGTAAAAACCCTGTCAGCTTTCTTCTTTTTCTACTCTTCTTTGCAGTGTAGGCATCCATATTGTTGCATTGCTGCCACCTTCAGGCCTCGTCCCACTGTAAAGTTGTATCCTGTTTGGAATTCCAGAGGTCCTCAAGAATTCAGACGTTAGTTTTACTCCGTTTCCTTCTATTCTCTATAACAGGGACCACCGACCTGTAGAGCTACTGTCCTGCTGCTTTGAGGAATCTCCTCATTCAAACTCACCTGATTCTAATTATTAAGCCCCTGAAAGCTTCAGCTACTTGATAACGAGTTGATAATTAGAATCAGGTGTGTTGGATGCAGCTTTGTTGATCCCTGCTATAGAATATTCCTCACTGAAACCTCTTACAGTCCAATTTTCCACATTTCAGTGATCATTCTTTCTCTTTCTGGCTAAAATCTCCCACATTTTCAGCACTTATCCTCCGTTCCACGCCTCCAATTTGAATTCTGCTCAGTAGTTATTTTTTTTCCTTTGGGATTAGATGCAGTGATCTCAGATTGACCTTTGACCCCTGACATACATGTAGCACCCTCTACCCTCTAAATAGATGCATGGCATGTTCTAAGTGTTTCATCTTGGGTTGTGTTTTCTTATAAATAACTTTCCTTCCTTCACTAGAATTTGGAAAGTCACCATGAATTTACTTAAAAAAAAAAAGTAATCTAATTTTCTGGTTTTCATAATAAGAGACATTGTAAATGTGGAAATCGGGAACTTTAAAATCAGTACAATACAATCAATTAGTTGTCTTATTTCTTCTATTTGTTTAAAGTTGGTATCTCTCCTGAATTCAGTGCAGCCGTATCTTTGCACATGAAAGTCACCCCTGAAATGTCCCAACAATGAAATGATGTTCTACATTTGTCGATGCAGCGTTCCTGTTCAACATTAAATCTCCACAGTCTGGAGGACGGAGCCATGCAAAGGCAAATCTTCAATTAGAAAAATGTAGCAGTTCATTCAGCAGCTGCATTATAAGGTCACTGCTCCCAGACCCAAAACAGCCAATCACGCTTTTCTAAAACATGACATCATTTATAGAAACAGGGTCAACTCTGTCTTCTCTATCTTGACTTTCTTTTAATTGCTAAGTAAAAGTTGGTCTAAAACTTTTAGAACATTTAGAGCTGTTTAGAAGTTCATCCAGTGCTAAAATGTTTTTTTTTTAAATGCACAGGAAAAATTCATTCTTTATTCATAGAATGCTTTAAAAACAACCACAAAATGCAGTACATAACAATCTAATAAAACAATATAATGAATAAAAGCAATTAAAATAGAATAAAAATGAAAAGATATTCTACATTTGCCTATGAATCTTTGCTATACAACATTAAAACATTACCAAATTCAATTAATTTAGATGATGTAGCTCTGAGCACCCTGCTGGACACCCTGGAACCAAATCAACACAAAGATGTGTGTTTCTTAAGCATAAATTCATACACTGTAAAAAGAACTATTAGCACTCTGCTTTATTGACTTAATTGTGAAATACGAGCCTCTGGCACATTGTGATTTCACACACAACCTCCTGGCTGCGTTCCTCATAAAGCATTTGGAGCCCGTGAACCTTCCTGCTCTCGCACATTTTCGCTGAGCTCGCAGGTGATGTTAATTAAAGTGTGTGAAGGTTCAGTGTTTCAGGCTGAAAGGATGAAAACTGGAGCTGCAGCGACTTCTGAGTCTATGAGGAACATCCAGGAACATTAACAGCTGCAAACTCTGATATTTGACCTTCCTGTTGTCCTCCAGGGTCAAAATGACCTCACTGTTCCTTCCTTCCCTCTGCCCTACTTCTTCTTCTCTGGCCTTTTCCCTTTCTTCCTTTCCTCTGTCCACTGTTCCTCCCCTCCTTTCTCATATTTCCTTCCTTCCTTCCTTCCTTCCTCCCCCTCCCTTCCTCACTCCTTCCTAAATCATTTCCTTCCTTCCTTCCTCCCTTCCCCCTCCCTTTCTCATGTTTCTTACCTTACTTCCTTCCTTCTGCTTCCTCCTTTCCTTCCTCCCCCCTCCCTCCTTCCTCAATCCTTTCATCACTCCCTTTCTTCCTTCCTTCCTTCCCTCCTTCTTTCTTCTTTCCTACCTCCTCTCCTTGTCTTACCTTCCTACCTCCATTCCTTCCTCAATCCTTTTATCACTCCCTTCCTTCCTTCATTCCTTCCTTCCTTCCTTCCTCACTCATTTTCTCCCCTCTTTCACTTTTTTCCCTATCTCCTTCCTCATGTTTTCTTCCATCATTCATCCCTCCTTCCCTGCTCCCTTCCTTCCTTCCTTCCTCATGTTTCCTTCCTCCCCCCTCCCTTCCTCACTCCTTCCTAAATAATTTCCTTCCTTCCTTCCTTCCTTCCTTCCTTCCTCCCTTCCCCCTCCCTTTCTCATGTTTCTTACCTTCCTTCCTTCTGCTTCCTCCTTTCCTTCCTCCCCCCTCCCTCCTTCCTCAATCCTTTATCACTCCCTTCCTTCCTTCATTCCTTCCTTCCTTCCTTCCTCACTCATTTTCTCCCCTCTTTCACTTTTTTCCCTATCTCCTTCCTCATGTTTTCTTCCATCATTCATCCCTCCTTCCCTGCTCCCTTCCTTCCTTCCTTCCTTCCTTCCTCACGTTTCCTTCCTCCCCCCTCCCTTCCTCACTCCTTCCTAAATCATTTCCTTCCTTCCTCCCTCCCCCTCCCTTTCTCATGTTTCTTACCTTCCTTCCTTCTGCTTCCTCCTTTCCTTCCTCCCCCCTCCCTCCTTCCTCAATCCTTTCATCACTCCCTTCCTTCCTTCATTCCTTCCTTCTTTCCTACCTCCTCCCCCTGTTCCTCCCTTCCTTTCTCATTTTTCTTACCTTCCTTCCTCCCTTCCTTCCTAACCCGAGGACAGAAGTTGATTTAAGTTCCATAGTGATCATCTCATATCACTAAATGTCAGCTACAGTCTGGTCAGAGCTGATATTTTTGTCCCAGAAAGCATCAGATGAGCTGAGATGATCCGCTGCCTCCTGCTTCCTGTTCCTGTTAGGAAGGTAAGTATCGACTCTTCACAGTGTGACAGCTCTCAATAGAAAAACTCTCCTCTAAAACCTGGTTTAAGAACCTGGGAAATGTTCCACATCATGTTTCTGCTGCTGTGACCAAACCACAAGCAGCAGAGGAATAAAACCATTGAAATCACTCACAATAAACACACAATTATTCACAGATTTAGAGAAACTGACACGTTTGACTTTCAAGTGTAAATAGTCTCATTCAAAAGAATGAAAACGTGTTTTTTCTATGAGATCCCTTCACCCTGTATTTCAAAATAAAGGTACAGATAGACTTAATTTTATATACATTTAATTCTTTACATTATCCATAATATATTTCTGATGGGAAAGCTTCTACTGTTTTTTTGTGCATGTTTTTCAGTTTTCAGATCAGTGTTACAGATAGACACTAACAGCTGAAGTGTAGTTTACAGACACTGGATGCAGTCAAATTAGCTGTGGTCATGTGACTAATTTGTGTTTCAAATTTTGCAAAGACAGTGAACACAGTAGTTTAAACAGATATCAACCTATGATAACTAGTGTGCAGTATCATGTATAATAATCAAGACACCTGTTAGACATTGACAATGTTAGAAATAATGATTTGTATTATTTTTCCTTCAAACTTTGCTTTCATCAAAGGAAGCTCAGTTTTCCAGCTTCTCTAAGCAGCTAAACTGTTTTCAGCTGTGTTAACATGATTGCACACGGGTTTTCTAATCATCCATTATCCTTCTGATGCAATGAGCCAACACATTGTACCATTAGAACACTGGAGTGATGCTGCTTTTCTTTCAAAAAACGTAAGCGTATATATGTTTTAATCTTTTTAATCTTTATTCTGCATTAGCATTCTTTTCTTTTCTTAATTTTGGGATTTATTCCCCTTTCCTTATTCTAGGTCACCTTTTTTTTCTTGCAGCGTTCCTGCAGAGCGACAAAGAGTTGAGCTTCTTGTTCAGGAACCCTTCAACAGAGATGATTTGTTGATACAAACATCAAACCTTTTAGTGACCTTCCAGCACTTCGGACAATCTCTCTAAGCACCAGTGCACTAACCATCGAGCCCCATGTGGCCTCCATGAAGTACAGAGTAATCAAGGTAAAATTGAGGTGGGTGGCAGTAAACACAGGTTCAATTCTAAGGACAAACTGGTGTGTGTGTGTGTGTGTGTGTGTGTGTGTGTGTGTGTGTGTGTGTGTGTGTGTGTGTGTGTGTGTGTGTGTGTGTGTGTGTGTGTGTGTGTGTGTGTGTGTGTGTGTGTGTGTGTGTGTGTGTGTGTGTGTGTGTGTGTGTGTGTGTGTGTGTGTGTGTGAAAACACACCACCTGTAGCGTCATCACAGTACTCGGGATGCTCAAAGATTTCACCCCCTACACTTGTGGCCAGAAAGGGAAAAAAATAAACAGTTGTTGGGGACAACATGAAAGAAATTGGTGATATTTGAATTCTTTAGAGTACAGGACTAAATCAAACCTGGCAATCAAATAAATATGAATAAAACATGAAACTCATATTATTCTTTCATTCATTTAGATACACTACAAATATATCACTTTTTAAATGCACTTGATCATGGTTTTCTGCATTAGAAACAACAATCTGACATAAGGCCATGTGTTTTTCATTTTAAAATGACAATAAATGAGCTAATTGGCCAATATATGAGTCACCTGGCCAAACCCTCAATGGTTAATTGATACCACTTCAAACAGGAAGTCATCAGAGAAAAAAGGAATAGCTAGGGGTGTTGGCTTTTTTAAAAAATATATATTCTTTCTGCACTTTTAACTGTTTTTGTGAGCATATTTTGTGTAAATATATCTGCCGTGGGTATGTTACATTGACGTATTTGGTTTAAAAATATATATATATTAATATTATACAATATTTCAATCTGAAGAATGTTCAACTATTTTAGCATTATGGCAAAACTACTAAAGGTGAGTGTTTTTATGTTCAAACGTGTGTAGTTGGTTATATAAAAAATACAAATTCATTCAAACCTTTATTTAAACATCAATGGTCATTGAAGTTTCCCTCATTTGCAATAATGTTGAGGTACAATGTGGAAAAAATATTATACAACACTGAAAATGTAAACAATACAACATACTATATATATATATATATATATATATATATATATATATATATATATATATATATATATGAGGTATTTTGGTTTTGTGAATTGTGTTAAGTATTTTGATAATAAAAACCACCCTAGTTTGCACAACTGTGTTTTAGCAATTGGAAAACAAAATATTGTAAATGTAAAGGTTTCAAAACGATCATGTGGTGTATCCCTAAAAACTTGGTACTAAATAGTTTAATTCAGTCTTTTTTTGGTTATACCATTTGACATTTCGGTATTTTGCAGGTTTTGTGAATTGTGTTTTCGATTAAAACCGGTATATTTTGTACAACTTCCAATTTTAACAATTGAAGGGGGAAAAACTATAAATGTAAGAACTTAAAGGTTTGGATCAGTTGAGATAACAGCTGCTGCACTAAGACTTTTCCCACAAGGGGGCGCTGTTTACCAACAATCAGCAGCTCTGCTCAGTCATGATGCAGCGTCCCCCTCCTCCCTCCCCTCCTTTCTCAGGCCTTTTGATCAAGCTGAGCTCATTATGAGCACATGGCTCCCACTAATGCTGTCCTCGCTCCTTCTGAACAGAGTGATTGTGAACATCTCCTAACAAACGCTGTCAAAAGCAGCGACGGCTGCCAGCGGACAGATGTGCGCGGGCAGATGTGTGCGGTTAGTTTTTTGTTTTATTGGCGATGATTAGGTAACCTATGACTTTTTGTAATATGTTTAACATTATTTTTTTTTTCCATAGAAGGTGCACTGAAAGGCTAAATCTGGTTTCAGTTTATTGTGAGTGATATTTTCTTTTCCTGGAGGTTGTTTACTCTAGATTATCATAAAATACCAAAGCCATGAAATCCCAGCACCAGCAGTGGAAAGTACACACAACTAAGTAAAAATGTACTTAAGTAAAGATCCCATATCATAGGAAGGGAAATTTTAATAGCTTTTTTTATTATTGTTATAAGAAGGTCTAGGTGTTGTATAAATATTCTCTTATTTCAAAACACTTAATCCACAGAGATTTGAACACAGCATTTATTCAGAAACGGTGCCTTAAAATGAACTTTTAGGAATTCTGTAGGAAACTTGTGGACTAAACTAGATAAATTTATATGAAGCATTTGAAAGTAGCTCCAACAATAACACTGTTTCAGTATTAATAATCTAACAATGTCTTATATAAGATTATAATAACAAATTAGGCATATTTCTGTTATACCTTGACTATAGTAGACATATTTTTAATGTTAAATGAATTTGCATCACTACATTTACAAGTAGGACTCGTATTACTTGGAAAATGTCAAATTTAAATGGAAAATACGACTGAAGCCACTTTGATTTGTGTTCATTATGTTCTTGGAGCATTTTAAAAGCAGAACTGAGGGTTGATGTTATTATTGAGATCATTTCTCATTGTTCCAATAATCAGAAACAGACACTTGCCTGAAGCAGATTTGTACACTCACATGTGAAGAATGTTAAGTTTGAAAATATCCCTTTAGGGTACATTTAGAATGGATAAAAAAATCTGATTAACTTGCAATGATTTGATTTTGCTCTGAAATCACACCAGATAAATGCATTTTAATTTGCAATTTTCAAATTTTTGTGACGACGCCACTGATATAAGCACAAAATGCAAAACTTTAACTGCATTTTTCACACAGAATTTTGACTTGTAACGGAATATTTTTATATTGCTTCGTTGGTAATTCAAAGTAAAAGACCTGATATTTCTTCCACTATTGCATCAATATGAGCCGACACATAATCTGGGTTATTTGATGTTACATCTTCGTGCCACAATAAAAAAAAAACCTTGTTATACTGTGTTAAATGTAAAAATGTGAGCTTTTTTTTTAAAGAATCAGTGAGATTGTTGTTCTAGAAACAACTTCTCCAGCTCCATAAACACCAGGATGATCAGTAACAAAATCCACACCTACACAGAATTCATCATGAAAATTTGACATTTTAATGGAAACTAAAATTGTGAACACTGGAGGTTTTTTTTTTATTGAATCTATTACATTGTTTGGAATTTGAGGGTTATTATCATGCTTAAAAGCAAAAGAAAACAAAACAAAACATTGCAATGTGACACTTGTTAAATTCAAAACAAAAATTAAATAATCAGACTGCTCACTTAAAAACTTAAATGTCAACCTGTAAGACATTTGAGAAAGAAAACACTATTGCCTCATGTTTTAGGGGGGCAAGAGGTGTAAAAGTGATAAAAAGGAGGAGCAGACAAAGAGAGAGGGAAAAAAAAAAGCATCGACAAGCACAACAGCCATTTGAGATGACACGGAAACGAAACATTGATGACTCGGCACGACACATCACCTCTTTTCATTAGCGTAGAGTACAGAATCCTGGAAAGACGCATGTCGCCCTTGTTAACTCGACTCCTCAGAAAACACTGTACCTCTCAGGTGGTATTGATAAAACAAACACGTTTTTTTAAAGAAAAGAAAATAGCCCCCTAAATTAAAACATTTCCACAAGAGGCAATGACAGTTTTAAAAAGAAGGGACAGTTTAGTTTTTTTGTTGTTTTTCTTTTAAAGTCGAGCACAAACACCAAGTCCAGCATTTCCCATTACAGACTATTGATTACTGGATGAAGAAGCAGCACTTTCGGTATTTGTTTTATCTTTTTTTTAATTTTTTTTATTTTAGATTTCTCCTCTCTCACTCACACACACACTCTCACACACACACACACACACTAACACACACCATATGACACGCTTGACGTGAGATTCAGCTGCTACAGTAGTGACTTCTCTTTACTAGAAACTCCTCCAAACCCAGAACGGCGTCAGGAAGCTGGTTATGACATCTTCGTCATCATCATCATCACCATCATCACCCCCTGCGTTCAGTAGCTGAATATCTGAGTAGTGTACCTTTGGCGAAAGCAGATTCAGAGTTGATGAAACTGTACGATAAAACCTCCCTCCCCCCTCACGACGTGATCAAAAATACGACAAATAAAAAATATATTAAGAGAGGAACTCAGGCTGCAGTGTTTTCCAATGCTCATCACTCCATCGCAACTATTTGAACAATCACATTAAAAGTAAATTGCATCAAATCTGCTGGAGTAATTTTAAATATATTAACATTGGTGCTATCGGGGAGGGGGTCTACATCAGCTTTAATCAATAACTAAATCTATAACTCATCAAAAAGTGGAGACATTGTGATTCTCTATCATTTATTCCTTTTAGTCTCATCCTACTTGTGCATCTATGGATAAATTAGGTTAAATAAAAAAAAAACATTTTTTAAAACATGTTAAAATTAATTTGTTAAATCAGTTCAGAATTAATTATATGTGCTACTTCAGACATTAACTTGACATTGGACTGCCATCAGTATAAACCAGCAAAGCAGTTGTCATCCCGTCTCATTCAAACAGATTTTGGCTTTAGGTCACACAATTTAGGTCACACAATTCTTTACACCATTGAAAATTTCAAAACCTACTAAAAAAAAAACAAAAATACACATAAATGCTCATCGCTTTCAGCTGTGTCCATGTCGCTTAAACAGAAGAAATTAGGATTAGCTGTAAGAAAAACTTAAACAGCGTTTGCAAATGTTAAAAAAAAAGAACAAAAATGGCACGGATATATGCTGGAAGCAGATTTTTTTTTTTTTTAAACAATCAAAATTGCTGTAAAAGTTAGTTTTTTGTTTTTTTTAATCCCCACACAGGCACCTGAACATGAAACAACAAAAGGGAAGGTAAGGGAGCGGGTTGGAAAAATACAAGGAACTTGCATATAATAGGAAGAACTCACTATGCACACACACACACCCACAAAAAAAAAAAAAAGAAAAAAAGACGAGGCCGAGCTCGTCACTCACAGCCTGGAAGCCTGCATCAGCATCCTTGAGGTGATTGCACATCCTGAGGGGCGAAGACAGAAAACTCCACATGATCAGGCTTTTCTTTCTCCACACAAAGCACACCAGCAGTCAGCCACTCAAACCCCCCTCCCCAATCACTGATTCACCATTTACTCAGCTTCAAGAACCTGTTTTTGGTTTGCAGGCTACAATGCTTATAGTTTTACTCTTTTTTGTTTTTTTTTTCATTTTATTAATGCATATTCAACGTAGCCTTTTTGCTGTATTAAGTGCTTGAAAAAGAGGCGGGAGGATAGATCTGTTTCCCCTCTATACCAGGACCGTCCTCTTTATAATACAAGACGAAATAAAAAGACAAAAAGGTATCATTATAAGACTACAGTAACGTCACTTAATACTCATGACCACCCTGTTTTACACTTAGAAGCCTAAAGATGCATCGCTGCACGCTGATAACGCTGAACAATTTGGCATGTGGGTACCTGATAATGTCACTTTTGTCTATGGATTATGGGCAATTAGAAGAAATTAAAATGAGTTTTATGTCGGATTAAACGTCAGTTTCCACACATACAGACAGTAAAAAAAACGTCAAGTCTAAATGCTAATGGGTAACATCCCCTCAATCAAACTTGCTTCCTTGTGGACCAAAATACGGCACGACTGTTCTTACTCAGAGGTCAGCATAAGATGATGCACTCATCCGTCACACAGTGTACAATGGAAGCCAAATACGAAGCATTTTTAAATACCAGAGAGCTGACTGAGATTAGACATAGCAATGTCGAGACAACTTGTACAAAAAAAGAAAGAACGGAAAAACAACAAACACGGCTGCAGTTACGCTTCGTCCTCTTTGCGAGCTGCAGCACCACCTAATCGGGACAAAGTGGAAAAAAGTGTCATTGAAAAGATCATACCCGGATTGTAGCTACTCCACAGAAACACCACTGATGTTCAGAGATTATTGTTAAAAAAAGAAATTAAGAGGCGCTTCACTATGGAACACAGGGGAGAAAATGATGAAGCATTTACAGATTGCAAGGAGGTTACAGTCTAGCATACAGAGAAAACACATGGCGCACAAAGCAGCAATGTGCTTTTTTTAATAATTCTTTTTAAAAAGGGAGAGAAAATAAAAACAGGAAACGTGATGTTTAGAGCCCAAAATGATCGATGACAGCACCTTGCATGCCACAAACTAATTATTTGGTGTTTTGTCACAAACATTATATGAGACTCTATCATAAGACTCCAATTCCAATTTGAGAACGTTACATGACAAGGGCCGTTTGGCAAAAAAAAAAAGAAAAACAATATTTAACATAGTCATGGCTTTATCAACACTACCTGAGTTACATTTAATAATTCTGTATTTATCAACTTATTTTTTTTTCTGAAAAGTAACAGCCCAGAGCCATTCTTTCAAGGAGTATTTCTTGTCAGTACATATAGATCTCTCTAGTAATTAAAAGATAAAAGCAATTAGTTTACATAAAGTGCTATTAATCCACACATTAACCAAATCATATCTTCTAGAGCAAAAGAAACCTAGAGTTTCCATGGTTATGTTGAATAAACCAATGCTGATTTGGAGATGGTACAGAAAGTGATGTTACAGCTGGCCAGTAAGCAGTTGGTTAAATTTGGGCTCTCTAGACTTTAATTAGATCTTTTTACCATGAGCTCGTTCCCACCAACCACATGAAAGCTTGCGAAAAAAAAAATGGATTTGTGCAACAAACGGTCAAAAACACACCTTTTAGTATTCTGAACGAACAAAATGAACTGCAGGAACCGCACCAGCATCTCAGGTGGTGATTTTTTTTTTCCTTTTTTTTGTAGCGCCATATAACCCATTTCACACACTGTATGGATCACACAGTGTTATTGCACACTGATTTTTGCAAAAAAAAAAAAAAAAAATGTTATCCACAATAAAAACATAATAGTACAACTCATCTTCACATTTCAACACAGTTTGACAAAGTGGCTAGTTGGGGACTCTAGATTAGTATTGCGATTGTTGTGTTACTGTTATCTTTGTGTGGCGATGAACAGTGACCTCTGACTCATTCATTTTCCCACCAGTAAACATGCAAGAAATACAAATGCCATAAGACAGGAAAAAAAAACTAAAAGACCAAATGCTGAGTCAGAAAACAAAAAAAAAAGCTAAGTTGTAAAAAAAATGCAACATGTTCCTTTGACAAGAGGAATTGAACTTTTTTTTTTCTCCTTTCAACAGAAATGCAGGCAAAAAAAATAATCTGTACGGACATTTTGAACCTTGCCGCTGCACAAAGAGCACACAACTCAGACGAGCTTATTGGAAGCAATGTCTCTTGCTTGACAATTAGTCACTCGGTTTTTACTCCTTAACACACACACACACACGATTCATATTTTTAGAAACGTAAAATTAATCTGAATTCAAGAACAGTCTGTGCTGACCACATGACGATCTACATGAAATGCATGAAAAAAGCTTTCGAGATTTAAAGGTCTTGCCTTTAATGGAGACATGTTTTTTTGAAAATCTTCCGCACACCTATAATAAAACTATGTAATGAAGGGGCGTGGCTTTCCTTCAGATTTGGGCACTTCTGTACCTGTGCTCTGGGGTCGTACTGCAGTGCAGATAACACTTGTGTTAGGTCAGACGAAAAACAGTATAAAAAAGGGTAGGGGGAAGCAAGCGTTTAATTTCTGGCCTCTTGATTTTTTTCTCCCCCCACCACAGATTTAAGACAAGGCTCTCCCTTCCTGGATTGGAGGGGGGGGCCTTACCTACTAGCTTTCACTTAACTTACAGTTTAACAGGACTCTGAAGATCTTTATTCCACGACTTCAAGGCAGGTTCTCCTCTCGCTCACGATGAATTCAAGCTCGCACACGGATGTGTATGTATAACGTCTAACATATCTACAATGAACTCATCTCGAATGCATGGAGAAAAGGAAAAAAAAAAATGACCGAGGCATCCCATAGTCGGACCGACTGCTGCCACAGTTCAACAGGATAAAGGCTTAAGGAGGCGCAGTCTGTGACACCTTCCTTTTGTTGAACTCCCTACAGAGCCATGAGACAAACGACTGTCATAGCCCGAAAAGTATCAAGTGTCCATTCATCACATAGAAGAGGCACCGATTCCACTTAACATCCCTCCAGAGTGTGTGTATGTGTGTGTGTGTTTTTTGTCTGATGCCCCCCGAAGAAGTCCCATTATTCCACCCGAGATTCCAAGGAAATCCGTCATGCTAAACTATCAATGTTTTCACAGTTGTCATTTATCTATCCGACAGGATTTTTGTGATTTCCATGGTAGATAACCGCAGCACCCGGAAGAGAAGTAGGTTAAGTACTGTAGACGATCTACCTCACTGATCAGGTCCATCCTTGGTCACATCATAAACCACTACTCTTTTTGGATCTGGAACAGAGGGAGAGGACAGGAGGCAACAGGGTTAGAGCACTTAACACCAGTCTCAGCAATGTAAAGAGATTTAGGACTAAAACTGAAAGGTGTTTTTTTTATTTAGAGAACATTTAACATTTGAGAACTTTGACTTCTTAAAAAAAGAGAAGTACCAACAAATGCCAGTGTTGGTATTGGCACAAGTACACCCAGCCTAAACAAATAAAAGTCAGAAACAAGTAAAAGAAAAGCTCTTCTGTTTTTCCACAATTCATGGGTCAGATCCAAAACACCAATGTGCTTATGAAGTAGTTCTGCACATTTATGAAAATGAGTCCTGGTTCAGATGATCTCCTGCTATTATTAATCATGTGTAATGATCTGTTCCTCTTTTGTATCATGTTCTCCCTTTTGAATGGTGCACATTTCTTAAAAAGGTCCCATATCGTCCCCTTCTCCTGGCTTTAAGTTGAAGTTGTGATATCACAAGATATTTGTGGTTTTATGCACCCAAAATCATCTTAATATAGTTTTATATCTTCTCTCTCAAGCTTCTCTCTGCAGCGCACACTCATTAATATTAATCCTCTTGGGGTGGGGGGGTGTCCTGGCACAGGCTGAACACAGGCTGTGTGCATTTCTCTGTGGATGGAGTGTTTTGAAACATGGGACGGTATTTATATAATAAAAAAGCTATTAAAAATCCTACTTTTGTTTTACAATACGGGACCTTTAAAAATAGAGAGAATATAAGAAAACCGTTGGTTTACCTTGTTTTTGCAAGTTGAAAATGAATTCCATTTCTGATGGGGGGAGAAAAAAAAGTATATTAGATTTTAATAGATCATGAAGTTGATTTTCAGAACAGATTATTGTTTCTTCAGACTCAATGAAAAGAACCCTGGTCCAGGAGAACCCTGGTCCTGGAGAGCCACTGTTGGTGCAGGTTTTTGTTCCAACCAAGCAGTAACACACCTGCTCCATAGGCCCTAAGGGTTGATTTAGTAGAATCGGGGGTGCTCCTGCTTGATTGGAACAAAAACATGCATCCCACGGTGACTCTCCAGGACCAGAGTTGCCCAGTTCTGGAGTAGATGGTTGAAGTTACCTTTAGTGTGATAAGTGACAGCAGCTTTAACATCAAAGGACCCCGAGCTACACCTTCTGCCAATGTCTTTAGAGTGGGCCTGTTCTTTAGATGAGCCAAACAGCACCGTGGCTATCTGGCTCTGTGCAGGCTTAGCACCGTTGTCTTTGCCGGGGACGCTTTGCTTGGACTCGGCTTTCGTCTTTTCCTGCGGCTTGCTCTCCTCCTCGCTCGAACAAGCGTTCGACACGTCGCAAGGGCCGCAAGTCCTTCTCTCGGGGTCTTGAGCTGACGTGCCCGGCTCCGGGAACGACGGGCCGGCCTCGAAGCACGGCTGGGCGGCCTTAGCCGCGGCGGTTTTGTCCTCGGCAGACGCCTGCCCGCCGCCGCCACTCTCCGGCCGCAGGTTGGGCTCGTTGATGAAGGAGAGCCCCCATGGGTTCTGGAAGATGTCCACCAAGGCTTTCTGATTTGTCTGAGCGGCCGGCGGGTCGAGGTGACGAGCGCTAGGGAGCACGGGTTGCATATTTAAAGGGTAAATTAAAAGGGCACACTTCCTAAGCTCGTACGCCTCTCCGTCCACGGGACTGGTCGCGGAGCTACAGTTACTTTCTAAAGGAGATGCTACATTCTCACGACTCGGGATAGACGGGGCTGGTGGAATACTACTAGCAGCAGGAGCAAAGAAGGTGCCCACCGACGGGCAGCCATTTCCATTTCCAGAAACGGGACCATTAGTAAAGCTAGCTGAGGTGATAGTTTTCATAGCGGACATGGGGACCTGTGACAGTCTCACGGGCGGAGGCAGTGCCTCTCCGCCGCCCGGAGCTACTTTGTTGAGGTTCTCTTTTACTTTACTTGCATAACTGATCTTGGGAACGATTTTAGCACTGCTATTGTCCACAGGAAATACTGGAGGGGGCTTGAACAAAGTCCACGAGTCCTCTTTTGAAGGTGAGGAAAGCTTGGCTTTGTGCCTTTCCTCGCTCTTTTTACCGAAGGTGCCAACTGTTTTCCCGTCAGAGGTTTTCCCCGTTGAAGCCTCCGAGGAAAGAGCCCGCCGAGCTGCCGTCGGAGTTTCAGCTTTATGCGCGGCCCTGAAGCCGTCCAGTCTGGAAGTCGCTCCCTTCTCGGCCGTCTCGGGGTTAAAAGCCGCCGGCTCCTGCGTAGTGTTGCCCTGCTGCATGTCTGCCTCCTTCTCTCTTATCACATGATCAGTGTTCTTGACGTTGTTGCACCTGGCCTTGCGTTTCTTCGGAGTAGTATATCCGCCCTCGGAGCCGCTTCCGTCATTGTCCTTGCCGGAATAGCCATTTGTAATCAAGCCACAGTTTCCGAAATCAATGCCGTTCTGAAACAACACAGAGTCTTTCTTATCCAAAGGCTGGCCCTCATGGTGATTCAAATCCGAGGTCTTTTCCTTGTCATTTTTAAGGTCCATATTCTTCTTATGGTCCAGTCCTTTGCTGTTCACTTTCGGAACAGTCGTGTACAGCTTTTGTGTCGACTTCTGCTTCACATTTGCGTTACTTATGTGTCTGTTACCATTGCTGTTGGGGGGATGCGACATACCAACAGTATCGGACAGATGTGTGTTCTTCTCCCCCTCCTCTTCGGTGACGTTTACTTTTTTATTGCCTGAAAAGGAGGGGGAAAACAAAATCAGTTTATACTGCAATAATAATTATTAAAATGAACGTTTCAACCACTGCCCAGATTGCCAGGTCAAAAGAAGTCTTCCATAAGAGGAGAAAATATTTATGCTAATGCTAACTTATGCTTATAGTCAGGGGTGAACTTTATTAGGCAACACAGACATGTTTAAATATGAGAATCATGTCACTTGCCTTTATCTGACAGTGATTACTGAAAAGCCAGACAGGAAATGGGGCTACAGAATCGAACCAGACAGCTAGCAAAACAAACTTCATAAAGCACACTTATTTCGTGAATGCTGTATTAATCATTTTACTTGAGGAATCCTACCACCCCCCTTTCTCCTAGGGTTGCCCAAACATGCGACTCCTAACTATTTCCATTCTTGGTATGAGCTGAGTGGGTGTGATATGATTCACGACTGTCAACTGCACACTGGACTTGTTGGATAATTAACAGTCCTGGGAATATCTGGGGGATAGCATCAAAGGGCTTTGTTGGGAGGGGAGCATGTTTGCAGCACACTTGACTGGCAGCGAACCATAAATAGGTCTGTGCATTGCATGGAAAGGCATGGGAAGTGCTGTGTCAACGCGGGGGCTTCCCATTCAATGGTCCAGAATGCACGCAAACACGGTTTCTCGCTTCACAGCAAAAAAACGTGTCATTACAGCTTCCAGCAAACGTGAAGGCGATGGTTGCAGTTTGTGTCCGGCCGCAGCAAAGCATTGTTTTGTCAAAAATTTGGCCCTCGGGGAGTTGTTGCTGCGTGGCTTCACGTTGACTGAACAAACATGCAACAGGCCTGTCAGGGGGGGATGGCTAGCGTTAGCTAATGTCAACTAACCAGCAGCTTGTTTGGCTGTAGCATATCCGGCCGGTAGGCTAACGTTAGCAGGGTGTGACACATGGATATCTCCGCTACCAAACACCTAAATAAAGTAGGCAAATGGACGACAGAGTAGCTTGTTTGTGCATAAAAATATACAAATTCCTAACTAGCCATGTAAGTAGCATTAGCTCGCAGGGATGTTATAACATGGCCGACAGGAAATGGCAGCTCGGAGCCGGCTCGCTTTTCCAGAACTGGACACAAGCGAAGCATGGCTATAAAATGAATCACACACACGTCTGCGGCTACTTTAGCGCACGCGGAATGGCTCGTGCGTTTCACAGCAGCGGCAAACCGCTAAATCCCCGGCCGGCCGCCGGTTGGGTCTCGCGCAACACGGTTCGGTTTGCGTTCGCGGAGAGAGCAGAAACTGATGATACCGGGCGCACAAGGTCAATCCCCGATATGTCAAAGCACCACCAGCGACAACTGTCACGCAGCGTCAGCTAGCGGCTAGCCGCGCGTTCGCTAACTCAACTGACGTTAACGGTCGTGGCGCGTGAAGTTAGCCGTTAAAACGCCGTGGCTCCACTATAAATACCCAGCGCAACAGTCTGTATATATATTCAAATTAAAACGGTATAAGCGCCTAAGTTAGCGCGCGGCTAGTCGGCTCGTTGACATTAGCTGAGTAAGGCTAGCCAAACGTTAGCTAGCTAACTTTTTTTTTTCCTCCTCCCGGATGGCCCAACCTGTTTTCTTCGTCTGCGCTTCCTGATGCTGGCGCTGGAAGTGGCTCTGATCATGTTTCAGACTAGTTGTATATTGAGCGGAGTTCCTGTCCTCTCCGTGGTTCTGGTGGTGGTTCTGGTGGTGGTGGTACTGCCTGTCTTGTGTCCGATCTTTGGGCTGTTCCTCCATTGAAGTGTGTGTGGATTGTCGGGACTTGTCCAGCCACCCTGTTAGCTGCTCCCCCCCCTCTGGGTAAGTACAGAACAGTCCAATCACTACCAGAGTGAAACGGAAGCTATTTGAAGCCGCTGTAAACGTCAGCAGTAAACGTCTAAAAATGGCTCTGTTATATATATGTGTGTAGTGTTTGTGCAGAGTTATGCAGGAGTTGCCCCCCCTCCCCTCCTGCAGACGTCATTTGATTAAAAAATAATTATAATAAAATAAAATAACGGGACAAAGCAGGGACAAAACACGTTTTTTTTTTTTGCGGGGTGGGGTTGGTGTAATGAAGTGAAATCATATGACCGGAGGCGCTGCCACGTCTCCAGCCGGTGGACGCACTTTTTTTTGTCGGGTTGAGGGTCCCCTTCTCCGGCTCCCAACATGGAGAACAGCCCGTAAAACATCCATCTGGAGGAGTTTTATCTTAACTTTAACTCAAACTGATGCTAGTTCCTTGTATGATGTGATTTTTTTTTTTTAAATATGTTTTTTGGTTTTATTTCCCATCATGAATGTCACCTTATATAAAAATGGCAACATCCACTAAATAATAATAATAACTTGATATAACTAGGAAATAAATGTGGAAATAAATCAAATATTTATTTATAGTTAAACAACAATACTACTACTACTAATAATAATAATAATAACTGTATTACTAGGAAATAGATGTGGAAATAAGTAGAAAATGTAGATTTTTTTATAGTTAAGAAACAACAACAACAATAATAATAAATTGATATTACTAGAAAATAGATGTGGGAATAAATCTGATGTATATATTTTTTTTTTATAGTTAAACAATAATAATAATTTGATATTACTAAAAACTAGATGTGGAAATAAATCTTATGTGGATTTTTTATAGTTAAGAAACAATGCTAATGTTATTACTACTACTAATAATAATACTAATAACTTGATATTACTAGTAAATATATGTGGAAATAAATCTGATGTAGATATGAAACAAGATCACAATATTTATCTAATTGTTTTTGGTACAATTAGATAAATATTGATTAGAATTGTCTTATTGCAGATAATTTATCTCATTTCAAGTTTTTTTTTCCCTGATTTGGGTCAATTTGGTCTTGTTTTAAGAAAACAAGACTGACATGTTGTTTAGAAGAAGACTAAATTGACTGAAATCAAGAAAAACTTGAAATAAGCTAAATTATATATATGTTTGTTTAATTTCTTTTTTAAAGAAAATGTTTGTCTTCTTTTCCTAAAACAAACAATCTGACCGAAATAGTTGAAATAAGCCAAGTTATCAGTAGATATAAGGTAAATGGAATCAGATAATTCTATTCAATATTGAACTAATTGTACCAAAAACAAGATATTTTCAGTTTTCTGCAGTGTACAGCTGTTTGACAAGTAAACTGAACCTAGTAGGACTGTTTTAGATGTTGTGCCCCATATAATTTAAAATTTAATTTTATAACTTATCACCAATTCAGAAACAAGATTAAACTTTTTCAAAACAGAACACAATTTGTTTATTGAAGTTTTAGTTTTTCTTAAGTTCTTATTTTGACGGGACAAATAGCAGTTTGTGATCCACTTCTTTTAATCTTGTATGTGTTATTTATTTAACTCGCTATTGTTGAACTGTTTCATTTTATTGTATGCAAATCTGGTCTCTTTTGTAAAATTGGATTTTTTTTCCTTAATGGGACTCACTTGAATAAATAAAGGTTAGAATAAGAATAAGAAATATTGCTTTGTACTTACTTAACCCTTTACTACAGTGTTGTCATCTGATATTATTAAGCAAAATCAAACAAAATCACTGATGTTCTACCTTCATCCCTAACGTTCAGTGTAATCTAACATTAGTTTATATCGCTATAGTGTAGGCAGAGCCAGAAATTATAATTAATTCATTATATTAGATATTTATAGAGTTATTTCGACCTAAAACGTACAAATATTGTGCTAATAACTACTAATTTGTAGGAAGAGGGTGATTTGTTCATGTCACACACCATGAATATAAAGACCAACTGAAGTTCTACCTGTTTAAATCAGTCTTATCATATCATCAGATCCTTACCCCAGCATAAATAGAAGTTGTGTGTATAATCTGTCAGGGTGAGGCAGTGTGGTATAGTCTGTATCCTGCAACTTTAGTGCCATATTGCTCACATGGAACAAAAAAAAGCCAACATCACCCTCTTGTGGCTGTGTAAGTGCAGATTAAAAAGCATGTAATTGATGAAGTTAAATTTATTCTAATAGAATAAATCATTAAGAAAAATATGTTTTGTACTTTTCATGCTGAAATGTGATTAGGGCTGTAACTTACAAGTATTTTAACTATCAATTTATCATTTGCTTTCTTGTCTATACAGTTTGTCTATATTTTAACAAAAATTATATATGAATATAAATATATTTAGAAAAAGACCCCAAATTATACCGTCTCATTGCACTGATGTATGCAGCTTTGGTCCACCTATTCTCTATGCATATGACAGCTATACATTAAAAAAATTAAATATTAATATGACCGCTTCCTTTGAGGACATGATTTATTTTTAGAGGTTATGTTTCTAGCAGTGGAGCTAATCTCCAGGCATGTGCATACTGAAATTCTACAGTAGCAACATGTTAAAAAAAGACAGTTACAGTAATGGTAGTGTGTACATGGAAGTATGTGTTTTAGAATCAACGCTTAGATACTAGGTTTAAAATGAACAGACATCATTCTATCCCAAAGAGAGGTTACACCATAATGGATATATCCAATTAATTCGTTTCTTTATTTTATATAAATTAACAAAGATTTTAAGGGACATATTTAGTTCTAAAGTATTTTTCAATAAGGGACAAACAGGAAATGCATATTTGAGGAATTTAATGAGCAATGAGGTAATTATACTTTTTTGTGGGAAAAACATAATAGACACTTATTAATAATATTAGTCCAAGCAAAGTATTTTCATATTAATGCAACATGTTTGGAGGGGATTTTTAAGAAAACATACACATAAATAAGTGTTTAAGTTAATTGGGCTTTGTTAAACACAAGAAAATAGATATGATACAACTTAGCACCTAAACCTTTTTGCTTATTAATATCTCTATATAGTGATCTATAGCTTGTTAGCATCTTATAATGGCAATCTGTAATTGTCTATTTACATTTGTATGTGACTTGTTGAAAATTTTCTAATAAAAAGATATTTGTGTGTGTGTGTGTACATTATATACAGTGAATTTTAAAAATGTCTGCATAATGTATCCTACATTTCTTTAGACACACACAAAGTAAATTAGAAACATATTTCAAAAACAGATTATTTCTGACATTATTACAGGTAAGATTATTGTTGGAGGGTCTTAGAAACTAATTTGTAAGATACAATATTTAGGGATATATTCTGGAAAAACTGAATATTTTTAGCAGACCTATAAATCGTAGTTAAGATTGGAAACACAACTGAAACAATGCACAACTGTTTTAAAGTGTAATTCCTGCTTGTAGTAATATATTATTTATCTTTGGGATCTGAGAGGTTTAACTTTAAACAGTGTTGACCATAGCACCGGTTAAAATTAGGGCAGAATTTAAGGTCTAGGAAGGTTTTCGAAAAAGTTTGATCTGATATACTCAAGATGTCTACTGTACATAATGTACATACACTGATGTGTAATGTATAAAGCAACTGTGCAAATAAAAAGTGCATTTTTTTTTAGCGTATTAAATATTTAAAGTAACTGATGGACTTGTCCATGTCATGGAATTTCCCAATGGAACTTGACATGCAGTCACGACACATCTTGCTCAGCTGAGGGCCTTAAATGTTTCAGTGACGAGAGCTGAATCAAGGTGTCCGGCGTCTATAACGGTCCAGTTGGCTGGTCACAGAATGGCGTGGAGGTCCTCGTGTTGTATAACTTTGTACGTGAGCCAGTAGAGGACGTTAAACATGAGGAAACTCATGGGGAAAAGAGCTCGGGAGATGGTGTCGATCCTTTTCGCCCGATCCACAAAGCGCCTGCGAATGTCGTAGAAACCCAAACCGGGAGGTAGATCGGCAAAGACCGGCGTGGCGTCCATTTCGGGCAACCTTCCTGTTGCCAGTGCCAGGCCGTAACTCTGGTAGAGTAAACCCTGCTGTGCTGCCAGCTCCTCCTCCTGGAAGAAAAAGAAGAATTACCACCTTTAACTTGGCTTGTGACAATGATTGCTTGGTTTAACCCTGGTCCTAGAGAGCTACTGTGGGTCTAGAGTCTAGGGGTCTAGGTTAAAACAAACATCTAGACTCTAGATTTTTGTTTCAACCTAGCAGGAACACACCTGATTCTACTAATTAAGGTCCTTAGCAAGACCTCTAGTAGTTGATTAGCAGAATCAACATCAGCAATAAGAAGCAGCAAACAAAAAGTCTTCAGCTGTGACTTAAAACCAGTGAGTTACAGCAGACTTGCAGTTCTCTGGGAGTTTGTTCCAAATCTGTGGGGCATAGAAACTGAACGTTGCTTTGTTTAGTTCCGACTCTGGAAACAGAGACCGCACCTGTCCCCGACCATCTAAGAGGTCTGGATGGTTCATAAGAGATCAGCAGATCAGAGATATACTTAGGCCCTAGACCATTCAGTGCTTTATAAATCAATAAGAGTATTTTAAAGTTAATTCTTTGTCAGACAGGAAGCCAGTGCAAGGAGCTCAGAACTGGAATGACATGAGCTACTTTCTTCGACTTAGTGAGGACTCTAGCAGCAGAACTTTGAATTAGCTGCAGCTGTGTAATTGATTTTTTAGACAGGCCTGTAAAGACCCCATTACAGTAGTCAAGTCCACTGAAAATAAACGCATGGACAAGCTTTTCTTGCCAAGACATAAGGCCTTTAATCCTTGATATATTCTTCAGGTGGTAGTATGCTGACATTGTGATGGTTTTAATGTAACTATCGAAATTCAAGTCCATAACTACAACCACAATTCTAGCTTGAGTTGTGGACAATAGACTTCACCCACAGCGGCTCCCTAGGACCAGGGTTGTTTAACAAGGTTTAACAGAAAAATAGCGGCAGCACATACCCTGGCACAGGCGCTGCACTGCTGGGTCACGTTTCCATGAGGAGCATTGTTGCCTGACATGTTGCTTCCCTTCACCTTACTGTCAGCACTTCCCTGCTGATAAATACAAAAAAATCATCAGCGCATACATATTAAAAAAGCATAAAATGCAGTTCATTCAAACTAATGACTAGCATTTAAAACTGGATAAAATTATTGATTTAATTTTAAACATGTGCTTTTAGCATTTAGAGACATTTAGTTTGGCTGTGGATATCTGTTGTGGTCGAGACGTATTTTGTCCAAAAATAAATGCAAGTAGCAAAGCATTTGCTGACAATTAAAGTTTTAGTGTTTTATGTTTTTAAAATTGCAAACATAAATGAATTTAAACTGGCTAGCTAGCCGCCTGAAATAGGACGATAGCTAGCATGATTATAGCAGTAGGTGGCTAACTAACTGAGAGTGGCTTGCAGTAGCTGCTTAGCAACAGGCTAGCATTTAACATTTAATATAAATTTAGCATTTTAAAATAAATAACTAACGTTATGACCATGAATAATATTACATTTATATAGAATAATACATTGTGTATACTGTTTGCTATTGCTTTTATTGTCGTGTAAGTACTTCGGTAAGCTTTTTTAAATGTGTTATATAAATAAACTTGACATTGACTACATTTATTTATAACATGTTTTCACAAGTATTGGTAACATAAGCCAGCCAAAAGACATTGCTAACATCCTGGGCTAAAGTTTGAACATTTAAAGCAATCTGTTGGCCAAGTGTCTTTTTTATAAGCTGGGAAATACATTTAGTTGGAAAATTATTTTTGAAGCCAAATAAAATGTGAAAAATGTAGTTTGGTTATATGTAAATTAATTAATTCTTGTCGATGTAAGAATGAATCAGTTAAAAGTAGATGCATTAAGTTGCTTCAACTTCAATTTATTGGTTTGGTTCAATAACTAAAATGTTAAAATCATTTGGCTCAAGGCAAATATATAGTATAAAATAATCAGGTCATACCAAGTGATTCAATTTAGATTCTGTAAAGTCAAATATTTTAGATGTGATATCTGGACATCATTTTTTAAAAATTATTTTGAGCAGGATTCCACTTTTTTCAGTGCATGTA
The DNA here is from genome assembly GCA_030544235.1 of Lepturacanthus savala. NCBI lineage: Eukaryota > Metazoa > Chordata > Actinopteri > Scombriformes > Trichiuridae > Lepturacanthus > Lepturacanthus savala. Next base: position 5,006,118 of record CM060479.1, on the reverse strand, counting down.
TTCCTCTAACTGCATCAATCAAACAGCTCATGACCATGACACAACTCCGCTGTGCACATCGACGTGTAATCGTTGTCAGTTTCTTACAAAGTGAATACATGTGTGACATTAATGAGAAGTGAGACAGCTTGAGGATGTAGTCAGTGCAAATTTCAGAGTCATTGCATGATCCCAACGAACGAATAACCACAAAGGATTCATGCAGATGTTTTGTATATTGTGGTATAAATATCACTACTATTAATGGATCCTGTAGCTGCTGTCACACTATGTTCAGGAAATTATTACATTTAAAGGTCGTTTGACCTATTTAGTCTCCCCTAATTCTTTCTTTCTTCTACTTGAGACGCAAAAGATGTCAGGAGCATGCAGTCAACAGTGGAATAAGGTGATGGCTTGAATAAATTAGAGGTCAGTGCTGTCTACGTTTCTTGGCAGGAGTGCAACATGCAGCTGAGTTGTGTAGCTTGTACGTATAGGCCAGGAAAAGCCAATAGCAGGTGACAGCCGCCCGAGGGGGCCTGAGTGGGTGGGTTTGCGGTGCACTCACAGCTCTCTGCCGCTGCTGCTCTTTGAGCTTCTTCCTCAGTCTGAAGAACTCCTTGTGCTGGCGTGAAACGAAATTAACAGCAGCGTACTCCAGCAGCGCGGCAAACACAAACAGGAGACACACCGCCATCCAGATGTCTATGGCTTTCACATAGGACACCTGCAAACACACAATGAATGAAGGGAAGAAGTATGGAAAGGTTGAAATCACAAATTCCTTCCAGAATTGCTTATCAGTGCCTTTTTAATATAAAAGGTCCTATTATGAAAAAAATACACTTTTTCAGTGCTTGGAAGTGTAAAGTAGTTTATAATGTGATTTTAATACTCCAACTTGAGCATTAGACCACTTAAGCCCCAGGCTTATTTTAAGTTTTCCTGCTATAAAAGATAATAATTTATGAAATATCGCTACAACCACAAAGGTTATTGTACTCAAACCTGCTATTGAGCGAAATATGTGAGGTGACTACAGAAGAGTCTGAATCAATTTATGAGAGCAAATATGGCCTGAATATTGCAAAAACATTCCAGAACATGAAGAATATATTCTGTAAGATGTTTAAATGTCAATCACTTGGCAAAATAATGATTTTAATGTTACGATGTTTCGGTACCTTCATCGGGTAGTTTTTGTAAAAAAAGTTCTTTTTCTTGTTCCAGTGCAGCTTTTTTGCCTGGGTGTGCACAACCTTTACTTTCTTCTACCATTTCCTGATATAGTTTTTTCTTAAAATCACCCTTGAATTCCTAATAAAAAACTGTCTGACCTTTGGCAGGGAAGCCCTCGAGCCGGAGCTCTGCGTGGTCATGGTGAGCACCGTGGTGATGCCCAGGCCCACACGGGCCGGTGCAGCGTCCATGTTGATCCAGAACGAAACCCAGGACAGGATGACCGTCAGCAGGCTGGGGATGTACATCTGGATCAGGTAGTAGCCCATTTGGCGCTCCAGGTAGAACTTAACCTCGATGCAGGTGAATTTACCTAACCACAGGAGCAGATACAGGCACAAACTAACAGTCTTATTAGAAGTTGATTGACAGGATCTATAAAGGATGTCGGCTGGGAGGGCGTCACGTGTCCTGTACCTGTGTTGTAGTGTTTGGTGCAGTAGCCGAGGCCCTGATCCTCCTTCAGCACAAACTGAGGCAGCTGGAGATCATCGGCCACCTGAACAGCTCCCACATCCAGCCATTCGAAAATGAGATCATTCATGGTATAACCAACTGGAGAGGCAGAGAAAAGCCATACGATATAGGATTACTACATGAAAAGACCTGTATATAAGGTAAGGCGGCTTTATTTGTATAGTGCATTTCATACACAATGTACTTTACATGAGAAGTATTAAAAAAGACAGAATAAAATACAAAAATAGAAGTTAATTAACTACTTAAACCCCAGGCCTATTTTTCAGTTTTCCTGCTATAAATGATAATAATTTATGAAATATCTCTACAACCACAAAGATTATTGTATGCTGCCCCTGTGTCAAGGAGTTTAGATTTTTAACACATTGAAACATATAATGAATTAAATAAAATAAAGGCAGCAGTAAAAAGAAAAGTTTTCAGCCTTGATTTGAAAGAGCTGTGAGTTCAGCAGTTTTTGGCCAGTTTGTTCCAGATACATGGGGAATAAAAACTAAAAGCTTCCTCTCCATGCTTAATTTTAACTCAGGGGACAAAAAGCAGGCCTGAACCAGATGATCTAAGAGGTCTGGATGCTCATATCTAACAGAAAATCAGAAATGCATTTTGGTCCTTAACCATTCAGAGCTTTATAAACCACCATCAGTACTTTGAAACCAGTTCTCGGAAGATGAACTCACAGCTTTCCAGCTGCATCGTACACATCTGGCTGTCCATGGGGAAGTTTTTCAGATCCATGGGACAGGAGAGGGTGAGCGTCAGCCTGGAAAACACATTTCACATTTAAATTAAGTTCAGAGATGAAATAAAATAGAATTGTTTTTAAAGTAAAAAGTTGCATCTGTACACTCAAACCAATGATTGGACACACAGGTGAGATGCTGAACCTCTCAGCACCTGCCACCTCTTCCTCAGGTGTCATTCAAACCCTTTACTTCTAACCTTTCTGACATCTGTCTCTTTTTTTTCCATCTTTCCAGTCCTCATTGTGCCCCACACAAACCTCACAAAGGACTGACAGCTGCTAACTGGGAAACATGTCAGGCTTTAGAGTGGGTTTGACGTAAATCAGTCTGAAAACACAGCACAGACATCAAGATAACAAGACAACAAAAAAATTCACATTCCTTGATAGAGGTGATGGTAGGATTGCAAAGGGGCAGAAAGTTTCCAGTAAATTTCCAGAAACTTTCAATAAGTAAACTATGGAATTTTGGAAATATTCCATAGTTACTGCATGAATACATTTTTATTTAATATTTGCAAGTGAAATATCAATGCCATTGTAGATACAATATATTTTCAGCTTAATATTATTAAAACTTACTTCACCTAGCTATGAGATAATAACGGAACTGTATTTGCTTTGATTGGAAGTTGCTAAATTGTGTATTTGCTGATTTTGATGAGGGAAAGACCATGAGCCACACAGTAGCTGAGCAGCTGGTCTGGAAACAGCTTGTAATGACAAAAAAAAAGGTAAAGCACCTATTGCAGTGACTATAGGAATCATGACAATGGACATGGATTGGAGGTTTATTCTAGAGACTTGAATGATTAATATAGATGTATACGTGTCAGGGTTGAAAATGATAATAATCTAAATATTATACCCTCTATCTGGGAGGGTTTGTCTTCACCTCAGGAGGAAGGGACAGGAAGTTGATGACATCACATGACAAGAAGCACTTTTTGGCTTAAAACCTTTTGTCTTAGTTGTCTACTATCATGTCATTAGAAGAAACAAAAAGCTGTATGAGTCAGTGGGTTAAGTTTCCTGTTAAGGACCAACCTTCAGTTGTATAAATTTTGGATTTATTCCTGTTAATTCCCATGGAACGTTTCCAATTTAGAAAATTCCCAGAATTTTGCAACCCTAGGTGCTGGCAATTATTGCACTGATGAGTTTCTGTAGCTGCTGCTCTGGATTAGATGAGTCATGTCTGTCACTGCTCATTTTAACTTCTCTCGTCTTCTTTATTCAGGAGAGGACATAGTGAAGCAATTCACTCAATATTTCATCGAGGAGGAAAAGTGAATGATGCTGGTTCAGTGTCATCCAGAGAGCTTAATGATATGTGAGTAGTTAAGTTGCTGCTGCTGTTGTTTTACACATTCCAGCTTCATTCCTATTTTATTTTTCAGTCCCTCACTTCAGGTTGATTCCCTGAGGTTAGGAGTTACTTTTTAAGAATTAGTATCCAGAGGGAGAAACTGATGATTTGTTTCATGTTCTACAGAAATGTTAACAGAGCTCTACACACTGCGTCATCCATATAACTGCTCACTGTTATGCTACAATTCATCACTGCTTTACTGCCACTTTACTGACCAGATCCTGTTTTAGCCTGCGGCTGTGCTTGTTCACACTGGGCCGGCCAAACAATTACAACTGAGCTGAACTGGGCTGAAACAAAACATGGCGTCAAACCTTAGAGGTTTCCACTGAGAGAAAGAAACATAACATAAAAAAGGAAAATAATATATATCATTCAACAACCATTTAAAGGTTCAAAAAGGAGTAGGAGTGTAGAAGTGTAGATTTATTAAATCCTACCCCACTATCACTCATCAATATGCAAATAATAGTAATGTCATTTTCATTCATAATTACAATAATATTCGTACCAATAAAAATCATAATATTAATGTAATACTTGATAGTAAAGATATTATAACAGTTAAGATAGAACACAATTCCACAGTAACACCAATGTTAACTAGAATAAAACAGGTGATTAATATAGTTATGCACATTTATACAGTGAGTGTTCTGGTTCCTCTTCCCTGTATTTTGTGAATATATTGTGTTTATACAGGTTTTTAAAGTGAATCATTGTTTTAGTTCCATGTTTAACCCCTGCAACTGATAGATATATTTATTTTACTCTTCTATTACTCTTATGACTCATTTCTGTAGTTTGAATAATGGCTGTAAAGTTCTGTTGTGAGTACCTGATGCTGTACAGGACGTTTCCGTTCTGGAATATCCGCAGCAGCTTGTTGTCCGTGGTGACTTCGTGGAAGTTTGCTCCCTTTTCGTTTGCAAAGAACAGGTCTGGCTTCCAAATGGAGTCCAGCATGGAGGGGTCCAGGTCCAGAGAGTCGTCTGGATACTCCTTATAGGCCAGCCGAGGGTCATTCCACTGCTGTCGCAGAAATACATTGAGCCGGTAGTCCTAAGGCATGGAATTAAGTCGTAATTAGAAATGAATGAGAACTTGTAGTTCAAAACAAGTAGAAACAAAAATATATAGCTGCAATATATAATCCAAAAAACTTAGTACCAGAGAGTTTATCTCTCTTAAAAATGTTTAAGCAAAAAAAAAACAAAAGCACATGTTATCAACAGGTTTTATATAATATAGGTGGATTAAATATTTTAAATGTATGTGTTTTAAATGACAAGAAACCAACATGAACACAAAATGTACATTTTTGAGAGACCTGATGAATTCTTCTTAAAACTGTATTTTAAAAGGTTTTTGAATTTCTCATCTTGCCAACCAGTATTTGTCTCTGACGCATTTAGTAAAAATCATATACATTTTCTTTTACTGACAGATTTTCCTAAACTGTTGGTAATTGATATGACTATAACGATACAAATAAGATGTGGAAGAATTGGACTTAAAGACAAGAATAGTTCAGTCTATGAATAATTAAAACTTTCCCTGGTGCTAGATTCACGCATCGTTGTCTTATAATCGTATTAATTTGATGAAATTCCCAGGCGATTTAAACTAAGGTTTTTTTTTAAAACACAATTGTTGTACACACCCAAAATTAAAGCCACCCACTCAAATCAGGAAAGAAATTGAAATAAGCTAAATTATCTGCAATACAAAGTTCAATGATTAATAAGATAAAAGTTCAAAGATCTTTTAAGGTCTTGCCTATGACATAATACTTTTAACTTTTTGCCGTTTTTGCCATTTTTGCCATGCATTTTGCACCAGACTCTACGAGAAACTACAAACTGTACCTTTAATTTACATTTAACTTGAAAAGCCACTATTTTGTTCATTTCTACACTGTATTTAGTCCAGATTTGAGCAACAATCAGATGATTAAAGCAAAATGTATGTTCCAGCTGCAGCCTCCTGATTATTTAAATTATTCAACCTTACCCAGACATTCCTAGTCAAGTGTAACCACTAAGGATTATAAGGAAAATTCTCACCATAGTTGTTTCAGTGATGGATCCAAAGCTGTTGATGAAAATGTTGCAGGTGACGTTCACAGGAGGACCTGACGGGAGCAGATTGTCATCACACTAATACGTCTGAGTGGCTGACCACATGAAGAATTCAAACGGGTAAAAGAGCAGAAAATAACACATCTGCTCGTTCTGTTTTTAATCTGCTACGCTGATAAACAGACGCATGCAAGATAAGCAGCAGGAAAGTGTGTTGTCATTTCCTGTAGCGTAAACTCCCATTAGTGTAGTCCATCTGTCGACCACTGAAACTTTAAATATTTCAGTGACTCATTTCCTAAGAGCCGATGATTTATTGATCATCCTTTAGTTACATTAGTGTATTTATATATAATCAGCTGGGATTTACCCAGTATGCACTGACGAAGATGTGGAGCAAGTATGAAATATACATAAAGAGCGACCCCAGAGGCTGAGGGAGAAGTGTGTCAGGGAGAATCTGCTGGCTTCACTCACCAGAGAGATCAAGATTGGACTTAAATGGGCCTGTGGGGTGACATGCAAGGGTAACTGCACATTTCTGACAAGTATAAGATCTGAAAGAAGTAAAAATATCACAACCTGAGGCTTCGGGTCAACATATAAGAACACTTGACAAAAAAAAATAAAGACAAGGCTCCTGTGTGAATACATCATAGCCTGTAGCTTCTCCCACTTCCGACCCATCTGTGAGTGATTTGTGCTCCTTCGCTTCCCCAGATTGTTCCGCAAATCCAACGGCACACTTTCCCACACCTGTGCTGGCAAGAGTTCCTCCCAGCGAGCGCTGATTTTTTACCTTTGAAGTTGGGTCTGATGCGAGCGTCGTAGCCAGATGTGCGTCCCATCAGCTTGTCCAGGAAGTCAGATGGAGAGGGAGGCTTGGCTGCTCGGCTGGGGAGTTTCACCTCCTTACAGAGCACCGACCTGCCAGGTGACACAACACACAACTCTGACATTTCCTTGTCTTTTCTTTGTAAAACAACATGCAAAAAGAAAAAAAGGCTGCAGCATTATTATAAAAGAATCTTACCAATTATCTTGCAGGAAATGTTTAATCTAACACTGAAAGAGTGTTTTGCAGGATTTGGCATCACATGCATTTTTTAATTTAAATATATCATAGTATTTGCAATAAATTATTATACAGTATATTATTTTTTTAAACATCCTTATACAAAGACCTTGTTCACAAATCACCTGAAATCAATTACAAGTTTTCTTTTAAAAAAATCTATCCACCACAATCCTGCTTTTACATTAATAAACATTTTGGATTTAATTTAACCGTCTTTTAATAATAGATCACAGTTTGCTTTGCAGAATATTTTATGCATGATTCTCCAGACTTTAAGAGAGCATCGTTGCTGACTCGCATATTAGTCCAAAAAAAAGCACATCTTCTGCTTTATTATTAATAATTATATACTTTAATCAGTCAAATCAATACAATGTCTCTGACAAGCTTACATGCAATTTAAACATTATTTAATACTTTTACTCCAATATCTCCTAAGAAAATAAATCCAGAAAGGTTGATGTGCAGAATTACAACTTAAAATGATTTCTTACAGTACCTGCCTTGGAGAAAAATGACAGATGAAGCCCACACCACACACAGGATGTGCAAGTGCATTCTTATTCAGCAGAAGTGAAGCGAATGTAGATTAAAAAAAAGAGGGAAAAAGGAGGAAGAAAGCAAGCGTAGAAGTTGTTGCTGCTCTTCCAGCCAGGCTCTGTCTTCTGGACTCAGCTGGGCTTCCCTCCCTCTGCAGGTGTAAAATACAGGAAGCTGCTGCTGTATAATTTAAAATCCCAGCAAAGGTTTTTTTTTTCCTGCTTGTGTTTGTGTGGATGACTTCAAGCTTTATCTCTTTTTAATGGCCATATGCATGCTCAAGGAATTACTGCAAGAATATTTAAAGAGACAGCAGCATTTTGATAGCAGAGTGGACCCATGTTGCTCCATGTTACTATTTATAGTGAAGTTTTTTTTGCCAAGAAATACAGTTCTGGAAAATAAATAAGAGACCACTGATGACTTTTTATTGAAATCAGCACCTCTACATGTATTCCTGCCATTTCTGTTGAATTCCATCACAATAGAACCAGGAGTGGAATAAAGTCACCCAAGAACAATAGTAAAGACTTGTGGAGAGCATGAAAGCTGGGATTAAAAATAAGGGTTATTGCAGCAAATATTGGTTTCTGAACTCTTCTTAAGTGTAAAACATTAGTATTATGTTTTAAAATGAATTTGATCTTGTTTGAAAACATTATATCTTATTTGTTATTTTGGCCATTTGTCATTTTTTGCAACAAAATGCTCTAAAATATAATAGTTTTATTTGGAATTTAGGGGAAATATTGATAGTTTATAGACTCCAACAGAAATGTTACTTTTGCCCAAACACATACCTAGAAGTAGTAAAATCAGAACAACTGATAATTTTGCAGTGGTCTCTTATTTTTTTCCAGAGCTGTATATTTATTACATACATTTCATTCATATAAAATTAACTTTCTAACTCACAACTCTCTTCCAAATTCCATAAATTAAGATTACTTAATGTCCAAACTCAGTTTAAGTAAACCTGATGTCTTTCAAGATGTGGTGATAACCAGTAAAAATACTCTTAATATGTCAATATGTCTAAATATGTCAATAGATTATTTAAAATCAAATATCTCAATCCTTCAAGACTGCAAATTGAAAAACAAGTTACAGAAAAGCAAATGGGTGAAAAAGTCAAGAAGATTGTTGTCGCATTCAAAACATAAACATAATTAAAGAATAACGTATTCATATACGATCAGTGAACATCCAGAGGTTATGAATCTTTAAATGTCCAGTTTCAAGTCAAATTACTGTCAAAATGGCCAGAATCACAAGAATAAGCCCATGTTTATTCCTCCGTACAGAGGAGGCGGCAGTTCAACCGTTTACTCATAGAAAATTAATGTCACGAAAGAGACGGGACGTTATGGCTTCATGTTCGCCTCACACTTGAGAGACCGTTCCACACTTCGCTCTGGAGCCCAGTGTCAAATAGGATGAGAAATATGTGAGAATACTAAACATGAATGCATTACTTGGAACAAGACGCCCACTATGAAGAAAAAAGAAAAAAAATGTTTCTGCATGCGTGAGCATCCTTACCTCCAGACAGGATAAGTAGGCCAAGCTTCATTTTAATTTTTTTTTTTTTTTTTGTAGCACAGTGAATCTTCTTAATTAGATCATACATACTGTTAAATGTACTTGTCAGGAGCCCTGAGTCACACAAGGCTGCCTATTCCAATCTGATGAACAGTTTATGTGCTTTAACGTCACCTCACTCCATTTAAAAGGCCAGTCCCCCAATATACAAACATGGTAAACATGATTAAAATGCTTCAGGACAGATTAACTCAACCACACAGAATTTAACAATCATGACACAGCTCAGAATGCAGGTCAACTTATCTACCATTAGTGGTGCATCTAGAAGCAATAAAAAAAAAATAATGGGTTCACTCCAATTTAAAAATAGCTTTTATTACAGCTTTTCTCACAACATGCTACTCTGATCACACAGAGGAAAACATCAAGATTCCAGAGCTGAAAACGAGCAGCCTAGTGCAGGAAAGCGTTTGACAATCACACGTTGAAAAACGAGTGCAAGGTTTGGTGGTAACAAGAAGATGAGACTGGTTTCTGAATAGAAAAAACAACGAAAAATAAACAAACAGGCGCAGCGGATTTAAATTTCAAATATGAAAATATTTCAGCCACATGACGTTAATTTACATTGATCCTCCCTTTCATATGCATGATCAGTTGTGTCTTAAACAGGGCGGCAATGATGCCAAAGTTCAGTCTTCATATGAGGAGGAATGACCTCAGCCTTCATCTTAGTCCTCGTGGATGTTGAACAGTTTGGCCACTTCGTTCAGATCTGCATGTTCCTCTCCATCTTTGATTATCTGCAAATAACAGATACATATATCAATTTACATTATCCAGATGTTTATTTGAATCTGTGCAATGACGACAAAAATCGTCTCTTTTTGCAATGTGTGTACCTTTCTAGCAATGGGCATTCTGTTGAAGACGTTCCACAGGATAATGCCCACCACCACTTTGTCTCTCAGGTAGAAGATGACTCCTTTTCCGTAGTCTTCTATGTGCTGACCTGCAGCAGGGGCGGGTGTCGAAGATGCTACCGGACTCTCAGCCACGTCCTCCGTTTCACTTTCTGAACGGATCCCGGTTCCTGGAACACATCGGACGGGTAAGACTCCATCAAATTTACTGACAGTCTCTTGTTTCCTTATCAGATTAAGATCCCAACTATAAGAATCTACATTTTATTTTTTTCATCCACACATTTTTCTTTCCAATTCAGCCTCTGAACCACACCAACTATTATCTGAAGATTGGTCAAACCAGATAAGTAAGCAGAATGATTTAAAAAAAATATGACCATGTGCAGGGCTTGATGCTCAATTCAGATTTTTTTTTTTTTTTTTTTTTTTTAAATCAGACTTTTTTTGCGAGGTTGTTGGTTGTAAATGTGATCTCCTGTGTGAACTTTAAACACTTAAAGTGTCTTGCATGTGCATCAGAGGACACAATGAGCACACAGATATATGCATGAGATGCCAAACGTTCAAATTTAAAATTGTAGAATTGTATACAAATTTTATTAATAGAGGTGTAATAAAAACACATGCATGTATACATCTATGCAGCGAGCGTGCTGAGTGTTTTTATCGAAGTATTGATGGACGCTAGCGGTCAGTTGTTGCACATGTTCAACATGTTAGTTTTAAGGAGGAGATTATTAGGAAGAAAAGAGCAAAGGTTTGGTTGTTACTTTATTCAGCTTCCGTGCAGAATAGTGACCTTTGTCGCTTGATGTGTAGGTCAGAAAAAAATTAAAATTATTATTAAAAATTATTTAATTCGATAAATGCTCATACCGGACTTCTCTGTAGCAGCTTTAGGCGTATCCTTGGCAGTAGCTTTGGCAAACACTCCTACTGTCGGCAGGCTGCTGTCCACGATCCCGATGGCCTCGTAGCCGACGTCAGGACCCAGGTCACTCCTGTAAGAAACCACGAGAAAACAGTTCTGAAATATGACCAAGAAACCTACTTCTAGTGCTACGTAGAATTGAAAACATAAAAAACACATACTATATTAGACCTGATCATGAGATCGTCAAAGCTGCGATTTTTCTTTTGCCGTTTTCTAACCCAGGTTTTGTTTTCATGAATTATTTTACATGTGTATGCCGCCTCCCTGACCTTCACTACTAAAAGACTTTTTTGCTCTACTTTAAGCAATTAGGGCTTTTATTGATTTAATGGGATGATGCAAGTTTCTGTGATTCTTGCATTTCCTAAGAAAATAGACCAAAACTTCTGTGCGTTTCTGTTAAAAGTTGTTTTGCTGAAGTTCATCCTCCAGTGTGAAGTACAGCAGCTGCTAGATTTTTAAACTTTACTGTCAAAACACCTCCAGTAAGAAGACAGTCAGTTTGGGTACTTCACACAATCCCTATTCTACACAAAAACAAACGGGAGCGAAGGTGCACTTGCTAAAACTTTTGCCGTGGAGCTAAGTGACGGCTCCCACTGCTAACTGATGTGTTTCAAGCTGGCTGATGAACCACAGTAAAGTCACAAGCCAACTGAGCAGATCTACAGCTGCAGCTTATCAATACAACTGGATTGTCTTTCAGAGAATTTAGTGTCTAAACTCTCAAGAGGCATCACTTCAGCCAGAATGTGACATTCAAGCTTGGGATTCCAACAGATTGTCGACTTGTTGACTGTGCTGGTTTGACTCATGTTTTTTTTTTTTTTTGGACTGCAGTGAACCCACGTTGTCAGCAGTGTGTCGTATTTCACCAGCTGCTAAAAACATGCAGTCACAGCATTCATGTGTGTAGCGTGAGCTGCGTTCCACACTGTACCGAAGGTTTTGGCGACTCCCTCAATATCTGGTAGACTTCCCCTTTCCGATCAGATCAGTAATGTTTCTAACAGATTTGGTGAATTTATGACGTTCTGCCTGCTTACTGCAGCCCTCTGCTGTCAGCTCCTATATCAATGTCCTCTGAAGACATTTTAAATAATTCATGACTTAATGGTATTCAGGACTTGAATGCAACCATGCATGTTCATCGGACTTCTAAACGGATTAAATCTGAGTTATTTGTACATGCTGACCCAGTGTCTGTTTTATTTGAATATTTCAATGAACTGGGACCAGTGTGATCAGGAATTCAGACTGGTTTTCATGGTTTGTAGCCACGGTTCTCATTTGGGAAATCGGATTAAATTCGTGACCCGTGAAAACCCAGAGTTGCATCACTTGACAGGAAATAGGAAGTAGTCTAATACCCACCAGAACATGGACTGATGCCAGTATGGTTTTTTGGCTCCTGTCATGTTCTCTCCTGCGAGTCGACCGCTCACTACAGCGTGGTCGTGGTGCTCCACCCGCCTGCGGCCCAGTCTGATGTCGTAGAAACAAGCAGCATCTCCTGCCTATATGGAGGGGATTCAATAGCGTGGATTAGAGCATGCATTTTATTCTATATTTGAGGATAATGAGAGATTAATTGCTAAAATCAAAGGAAGAGACAAGTTATTACACTAGAGATGCATCCAGCTTAAATATGAACACAACACAACAACCTTGTTAGATGAATTCAGTAAAATGCTAAACTACAACATGTTTATAATGGTGGTGAGCAGAAAGATGTTATTCTCTTTATTTCCCCATGTTGAAGTAGCTCCCTATGATCATTAACTTACCACCCAGATATTGGACCGAGCTTGCAGCTCTGCATTGACCCTGAAGCCGCCAAAGTCAGAGTCCACCTCCAGACCCGCTGATTTTGCAAGGTCGGCGTTGGGCTCCAGGCCAACAGCTGCAACAATGTGATCGGTTTTCACCTACAAAGGAAAGCACACGGTAATAAGTAACTCATTCATTTCTATTTATTTCCTGAATTACTCTGTGTTGAACCATGGACGTACCGTCCTGCCGTCCTTCAGTTTGATTTCTAATTTATCGTCTTTGAAGGTCACCGATTTCACCAGAGCTTCCGTGATGATTTTTACGCCCTCTAGAAAAACAAAAATGAGGATAAACATATTTAATCTTCTGCTTTTTGATGCAAGATGATCAGACAAGCTACAAAGCAAAACAGACATTCACCTTTCTTGACTTTTTCCGTTGTCCAGTTGCTCAGATACTCAGGCAGCACTTTTCCCATGTTGCCTTTCTCAGGGTACATCTGTACCACCTCCAGGCCAGAATCAATAGCTGAAAAGAGAAAAGAAGATGAGCAACAAGTGAATTCTGGTAAACATCAGTATTGTTTTTTTTCTATCATTTTCTCCTTTTCTTTCCAGGAGTCTTACATCTCCTGCCGAGGGCACAGGCCAGCTCGCTGCCCAAGAAGCCGCCTCCGATGATTGTGATGGACTCGACGTTTCTGGAGACTTTATCCAATGATTTGAAGTCTGCAATCTGGGGAGAAGAACGAAACCTGAGACTAATTTTCCCGTCCATAAAACGTCCATATAAAGTCTGCCATGCTTGTATTTAATATGTTATGTCCTAGTATTGAATCAATTTATTACCTTACTACCCTGTGATTGTCAAACGCTTACCTAAATCACTGTTAGATAAATATATTTTGTCTGGAAGGCCAACTTGCCGAGCACAGATAGTTATAGTTGGATCGCAGCAATATAAATCAATACACCGATGTAGTAGATTAATCATGACACCCTACTTGATATAATAACATAACTGTAGTCTTATGACAGCTTCTTTAAATATCACAAGAAAGACAAAATGCTGTGTTGCTACATTATTTTAGAGGTTATTAAATATATATGTGACACCTGGTTTCCAAATAACTTATTCATCATAACATACCTCAGCTATTTCTTCCTCAGCCAAAACGTGGTGTTCTTGTGAAGCTTTGTGTCAGAACCTTCTGTCACTAAACTGAAAACCAACCTACTGCCCCCTGGTGGCTGAACACTCACCTTGCGGAACAAAGTCGTCCTGCTCATCACTTCCTCTCCTGCTCTTTCAATGACCTGAAGATTTCTTGGTACGCCGCCTGGAGAGAAGGTTCACATTAGCTTCTACAGTTTAATCCACAGGCTGTATAATGGATGCATTTAAAGTGGCTTACCTGTAGCAATCAGACACTTGTCATATGAAATCTCAGTGTCATCATCCAGTTTGACTTTGTTTCCTCTCACGTCCATGTGAACCACCTAGAATAGATTAAATCACATATTTGGAGTCAAATCTACCATGCCGTATTGTTTTTTTCAGTTCAACATGGATTGTGAAGGAAAACAAGCATGAACAAACCTTTTTGCTCGTCATAACGGCTACTCCTCCATTCTCTGAACTTTCCAGATCTTCTGGATTAATGTAGAAAGATTGAGGCTGGAAGTAGATACTGTAAAATAAATACAAATGGTATTAGAATCACCTTCTCACTGATCAGGAAGTCATTAAAGCCTAAAAAATGTTTTATATATTTCACTTTACAGATTTACAGACAATTTACAGATACAAGACTATGGGAAGTTAGAGTTTTGTGTCACGTTTGTAAATTATGCAGTAAAACGTAACAAAAACAGTATTTAGTGAGAACTCAAATTGGTGATAAGTCATAAAACATGTTTAAAGTATCTGGAGCACAATGTCTAAAAACAGTCTTACTTAGTTCTGAATCTACTTGTCAGTCGTGCACTGCAAAAACTGAAATCTTAATGTGAAAATATCTCGTTTTTGGGACAATTAGTCCAATCTTGAGCAGAATTATCTTATTCCACTGGCAGATAATTTATCTTAATTTTTTTTCTTCAAAAACAATATATATTCACCTGTTAAGATTTCATTTTTTGCAGTGTGATAGTTAATATGAGTAGTAATATGCACCTGAACAGGTGAGAGGGGAGTGAGACAGAAGGCTTCTAGGCCGTTGAATAAACCCAAAGCAAAACGAGGAACTTCAACACACCTTCTTTCCTTTCCATTCCACTGTTTGAATCGCAGGGTTTCCGTCACACCGGGGTCATCGGAGAACCACAGTTCCTTAGACAGAGGTGGTCTCATGTATGGAAGGTCTGGTTCATCGGTGATGATCAATACCTTTTAGAAAAAATAATGTGAGAAATGTAGATTTAACTGAATTCTGAGCTTGGCTTCCATTGCAGAAGCAAGAGGCCTGGACTAACCTTGGCACCGGGGTCTCTGGCTCGGATGGACCGGGCAGCAGCAAAAGAGGCCGTGCCTCCACCAATGAGGAGGTAGGGGGCGTGTGAGGGGATTTTGGGTGCTGCGGGTGCAGAATCTGGTCCAGGAGCTTTTATGAAAAAGCATCAGCGAACATCAGAGAGAGTGAAAGAAAGATGAAAGAAAGAAATGCAAAAGCAGGAGAGAGAGAGAGACACAGTTAGAGTGTGATTATAAATTACTCCCGATCACTAACACAAATACACCTGAGAAGAGTGAGAGTGAAATGGACCTGGTAAAAAAAAACAAAAACAACAACAAAGAAATCAAATGTTTCATGTGAGAGATTAACCTTTATCATTACAAGAATCCACAGGGAAAACAACAATAGGCAGGGTGAAAAGCTGTAATGGGGGGAAATGGTTCAAAATAAATAAAATGGAGAAAAAGGCAGCTGAAATTAACATTAACGTTATCTGGATGGGAAACCATATCGGTGTCTGCCCGCTTCCCCCGATCCAGTCTTACCACTCTCTGCTACGACTTCAGGCTCAGCTGGTTCTGCTGCAGGGATTTCTGCTGCTGCTGCGGGTTCTGTTAGTATAATCGACCGGTTAAAGACAAAAAATAAATCAACCCTGGGATGCTGTAATTATACGGCACTGCTTGAACTGAGCTCTTACCACTCTCCTCAACAGCTGCAGGGGGCGGCTCTGTAAGAACAGCTGGAGGCGGCTCGGAGGGGGGAGAAGGTTCTGGTTGTAAAGCGGTAAAGTTGTATTATAAACTCTAATACGCAAAGCAGCTACTATACAAGTTTATCTTTGCCTGAGCTGTAAAATATATCTACTCAGACTTAGGGTTGCAAAGGGGTGAAAAGTTGCCGGTAAATTTGAAGAAACTGTCCATGGGATCTTAAGCTCGTGAATTTTGTAAATATTCAACATATAGCTCCTAAATTAACTAGCTAGTTAGCTAATGTAGGACTACATTTTTATTTAATATTTGAAATTATTGATCAAATATATTGACAGCATAATATTATCAAAATGTACTTCACCAACTGTATTTGCTTTGTGCAAAACAGAGTTTGGAAGTTGTGGAAATGTGTATTTGCCGAGTTTAATGAGGTAAACTAAAAAATACCATTAGCCTTGCAGTAGCTGAGCAGCTCTTGGCTCAGCTGGTATTGGAAAAGAAAGGTAAAGCACCTATTGTTATGACTATAGGACTCAGGACGATGGCTGAATTTTCCATATTTTAGCCAATATTATGATACAATATATTTTCCTCCAACTATATTCAAGTTCCCTGTTAAGGGCCAACCTTCAAATTGTGTAAATTTTAGTTATATTCACATTAATTCCCAAGGAAAGTTTCCAACTTTGAAAATTCACAGAATTTTGCAACCCTACTCAGGACTCAAGTCAGATGGGTAAATGGGAGCTAAATTATGGAAACAAATTCTATTCTAGACTATTCTTTCTCCACAGATCTTACCCTCCTCTACTACAGGTGCAGCAGGTTGTTCTGCTGCTTCTTCTGGAGATGCTGCTACCACAGGCTCCTCTGCTGTTGAGGTAATTCACAGTATTTGTTTAGACTAGCTTCTTTAAAATAAAGACTATTTAAAAGGGGAAGACCATCAGGATCCATGCATTTCTTTAGATTTATCCCAGGAACATTGTGCAGAGCATGCACACTAATCCAGTAACAACTGGAAGCTGCCTGTGTGTTTCACCACACTGATATTTATAGGTGGGACTGGGTGTTGTCTGTTTTATAATTTCCTGTTTACATAAGTGCAATCCACTTCAAAGGCAGCTTCCAATTATGGAAAAAAAATAGAATACTTTCATATTACATGTAACAAAAAGAACATTTGAGTGCAATCCCAAAACAAAATTCAATAAAGTAGGACACATTCACAGAAAAATGTCACCAGTGGTTCCATTTGATATCACAAATATGAAAGCAAAGCCCACTCTGAGCTAAAATATGCAGGAAACACTGAGGACTCCAGTGACTGTGTCCCACAGAAACAGAAATATTTTCCATGTGAGAGAGATTAACCTTTATCGTTATGAGAACCCAGACATAAGAGAAAAATAAGAACAGGCAGGGTGAAAAGCTGTGTATAGGAAAAAAAAAAAGATAGTTGAAATTATCATTAACGTTATCTGGATGGGAAACCATATCGGTGTCTGCCCGCTTCCCCCGATCCAGTCTTACCACTCTCTGCTACGACTTCAGGCTCAGCTGGTTCTGCTGCAGGGATTTCTGCTGCGGGTTCTGTTAGTATAATCGACTGGTTAAACACGAAATCAACCCTGAGATGCTGCAAATGTACGTCACTGCTTGAACTGAGCTCTTACCACTCTCCTCAACAGCTGCAGGGGGCGGCTCTGTAAGAACAGCTGGAGGCGGCTCGGAGGGGGGAGAAGGTTCTGGTTGTAAAGCGGTAAAGTTGTATTATATAGTAGTATTATAAACTCTAAAGTGCAGAGCAGCTAATATATAAGTTTATCTTTGCCTGAGCTGTAGAAATTTACTGCTCAGACTCAGGTCAGATGTGTAAATGACAACCGAATTTAATCTTTAATCTGAGATAACTGTGTCCATACAGGGTTTTTCTCCTGCAGGTGCTGCAGAACACTGGGATCAAGCGTTTGTTTTACAGTGAGTGAACGGCTAAATCTTTTCTGTCTGATATATATCGATGCGCTGCAACGATCGATTAATAGATTAGCTGGAAACTCTTTCAACTATAATTAATGAATCATTTTGATTCATTTTATGAAGAAAATGTCCAAAGTCTCTGGTTCCAGCTCCAAATCAGATTATTTTCTGATTTATTTAGTCTTCTATATTAGAAAACTGATGATCTTTGGGTTGTGGACTGTTTGTTTGGAACAAAAAAGACATTTTAGTATGTATCTTCAGTTTTGAAACCAGTGATTAACATATTCCACCACTTTATGAACCAAACAACTAATCGATTAATTGTGTCAATAATCTATAGACTAATTGACGATCAGAAGAATCGTTAGTTGTACCCTAATAGAAAGCTCAGGATAAAAACAAAAAAACCCTATGGACACACAGACCCTAAGACTATTCTTTCTCCACAGAGCTTACCCTCCTCTACTACAGGTGCAGCAGGTTGTTCTGCTGCTTCTTCTGGAGATGCTGCTACCACAGGCTCCTCTGCTGTTGAGGTAATTCACAGTATTTGTTTAGACTAGCTTCTTTAAAATAAAGACTATTTAAAAGGGGAAGACCATCAGGATCCATGCATTTCTTCAGATTTACTCCAGGGAACATTGTGCAGAGCATGCACACTAACCCAGTAACAACTGGAAGCTGCCCAGTACAATGTTTTACCACACTGATGTTAACAATAACTCTGTTTTAAGACTTCCTGTTTATATAAGAAACGTCTGTTTTTTGCACTTTAGACACAGCATGGGAGGAAAAAAAAGTCAAGTGAGCAAAGGGCAGCTTCCAATCCAAATAAAAAGAACATTATAGTACAATCCCAGGATAAAGATCCACGAGGTAGGACGCAATCACAGAAAATGTCAGACAGCAGGGGTTCCTTTTGATATCATGACAGTAAAACACACCCACAGATAACATATTTGCAGTAAACACAGAACAATAACGAATACAGGAATATTCAGGTGAGATTCTGTGAACAAGGTTCATTTACAAGGTTAGAGAAGACAGACAAACACACATGCATCACTAAGAAGGTGAATAACAAATAAACACATGCAATGTGAGTCACAGTTCATGCAGTGAACCTCCCGCTTTCTGAATATAGAAAATACTCGACTACTCAGGAGGCCTCATGTAAACATGTCATCGTTAAAAATGTAAAGTGAAGTAAAAAGACAGGTGGTTTTTCCTGTCTGCTTTTTTTTCTTGCATTAACCAGCTTAACCAGTTGGTGTCACCATTTCTAACACTTCAGTCTAGCATACTGATATTTCTGTTCCAAGGGGCTGTTTTATACAGGAGGCCACATGTTATACATGCACTTTATGAGTATAAACAGATAGAAGACAACCTGGGGGCTGTTCAGTCGTTTCACTGGAGGTCTCAGGAGGACTCGACTCCTCCAGCGAAGGTGCTGCTTCTGATTCAGGGACGGCTGAGTAAGAAAAGCACAAAAGAAAAAATTACCACTTGTTACTCTTTGGAATGAATAACTTCGGCTTATACTCCACACAATCACATTTGTGTTATGTAACATTCACTGATCAGAGACCGGACTGGATTAAAAAATAAAAAGAAGCAATTTGGTTGCTAAATAATTCAAATTTAAAATATGTTTTTTAAATGAAAGTTTGTTTTCTTAAAATCTGCTGCTGACATGGGGACAAAGAGGAAGTGGAACCCTGTCAGCTGATTCCACTTACACCAAATAACTTTCAACTATGGCTCAGACTTTTTTTTTTTCCAAAATGACATAACTAAAGCTACAACTAACAATTATTTCATGATTAATCTGTCCATCAATTTCTTTATTAATTAATCAGTTGTTTGTTCATTATGTCAGAAATCTTCAAGAAATTGTGACCATTTTTTCCCCAAACAATGTTAAAAATGTCTTTTTTGTCCCAACTTACAGTCCACAACCCAAAGATATTCAGTTTATTATCAAAGAAGACTAATTTTAATTAGACTAATTTAAGTTTGAATCAGAAAATTTTAATATCAAAATAGAAACTAATCAACTAATTGGTGCAGACACAACAAATGCTATATGAGCGATATTGTTAAGATGGTTATGCACAAACCCTGTGTTCCTTATTATGAATATATCATGGTGATATATGATATCATGGCTGACATGGACAACTTTAACCTTTGTTTGTGGCATTAGGAAGAAAATCAGTTAAAAAAAAAAAAAGTTTCTTACCGGGAGCCTGTTCGGTCTGGACTGCTGTGAACCTGTATTTTCTGGATTCAATTTCATCCATACGGTCCTGATACCTCTTCTGGTCTGCTTTGAAATTTCTGTACACCTATGAAAAAAAAAAGTCCAGATCCAGTGTTGACAAATCTAATATATAATATGATATAGTATCATAACCTGATGAAGTCAAAGGATCAGAACGTTGTTTTGAATGAAGGAAAGGCTCTCACTTATTTTCCCAATTTATGCAATTAACTCTTAAAAAACATCACAAAAGTAATTATCTATAACCCAAACCATCATCATTCGTTCTCATATTATTTAAAAACCTTACTTTTAAACAAACGTTTTAACTGGCACACTTTTAAATCATCATCACGATTGTTTCCATACATTCACACTACTTACAGAAATGCATTGAATTTAAATTTTGCTTTCCTTAAAGCTCATATCTACATTCCATTTTCTTAAAACACACTAGTTATATTCCTAGGCACCTGATTATAATGCATTATACATTGTCAGCACTACGTTATAATTTACTAATAGGAGAATAATTTATTTTCATTATAATTCCACAATGACTGAATATAGAACCATGTGTATAGAGGACTAACATTTAAAATAAAACTACACTTAATTTAATAGTAATTTATTTCCTATTATTTGTGGAATATTTTTCCCTTGCACATGAATTTCAAATTTTATTTTCAATTTTATGAGGTGAGAGAAAAAATAAATACATTTAGAAATTAATAAATAAAATGTAAAATCAAATAAATCTGCAATAATACACAAATTAATTTTATGAATTAATTAATAAATATTCATTCATCCAAATCAGTTTATGGCCCATAATAATTGTTATAAAGTTGATTATGTTTCCTTAAAGGTAAAATGTGGGGTCCCACAAGGCTCAGTCCTCGGGCCACAACTATTGGCCGTTAAATTAAATATTTTCTATTTTGCTAGTGATTGACAGTGTTGAGGTTTTTTTTTTTTGATTATTTAGGTCATGACAGACTAAATTTACTCACATATATGGCTCCACCAACAGAGACTGCTCCCACCAATAGGGCATAGATCTGGTTTTCCCGACCTTCCCCTGCAGGTTTGGTGGACATGTGAGCCACAGGGGAACCTGTTGGTATTCTGCCATTGTTCAACCCTGGGAAAAAAAAGAAATTTCACATTAAAAGTATGTTGGTAATTAATTATAACACACCTCAAAATATGTTATCTATCCATCTATTAATGTTAGGAGTCGTTTGTCGAAATAATCAGCTAATGAACTAAATATTTTCAACGATATGGAAGTGCAAATAAACTGTTTTTCACCAACATTTTCTGATGCTTGTTAAAGAAAGAAAGAAACACATGCGTGTGAACTGGGTTTAGATGATTTTATTCCTCATTCCTCAACTTTATTCGTAAAGCCCAACATCACTAATTCACCTCAGGAGACTTTACAGTCTGTAAAGCAATATACATCGCCTGTCCTTACATCCTCAAATTCAATAAGGAAAAAATAGTTTAATAAGTTTAATGGGGGGGGGGAAGAAAAATGCATGAAACCTTAGGAAGAGCAACAGAAGAAGAATCCCCTTTTAGAGGCAATAAAACAACATCAATATATATCTTCATCAATAGAATAAGAAAATGGTTCAATATAATACTGATAGTTTCATTCAAGGTTTGTGTAAAAAATAAACTAATGCTACTTCTTTTATGGCTCAATTAGACTTAATTTATAAATGTAGAGGCAGACGAAGCAGCTAGATAACAATGATTATTGATCATTTAATTATTATATGAGCCAATAACATAACAGCCAACTAGGAAATAGGGCTGCAATGATTAGTCAATCAATTAGTTTCCAACTATTATATTTTCTAATTGATTTGAGTCATTTAAGTCAACAATTAGTTATAGCTCAACTGAATAGAGACTTTACTTTTAGAAAGAGCTTATAATGATAAAGATCAATTCTACAGCAGGTTTTAATCTGATGTCTGATCAGTCAATTAATTTATTAGTTGCAAACTTTTAAATTGATCAATTTTGTTTTAGAAGAAAATGTCCAAATTCTCTAGTTCCAGCTTCTCAAATCCGATTATTTTCTGGTTTCTTTGGTCTTTTATAATAGTAGTGAAGTGATGATTTTAGGTTGTTTTTCATGAACCAAACAACTAATTGATTAATTGCTTCCAAAATTGACAAATTGACTATGAAAATAGTCATTAGATGCAGCCCTGGCTGTTTGATTCAATGATTATCAAGGGAAATATGAAGTTTATGAGCCAAGGAGGAAGCAGCATTTGTTTTAAACAAACCTTGAGTGACATTATATTGAAATAATTTCTTATTATACTGATGATATAAACCCCTAAAGACTCAGTATGCAGGATATAATATACAGTGTGGGATAAACAGGGTCATGAGGGGCTGATCCCACACCCCTAAACCCCCATAAAACCGCCATTAATTAGTGAATTAGCCTGTTAATTAGCTGCAACACACCAGAAACATGAGGAGAAGGAAAAAGAAAAAAAAAACACGTGTGACGACGTTGATTTCTGGCAGCCAATGAAGTCCAGTGTGGTTATATATTAGCTAGTTAGTCATCGAGATGTCAATCTCGCTTTGTGAAAGTTAGCTTGCGTATCTCTAATAGCAAAACGAAGGTCAAGTTCGCTTTCCGGGTTTTGACGGCTACAAGTTAACACCTGCTAACCTGCTAACAAAAACACAGCAACTTACTAGTTAACTAGTTAGTCCCATACCTGCTCTCCTCGCATTCTGCCGGCAAACGCTGGATGAAGCTTTAGCGAGAGGCGCAAGCTTGTTCCACACGGTCCTACATTTCAGCATCGTGGCTCCGCTCCGCTGTGGCGGCTCCCGGTTTTAGCGGCCGACGGGTCTTGACGGGAACGGGTATTGATAGGTTATCGATGATCTGGTCCCGCAAACAGCAGCACCGCGCCACACGTCAAGGCCAGAGACAGGTCATACATTTCAAAGGAGTCATGGGTAATCGCGGAGAGCGTTTGCGGGCGGAAGATTCGTCACGCACGGAGAACACGGGGCGAGTTACGAGGAGGGTTGCGGCTACTTCCGGTCAACGCCAAAATAAAAGACCGTGTTTGTGACGCGTTAAAAAATAATATTTAAAAATTTTAAAGGAGAAAGAAAAATAATGTTTTTAAATGCTAATTTTGTATTTACTAATATGTTATTAATATTATACAATAAGAGAAAAGAAAATATAATATATATTGTAAAATATAAAAAATATAATTTCTTAAATATTGTAACACTTCACTAACTGTGGAAAATCACCTTTTTATATATAAACAAGAGAAAAGAAAATATTATATATAATAAAATATATAATAATATATTTGTATTTTAAATTCTACTGTCAAAAATTATATTTTCTGTTTTTTAAAAATATATATTATTTTCTTTTCACTTACACTGTTTCAAATGACGTATTTATATATAAATAAGAGACAAGAAAATAATATATATAATATTATTATAAATAATATGTATTTTAAAGTCCACTGTTTGTGATGCATTCAAATAACTGTATTTTTAAAAAATATTATTTTCTTTTCTCTTATAAATATACTTGTTTAAACCATATTATTTTGAACGCATTACAAACACAGTGGTGAGTTACTTATTTATATATAAATACAACACATGTACTTCATGTGTGTAATGTTAATTACAGAATCTGTATATTCAGTAAAATTATCGTTCATCTATTTCTGTTTAAGTTGGTAACTTATCTTCTTATGCTTATGCTTTTTTGATGATTTTAATCACGTGGTTATAATTTATTCGACACTTCCTGAATTTGTATTCAGTCATTTTTCATTGTTGCACAGATCAACATGATATATGCGTTTTTTTGTCTTACTGCTCAGGCCAGAGTTTTGTTGTAATGTAACAGCCACAACAACGAGATTAACCCATTTATTCGTTAATAATGTGATGTTATAGCTTCGTATCAAACGCTGTTACACCGACCAGAAGCTGTTTCACGCTCTTCTCCTCAAGGCTCTTTGGTAAATGCCCAGATTCTTCTTTTTCTTTACTTTACTTCAGATTCAAAGCAGCTGCAGTATGATGCTGCCCTCTATAGGATTACATGTAACATGCAATAACTAACCTTAAAGTCATTCATCATTGGTGACAGAAAAGAAAGGAAGGTCACAGATGAAACATATTAAAATAACAATAATTATGATTATTATTAAATATATTTTATCCAAAAAACAACAGCCTGTGAGAAGTGTTATAAAAACATTGTAATCCTTCTATCTGAGAAGGTTCATATCTATCTATCTATCTATCTATCTATCTAATCTGTAGTGTTTCTGTGTTGCACCCATTTCTCTCAAAATCTTGGTTTGGCTATTGAATTTAGAGATTTATCTGAGTTTCACTTGCAGTGTGGGTTCTCTCCAGTTAATTATGTAACTGTTAATTAGAAATGTTAATTATAGACTCTAAATTGCCCATAGGTGTGAGAGTGTGAGTGGATGATGTGTGTGCCCCTCGATAGGCTGGCCCTTAATGAGTTCCACTTGCTCCACAGCGCCCCCACTTTGTGTTCACCGTGATGCAGGTGAAACCCGGAATTACACATACAAAGCAGCATTTTTAAAATAAATCGATGCGCATAAAACACATTTAATAGAAAAAAACACGCAATATTAGAGAAAACGAACACAGTGGTGCCTTGGTTAATAACCACGTTTATTCGTATTTGTAGTAAAACGTGAGAAATAAATATAAAGCCCACATATTATTTATCATTCTCCATATTACGCGGGGAGACGCTTACGTAGCGACTGGAGCTGATTTGGCGCGAAGTTTAGCTAATGATTCCAAATACTGAAGATGTTCAGAGAAATACAGCAGGTAAAGAAGTGTTATTCTAGCTAGAATAACAACGTTTATAACATTATTAGACAGTGAATATTTACTTATAAACAAGAGACTGACCATCAAACTTAGGAAGGTTTGAAGCTTATTAAAAGTATAGCATGCTAAGCTAGCAGCTGGTCTCATTACCTACTGAACACATAAGATGAATGTACTTATATGTGGATAGGGTCTTTTTTGTTATCTTTGTCTAGTGTTCATTTTATATTTATTGCCTTTTTTATTTAGTTTTTTTTTAAATGTTTTAATTCATGAACTGATGATAGGACAAGAAAAACAATTTACTATTATTATTATATTAGGTATTTAAGGGTTACATTTTTGTTATTTACAGAAAGTTTACTTATTGCATATTTTATTTTATTTTGACATGTTGAATTCATTATTCACTATTAACCTACCTCCTCAGGTGCTGCGGCTGGTGATGATTTTGAATAAGCCAAGGCAGCAGCAGCGTGTGAAGATGACTGGAGGACTTCTGGTGCTCCTCTGGTCTGAAACAGGAGCTTCTGGTCAAAGACTGAACTGCTCTGGTACGTCTTGGTATAATAAGGCTGAGTTATGGAGAGTAAAAGTGCTTAAAATTGAGGTAACATATTATTTATGGTGCAGTTGCAGCTGCTGGTCCTTGGTGCACAGGGATCAAAACGAAGGCACTCCAATCTGGTACAAAAACACACATAAACACATGTTGTGAATACATTTCAGCTTCTATATATACTATATAACCTCTTTTTGCTGCATTAGTCCTCACAGATTTGAAGGAGAGTGTGTTTAGTGCAGAGCTGTGTCCTGAGCCAGATCCTGAGGAGCTGTGTGCCTTCACTGATTTGCACGGTTCCCTCAGATTACTGCTGTCCTTTCAGGTTCAAACAACAGCGATTAGCTACCAACATCTGATTGTCTTGGATAATAATTACTGCAGAGCATTATATAATTTTTTAAGCACTCCAGTTACTCTCTAACATTCTTTCTTTTATTGGGGATTACACATTATCTCTTTACACTGTACAGATAAAAGATCCAGGAGTTTTCAGTCCAGAGTGGCAGTCTCATGTTGAGGCTTTCCTGCACACATTCAGTTTGGCGAATGCAGGGGTAGGGTCTGTTTCCCTCTGACATCTATTCACAGTATTCAAAAAAGTAGGTAGTAAAAAATGTTACTGCCTTTTATTTTTCACAGATCAGAATACACTGCACATTCAAATTCAATCCGCAGACCATCCATCAAGAGTTTAGGTATGATTCATATATGCAGAGAAAGTTCTATAGTGGCTCTTTCTTTAGAAATGTGATATGTATGATATATTCTGCAGTGCTTCATTGTGACATTAAACACAATTTATCCCTTTGGTTCATAAAGTATGTGTTTATTAAATTTTAGGGCTACAAGTCATTTTCATTATCAATAGATTTGTAGGATATTTCCTAAATTGATCAATCAGGTATATGCTCGATAATATGTCAGAAAATTGTTTTCTCTCAGCCAACAGTCAACAATCCATTTAGTATCAGTGAAGACTATAGAAACCAGAAAATAGAATCATGTCAGAGGCTAGAACTAGAGAATGTTGCCTTTTTTTGCTGGATTTTCTGTTGAATGCCTAAATGATTGACTCATAATTGCAGCTCTAATAAACTTATTTAAATATTATAAACGTACAAATGTGCATTTTGATAATGGGTTGCTATGTATTTGCAGCATACCAACAAACACAAAGATAAAGTCCCACAGTTTAGGCCCCTCAGATGTTAAGTTATGGGAATGTCTATGTCTATTTTTACTATTTAATGCTAAATTTATGTTCATATTATTGCAGGGTGAAGATCATAGGTAGAATTGCTCCAGCAGCCCAGCCGTTACTGCTCTTGGATGTCAGCTGTAGAACACAGTCAGTAGTGCTTGTTGTTTCTGTTGACTTATTTTTAGATTACAGAACACAAAAGATGCATGGGTGTTACCAAATTCACTTTTATCTTCATCCTTTAATGCTACAAAAACACATTAGTGACAACAAGTGGACTGCAAAAAATGCACTTTTTGCAGAAAGTGTTCTCTCTCTCTCTCTCTCTCCGTGTCTTTGGATTTTAAGTCCTCCAGTGTGTGTGAAGAAAGGAGGCTGGTGTCAGGGAGGCCACCCTGTCCTCGGAGCCAGGTTGCCACTCAGTATTCCACCAGACACCATGAGCCGAGGCCTGTACGGGGAGCTGAGCGTCCAGCTCGTCACGCTACTGAACCCCTGTGTGCTGCAGTACCCCAACCTGGCAACCCGGCTCTCTCACATAAAGATATCCTCTGCTGAGTGTATAGTGTAAGAAAAACACACACAAGCAAAGCAGATTTTTGACCTTGACTTCACATGTGTTCAGGTGTTGGTCTACAGCCCCAGTAATGTTCCTGTCACAGGCCCCTCCGCCTTCTTCCAGACTCTCCCTGCTCATCTAGACTGTCAGGAACTGGGCCTGCAGAGTCTTCATTACTCCTCCTTAACGGGTACTGACACCACAGCCCTCCAAAATTCCTACTTTGCAAAACTATTTTTAACCTCTGCCTTCTTTTCCTCTCCAGATTTTGCACATAGCATTGGGTACACAGTTGAGCAAGAAAACTGTGACAAGTCACAGCAAGAATCAAGTTTTCTCCCCACGCAACAGAATCTCTTGATTTACCTCTTCCTGCAGCACAGTGACCCCTTCATCTCCCACATTTCTGATATTATGGGTGAGACACAGCTGCAGCATGTTTAATAATCACAGAGGTCACATTTAGTCACTTTTGGTATTCTCCTACAACAGCAAAGTACAAGAATAAGTTACATTACAGCTTTAGTATTAACTGGGATGTCTGTAATCCTGATATAGCGACTGAGGAGCTGATAGAGCTCCACCTGGAGGATATTCTCAACAACAACAGGAGAGCAGTCACAACAGCCCTCCAGACTGAGCTGGCGAACACGCTGAAAGCCCAAAATCACAGGAGCAAGGCAAGCATAGTCCACCTGTGATAGTGGAAATGTCTCTTTGTCTGTGTGGTTTTGAAATAATGTGAACTATGTCTTATTAATCATGTGTGTTTGATGTTGTGTGTGTGTCATGAAAGGTCCAAGAGAAGCTGAGATCAGCTTCGGAAGTGATTCTCAGCTCGGCCATCAGTATTGTGAGCTGCAGCTGTAACATGGAGTTCAGAAGTGCCTGCCTGAACAGCATGAAGGTGTGAAAACTACTGTATAGATACAGTACAGCAGGGATGTCAAACATGCGGCCCGGGGGCCACGACCGGCCCGCTAAAGGGTCCAATCCGGCCAATTTAATCTGTACAAAGTGTGACAAAAAATGTTCCAGTTCCCGTTTCTTCACAGAAATGTGAAGTGATTCAGAATCTTTGAAGTGAAGAAAGAAAATTTGATTATATTTAACCCTCTTGTTATGTTATGGGTCAAATTGGCCCGTTTTAAAGTTGGATCTAGGAAAAATAGTTAAAATAGTTTTTTTTTTTCCAGGATGAAACTTCTTCATCTTGCCTTAATTAGTGTAATCAAAATGAAAATGGTTCATACTGATCACGTCGATGTGACCCAGCATCAAACTAGACGTAAAAGCATGTCAGAAATATCAGAATATTTCTTTCTTTGCAACTTTGAGACATATTAAACACACAAAAACTAAATTTAAATGTAAAATATGTTGAGAGAAACACGTTTTTTTTTTATGAAAAACTAGTGACTTATCCTAATTAAACCATTACCTGTTACTAAATATTGTTCAGTGACTAAATGTTTTGAACGGTAGATTGACTGAATATGGAATAACTGAGACATCATATTGTTTAAATTCACACATTTGTTTGTAGGTGTTATTTATATGTTCATTTTACTGGTCCAGCCAACTTGAGATAAAATTGTGCTGCATGTGTCCCATGAACTAAATTGACAGACATCACAGAGACATACTGTACATGTTTGTACATGTTTCCATGTTATAATGTTATTGTGGTTTTCAGGTACCAGACACTCATGAACTGTCGGCATCGCTCCGTGAATCACTGAGAACGGTAACATCAAGGAAATTCATTCCCAGGCCAAGGTGCCGCTCTGCTAAGGTGAGAGTGATGACATTTTTGATCCAAACAGATACTACAAAAATTATACTCCTTGTAAATGATGTTAGATTTTGAGCCTAAATGTGTTATGTAATTACTTTCACAGACGGAAGAACATCCTGAGATCGATGAGCTCAACAGAACAGAAATCTGAGAACATGCTGTGTTTTAAATGAGTTCTTGTTCTGGTTTAAACCTGTGAGAACCACTGGATTTGATATATTTGCAATTTAACATAGGGAGCAGAGTATTTAGTAAATGTGCTGATAATAGAACAGTTTAAGTTTGAAGTGTTAAATGTGAGTGTGAAGACTAGAAACATAAATCGATAATAAATAAATAGAATTGTTCTTGGTTATTTGTAAAAACAGAATGTGAAGTAGAACCAACAGTAACAACAAGGCGGAAGCAGAGGCTTTTATTTTGGTGGCGCTGCGCCAGACTTCCGCCTCGCGTCGTTTCAGATGTGACGGTACTTCCGGCAGCAGCTTTTCGCTATAGAATGAAATGGTGTTGGTGTTTATAGAGCTTTTTGTATCAGTCGCTTCAAGATTTTATCCCTTTATATACTGCAAAAAATGAAACCAGGTTAAAATACCCTGTATGTTCTACACCAATTAAGAAACTATTAATGTTTTCTTTCCTATCAATACCCTAATTCCACAGTGTATTCTTTATCTTCCTTACTTTGCCAAAAACTATACAGGCATCACAAATGAATCCTGTTAATTGGATCAAGACATCAAGGACAAAAAGGAAAAAAGTAACTTATGACAAGAAAATGAAAAATACTGTGGAAAATTGAGGCTTCGGCTTCTCCTGCTTTCCTTTCAGCCATGTTTAATGTGTAATCAGACTCTAATAAGGTGAGGTGTAAACTGTTGAATGAGTGAATGAAAATGTCTTAATTTAGGTCATTATGTCGCCCTCTGCTGGTTGTTAAAGGAATGTCGAGAGAGGTGAGAAAGAATGTTCATTTTAAGAGTTCCTGTTATCTTCTGCTGCGAACTTATGCAATATTAAGGAATTCCAAGTCTTATTAATACCTTTGTTATGCAAAACCCATAACTGAACGCTGGAGATGAGGCAATTATTACTTTAATTTATAAACAAGGTAAAAATCGAACAGATTTTGCATCATTTTCTCAAATATCTTCATCAATTCTAGAAGAGATTTTTTTTGTTTTTTCTATATTTGAAGTTTGCCAAAAAGTGTGAATGCTAAATTTATCGGGTAGTTAAAAGATGTTTGTAAAGGCAAGAATTAAAGTAAATAGTAGAATCTCAGATCCATTAAGTGTCTTTCAGGGAACAAGATAAGAAGATCCTCTCTCACCTCTAACATTTATTTTATTTTGGCCATTGAACTATTTACAGAGCAAATACAAAAATAATTCCACAATACAGGAAGTAATACCCAGAACAAATAATATGTGCAGATAATTTAATTCTCTACTTAACTAATATACTATATACAGGTTATAAAACAATATTGGCCTGGTATAATATCAAAATATAAACTAAATTCGAGCAAATCAGAAGCTAGAGAGCAGTATTGGAAAGTCCAGACTCTGTTTGGAGGCTGAGTAAATATTACTGAGTAGAAAACCACAACCACCCACTCTGCAAAGTGATAAGAATCTTTTTTAGAATATTGAAACTAGCAGCACTTAAGCAGATAACAAAAAATGACTGAAACCAGAGGCTGTGCAAATAAACAAGTGGGAGGATACGATAAATGATTGATTATAGATTATAAATCACATGGATTAGGAATCTATCTGCACAGAAAACACATAACTAGAGTATTTAAAAAAAAGGAATGAATAGAAATATAGAGAAAAATCCTCCTTAGCCAAACTCCTTAATTACTGCTTCTTTTATCTCACTCTGTATCTATAAATAATTCATTTAAATACATTATTTAAAAAATATTATTTTTGATTAAATAAAAATGTATGTTTTGTAACTTACAGAAAATCATGATTTAATTGATTAATAGTTAAATATTTTTTTCTCTTTGAGTGTGGTGTAATTGTGATTTTTAATCAAATATATTCATGCAATAAAGAATTCAACAATAAAATAAATTACTTGCAATTAAATGGATTTTAATAGCTATTATTATAAAGGATTTTGCTACAACTAATACTTTTACCTAATTTAATTTAATAACCACAATGTTTATAGCTATAGTTTGCATATACAAATAAAAATCAATAAGAAAATACATGAAAAAACAGCCCAAAATCATAAAGAATGATAGAATAAAATTAAAATAAAACTCAACCATCATATATCAACTACTTTTCACCTGATCCTGGTTATTAGACATTAATGGCTAAGTTTGATATGAACAAATTTAAACAAAAATCAGACTACAGCTGTGTTGGGATTATTCCCCAAAAAATAAATATAAATATTCCCAAGTGGGATATTTCAAAGATTTTAATTGCATGGCTGTCTTTGGAGGCCGTAGAAAAAGCTGCTTGTGACCACGACGTTATACGATAACCTAAATGTGAAAAGATTGTGGAATGCATAAAGCTATTCGCCGCATAAAATGCCAAACATCTCCCAGTGTAAATGTATTCCAAGCATTCTTTCCCATATTAACATTTCACTCCAGTGATGTAAACATCATACCAACACATATATATATAAATATAACTTGCATCATTTTCTTCTTTTTTTTTTTTTTACAGCCACTTCTGGTTTCCACATTACAGCCACAAACAACAACAGCAGCAGCAGGAGAAATCCTTATCATGAGACTCTGAGATACCATCTTTTTAAACAGCATGTGAACCTGTCAAACTTCATTATTGCTGTAGTACTTTCCTCCTTTAATTCTCCCCTACAGACCAACGGCTTCATCCACTTGCCTGGAGCACTCAAGAAAATAAACACTCTCTCTCTCTCTCCCCCTCTCTCTCTCTCTCTCTCTCTCTCTCAGTGTGTGTGATAATTTCTCGACTTCCTCCTTTTGGAGTGGCTGGGGCTGAATACCAGAACACAGGATATGCTTCGCACTGCTCACTTTTACAGCAGCAGCAGCAGCAGCGGTGGGGACGACACGCTCTGCAGTCAAGATGAGTGCCGGGGATGTGGTCTGCACTGGCTGGCTCATTAAATCCCCTCCAGAGAAGAAGCTGAAGAGATTCGTGAGTAGAAACACACACTGGACACTTGTTATTACCTTCTGCCATTTGTAGGACTGCCAGCTTGTCTCTGTCTTTCTCTTCTGATGTGGAATGAGGATTTTAGAAAAAAATTAACACACACACACACACACACACTGCAGGCTCGTGTCCTTTTGTTTGACTGAGCCCAGTCATTCAATCTCCTTTCAATCATGTTCCTCATTCCTGTAATGACACCAACGCTTGTGTTGTTGTTGTTTTGTTTTAGTAAAACCAACAGAACAGCAGTGTGTTATGACGCTGATAAAACACTTAAGACGTGCCCTGTTCAAACATAACAAATTACTACAAGTATAATTGCTCACATGAGCGGCGTTATAGCCCGTCGCTGTAGTTGTTGGGGTCATGTGATGAATGTCGAGCGTGTCTGTGTGTGTGTGTCTGTGTGTGTGTGTGTGTGTGTGTGTGTGTGTGTGTGTTGTGAAACATGGGAAGTAATGTCAGCAGCAGCCGGGCACTTCAGACATAAGCAACAAGCAGAAATAGTCCAGCTTTTATGATGGCTGTTTGCACTTCCTTTTGCTCGAGTAGGAGGAGGAGGAGGATGCATTAATATTGTGAAGAAAGGGGAAAAAAAAGCAGTCTGGGTGGAGATGCGTGTGATGGGTTTTTGGGGGGAAATAGAAAGTTATTTTAGTACACTATGCAAATCCTGTTGATGCCACAGAACAAAGTTAATGCACGCTTTTCACACAGTTCCCCACTATCAGCCTCACTATTCAAATCCAGCTCAGTGGCCATATGTAAATCGCAATTGTCTTTGTTTGAGTTTATCTTTTTTTATGATGTTATCAGAGATAAACTCAGAGACAAAAAAACAACCTCCAGCAGCACGCAAGTTTAGGGAAAGCTTTAAAAACAGAAGTGTCACCGTCCTTCAGGCCTAATCCTCTCTGACACGGAACAAGTTGTGTTGTGTCATGTTCTGTCAACATTGCATTTCCACTTTCTGCCATGATAAATGTCCATTTAACGGTCGTCTGCTGTGTCAAGTCAGTGAGTTGTGTAGTTGGCGCTTAGCTCACAAGCGCTTGTTTATCAAAATGAACTAGTAGTAACGAGATTTTTATTTATTTAGTCATTATTTTATCAATTAGTGTCACATCGCTTGAAGATAATACAAACACGGCTTGTTGTGGCTGTTTGTTTTTAAGGAAATGATATAAAACTATAAACCTACTACTACTGCCACTGTTTTCATAGGATTTTATAAAAGAAGAGATTAACTTCCACTTCCCAAGATCACACAGGATATAAATCTTACTGTATCTTGACTAATATTAGGGCTGTAACTAATGATTAGTCTGATAGTAGATTAATCCTTTGATTATTGAATTGATTGATTGATTGATTAGTTGAAGATTCAACCTAAATTGTCTTTTTTGGTCCAGACCAACAGTCCACAACCCAAAGATCATCAGTTTACTATTATAGACTAAAAAAAGCAGAAAATAATCAGACTTTGGAAGCTGGAACCAGAGAATTTGGACATTTTCTTCTTAAAAATGACTCAAATCGATTAATTGATTAATCAACTAATCGTTGTAGCTCTAACTAATATATTTAGAATTCTATCATTTAAAAGAAAATATGTTATATAAAAGTATAGGTGTGTAGTAATATATGAAATAAAAAATAATCACTGTCATATTAGCGACTTTTACCATAAAAGATCCTAAACTCAAGGTCCACTTACAAGCTTTTTCCAGAGTTTTCAACTTCACCTCACTGTCTTCCTTTACTGGATGGAGTTTGCTTCGTTGTCACCAGCAGTGACCAACTCTTCATCATATGACCAAGTTCCATTCTTAGGTCACATGATGACAACCCAAGCGAACTCCATCTACTCAGGAAGACCATGACATGTGGCTGAAAGCACTGGAAAGAAACAGTAACCGCATGTTAACTTGTTGATGTTGTCGTTCTGTGACTTTCTTGTTCGACGTTTTATCCCTGTGAAACAGAGAAAATACACAAAGTAGAAGCCACTTTATACAGAAAAAGTGAAACTTTCTGATTTGTTCTGTAGCGACTCGCACAAAACACGCATGGGATCAAATTGCCGTCCGTTCAGTTATGGTTTCCTCATAAACCCGACTGACGTTGCTGTTGGCAGTAACTGCAGCTATTTCCAGGTATCAGAACACATATGTTAGCAACCGACTTGTGTAAAAACAGATAAACCACATGCAGAGAAGTGGTAGTGTTTTCACAGCACAGAAGCGTCAGGAGCGGCTCCACCTCAACACATCACACAACCACCAAACCAAGTGTGAAAATGAAATCACCTTCTGACCCAGAAACCTCTATACATCTCGGACATGTTTACAAGTATTGCAGGTCTTCGGAGCTATAAATAAGTGTTGACAGCTTCAGTAGGTTTACCGTGTACTGTATAAATATCTCTTTCGTTGTGTTAGACATTTTCTGCTAAATACAGTGAACTTCCTCTTCTTTGTACTTCTGGGAAATTTGAGGTTGAGGTTCCGCTTACTGACCATATCAATAGCAAAAAATTGAGTTTAAAAGTTGCAAAGTAAGCTGTTGTGAGCAGGAGCTGCGAGAGTTCCCATGACTGGTCATGACTAAAATGGTGGGAGACGGGAATTATGAAGCGGGCTGCTGTTGTAGCGTAAGGATTCCGAGTTTTAAAAACCGTTGCTTTTCTCACGCAGGCGTGGAGGAAACGCTGGTTCGTGCTCCGCCGAGGCCGCATGAGCGGGAACCCCGACGTGCTGGAATACTACCAGAGTAAGAACTCCAAGAGGCCGATCCGCACCATCGACCTGAAGGAGTGCGAGGTGGAGATGCTGAACGGGCAGCTGAGGGTAAAGCGGGACTTCCACGAGAAGCACCTCTTCGTGGTGAAGACGTCCTCGCGGATTTTTTACCTGGTGGCCAAAACCGAGGAGGAGATGAACAGCTGGATCAGCAGCATCAGTCAAATATGTCAGTTCGGGAGCCTGGAGGACGCAGGTATAAATACAGCCACAATGTTGTGATGAAAACGAGGGCGTGTTAGAGCTGCAAAAACCGAAATCTGACTGGTAAAGTCCAAAATGTGATGCAATGGAAGCCTGAAAACTTGATACCAGAGAGTTTAACTCTCTTAAAAAGGTTTTAACACATGCTAACAACTAATTTTATATATATTAATATTATATTATATTATAATAATATGCTATGCCAGTGAAATAAGTTAATTCCACTCAATGTTGGACTAATTAGCTAATTCCACTGGCAGATAATTTAGTTTTTTTTCCTGATTCGGGTCAATTAGGTCTTGCTTTAAGAAAACAAGACTAACACTTTGTTATAAAATAAAGCTAAAATGATCTGACAGAGATTATTTGACTCAATATTGGACTAATTGTACTGATTTCCCTTTTTTTTGCAGTGAGAGCTGCATTTATACCCGTTTAATTTAAGAGGCCATGTCCTTTGTCAGTTGAGTTGTAGAAATTCTCTGGACTCACTCTCACAGGAAGTGGTGAACCAAAAATTAACCAAGATGTTAACTGTTGATGTGAGAGCAAAACAAAATGTTTACCTGGGTCTGTATGGTTTCAGTAAAAGAATCACAGTTGATTCCACTGATTTTTTTCAGTATTTAAGTCCCAGGTACATGTAAATATGTAATATGGTTGTATATCACTGCAACTAAGACATGTGAACCCATTCATATGAATGTATGTATTATTTTTTTTCCATTTTGTATTCATCCCAAATAGACACTACATACATGTCAGGGTTGAAAATAGTAATAATTTAACGAAATAACTTATTTCTGGGATGGTTTGTCTTTGTTTTTTAATTTTTTTTATTTTGAGTAGAAAATGATTGACGAATCTTTGTTTTCCCCCTTGAAGTTTCTTTATTATTGAAACTAGTGCCAGTTTGTAATGATTTGTACATTTTCTTTTACAGTTAAAGCTGCTAGATTAACCCATTTAAGCCCGTTGGTAACTATAGTTACTAACCCGTTGGTAACTATAGTTACTAACCCGTTGGTAGCTATAGTTACTAACCCGTTGGTAACTATAGTTACTAAC
Source organism: Lepturacanthus savala (assembly GCA_030544235.1). Classification (NCBI taxonomy): domain Eukaryota; kingdom Metazoa; phylum Chordata; class Actinopteri; order Scombriformes; family Trichiuridae; genus Lepturacanthus; species Lepturacanthus savala. The sequence goes on along the minus strand of CM060479.1, from coordinate 4,969,714 downwards.
GAGCTTAAATGGAATAATAGGTTAAGAATCAACCCAAATTAGGAAAGTGGCCATTGTTTTTTTCAATTAGTCAAACATTGTAGTATAATTATTTTTTTCCACCGGCAAATTTTTTTTTTTTTATATATTTTTGTGATATTCTTAATTTGGGTCAATTAACCAACTTAGGCCCTTAAATGGGTTAATTTAACAACTTTAACTATTAAAAAACTTAGCATGTTTAGTTTCTAAAGACACTAGTTTAAATTTTAAAGAAACTTCATCTGGGAAAAACAAAGATCTGAAGAAGAAAATAACGCACCAGAATGATCCGTGCATGTGAGTCAATTGGCAAACAGAGACATAAAGAAAACAAAACGACTAAATTTCCCATTTATCTGGCAGTTCAGCTGTTTTAACATGTCCTCTAAGGTCAGTTTAACAGGCTGATAAACTTCTCTGGAACTGAGCTTCTGAACGTGCACACAGCCATGCACATCATGACATTGTGGTTGAAACCATTTGACACAAATCATATCTGCTCTTCTCTCTACACCAACAACAACACGTAAATGTTGTTTTTTTGACAATATTTGGACTCTTTCGCCATGGGAATGAGTTCAGACGTCTCACATTTGACATATGAGATGGAAAATAGTTGAAATGCTGAGGTGCTTCATGCCTGTCAGGCAGCATAATGTTGCTGCTGTGTCAGAGGAGATAACGACAGATAAATAATCACATTTGTCAATCGCCTCTGCGAACGTGCTTGGGCACAGCGTAGCATTAGATCACATCTTTCCTGTATGTCATGGAGGATTAACTTGTTAAAATACAAAAAACACGGATACATTGACTTTTATTTATAAATCACAGTAGGAAACCTCAGCTCCAACCTTAAAGTATTATCTGTAGTAACATCAATATCCACATCATCAATACAATAAGAAAATAGTTTAATATAATATCAGTAGTAGTATTTAGATATTTAATTTAGATTAGAGCTGTATAATCTCATTTTTAAACATCTTACAGAATATATTCTTCATATTCTGGAACGATGAATGATAATTAAATATTTTTATCTGCAGTAAAACACTATTTTATATATATATTTTTTTCAATATTCTGACTATATTTGCTCTGTAACAGCAGCATAAATAGATTCTGACTCTTCTATCGTCGCCTCACATGTAGATTTATTTTGATTCCAGGTTTAAGTTCAATAACCTTTGTGGTTGTAGAGATATTCCACATTTATTATCATTTATAGCAGGAAAACTGAAAAATAAATAGACCTGTGGTGCTATATTGTATATATGGTTATTTATATAACACCTTTCATGCAAGAAATGCAGCTCAAAGTGCTTTACAATAGACACGAAATCATAAAATAAACATTAAAAACATGTTAAAACTAATATTATCCTTTACACCTTAATTATTATAATTTATTTTATTCAAGTCCTGTAATACAATTTACTAAGTTTACACATTTATAGCAGAAAAAGTGAAATTAATGCCTACACTTGGTTAGAGACCATGGTTTTCTTATGACATTTCTCTACTTTTGTGAACATATTACAGATCTATAGATCATCTATAGATATATTACAGATCAATCTATAGAAAAATGGTTATGAATTCAATATAATGTTCAAATGGGGACAATTGTATGTTAGAATATTGTTGTCTGCAGAAAGAAGATAGAGTAACGGCTCAAAGTTGCTGATATGAGTCATTGATTATATTCCACAAACTAACCTCTGTGTATCTTATATCTATTCATATATATATATATATATATATATCATTTGCTTTATTTAAATGTCCCATATGGTAGAAAGTGAGATTTGAATCGCTTTTTGATTTAAATACCGTCCCGTGTTTTTCTGAGAGATACACACACAGGCCGTATTGAGAAAATGTGCCTTAAAACGAGCCGTGAAGTTGTGATGTCACTATACAATCAGCCACATTCGAATCAGCCAATCAGAATGAGACAAGACAGAAGCTCAATAGAGCAGATTTCAGACTTCATTGAGATGATTTTGGATTCTTAAAGCCACAAATATATGTTGTTAGGAAGATCAAGATGGGGGGAAAAATACGATAAGGGACCATTAAGTGAAAATCAGGCACGGGTGGATTCTGCCTGGATATCAACGCATTTCTTTTTTCAAAGGAATATAAAAGCTTCCTCTATACCCAGAGGATAACACAGGCGTCTATTAAGAGAAGCGAATGTTATATGAGGACATGCAAGACTTGGATTTGTTTCGCCCCCATCGTTTCTACAGGGATGGCCTTGACTCAGTGGCTTCGACTCAAAAGGAATGAAGCTAATTTCTGAACCGGCGCCAAATAAAGACTCAAAGATCTGAGACTATATAAACAAAAGAGGGAGCAGGAACACGGCCGACATTTATTTTTTTCAAGAAATTACCAGTTTTCTTGTGAAATTTACCTGGTTTCAGTGGCGTGCACTGACTTTATGAAGGGCAGGGGTGAAAATAAAAAAAAGAGGGCACTTTTAGCATGTGTTTGAGCACTTTAACACACTTATCACGCTTCTAGAGTGTACTTTAGCACAGGTTTTGGCTCCCAAAAGGGCACTTTAACACACTTTTTAGCTCCTGGAGGCACTTTAAGATACGTTTTAGTTCCCAAGAGGGCATTTTAACACGCTTTTTAACTCCTAGAAGACACTTAAGCATGCTTTTTAGCTTCTAGAAGGCACTTTAACACGCTTTTTAGCTCCCAAGAGGGGCCTTTATCATATATTTTTGCTCCCAAGAGGGCACTTTAACACGGTTTTTAGCTCCTAGAAGGCACTTTAACATGCTATTTAACTCCGAAGAGGGCAATTTAACATGCTCTTTAGCTCCCAGGAAGACACTTTAGGACACTTTTTTAGCTCCTAGAAGGCACTTTTACACATTTTTTAGCTCCCAAGAGGGCACATTAGCGTGGTTTTTAGCTCCTAGAAGGCACTTTAACACCCTTTTTAGCTCCTAGAGAGCACTTTTACATGGGTTTAAGCTATTAGAAGGCACTTTAACACACTTTTTTAGCTTCCATTGGTGGTTTAATACAATTTTCAGCTCCTAAGAGGGCAGTTTAGCATGCTGTTAACTACTAGAATGCACTTTAGCATACTTTTTAGCTCCTAGAAGGCACTTTTTTTTTATCTTTTTTTATCACTCAAGATCATTCAAGAGGGCACTTTAGGCACTTTATTGATAATAACATCTCAGAAACTACATGTCCTCTGTCTCCCTCTGTCAACAGAGAGCTCAGAAGAAGGTTTTCCTCACACCCCGACGTCCCTCCAGCCGTCACCGGACGGCTCCGACAGGGCGTCAGTATCGAGTCAGCTGGACTCCAGCTACCCGCTGGACTACCTCTTCCTCTCACAGTGTGAGACAGGCAGACTCAGCGGTAGCAGGTATGTACAATCTGCAAAAACCTTTAACAACGGCGACAACTCATGTTTGACAAGTGCACTTGTTTTCATTCTTGTCCCACATCCTGTAGACATGACAGCTTTTCCAACTCGGAGCTCTCTCTGGAGCAGAAGTCGCTAGACGACGCCGTCAAGGACGCCGACTCCTCCTCGTCCTTCATCGCTCACGCAGGCCACAGCCCGTCTCTTTTCACTCAGGGAAGGATATCCAACCCTCCCTTCAGCGCTCCCTGCACCTCCCTGGCTCTGTCCTCCTCCTCCTCCTCCTCCTCTCCACTACATCACTGCGCCACAAGTGTCTTCCAGTTCGACAACTACTCCTCGGCGTCGTTCGAGGCGACGGCCGAGAGGCAGACGCCTCCTCCGCTGCCGCCTAAACCGAACCACCTGTCGGAGCATGAGGATGTAGCTCACAGGCCAAGGACAGTCAACACCAGGCACTTCTCAAACAACACTGTGTTATTTCCCCGGAGGACGTCCTTCTCAAGCCTGGACCATTTCAAAATAGGTAAAGTCTCATTGGAGAAGTCCAACCCAATGAAACGAGTAAACGAGTGTCTTATTTCAGTGATTTAGTATTTCATTTTTGTTTTTTGTTTTATTTTTTTAGGAGATGCTGACAGCAGAGCGATTAGGAACAGAAGGCAGAGCCTTAATTTGGTAAGAAAATCATGAGGAAAATGGAATAAACACTTAAAATGTGCTTAGTTGTCCAATAAGATGAGAAGATACAGCTCTGGAAAAAAATAAGAGACCGCTGCAAAATTATACTAGATTTGACTACTTATAGATATGTGTACAGGCAAAAGGAACATTATTGTTTAAGTCTATAAACTACTGACAACATTTCCCCCAAATTCCAGATAAAAATATTATAGTTTAGAGAATTTATTTGCAGAAAATGACAAATGGTCAAAATAACAAAAAAGATGCAATATTTTTAGACCTAAAACAAGATCAAATTAATTTTAAAACAACACAGAGCAATGACATTAGCAGAGGCGTAAATGAATGCGTTTGCCTATATTATTTATTATAATGGCACAGCCCATTGCATGTGTACTCGTATTTTTATCTTTATCTGCTTCTACTTTACTTGAGTAAATATTTTGCAGGACATTGGTATTAAACTGCACTACTTCCTCCACCTGGTCTTGTGTGTTTATTATAAACAGGAAGCTGCAGTTAGACTGGAAACAGGGGGAAACTAAATAAAATGCCAGAACCACCAGTTCCTCAAATGACCACTTGGAAATGGTTCACCTGTACTAGGACGACAATACTTCTCTTATCTGAAACCGGTGCTGCTTTGTGTTTCTGCAGCCGTGTCTAAACACCGCGCGGGTGCAGCCCTACCAGGATGAGTCGTACGTGCCGATGTCTTCCCCTTCCTACTCTGTGAAGGCTACTGAATGTGACGGTTACATACCCATGAGTCCTGTGAGTTTCCTCAGCACAAACAGCAATACCGAATCCCCCCCGACCCTCAGTCCACTAATATGTCAACCTGGAGATCTCGCTCCGCCGCCCATTCACCGGCATCTAAAGCCTGGCTTGAGGAGAGGTGAGAGTCATCATTCATTCAAAACTGGGCTTGTATTTCTACCCAACCGGCATATTACCGTACATGATGAAATATAATTATTTGGGCCCGATAAATCTTGAAACATCTGTGTGCCACATTTTTTTTGCATAAGCGGTTTCGGTTAAAATGAGCTAGTCAAATCACAAATTCATTCTTCATCAGTTTAAAACACAATTCCTTAGAACCATATAACTTTTGAAAGGCTATTAAAACAAGAACAGGTCAGTTATGTGTCGTACACACACATGCTAACACACCTATGTATACAAGCTAAGCTAAAAGCTAGCACCCAGTCATATGTAACAAACTAAGTTATACAAACAGTAAAAGCAGTGACTAATTAGAGTTTCACTAATTTCACATGACAATCAACATACTGTTCATGTTTCAGTTGAAACAAAGGTCACACACGTGTGTTTGTGGCCCATTTTAGCTGAAACCATGTGGCCCATTTTATCTTAGCGGATTAAGGTAAATTAGGACACGAAGATAAACATCACTTTTTCAAAAGGTAGGCTAATATATAAAGCTAACAGCATTATTTCTGATGGATGCCATCAAGACAGATATGATGCATAGGCTTTTATGGGGTAAAATGGGCCATCTCATCAGGTAAAATGGGTTAGTCTAGATTTGAAGTACTGAAACCAATCAAATCACCTGTTACTTCTAAAGCACATTTATGTCAACAGTTTCCTTTTTAGTCATTTCCAGAGGGGCTGGGACCCCCAAACGTGAAATGACCCATTTTACATTATATCACCCTATTTCAACACTAGAAATGATTCATGCATTTGTTTGTACTCAACAAATCCAGTAACGTTGTGTTTCTTGGTTCACAGCTCGACCGCCACCTCTTGACTTGCGAGGCCTCTCTACAATCACAGAATGTCCCACTCATTTTCCTCTGAGCAGAACAATGACCGATTCATGGTGAGACGCTTTATACACAGAGACTTTCATCAATCAATCAATTTAATCATTTCATTTTAAAGGTATAAAACAGAAGTAAAACAAATCGACACATAAAACATATATGACAGCAAACATAAAACCAGATAAATAACTGATGAGCTGTGAAATTAATAGAAATGTTATTACATTAGCCTTTTGAAGCAATGGGCAAACACATTGTACCATTAGAACACTGGACTGATAGTTGCCTCTATACACCTATGTAGATATTACACCAAAAAACAAGCATTTGCAGCTAGAATAGTCATTTACACATAGTGTATTTCTGATTAGTTTACAGTTATCTTCATTGAAAAAAACAGTGATTTTCTTTCAAAAATAAGGAAATTTCTAAGTGAAACTTTTAAATGGTAGTGATTGACAGGGAATAAAGAGCCAGGATCAACAACTCGTATTATTGTAGATGAAAATGTCTGTTCTTTGTATGTAGAACTTGATAGTTTGCTTACAACTTAAATTCTATTTATCGTGTGGTTGCAGCTTTCCAGGGAACTGTTTACCTCTTGAACGAAGCCTTGAGAACGGGGATAATCCAAGAGATGAAGACACAAACTGCTCTGCAATGGTAAAAAATGTTATTTACTCAACATTTTACACAAGAGTACACAGTCTACAGAGTAGAACCACTGAAATTATCTTCAAATTACTGAAATGTGACGATTCCCCAACTAGGATGGTTCTTATGTGTCTCATTAAATACACCACATATATTGACAGATGCACCAATTCTATAGCCTTAATTGCAGATTTCAGAGCTCAAATAGTTGATAATATGTATTTGAATAATAAACGTTCATAGCTCATTAAATCTAGACATTAATCACACACTTTATTTAATAACAGCTCTCTATTAAAGCTGTAAAATAACCCACAATAGTTTTAAATGATAGTGGAATTCGATGCCAATAAAGTGTGATGATATTTACAGTTAATCAGTGATCATTTATTTGTATTCATCTTGTGGGCAGGAGATTATTGTTGACTTTATCAACTGAATGTAGCCAAAACATTTTCTGGATAATTTTGGACTTCACTTTCAAAGTCAGGAATGTGGGAGTGTTTCATAAATAGTCGGCTCAGCAAACAGAGCTTACAGAACTTGGGAATTCCAGGAATGGTAATAATGAAATGTTGTAAAACGCCGTTCTTGGAAGTGATGCTTTTTTAATGATTTGTACCACAATGAAGGCGTTTTCCTACTGTACAAGGAGCTTAATATCAAACCGAATCTTTATTTAATCAACGATTCACTGACAGAGCAGCTCTTATGACTTTCATCATGAGAATTAAAAACCAAATATGGTGGCAAAGTTGGACTTTGAGCTTTATAACAGCTCAATGAATCATTGATATTTAAGGTTTGTTTAAGCCGTGATGATTCTGTGAGGTTTTCAGCCATTTCTTTCTCCGACAGGAGTCAAGGCAACAGTTCTTTGATGGAGCCCTTCAACCCTTGACGAGAAGATCAAACCTTGACTATTTGTCGCTGGATTTCAACTCTGCGTCTCCCTCTCCTGTGCAAAAGGTGCGTTTTTTGTTCCTAATGGAAGCCTTTAAAGTATTTATTCATACTATTGATTAATTACTATCAAATTTTGACAGTGTTGATGTTATTTATACATATATATATATACACATTATTACATAAAAACTACGCATGATATCTGTCTTTATAGCATCCATCAGAATTAATGCTGTTAGTTTGATATATCAACATATTTATTGCGTTTGTGTAGCTTAGCATGTTACATATAGCTTTTAGCTTAGCTTTTAGCTTAGCTTGTATACATAGATTTGCTTGCATGTGTGTGTACAACACATAACTGATCTGTCCATGCTTTAATAGCAGCAATTTGAGTTTATAGGGCCTAAATAATTATATTTTATCACATAATTCCAACATGAAATGATCGGAAACAGTTATTATTAATCATAATTATACATGGAAAAGGCATTGTGTTATTCCCCCAAGCGATTTACCAAAAAGTGGCCCATTTTACCTGATATTATCCGATATGAATCTGTCTCTTTGTCTCTTTTTTTCGACGTCTTTCTAACAGAAGCCATTTCTGTCTGATGAGCACAGAGTGGATTATGTGCAGGTGGATGAGAAGAAGACTCAGGCTCTGCAAAACACAAAAATGGAGTGGACAGACGTCCGGCAGTCCAAAACATAAATGAAAAACCTCATTCATAATAAAAAAAAAAAAGAAATCAGGCACATGGACTTATCACACCAGCACGGACAGACATGAGGAGGACCAAAAGCAATTTGAAGCACTTTGAAAAAACAACAAAACAGTATTGATTCGAGGTTTGTATCGTGGAAACACAAGATTGCACTGTAAAAACAAATCGATGAACTTTTTAGTAGATCTATACTGTAAATTCTGCCGGATTGATCACTGTTCCCATTGATTTTTTTAATGTAGCATAAGGTTTCACTAATTTTTTTTTTTTTAAAAGGGCATCACATTGCTTCACTGTTTATTTGTGAGACTTGTTGTAAATATATGTAAAATAATTACGATTGTAAAGAAGAAAAGTATTTTAATGATAAAACATTTTTTTTAAATATTTCTTTCCCTTATTACGTATCAATGCACATTATCCACCCTGAAAAGAATAGAGGAGGAGTAATAATTCCTGCCACAATTCAAATAATTAAGAGGCAAACATTATTTTCAGGTAAGTGTTCAGATCAGGTATTAAAGATTCATGGTATTGTTCAGCTACTTTTGCCATTTTCACATTTTTTTAGCTGGAAACTTTAAATTTAAGTTGTAAATTTATTAATAAATCTACACTGTAGCTTAAATAAGCAAAACACTTCAAGGGAAAGAGTGAAGCTGTGGCAAAATCTGTTTTAAGATAGAGCCCAAAACCAATTTAACAAGTTTTTTATGACCACAGAACTGTCACCACTTAATGTTACCATCATGTCGAGTTGTTTGACTTCCATTAAGGTCACAAAATTAAAATATTACTTGAAAACATACGCTGCAATATTCATCATTCAAAGCTTTGAGAACAGCGACTCTTTTGCTTCATGACATTTCACTCTAATAATTAAATAAATCCACATTAACCCTTTCATGCATGGAGCTGTTTAAAAGTTTTATTTCAGCTTCTACCTTTTATAAAAAGTTACAGATGAAAGCAGAAATTTATAATTGCATCAAGTAATATCTAAGGTGACAGAATATATAAATAAAAATACCAAAAATACCAATTAATCATCTGTCCACTCAAGTGTACATCATTCATTATGAGTCAATTATATCCTGTAATATTTTGGCTATAAATCATTAATGTTTTATTAACACTACTCACAATTAATTAAAATGGTATTTCTTCTTCTTTATAATTAGTAATATTAAAGATAACTTTTACTTATTTCATTACAATTTAGACTAAATAGGAAAAGCACTCATGTAAATACCATTATCCCTAACTACCATGTGATTACATTGATTTTTTTACAGGACAAAATGCATGAAGTACACTTGAGTGGACAAATAAACATATCTTTTTTTCTCTGCAAACCTTGATTTACATTCCTAAAGATGTATCCTGACTGAGTTTATCATAATTTTTATCGTAATTCATGCATGAAAGGGTTAAATCCATTAAAAGTGGAATCGTACACAGTGTCAGGTCTGTAAACAGGAAACAAAAAGATGCCTGTTGCTAATCAGCAACAGGCATCTGGCTCTACTCTGAATAAGTTGTTGCTTTGACTAGAGATTGTATTACATGTTTAATTGATGATATTTTATAATATTGTTAATTGTGACACCTTATAATTGAACCTCTTTAACCTTTTCAGTAATTTATAATCTGACCTCAGAACAGACAAATATCAGATACTTGGTTTTTGAGATATAAAACTTGTTTTTTCTTAACTTAATTTTCTACTTAAACACATTAGGATGGAATTACTTCTACTTCTTTTTTTTAATACTAGAATTATGTAGATTCAGTCAATATTAATAGATAAATTAGGTTAAATCTATGGATTGAGATCTATTTGTTTGATTATTAGTTTCAACAATCTTTCTCCAGATTCAGTGACTCCTCTTTTAAGTGGATTCAAGGTTTTGTAAATCTGCACCGAGGGCAGAGGTTACTGCAAACGGAGCAGGATTTCCTCCCTTAGAGAGAAACACTTGAAAAATGACCCCTCTCCCCACTATTGTTCTCTCTGACTATTGAATTAAAATGTTCAGGAAATTAAACATTCGCAAAATTACATTATATGCAGACGATACCTTGCTATTTGTATTAAGCCCAGACTCTTCTAAATGTTTTATCCTGAAGGTTATACAATATTTAAGTTTCTTTACAGGTTATAAATGGGAAAAATATGTAAAATGATGGCTCAAACTCTGAATTGCTGCACGATAGCTTAATGAGGACATAGACCAAAAAGGTCTGCACTCATACTAAATTACCCAATAATAAGTAGCACTAATACCATATTATACTGTGGTAAAAATAACAAGTTGCCTCTTTTTACCTTTCTTTAAATTCACAGCTTTATAACGGCCAAATTTCCAGATTTACGCAATATGCCTCCTTTACACAATATGGAGAAATACCTTTTATAATAGAATGAGGAATCGTTTTATTGCAGTGTTATAAAATGCTGCACCAAACTCATGAAAAAGGCCAAATCGGAATGGAAAAGAGACTTACTTATCAATACAGACTTACTCTATTGATATGTAAGTCTAAGATTTTTAATAGACTCCACTTTATATATTTAATATTAAGAAAATTCAATTTCCAGGTCTCCCCATTGTGCATAAAATGTTAAATGTTATGTCTCTTATAACATTTTTTGTCCTATAATTAAATAAATCCTATTTTCCTTTACATGTATCAGATGCTTAATTATATGTGAAAGATATTTAAATGATAGATATAAGGATTTTTTTTGAAGAGATAAGTGATTTTTTCTCATTTTTTTCACTCTCTCACTCTATTTTTTAAGCTTTATGTTGCACAGATTGATTCATCATCTAGCAGGTATCTGTTTTGCTGCAGAGCACTGACTCGGCATGTTAATTCTCATTATTTTAGTGTTTTTGCAGGTGTTTCGGTTAATGGGATTAAGGATTTAAGTCAGGTTTTGCTGTCAATATATAAACAGCATAATGGCGTTAGTGGGTAAATAATAAAACAGGTTATACTAAAAAGGAATTAATGTTAATGAATCAGCGCTGAACTGGACGGTTTCCAGATGAATGCATGAATCTGCAATGAATCAATGTTTCTCAAAAATCCTGCTTCACTGACACTAGTTGTGGATTCTACATGCCCAGTCAGCAAATCTCTGGAAATGCAGAGGAACTTAAAATCCAGTTTATCTCCTTTATGTATTTGTCCCATTACTCACTCGATTGCTCACACTGCTACTCTGCAGTTACTAAAGGGGTTTTCCTTCATTTTTACATTAATCAGCATTTCAGTCTAGCAGAAGAAAAGAATACCTTCAATGATTTCAAACTGTATAATGTTAAACATAAATATATAAGATTCAAGACTCTTTTTGACATTTTTTAGTCTTTTTCTCCCAGATCTAATAGTGAACTTGTAGAACAAAGGATTTATATAAAACTAAAGTACTAAATTACTAAAATATTCCTAAAAATATAATAAGAAATGTTCAGAAACACAAGTAAAGTACACAAATGTATAATAGTATTAACATAGCAGCAAAGGTAACATGAGTTTGCAGCAAAGCATTGTTCTATAGTGAAAGTGACATTTAATATAAAATAATTAACAGGCTATATATATATATTCACATTTAATATAAAATAATTAACAGGCTATATATATATATTCACATTTAATATAAAATAATTAACGGGCTATATATATTTGCATTAGCATTCAATATAAAAATAACAGGCTATATATTCACATTAACATTTAATATAAAATTAACACTCTATATAGTAAGACTATGAAATAAAATCAGAGATTGTTTGAGTATTTGTCGCTGAAACTAATATCTACATAATTAAGAGTCAATAGAACTTAATTACATCACCATTAGCAACATTAATGCATGTCTCTCTTTGTTGAGGAATAGCTGTAAATACAATGAGTGGTTCTATAAATACAGAATCGTGCAGCATTCCTGTCTCTTCTCTCCTCATCCATGACAGAAAACATTCCACCAACACTTTGTCTAATAGAACAATGCAGAGTGAGGTGGTGGCTCTATATTTAGGAGCTGCTGTGTAGTAAATTGTTGTTTTGACACACTAGATTAACAGATTAGATTATTGGGCAAGAGTCAAAGACTAGAGGTTGTATTACATGTTTAATTATGGATTTCTGATACTCACTTTATAATATCATATTATTAATGTAACACCTGACCTCAGAACAGGTTCAGAGGCAAATATCACACATATCTTGGTTTTTGAGATATTAAACTTTTATGTAAAATGATTGCACAATATTAATTTATTTAACTCTAGATATATATATATAAGTTGATTACTTTCTACTTTTTATTTTTGGTACTAAAACAAATTATATAGATTCAGTCAATACTAATAGATAAGTTAGATTACATTTAGCTATTTTTCATATGTTTTTCTTTTCTTTCTTATCTTAGTTTGTGAGATATTAAATTATATATATATATATATATATATATATATATATATATATATATATATATATATATAAACATATGTTCATTCATAGTTTTGACTCTTCAGTGAGAATCTACAATGTAAATAGTCAGAAAAATAAAGAAAACACATTGAATTAGGAGGTGTATCCAAAATGTTGGCCTGTTCTGTATGTATATATTAATTTCTGTATTTATTTGTATGTTTAAATGGTGACTTTCCACCTGTTCTATATGTTTTATTGCTCAATAATAATAATACAAATTTAAAATACTTCCCTTAATTATAATACAATTATGAACTGCATTTGAAATAAATAATTTTGAGAGGAGGAAAAAGAAAATAGTTCCTAGTCACAGCACCACAGAATGAACACATGTTGCGTCACAATCCTGCGCCGAGAAGCAGCGTCAGGAAAAAGGAGATTTTTTTTTTCGGGGGGGAAGAAAAAAAAAGGAGCACCTGAGGAGAAGTCCGTAGTGACGTCATCATTTAAACCCTGAGGTTTTTTTTGTGAAAATTTTAACTAAAAAAAAATTATCTGCGTGGCAAAAAAAAGGAGAAAAGACCAGGAAAAAAAGGACAGAACAATGTGTAGCAGATGCGTTTTTCACGGCTACGCGCTGGATTAACATCACCCACCCACCGATAGACTACAACATTTTACAGCCGCTAAACGCGATGCGTTAGCCGGGGGGGGGAAACAAATGAAAACCGAGTCCCGGTTCGAGCTGCTCCGGGGACCCGAGTCGACTACGAACCAGGACCCGAAAGTTAAAAGGAAAAATCCCCGATAACGAGACGTCTGTGGGTCCAGAAACCAGCGCTCAGCTCCGGGCTGGAGTTGGTACGTGTGTTTCAACTTTGTGTCCGTGTTAGCTAACACTGCTAATAGCTAAACTAATGCCTTAAATCCGCTTTATGCAGGTTTGTTAGCTAGATTGGATGACTACAGCGCCTTTAGTTTAGCTTTTCTTTGCCCAGACGGTCATAAATAAATCAAATTTGCATCATTCGTCCTCCTGGGTCCACCCCTGGTCTTTACTGTGAACCGAAGCTTGTTGCTTTATCACCAAATAGGTGATTTATTACCTTATCTTGTTTGTTTTAAAGCATGCATGCGGTGGATAGTCTAACTTGACTTTATGAGCATTAAACACTTCACTTCTTGCATTTTGATTCAACGATTTGTGCATTTTCTGCATCGAGGTGCAATGTTTATTTTAGGGAAAACGCACATTTCAGGCACCAGGTGTCAATTCCATAGATAAAGTAGTTTATTCTGTGTTGCTTTCCAATATCACTGAGTCCACAGATATAAGCATGATGTTAGGGCTGCAACTAACAACAGTTCTGATATTAATCTGTTGATTATTGAAATGATTAATACATTATTTCATAAAATGATGATCCCAAAGATGAAGATTCAACCTAAAATGACTTTTTTTGGTCCAGACCAACAATCCACAACCCAAAGATCATCAGTTTACTATTATAGAAGACTAAAAAAGCCAGAAAATAATCAGGTTTGAGAAGCCGGAACCAGAAAATTTGGGCATTTTTTCTTCTATTCGCAAGAATTGCATAGACTAAATCGAGTGTTTGAGCAGCAGCAGTTCTTGTTTTTCAATCTAAAACAATCATTGATGATCAGTGATTTGGATTTGGAAATCTTGGTGAATGTAAATTTGACTTGATCTTTAATTTTCGTCTCAACTTTCTCAACACAGGACTCATACTCTCAGATGGAGGACACATTTTCCGCCGTCGCCCAGTGAGCCGGTTGTGAAGAATCCAGCGGTTATGCCTTCTATCGGCCTCCAGCTCCAGTGAACCACGGCAGCCATGGCTTCTTGTAAGGTCGACGAGCTTCTAAGCGACGCGAAAGACTCGGCCGCCGCACGTGATGACATCACGGAAGAGCTTCACTCGGACTCGGTGGTCGCCGCCGTGAAGTCTCAGAAGTCGGGGAAGTTTCGGAGGACCGCGCTGACGTTTTTCGGAGTCCGCAAAAGCATCTGTATCTTACCGAGCTTTTTCGGCGGCAGGAGTAAGAATCAGAACAAGTGTTCCTCCAAGAAAGGAATGTGCAAAAGCAGAACGCACGACGGGTTGAGTAAAGTCGGTCACGACGACAATCTGAGAAGCGGCTACGCCTCGGTTGGAGATTTCGAGTACTGCAGCCAGAGGGACTCGGCCGGAGAGCTCCACTGCCACAATGAATGTAGTCACCCCGCCGCCGACCAGAAATCACTGACCCTCACCCGGCAGAAACGGGGTTTGAGGAGCCTCTTCAGCAGCTTTAAACATCACCGAAACCACAGAAACGTCAGCTCGGACAAAACCGAAATGATCGCGATGTCTTCGTCTTCTCGCTGCAAGAAAGAGGTGCCTGTTGTCCAGAAATCCACCGACCAGTTTGTCACGGAGTGCCTGGGACCTGAACCGGATGTGCCTGATTTTGAAAACATTATATGTGATATCTCCATTGGCCCTGAATGTATTGAAGCTTTAGAGAAGAGCGTGGAGCAGGAGAGCCCAAAGTCCGATCCCGACGATCCGATGTGCGACGATCAAATGGAGGAGATGGATTTGATGGTCCTGGTTTCCGGCGAGTACAAGGAGAGCTCCAGAGGACGCAGCGAGCCGTGTCTGAACCTCCAGGCCACACCCGAACCGGCGTTGAAATCCGAAACGCCCGCCGGCTCGTCCGATCAACTCAACCTGATTTTTGGAGAAGTCGCGTCGCTTAAAAGCTTCGATTCTCTCACGGGTTGCGGCGACATAATCGCGGACCAGGAGGACGACAGCATCACAGAGAGCACGGTTTCTGGAGAGAGGAGCAGAAACGGAGGAAAACGGGGCTCCTGTTATCTCACCTACCAGGGCGGCGGCGAGGACATGGCCTCGCCCGAAGATTTAGACGAAGAATGCCTCGAGGAGTTCTGGGGGAACAACGCCTCAGAGGAGATCTGCTGCTCCTGCAACCAAGATCACACAGATTTAACGGCCGACATGACCAGTTCTCACAACATGGACTTGGTGAACAGCAACAGCGCGCAACAAGCCAGTGGAATGGACACTTCTTCCATCGCAGATGTTTTAACTCCTCAAAGCGAGCATCAGGAGTCGGTTCCGAACAGCGACGAGGGTTACTACGATTCAACGACTCCTGGTCCGGATGAAGGACAAGAAAAACAAGACCGCCTAAGGACAGACAGGTTACCTAGGGACAGTTACAGCGGAGATGCTCTGTATGAACTCTTTGCACCAGATGAGAGTCTTATAAGTCCACATTATGAAAGCAAATCAAAGCTGCCGAATTCCAAGCAGGGCGATTACGTAATCGAGCCGGAAGACGTGACGGATTCTGCCTTGAATCGGTTGCAGATAAGCGCTGAGCTCTATAAAGTCCACGACTTCCTCGAGATGCCGAGCACGTGCGGTAAACCCTCCGAGTTCGGCCTGCAGGAAATGAGCTCGAAGAAGAATCTGAATTCGAAGCAGCACCCGTCGCTCAACAAGAACAACATCGAACCAGATGTGTTCAGCGACGAAAAGGGAGATTTCTCCTCAGAAAAAACGGCAAAACCCACGAACGCCGACTGCGAGAAAAGGAGCAGCGGCAGCGTGTCGTTCGGGAGCGCCTCGGACCCGGATTTTGAAACATTTTGTGAACCCAAAGAGCAGCATCTTGAGGAGAACAAGCCTGTGGCGCTGCCGTACAGAAACATCAACTCCCAGTCTCAGGACTGCACCAATGACCTGGACGACGGGCAGGCCGTGTGTTTCTCCCAAGCCCTCGTGGATTACACCAAACACTCCCAGATGCTGAGCAACTTGCACAACAGTGTGGACGGCCTGGAGACCAACTCGGCTTTCACTCCGAACATGCAGGCCTTACCCACCATAGTCACGTTCGACGTGGTGGACATGCACAACGAGGGCGAGTACGACGAGCAGCAGATCCACATGGAGCTGGAGGAGGACATCTCGTCGCCCTATCAGGAATTCGAAGAAAGCTACCTGCAGAAAGACGCGTTTGCTGAATGTGACTATCAGATGTTAGACCTGTATGAGCAGAACCTGATCAGTAACACATGGGCGATCGCTAGCCTCCCACGGCACCTAGGCCTTACAAGAGTTAGCCAGGCCACGCCTAGCGCGTTGTCTCTAGACAGGAGAAGCCGATCTTTGGACACAGAAAGCCTTGATTTGAATATACCAGATGCGTATAGAGACAACAGAGCTGCTATTGTCTCCTGTCCTCAGAACGAGACAGACCCCGAAAGAGATTCCTCACCATATTACAAAAAGAATGTACTCATGTCTGCACCAGAGGTTAGAGACGGCAGCAGCATCATGGCCTTAGCGTGGCAGAAGAGGTCAGAAATGGCTCTGAGCCTCCCTCTGACGGACGGGGAAATCACCGAAAAAGTGCAGAGTCTCAGTCAAACCCAAGTAAAACACAAAATATTTTCAACTTCGTCCGGCGGCGATTTCCCCGGCGGTAAAACGCAGCATCTTTGCGCGTTGGACAGAGCGTCCTGTGATTTGATTTCACAGAACGCGGAGCTTTACAACAGACAGTGTCACCTCCCTCTGCAATCAGACTCTTGTTTACCTCACGGCACCTTTGTTTATTCCGGAATGATGGGGGAGGTGTCGCACGACGCCGGCGAGGAGATGTTTTGTAAAGCCGCCACCGATTTGCAAGCCTATAATCAGTGTGGTAAAAGCAGGCAAGTGGCTAATAAGGAGGGAATGTCTCATGCTGGAAGTCCTCTGAACGCAGGTGTGCCTAAAGATGAAATGCCCAGGGACGTGATGTGCCCTGTGGCCTGTAACAAGCCGCAGACAACCTACGATTGAAAGGCTCCTAATCACACAATTGTGTTCAATGTAATAGCATATAATGTGTTTAAAAGGGCGAGTAAAGCCCAAATCTTTATAATACTTTTTATTTAGGTGCATTGGCAACACAGCATTTTATATCCTAAATCAAAATGTGAAGAAAAATGTGTTCTTTACAAACTTGATTTAGCATTCCTGTGAATGAAGAGGTGATATTTAGCTGTATATAACCATGGTTTCTGAGAACTGCATCACATCTTTGTTGCATGGACTCAACCAACTTCTGGCTCCTATTGACATGTGTTTCAGCCTCATAAACAACATTTCTAAAGTCATCCCATATGTTTTTAATGGGGTTGAGGTTTGGGGATTGGGTTGGCCACTCCAGAACTTTACATTTTTTGGTCTGGAACCAATTGGCTGCTCATTTACTGGTGTGTTTGGGGTCGTTGTCCTGTTGAAACTCACTCTACAGCATGAAGACAAGGGATCATGGATCAGTTTGCCTATATCAAAATACTTAGAGGTCATGTTGCTTTATGCTGAAGAGGAAATACACTTGAAATGTGAGTTTCAACAAGAAAACGGCAGCATTTTGCTGCAGAAATTGCAGACACTGCTGATTTTTGAACAGTCTAATATTCATTTATCTTAATTTTCTGTAAAGTAATTAAAAAAATGGACACATTTTTGTTCACATTTTGATTTAAGATATAAAATGCAATGTTCCCAATGCATCGAAATAAAAATTATTATAAAGATTTTGGTTTTTAAACGCGCTGCTATTATATAGAACACAACTGTACTTGTGCCGTTTTGAGTGCTTTTTTATTACATCCGATGGAGTAAATGTTGCTTAATTTTTACTTGAACAAGCGATTTCTATTGAAAAGTTGTGGTGCACTGTGATTGAATTTATTCTGAGACGGGAGTGGATTTGTGTCATCTTGTATTTGTGTCATCTTGTGGGCTCATCAGAGAGTCAAAAGGGATTTTTCTGCATTTGCACAGTCAACAATCGCTTGCTTCTCACACACAATAAGTCACGCAAGTCCATTGCAAGTATTTAAGCGAGTAATGAATGTTTTATTTGCATTGAAAATGCTCACAGGTTCATCTCATTAAGCTGTTGAATTTTACAGATATGTTTCTACTCACGTGAAGCCTCACTACCCAGGTTTCATTCGTTATGCTATGGTTTATCTAATGGGGATTTATCAACCTGGTTTCCATAGCATAGCTAATCAATGCTAGCCAAGTCTTGCTTACATCGCCAGCTGCCTCTAAAACACGTGCGTACTGCTTTAAGTGCTGAGTTATGTTTGCTTTTACTGCTTTTTTACAACATATCTTTGCTCCATTAAGGCTCATATTGGCCTGTCATTAAGTTTAATGTATTCTTGCGTTAGGGAGAAACAAGAGTTTGTAGTTTTTTAATAAAATAAACAAAGAAAAACTGTAAAACTGATGATATCTCAATCTACAATAGAAGTGTCTCCTTTTATTATGGGATGTGTCTGAGGCTTAACCTCAAAATAGCAGGAAAAGCAGGTTTAGTAAATGTACAGATGGAATAATAGTTGTTCCATCTCAACTTCAGCTCCCATTTCATTTACATTCTTAAGATAGCTTTGTTATGCAAAGCTGCTTCATTTATATTCACACACACAAATAATTAAAATATCGAAGTTAGCAGAATTAAATGGGGATAAAAAAGAGCTAGCAGCATTGGATTATCTGCAATTTGTTGTGTTTGCTTCCAAACTGACAAACCAATTTGATCTTACTGTGGAAATGTTATTTTATTTGTTTCACCTGTGCAGTGCAAAATTCTCACTGAACCAATGCGCTCCATTATTGCATAAACTGTAAGCTTGTGGGAAAAAAAAGTAGATGAAAAGTAGTTTGAGCTTGTTTGGAATTGAAATATGTCATATGTCTGTTATTTTCACCTTCTATTATTTTCTTGTGAATTTAATGTTCTTTTTTTTTTCAGATGTAGTTTTTTATAGTGTAATAATGAACACATGTCAAAGAATTTTTATTTATATTCTCAGCTATTTGTACACTGTAACACTGTATTCAAGGTGGTTATTACAATTTGGCAATATATATATTTCGTTTTTTGGGGTTTTTCATTGTTTGAAATGTTCCATCTGTTAAATTAGGGGATTTTTCTTGAAAATCCGTTATGGTTTTGTTGAAGTAGAACACTAAAATAAACACGACAAGACATCATGACTTTTCATTTTCATTCTTGTGTTCTCTCACACATGGGGAACTTTAAAAGTATCCCAGCATCTGCTTTGGCAAATTATTATTATATAATCATTTACACTGACGACTGCAAGTAGTTTAGAGATTCAAATGATTTTTTTTGTCTGATTCAAATCCAGCACTGTCTTCTTATTCCAAGAGTTAACACAAAGCTGCTGTATTACAGAATTTAGAAATGAATAACACCCGTATGTGTTTTCACACACACGTAATGACTTTTTTAAAAAAGAAATGTGATTTTTATATGCGTATTCATAGAGGGGTCTATCATTTCATTCAAAATTACACTGAAGCTTGGTGCATTATTATTTAAACTGGTTAATATTATTTAGAATAGAAGGGGAATACTTGTGGGTTTGTGTAATTACAACATCAGTCCTTTTTATATAGTGTTAAAACTTGATTTTAAGTTCAGAAGTATTGTGTTCAGAACAGAATATAAAATAAATAATGTCCAGAGTCAATGTCAATAAATAAAATAAGTTAGATAAATTGTTATATATATATTTACATGAGTGCTTTCTCCCCATTTGGTCTGATTTTAATGAAATAAGTAAAAGATCCCTTTGATATTACTAATAAAGAATGAGAAAAAACAGCATTTTCATTAGTTTAATGAATGAAATCCACTGAGTGTCTCATATTATCCATAACTTATTGTGGATGTTTATACAGTGACGTAGAGACCTCTTGTGTCCAATAGTTAAACTTCTGAAATGGAAGATGTTTGCATTTTGGTAATGAGGGAGGAGTAGTTGAAATTTTATGTATTTAATCATAACTAAACTTGTTTGAATAAATAAAAGACCCCTTATTGTTCATTTTTAATATCTTCAAACGTTTATTATTCATTTTAATATATATTAACACGAGGTCTGTGGATTTTAGCCCCCATCCCTTTGTGTAAATGTATTAGTGATCTTCTAATAGCCAGGAAATTATTTCATTTGGACACACCTGACTGTTGTTTTATGCCAGGTTTGATAAAAAAAAACTCCGAAATCGTCCTTTAATGCCAGTTCTCAAACTATCATTACGAGGCGCTGGGAAAAGCCGCAATAAATCCCTGCATCTATAAAAACGCCTGGTTTAAGCAGCGAAGGAACAGCGTTATTAACCCAGCGGGTTTTCTTTTTTTTTGTCTTTTTTAATTTTTTTTTCCCAGCTTGGTTTACTTGTTTCGCTCCCGTTATCTGGCAACCCTGACCAAAACTGCGACAGCGCCAATGGCAGCGAAACAGAACCGTAACAGGCGAGGAAGGATGACAGCAACAAGGTGAGCGGAGCCCCGTCATAAACTCAACGACACCGGCGAGAATCATACCGTTCCCGCCGTTAATTCACCTCGGTGCGAAACGCTAAATCACTGTCAACTTTTTTCTTTCTTTTCTTTTTTTTTGAAATCTCAAGTTAACTGTAGTGTTCCGGCAAATGGTTAGCGGTTAGCATCAGCCCGTTAGCAACCGGTGTTTCGGTTTAATTCGCGACCGTGTTAACTGGTGACTTCCGGCTGAAGGTGTCCGCGGTTGTCGTGGTGACAGCAGCCGTTGGAAAACACGAACACACCGACTAAAAACGTTTTAAATGACCCTAAATTGAACGTTTAGCACGGTCCTCTTTGTATTTAATCCTACATCATATCAATTAAATAAAAAAGAAACATTCACATTCCTTAACTTAATTTTTTTTAATTCGAGCAAACACGACACATTCGGCTGAAAGTCACCAGTCAACACGGTCGCGACTTAAACCGGAACACCTGCCGCTGAAGTTAGCCTCCGGAGCTACTGAGTTGCCAGATTATTCCCGCTAAATACACAGCCGGTTAAAACAGAGACGAGGGTTGTCTGACTATCCTATTACAGTAAGAGTTCTGTGGATTGCATGAGCTATGCAGCTGAGATGTTGATGCACAAGTGGGCTAACGTTTAGTAGCATCAGTGCTAGCCGTATCTCGGGCCTAAAGGGTGTCTAAAAACCTGTTCTACTCGTCTAATTCACTCAAAAACGTGGCGTCGTGTTTCAGGAGAATTAACATGAGGGATGTGGAAAAAGTGTGCAGTGAGTATGAGATTCGTTGTGCTGTCATGTTGTTTTAACCTTCCTCCATTTTCATACCTCTCAACTCATGATGTTTTTTTTTGTATTGACGTGTCCACTACAGTAGTTCGCTGATGGATGCAACATCCGTTCACTACAATAACACTTTATAGGTGTTTTCTGGATGATCACTATCATTGGGATCAATGCAGTGCTTTCAATCTAAATGCATATTGACGTGCTGTTAAGCAACTTGAAGATAAAACTCGCTGAATACAGTTTAATCTTCACTTTTCCTCATGCCTTTTTGTGAATATCACTCCACCACAGCTATATCCCACTCTGTTTAGTCCTTGAAAGAAATCTAGTCTATAACGGTTTGTCATTTTACACTAAAATAAAACTAATGGCTAAGAAAGAACTAACTAAAATCTTTGCTGATTGATGCAACATCAGTTCACTACAGTAACACTTAATGGGTGTTTTCTGGATGGTCACTGTAATTGGGATCAATGCAGTGCTTTAAATTTAAATGCATATTGACGACAAAAGTCGTTTTAGTCCTTGAAAGAAATCCAGTTTTAAAAAAGCCTGTAACAGGTTGTCAATCTACATTAAAATCAAACTAATGACTAAGAAGGAATAAACTAAAATCTGGTTAAGTGCAAGCTCACATCAATAGAGCAAAGTTGGTCATAACTTAATGCAATGTTTATACTTGTTTAAATAATTAATAAGGGAAATGGGGAAGGAAGGATAATGCAAGTTGTTTCCTCTTGCATGTATTTATTAATTCATGCACACATAGTGTTGATTCAGCCTAATGTATTTGTGGAGGTTTGTAAACCTAAACACAAGAAGATATGAGGAGTAAGACTTCCATTTTAATAGAAATGACTGACACATCTTGCACAGGATGGCTTCCTTCTCTATTAAAGTACCTTTAAAAATACCAGATAATCACCCAAGGACACACTTTTTAGGGGTTGAGCTGTTGAGCGATAATCATTTAAAGATCATGATGATTTTACAAATATTTGCTGTTTATCTTTGTCCTTCATGTTTAAATGTAAAAGCTCCGTTTTGATGGGTGATGGATAGTAATTATCAGCCAGCGTTCAGTGCTTCCTGTGCAGCGCCGGTCTAATGAGGCTAAAGTGAGATGGATAACTCTCAGCTTCAGAAGATGAGTCATTTCACGAAGCCAAATTCCTGAGAAATATATATAAAGAAAAAAAAAATCTCGTTCTCCGGTTTTTGCAGTAGCCAAAGTTCAAGAGAGTTCATTTTGAAGTGATGGCACTTTTACAAAGTTGAACTCGGATCTGACGGAGGGAGGGAGTTCACTGCTCAACCTTGCACCAGAACAACAAGCAAAAATCTATTTAAAGTTGCAGAATATACAAAATGCATGTAATATTTGGAGAATATGTCATTTACAAACAGCGCTGGCCTGCTTTAAACTCCATTTTGTCATTTATTTATTCCAGCACATCTCATTAACCCCATGATACGCTTAATAAACCATATTGCATTTTATCCCAGCTACATACTGGACACTGTGTAGGGTCGGCAATGTAAAAGACGGCTTCAGGGACCTGCTTCACTTGTTGCTATGAAACAGAACTCCACTGGCGTATGCATGTGCACAGATAGTCTGGAGGCCTTGCTGAGTCTAAGCCTGTGAATCTGGAGGTGGAGGGAAAACAGGACTGGAAGTGCTCTGCTCCCTTTTGTCATAAAATGTCTGCAAAGCCGGCGTATGTTCCCTGTCTGTCGCTAATCCTTTTAAAAAAAGAAAGGCCTACAACAGTGCTGTCGTTTGTTATGAAATAATACAGCCTTAGTTTTTTTTTTTCTTTCTCCATCCTTGTCATGCAAGTCGTGATCAGTCGTGAGATTCTGTGCAGCGTGCACCTCTGAAAATAAATAATTTAAATGAAAAGCTTTGCTTTTGTAGTGACACTCAAAACAATATCTATTATTTCCAATCCTGCTTATTACCCGTTATCAGATAAATACTTTGCTCTATGAGACACACCTCGATAAAAATCCACTTTTCAGTGGTTATTGCTGGCACAAATCTACAGAATGTGACGTTTTATTGCAAAACGTGACGCCTCGAGAGTTTTAGTCGTGGCCGCGAGTGTTCTGCATTTACTGGCTGCCTGAAGAGAGACGATGAGCCGTGTTTGTGTTAGTCGTGACTGGTAAAAAGGAGTTAGCTGATGTCAAGGCTGCGTTGCTAGGCAACACACATCACGGGCTGCGCCTCTCGAAAGCTCCGAGCTGGCTGCATTCTACTCTGCAAGACCGGGGAGGGGTGGGGGGGAGGAAGTGTAATCCAGTGTGTCTGTTTCATTAGCGTGCTTTTTATTTTATTAAGACCTTTCTGATTGCCGATATGCATGTAAATGCACACCTGGAGACGCTTTATCCTGCAGCCTGAGACGAGATTTAAAGTAAAACGCTGTTCATTTCAGATGGTCTGTCAGAGGGGCCGGAGGCGCCAGGATGCACCGTTCAGCCCACACTCTGTCTCAGGTTATGTGAACTCGTGCACTCGCCCTCATGCGTCGTCTGGCTCGAACGCCGCTGACGAGACCGACGGAGCTTCTGTGCAGCAGCGAGGGCTGTTCTGCAGCACTTTAACACGTTTTTTTTTGTTGTGCAGGAAGACTGGCTTTCATTTCTAAACCAGTAATCCAGAGAGACAGCAGAGTCAGGTGGAGACTCTTGTGTCTGTTAAGTACCTGTATTTTTTCATAGAGCTCAAACAAGGGAGGTGGTCTTTTTTTTTTGTTGTTCAGATTAATAAAAATATGAGTTTGTATAATATTCCCAACACAAGAGAGGGAGATGAATATAAGAAAACCTCTATTATCCTTTACAAAAAACAGGAAAATTGTGTTTTGATGGCTACAGATACAGTTTAACCCATTTAAATCCAGATTTTTTCAAAGATTTCATCCATATAATACTAACAATCATGTTATGGATCTATTTTTTTCTTTGCAGAAGATAGAATTTTAATGGCCATTATAGTTGCCGGTGACACATATATGCCCTTAAACAAAAAATATTAATCCCACATACAACATTTTGGGGGATTATTCTATTTTATCAAGATAATCTAAATAAAATGACTCTCCTTCCTCTCATATGAGAGGAAGGAGTTGATGCTAAAATCAGTAAATATTCAGATTTCCATTATCTGACTGGACAGTAACATTCTCAAGATGCAAAATTGCAAGAACCAAAGGTTTCATGTGACCCATTTCACTGACAGCTGGATAAGAATGAGAACTTGCAGACTACTTTGCAGACAGCTGTATTTCACTAGGGAAAAGGAAACGAAGCACACATTAAGCAGCACTTCACCGCTTATTCTAACCGACTCTAAATGTTTTGACCATGCACCTGTTAAAGTATGAAGCCTGTGTGTGTCTGAGTGGAACCACAACACCAGCACAGTCATATAGAGAGAACATCAGTCCTATGTATATATGCTACATGTGGTTTTTCTTTTGGTTATTTTTTTTTTTGGGGGCAGATGACTAACATTTTCCATGTGAACATTTTGCCCCAGTTAGCCGCGTCCACAGGTTGAAATTTGGTCTACCACAACTGGGCTGGTGTGAGAAAAGCTGAACAAAGCACTGATCTCAGTGTCTAATCAACAGTTGGAAAGAATTTATATATATATATATATAGTTGACTATACAATTTTTCTGCACTTGCAACTGCTTTCTATTTGAAAGTAAGAAATACGTAAATACAAATGTCTTCTTCAAAGTAAGCCTACATATGGGAAACATTAACCATTAGTCAATTATAGTGACACCTCCTTAAGGACCCCTGGGGATCCCCTACTTTTTGGAGAATCTCCCAATATAAAGGACCCATATAACACATAACTAATACTCTCCATCATGTGTTTTCTCTCTTTCAGGATTAAATAGTTTTTATCGGGGAGACCGTCTCACTTTGGCCCTACACAACGAGCCTGTAGCGCTAAAGTTCAGCGATGAATAAGACCCCCCGGCTGCGGTGGAGGTGAGGAGAGCATGGGGTGTGAATCGGAGGTGCCGATGCGAACGTGACGACAGCATGGTCCATGGTGGAGAAGCTCAAAATGGAAAAACACCCATGCAGGGAGGAGAACATTGACTCGAGCGAGGCCCGCCATGCCACCGACGAGTCCGAGGACGGCAGCAGCTCCGAGAGCGAGTCCGAGGAGCAGCAGCAGCACCTGAAGGTCCACGGTGGCGGCTGCAAGAGGAAGGAGCCCCTGGCCGCCACCAAACCCCATCGCCAGCTCTGCCGATCCCCGTGCCTGGACCGGCCCAGTTTCTCCCAGAGCAGCACCGCGCAAGATCTCCGCGAGGATGATGCCGGAGCAGGATCAGGATCAGGACTCAAGCCTGCCAGCGACAGGGAGTACCAGACGAAGATGGAATTCGCTCTGAAGCTGGGCTACTCGGGAGAGCAGGTGGAGACGGTGCTCCACAAGCTGGGGGCCGCCGCCCTCATCAACGACGTGCTGGCTGAGTTGGTGCGACTGGGAAACAAAGTAGAGCCTGAGATTCAACCCTGCAGCAGCAGCACGGCCGCGTCCATACCACGCCCTCCCTGTGTTAAAGAGACGGTCAGTCCAGAGGCTTCGGTGGAAGAGGAATCCGTAGACACCTACGATAACCTCAGGCCTATCGTCATCGACGGCTCAAATGTGGCCATGAGGTGAGACATAAACATACAAGCAGATGGAATTGATCTGGGTTTACACAGATTTTAATATCATTTTCTTTTCTAGCCATGGAAATAAAGAGGTGTTCTCTTGCCGTGGCATCCAGCTGGCTGTTGAATGGTTCCTAGAGAAAGGACACAAAGACATCACCGTGTTTGTCCCAGCCTGGAGGAAGGAGCAGTCAAGGCCTGACGCCCTCATTACAGGTATTCATAGGTTCCAATAGCTTTCTCATAGATTTGCAAAGGGTCAAAAAATTCTAGGTAGATTTCCAGAAACTTTCAATGGGAATTTTAGATGGGGAATTTTGAGAATATTTATATGTATCTAACTCTTATACAGCAGATTTATTTTTTCCTGGAGCGGAAAACTGAATGTTTTAAGGCCTGAGGAAATTTCCAGGAGTTTGATGGTTTTTTTATGGTTACAAAAAATAATCAATGAAATGGAGAAACAGATTCCATTTATCAATACATTTTTAAATATTTGCAAGACTTACTTGATTTTATGTAAATGTATGGATTCAGTAGTCTTGTTCTGTGATTCAAAAACTTTAATTCTGAGCTCTGTGTACAATCCACATGTGAGGACATGTCTATTCCATCTATTTGAATTCATTCAGAATTAGTAACTGACTCATGAACACTAAAACCCACTTGAAATGTCTCTTTTAGATCAAGAAATATTACGTAAGCTGGAAAAAGAGAAGATCCTGGTTTTCACCCCGTCTCGGCGGGTTCAAGGCAGGAGAGTGGTGTGCTATGACGATCGCTTCATAGTGAAGCTGGCTTATGATTCTGAAGGAATTATCGTGTCAAACGACAACTACAGGGACTTGCAAAACGAGAAGCCAGAGTGGAAGAAGTTCATAGAAGAGCGCCTCCTGATGTACTCGTTTGTCAATGACAAGTAAGCAACTATGATTAGTTTTTATGGTCTTTGAAAAAAATAAATGAAAGTTTCTAAGTAATATAAATAAAAAAGCATTAAGAAAAAATAAAAAGCAACTTTTAATCTGTGACATGTCTAATCCATGGGTGTATTGTAGACCTGGATATGGCGCAGATTTTTTCCCAGTGGCCATTCGTGGTACTGCAACAAAAAATCCCATGCGACCCAAAAATAATTTTTCCCACAGATCGCAATAGTAAAAGAGAAACTGATAAAACTGTTGACAGGACATCCCCAACTATAACCTTACTAATCTTTATATTCTCTATTTTTAATCATGTACTTTTTATCCATCACAAACCTTTCTAACAGCCAGAAAAGCTCTGGAAAAGTCTCTATTCCCAGCGTTTTAGGACATTTTATTTATATATATATTTTTAAGCATTATTTTTTATGTGGTCAGCAAGTGAATTAAACAACTCAAGTATGAGTTGATGGGGAGGATGGGAGGCCCCAAAGCATCATGGGAGGTGACTCTACTGCACAGTCTCTATGGGTTCCAATAACACAGAAATAAACATGGAAGTCAGGAACCTTTTTAGTTGTATGCGCCAGGCGAACAACCTCCATTAAAATGAAGGGCAGCCATTTTTACCAGTTTTAAAATTATATTTTTGTGGCAGATAAAAGAACAAGAAATTTATTATTACAATAAACTTTTGTAGATTTATGCCGCCTGATGATCCACTGGGAAGACATGGTCCAAGCTTAGAAAATTTCCTTCGCAAGCGTCCTGTTGTTCCGGAACACAAAAAACAACCATGCCCCTATGGTGAGTTTCACGAATGGCTGAGTATAAAGAATAAATAATTCCAGTGTTTCCATGTTCTTGACTTGATTTGCTCTTTCTTTAAAAAAAAAAAAAAAAAAAAGGGAAAAAGTGCACATACGGACACAAGTGCAAGTACTATCACCCGGAGCGCGTCAACCAGCCTCATCGGTCGGTGGCCGACGAGCTGCGGGCGTTCGCCAAACTGTCTGCGGTGAAGACGATGAGCGAGGGCGCCCTCGCCAAGTGTGGCGCTGGCCCGGCATCGGCAAAAGGCGACGGCAGCTCTGAGGCCAAGCGCGTGGCCCCCAAGCGCCAGTCGGACCCCAGCATCCGCTCGGTGGCCTGCGAGCCCGCGGAGGTGCCGCCGCCCGCTGCCACCGCTGCCGTCAGGAAGCCAGAGACGACGAATTCAGTGCCTTCCCTGGTGTCGGCCCTCAGCGTGCCCACCATGCAGCCGGCCAAGAGCCACGCGGCCGGGGCCTTGAACACGCGCTCGGCCAGCAGCCCCGTGCCGGGCTCCCTGCAGTTTGCACACGGCTCCCTGGAGCACATGTCCAGCGTGCACTACCCGCCCATCCTGGTCACCAATAGCCACGGCGCCTCAGTCACCTACAACGAGCCGTTCCCCAAGTACGACTCGGTGAGCGACCACGGCTACTACTCGCTGCACAGCGACTTTTCCACCATGAGTATGAGCAGCATGCACAACGTGGACAGCTTCTGTAGCATGGAGCACGAGCACGGCGTGTACCCGAGGAACCCGGGCCACTGCCCCGAGTCCTGCCTCAGTCACTCCAACAGCGACTCCTTCTCCTCCTACGGGGACCTGTACCCCAGCTCCGTGGATGGCAGCTTAGAGGAGAGCATGAAGGGAGAGAGGCAGCAGCAGCAGTCTCCGGCTCAGGCCAGGATGCAGACTTTCTCCCACGGCTTTCGCCACGAGGCGCTGACCCGGGTGCAGAGCTACGGACCCGAGGAGCCCAAGCAGGGCCCCCGGAAGCAGTCCGGAGCTCACCTGGCACCGCACATCCAGCACATCGCGGTGGGGGCCAGGTCCAGTTGCCCCGGGGACTACCCCCTCGCTCAGAACATCCTCCCTCCTCTGTCCTCGCAGCCTACCCGGTCTCTGGGCATGACCCGGATGGACAGCATATCAGACTCGCGGCTGTACGACAGCAACCCGATGCGGCAGAGGCGGCCGCCGCTGTGCCGCGAGCAGCACGCCAGCTGGGACCCG
This sequence comes from Lepturacanthus savala, assembly GCA_030544235.1. Classification (NCBI taxonomy): domain Eukaryota; kingdom Metazoa; phylum Chordata; class Actinopteri; order Scombriformes; family Trichiuridae; genus Lepturacanthus; species Lepturacanthus savala. The sequence goes on along the minus strand of CM060479.1, from coordinate 4,940,175 downwards.
CTGCCCTGCGGCAACGAGTCCTACGGCTACCACTCCTACCCGCTGAGCAACAGCCTGATGCCGTGCTGCGAGCGGGTGATGGTGCGCAGCATGCCGGACAAAATGGAGCAGATCTGGAACTCTCCATGGGAGACGCCGCCTCCTCCTGCTGCCACGGCCGCCGCTGCCGAGCAGCAGGAGCGCCACGCCATCCCTGAGCACCAGTACCACACGTACCGGAACCTCTGCAACATCTTCCCCGCGTACGTCGTCCACTCGGTGATGGAGAAGAACCCGCATCTGACGGACCCCCAGCAACTCGCCGCCGTCATCGTCACGAAACTGAGGTCATGCCACTGAGAAGGGGGGGTTTAAACATTCAAAAGTGAAGTGATGAGAGAAATAAGCTTTTTGATCGCGAAGATAGGCACTTAAATGTTGCTGCATGTGCAACATCTGCCCTCAGGAGTTAATATTTTTTTTTTTATCTCTCTGGTGCAAAATCTCGTCAGATTTTACATCACTAAGATGACAGAAGTAATCCGTGTAAAGGAAGTTGATGTTTCACATACACTACTGTTTAAAAGTTTGGGGTCACCCAGACAATTTAGTGTTTTCCATGAAAATCACACTTTTATTCAGCACCATGAGTTGTAAAATGAATAGAAAATTGTATCACATTAGCCTTCTGACGCAATGAGCAAACACATTGTACCATTAGAACTTTGGAGTGATAGTTGCTGGAAATAGGCCTCTATACCAGGAAAAAACAGACATTTGCAGCTAGAATAGTCATTTACTACATTAGCAATGTATAGAGTGTATTTCTGATTAGTTTAAAGTTATCTTCATTGAAAAAGAAAATTGGTTTTCTTTGAAAAATAAGGAAATTTCCAAGTGACCCCAAACTTTTGAATGGTAATGTATGACAGCTCCACTTTTTATGAATATATGAAGTGCGGTAACAACCTACATGCAACACATTCATAAAACCTGAGCGGGAGCTGCATAACAGCTTTGCAACATATCCGTCACTTACTTTTTGTAATAAACGCCCCTCAGATCAATGTAGGTTGTGTTTCTGCTGAATTTAATCGGTTTCCACGTGATCTAAAATCTAAAAGTCATGACGGTCAGCTGGTCAGCCGTCGTAATTTGAATTTAACTTAAAAGCTAATCTAATCTGAACTAATGTAGCTAGCTCATGTATTATTGAACCTTTCATAAGTCAGTGTGAATTAAGTGGGTTAATAAACAGGTCGGCAACACAGTCGCGATAGGAAATAGTTCCACTCCCACATTTGCCTTATTACACATGACCGAGTAAGTCACCATTCGTGCACCATGTAGCTTTTATGAAGGTCTTGTTCAGGTCCTGTGAATGTGTTATGAAAGTGTTTTCTGGTGCAGCGGTACTATAAATAACCTTGCTTAGGTCTGCCTCTGCTGTAAATAATTCTTGTGACTTTTCCTTTTTTTGTGCTTTTTATTTTAATGATGGGTAAGAGGGAGGTATAAGTACATACCTCACAGCATGAACTATGACATTTAATGGCCTTATATCTGAATGACCTCACGCTTTTAGTCGTCGTCTGATCGGTTTCAATGAGAGTCGTTAGTCGTTGAAGCCTCCTACTTTTAAATGTAAAGCACTATCTCAGTATCTAAAGAGATATATTTTCTCAGCCTCACTTAACAAAGCTACTATTTTAGTAGAAAATTGACAGTGCACAAAGCAAGCAAAAAAGGAGATTTGACTTGTTTATACACGTGCACATCTATGTACATATAATCACATAAAAGCCATTATTTCAAAGTAATTTATAAGCTGCTAAATAATGCCAAAAAAAGAATTTATATAATGTCAGTATTCTATATAACTTTACATTTTGGTTCACACGATCGATTGGATTATAGCATAAACTAACATCTGTGTTTGGATAATTTCCTATGGTGTACTTTATTGGATGCTATGTGCAGGATTTCTATATTAGTCAAATTTCTTGTGCTGATTCTTTTCATTGTGAAAATATTAATATCTTTATTTCAAACACAGTAGCTCCTGGGAGAAGTTTGCTTTTAGGAGCAAACATATTTGTTTTAAAAGACTTTTACATGCACCGGACTCCTGACACATAAATGAGAAAACTAGTTTAAGGCATTAAGGTTGATGCAGCTGGATTTCTGATGGGATTTGACCATTTCTACACAAGGTTGTCTATATATCTATATATATATATAGACACAGAATGCAGAAAGGAAATGTTATTTGTGCCCACGCTTCGTTGCATGCAGTATAATTATTTAAAAAAATCTATGAGCAAGCATATCAATATCCCAATCATACAGTAAAATGTTTACCATCAGGATAGTTTATTGAATTAGGTAGAAATGTATTTAATTAAATCACAGTAACAATCAAAAAAATGTCAATGGGGGAATGTGATTATTTAACAAGTATCATGTAGAACATACTGTATTAGATGACAAAAAGAGGAGGAGAGAGTAGAAATTTTCTTTCTAAATGACCAACTTTATTTAAACTTGCTCAATTTTATAAATTGCAGTGATATTTGCTGATTTCTGACGGTTACCTGGCTTATCATGTGCATGCGAACACAGCGAAACTTTAAATTTCACTGGGCTGACGTGACTTACGTAGCCCGAGTTGTAGAAATGTATTATCAGAGGACATGGAAACGATGTCTGTGTCACAGTTTTATCCGTTTGCACAAAGAATTCTGTACCAGACGTGAATATTTACCTGGTGTTGCATTTGTCAGATAGAAATCTGCCTGTAACCATCAGCGAGTCCAACGTCGGACTCATTTTGTGATATCTTGTAAACTAGAGTATGAGGTTTTAATGTATAAAAAAAAAAATGAAGTGAATGCCAGAAAGCATGTTGAAGATGAAATATATTGTACTGTTTGGCTTTTTTTTGTTTTTAAATGGGAGACTGAAGTGCTCGAATACAGATGTACAGTATGCATACACGCAGCCTCTCTCCCAGCATTATGGAAGGGTTTGGCTGTGCCCTGCAGCACATTGCTCTCAGGATGCTTTCAGTTTTTTTTTTCCTTCTAATTTTCAGTCTCTTCCTGCCAAAAGAGTCTACTCTGATCTTAGAAACGATATATATTTTGTGAAACTCCTCCGTAGAACAGTGGAAAACGTGGAGATGATGTTGAAAACTTTGTACTTGTTCTACATATCATAGTCATGCACCTTTTTGAGATTTGGCACGGTGGGCTAACAAGGAGGAATTAGTCAGATTTAATGTAAAAGTGGGCGTTAACCCTCTATTGCATGAAGTATTACTTAAACATGGTAAAAAAGTGGTTGCAAACATAGTCTCAGGATAGTTTCATGTTATCATGGGACTCCCATTAGGTTGTATGCACTAGGAATTTTCCATATTTGCATATTGTTGCCATACAGCAAACCATCTATTTTAGCATATTAGACAAAAACTTCTAAATTGAATTAAACTTGCTTACACCAGAGTGTGAGTTACCAAATTTCCAGATATCCTGGTCATGTGACCTCATGAATTGTATGTCCTTTAAAAATAAAAGCCCCCCTTTCACATCTAATTTTTTTTTTTATCACAGCTCTTTTAGAAAAATGAAGATAAAGTAATTGTTGCCATGTGGTAACACTTTGCATTAGAGGGTTAAAAGTGGCTGAAAGTCCACATTTTATCTGTTAACTGTTTATTGTCTGGCAGGCGTTGAGCCTTGATTGGATCTTTTAAATTTTACCCATGAAATAAGACGATGGGTTTTCCTCGATTTTCAACGACCTTTTCCTCTACTCCCACCAGCAGGACAAAGTAAAACTGCAGAGAGGTCATACCATGTAAAGCCAACCTGATTTAAAGGGAAATGCCACTAAATCACAGGATTCATGCACGCTACTCCTGGGCCTTTTTATTGAATTGCATTGCAGTGAAGTGGCACATGTCTGCAAAGAGAAGACAACAACTTCGTTGTGAGTGAAGCAACAAAAAAAAACAACAGGATGGGAGACTGTTTATTTCTTTCAGAGCTCAAAGTGCACAAAGTTTACTGCGTTTTGACGACAGCAGTGTGTTTGCCCTTCGCTTTTAGGAAAGTGTTCATGATTATTGTGTAAAAGAATTTTTAAACCGAGTGGTATTACTCTTTTTAACAGGGCTAATTATGTGAGCCTGACTGTGTCTCGTTGGTGGTGCTTCAAAAAAAAAAAAAAATCTATATTTCTTTATAATGTTTAGGTACAACCGTGGTGTATGATCAGACATAGAGTTTAAAAAAAATTATATTTGAATGTGTTTCGCCCAAATGAGTTTTTGGGCTTTGCTGACTTTGTTTTTTCATGAAAAAAGACGAGGCCACTTTCGGCCGTCTGTCTGTTCATGAGAAGGTGAAACAAACTGCCTAAATGTTTCTTCATGTGAAACAATCAGATTGCAAGGCTGCTGTCAAGGTTGTTTCTGGCATTTGGCTAAAAGTTTGCGTGCCGTCCTTTCTCCCCTTTTGGTAATTGAACTGTCAGGAATTGGAAGAAAACTTTTTAAGATTTTAATGACTTTTAATTCAATTTGATTCTTAGAGAGAGTGAGATCTTTTTAAACCTGAACGCTGGAATAGTCCATTGCCCTGATGAACTCAGTACATTTTTTCTTTTTTTTTTTAAAAAGGAAGTGGTTTATTAGAGTCTTTATTCAATGTGGGAAATGTTATGATGAATCAGCGATTAAATGATCTGACACGTGCATAAAATCAATCATTTAAACTCGTTTTATTGTCTTTAAACCTCCTTTTTTTTAACATCTGAACTTAAACTGCTCCTAAGCCTGTGTGTTCTGGCTCGGTTCCACGTGGTTTCGCTCTCTGTCATTAGATAAAATGCTCTGGAACAACGTGGGCTTAACGAGCATTTAAGCAGATTCACATTCGAGGCCCGGCGGCTATTTAAAGCACGGCCATAATGTGGAAATTGACGGTAGCTGCCCTCATTCAAAAGGTCAGACTCCGCTTTCACAAATTCCATCTGAGCATTTTGGACTTTTTTTTTTTTTTTTAAATATATATACTCATGAACAAAAAGGGAATGGAAATTCATCACTGTGTTTTTCCATTTATTTTAGAGATATTTTCTCTTTTAACGCTGTTTTCACTGGGGCCATAGGCTACTCTCATGATCACAAGAGACTTTTTGTTCAATGCACCAATCCAGTATTTTACTACTTGGTCAAAAGGTTAAACTAAAGGTCATCACGGAGTCCCCACCCTCCCTTTGTCAGTGCCGCAAACAACTAAGCCACAAATGTCTAGAATTGACTTTTGCTTGTTGATACAAATTGTATCTCTACCTTGAATGTAACCAAATATGAAAATGTATAATATGAAAATAGTTTTATTTAAATAAAGGGGTTGGGAAATAATAATAAAAAATAAAAAAAACGAAATCAATGCCATAATGTTGGTGACACTGTGTGTCACTGGGAGTAGCCCATTGGTATGTACTAATTCTTACTGGGTACAGTAGTTTATTTACAGGGACGTTAATGTGCTACACAGATTCCCTGTGTACAGCAGTAAGCATCATGTCCTCTGTACATAGTCACACGTGTGTGAGTGTATATATATATATATATAAATATATATATATAGAAATCAATCTGTAAATGTACCGGTTACTTCAGTTGTTCAAAAAAAACAAATACTTAGAATCATTTGTGTTGTAACCTGTGCACCTCAGTTAAGTGCATCTATTTCCTCTGCTTTATGCTATTTTAATGGGAATTTCAATACTTTTTTTTTGAATATATATATATTTTGCCTAATAAAACATGCCAAAGTTATTCTCGGGTGACTTTGTCGAACATGTTTTCTCGTGACCCAACACACGGGTTTGTCATGCAACAAATTTTGTATTTTCAGAGGATAAAAGGATTTTTTTTCTTTTCCCACACACTGTAAACTACGAGCACAAATCTGTCTAAAACTCCCAGTTAAAAGCACGATGGTGGAATTAAAAATTAAATTTGTTGTACAATCGACAAGATGCAGACGTCGCTTTCTGGTCAATTCAGGGCCGGTTTTTACTCAGATTTGTGTTTGACGTTTAAAGCTACAGGTATTTCTTTTAAAACTGGGATTTACAGGAACGTCTAGGAGTTGATTTAATGACTAACCCTGTGGAAGAGCAGGTGTGTTGAATGGTGATTTTTGAATTATTCATCCATTGTGATTTAATACTTTTCTTATCTGAGGCCAGTTTGCATCTGTTGTTTGAAATGAACAGTCTCGCCCCTTTGGAAAGATGCTTAAGATTAATAGTTTCAACTTTGAAGAAGAACGGGCTGAAGAATTGGTTGTTAATGATTAAGACCAAAGGGATTTTTGATGCATTCAATATGTACCGGTTCTAATTGTTTCAATACTACACACACACACACACAGTTATTGTAAAATATTTGCAAACCTCTTGACTTCTTGCAGTTTATGCTGCTGTTTGATTTGAAAACGGAGTCGTTGGTGTAAAAAATGCCATTTCAAGAGGTTCACACACACACAACTGTACATATATACAGTGTAATACTCAGGTTAAAACACACATTTACACATTTTAAATCACATACTTTGTTGTTTTCTAATATTGAGAAATGCATTGGTCACATTTCTGAAGTTGTACAGGTCTCCTGTTTGAGTAGACCGCTGTGTCTGCAAAGTAAAAAAAAGGGAAAAATAACGATTTTAGTTTTTTTTGTTTGTTTTTTTGTGTTGTGATTATCTGCAGTATTGTAATCCACACTGGCTGGAAAGCATTGCTTTTGTAGACCAAAATATACAAAAGTAGACTATTTGGGTCTGTGGGCTCAAACAAAATGTAAGTCTTAATGACAAAATGTGTTTCTCTCCATAAATAAAGCAGAATTCTGTTCAAACTGTTGTTTTTATGTGTCATTAATTTATTTTTTTTGAAGAGAAAGGAAGGAGACCAGACAGAAACAACTGTGCCAAACGTCTTGCGTGTTAAAACGTTACCTCAACTAAACGGCATGTAAAACTCTGCAGATTGTGATGTCTGAAGGGAAGTTAAGTCACAAAATGTTATCAATCAATCATGTATTAATCTCTTTCTTCCTACTTTATAAAGTATTTAACAGTGGAGTCAAGTTAACTTTCTGTACCAGATGTTGAACAACTGTTTATGGGTAAAAAATACAATTTATATAGTAAAAAGTTACGTTAGAAAAGAGCGACAGATCCTTCATGATTTGGGTTTTAGCCATTAAACGTTCACATATAATGGCTAATTCTGAATATGTCCATTTATATTTTGTAAAGAAATTAACTAAATGTTCTCATTCAATGTGTTCAGCAGCTGCATTTATGCAACAGTTTCACAGTACATGGACCCCATCTGCTGGTTAAATGGTTGAATAGCAACAGGCTCATAAACCAGCATGTAAAATACTTGATTATAACTATTAAAATACTCTGATTCTATCTATAAAGGCTAAAATTGTCCCGTTTAACTGATTCAATTCACCTCATAGTGGAAAAACAAATAAGTGACCATTGCAAAATGATCAGTTTTTCTGATTTTTCTACTTGTATGTATGTGTTTGAATCTATAAACTGACATTTCCCCCAAATTCTTAATAAAAATATTATTGTTTCGAGCAGAGGAGTCAAACTCAATTTAGTTCATGGGCCACATACGAATAATATGTACGTAATTAACAAGAGAGGAGAGATGGCATAAGAAAAAATATGTCTCAGTTGAAAATATCTTGTTTTTGGTACAATATTGAGTAGGTTTATCATGAAATATCACACTATTGGCAGATAATTTGCTTATTTCAAGTAGTTTTTTATAGTTTGGTCAATTCAGTCGACTTTTCATCTTAATGTCTTTTTATTTCATATTTTGGATTTTTTTAATCTCATAATTCTTTCTTTTTTATCTTATATTTTTGGAAGAAAGTTGAAATCTTCCAGTTTCAGATAGTTCTACTAAATATTGGACTACTTGCATTACATTCTAGATATTTTTCCCATGATGTCTTTTCACTTTTGCAGTTCACTGAGCATATTTAGTTTTTTTAAAGCACCATGTGAACTGTGTTACAGCTTAAAAATAAAAATTGCAAATATTCAAAAATCAATATTTGGTGCAATAACCCTTATTTTTAATCTCAGCTTTCATGCTCTCCATTGTTCTTGGGTGACTTTATTCCCCTCCTGGTTCCTCTTTAAGCAGAATGAGGTGCACATGTGTTGGAATTCAACAGAAATGGATGGAACACATGTAGAGATGCTGATTTCAGAAAAGAAAATAAATGCATTGGTCTCTTATTTTCCCCAGAACTTTACATATTCACCACATCCTCAAATATTGAAGTGAACAGTATCATCAGGAGAGAATTGTACATGATCTCATCTGATTAAAGGTTAAATATTAACACATCAAGATAAAACTCTGTATCTGGGAAATCAGATTCCTCTGTGTTAATGTCATCTATATAAAATGTGTGTGGTGACTTGGAGATAACAGTGAATTCCAGGATAAACTCTTTCCTTTGACTCTTGTGCAGCGAGCAGCTCGTTCAGGGAGTTCAGATTGTGGGAGGTCGTCCTGCCCCGGGAGTGAAGGGATGAGCCGAATACAACAGCAGCGACGTGTCTGAGATTCACTGCATCCTCAAGTAAATGCCTTTTTAAAAGCCTTTTTTAGAAAAGTCAGATTCACAGCAAATAGTAGAATATAGTAGAATATAGCCAAAAAGAAAAATCTAACATCGCATTATACTACAGATAAAAATACTTTATTTAAAATTGACCCAAATCAGGAAAAAAAACTGAAACAAGCTAAATTATCTGCAATGCAAATATTAAAGATTAATTATTCATCCATAAAATGACAGAAATCACACTGAGGATCATTGCAAAACAAAAAGAATATATTCAGTAAAATGTTTAAAATTAAATAATCACACAGACAACTCAAATCTAAATTAAATATCAGTACAGACGTTAGTTGGTGCCCTACTAAGATAAGATAATATAAAATAAAACAAACCTTTATTGGTCCCACAGTGGGGAAATTGCATTTGCAGCAGCATTAGAGGCAGTACAATACAAGTGACATGCAAGAACATGGAAAAAACAGCCTATAATAAAAATAAATACTATATAATACAGTATAATATAAGATAGATGCACTATAATACACTATAATACAAGATAGATATTATAATTACTGCACAGAAACAGTAACAGTGGTACTACTGATATATAATTTCTTATTGTATTGATGATGGGCGTATCCTCTGTATAAGGGAGATGCTGCTGCACGGCATAAAAAAATAACTAAATTCAATTCATTGAGGAAGAGAAGGTGATAAAGACATCATAAGCTGTGGACTGTAAAGACCAGACGTGACTGGAGCCGTCAGGAGGCTGAATGTTGGCCTCAGGTCTGGTGTGAGTGGGCAGGAAGTGCCGTCCATGAGCATCAAGAATTCATGGCGTACACAGAAAACGCATTTGTGGGTTGAAGCGGTAGAAGACGTGTTTCGTTGTACCGAGCAGGTCGGGGGGGATGAGTCATTGCGTTCTATCAGGTTTACTGAGGACGTCCATCTCTGCAGAGAAAAGTACATGAAGAAGTAAACATGAAGATAACCTGAGATCAGGGTCACCTGGAGCTCATGATACCAGGGAACTCTTCCTAATATTTATATCCTCCCTATCTTAACCCAGGTGGAAGTTTGTGCCTAAATGTTTTTCACTGTCCTACTATTACAACACCAATAGGAATGTGTAACACTAACTGTGCCCCTTGTATAGTCTCTTATACAGGGATTCATATGACATTATTTAAGAGGATTTTTACTGTGATATAATTAATTTCTGTTTTAATATTGGTCATAGACAGGGGCGTGCACAGACCTTTTGAAGGGCATCGGGCGAAAAGGAAAAAAAGGGTAATTATAGCATGTCGTTACCAATAAAGAGGGCACTTTAACATGCTTTCTATCTTCCAAGAGGGCACCTTAGCATGTGTTTTGGCTCCTAGAGGGCATTTTAGCATGTGTTTTAGCTCCTAGAGGGCCCTTTATCACACATTTTGGCTCCTAGGGGAAACTTTAGCGCACGTTTTGGATTGTAAAGGGCACTTTAGCACACATTTTGGCTCCTAGAGGGCACATAGCATGTGTTTTAGGTGCCAAGAGAGTACTTTAGCACATTTTTGGTTCCTAGAGGCCACTTTAACACACAGTTGGCTCCTTGAAGGCACTTTACCACAAGTTTTGGCTCCTAGAAGGCACTTTAGCACGTTTTGGCTCCTAAACGGCATGTTAACAGGCAAAAGGTACTTTACCACAACAAGTTTTCGCTCCTGAAGGGCACTTTAGCAGATATTTTGGCTCCTAGAGGGCACATTAACACATGTTTTGGCTCCTGAAGGGCACTTTAGCACACAGTTTGGCTCCTAGAGGGCACATAGCATGTGTTTTAGCACAATTTTTGGTTCCTAGAGGCCACTTTAACACACAGTTGGCTCCTTGAAGGCACTTTACCACAAGTTTTGTCTCCTAGAAGGCACTTTTGCATGCATTTTGGCTCCCAAGAGGGCATATTAACACATTTTGGCTCCTAAAGGGCATGTTAACAGGCAAAATGCACTTTACCACAACAAATTTTTGCTCCTGAAGGGCACTTTAGCAAATATTTTAGCTCCTAGAGATCATTTTAGCACTCGTTTTGGCTTCCAATAGGGCAACAATTTCCACACAGGGGGGTGCACTCCATTTGTCATTTGAAAACTAGTCAATGTTATGTGTTGCAGTTTGTCTGCACTCAAGATGTCAGACATTTCCAGGTTTTATCCCTGACATTTTATTTTATTTTCAGTTTGCACTGATTTGGTGGTTTTGTCTCTGTTTGATTTAAAAACCACATGATAAAGCATGTCAGCCCACATTTATAGCTGACAAATGCTGGTTTCATTTAAAAGAAAAAAGAAACTTTACAGAAGTGATACTGTGCTGAAGTTACCTCAGAGTTAAAGAGGGCACAGGTTCATTATCTCTGCAGGATCATCTTCAGGGGTTCAACAGGAGAAATGCACAGTTCACTGCACTCACTTCCTTTATGTATGAAACAGAAAGAATACACAGATCAAAGTCAGACGCACTGAGACTAACGTAGTGGAAAAACTAAATGGAGCCAACCAGAATGGATTCTGGTGGTATGTGCAGAAAGAAACACAATGACAACTTTGATTTTAATGGTACATGCATGATGTATCATGGTCTGCTGGGTCTCGTATATATAATGTCAGGGTGTGTGAAAGTAAATCACTAGTACATTTATTCTTTACCTAAATTAAAATACTTGAGGTACTTATACTTAATCCTACTTGAGTATTTCCATTTGATGCTACGTTATACTTCCACTCCACTACATTATTGTACTTTCTACTCCACTACATGCTTTAGTTTAGATGCAGATTTGGCACAATGGATTATACAATAAGCTTTTAATATACAACACAATGTTAAAGATGAAACCAGTGATTTTAGAATGATTTAAGTAATTCTGCCTTAGCAGATCTTTATTTTTTTATTATATTTTTTTAGGATATAGTTTTTTTTTAAAAACTTCTATAAAAAATATTTTTTTTAAATATAAAAAATAATAGATCTATAATCATTGAGATGAAAGTAATTCTGTCTTTCAGTAATTCAACATTTTTAGTAAAATAACTAAAAAACTTGAATAAAAATATATTTAAAAAATAACAGATTTTAGATTCTGTCTTAGCAGATTTTTTATTTTTATTATTATTATTTTTTAAATATATATTTTTTTAAATTAAGTTTTTTTTTTATTAATAAAAATCTTAAATTAAAATATATATTTTAGATAGAATTAAGTGAATCTGTCTCAGATTTTTAATGTTGTTATTATCATTATTATTATTATTATTTAAAATATATATTTATTCAGGTTTTTTAGTAAACTTTCTAAAGAACGTAAATAAAAATATATTTAATTTTTTTTTTATTTTCTATTTTCTATTCTGTCTCAACAGATTTTGTATTTTATATAAATATATTTTAATTTTATTGAACCTTTTTGTAACTTGAATACATCTATACTAAAAAATAATAATTTTAGAATAGAATGTTTATTATAGTTTTTAAAATATATTTATTTGTTTTTTTAGAAAAATAACAATAAAAATTGAATAAAAATATATTTAGAAAATAATAGAATTTAGGAATAATTCTGTTTTAGCAGATTTTGGATTTGTTTGTATTAATATAATCTTTTAAATATATATTTATTTAGGTATTTTTGTAAAATTACTAAAAAACTTAAATAAAATATATTTTAAAAGACAATATATTTTAGATATATAGAAGTAATTCTGTCTTAGCAGATTTAGATTTTTCTTTATTATTTTTTTTACTATATTTTTAAAATATATTTTTATTTTTTATCACTTTTTTTAGAAATATTACTAAATAATGTTTTTATATAATTTTTAAAAATATATATTTAGTCAGGCTTTTTAGTAGAATTACTAAAAAAGTTAAATAAAATATATTACCAAAATAATAGATTATATATAAGTAATTCTGTCTCATCAGTTTTGTATTTATTATTATTATAATCTTACTAATAATACATTTTAGACAAAACTATTTCTATTATAATTTTTTTTAAATACAAACAAAAAAACAAACTTGAATAAAATATATAATATATTATACTATAATATATTTTAAAAAATAATAGATTTTAGATAGAAGTAATTCTTCATCCGCATTTTTTATTATATATATTTTTAAATGTATTAAAAAAATTTGTAACATAATTTTCTATATTTTCGAAGAACGAACGGCTGCAGAAACATCTACTGGTAAGTCTATATATATATATATATATATATATATATATATATATATATATATATATATATATATATATATATATATATATATATATAAAAATTTCAAGCTTTTTTTTTGTAATTTTACAAAAAAAAATGCAACCATGATGATGATGATGATGATGATGATGATGATGATGATGATGATGCTGCAGGCGGAGTCTCTCGGCCTGAACCCTGGTTTTCAGCCTCGCTGGCTGCTGTCCTGTCATCGGCCTGGGTGTGGTCTTGCAGTCGGGGGTACCGTTAGCAGGAAATCAAGCTTCTTTCACTCCATTTTCACTTTGAGGCGAAACAAAGAGAAAAAAACACACACACACACCGAGAGACAGACACACACACACACACACAGCGACTCCGGCTGAAAATAACTCGTCGTTGCTGAAGATCTGAGTCACGTTTGATTCGTCGTTTGTTCTGATGGGAAAAAGTTTTCCGCTGGTTTCGCTAACAAACCGTCAGATTTACTAACTCCGTTTTTTTTGTTGTTGTTTTTTTTTACATATTAAAATCCTGAACCGGACGTAAAAAGAAAGAAAAGATGCCGAAGACGGTAAGAAAGAAAACTGCATTCACATCCTCATTTAAAAACTCTCTTTCCCCAGCGTTAATAACCTCATTGTGACGCAGACTTTAACGCTACTGACTCTATTTCCTCATTGAAAACAACCTTTAATGCGTTATTTAGGTTTAATTCATGTGATTGTTTAAACAAAAACTCAGCCGGTGGTTAACTGGAGATACTTTCCGTTAGGCGCGTGCGTGCGCGCGCGCTTCCGCCCCTCTAACGTTCATTAAAATTAGCGCCTTTTAAATCAGATTTTCACTCCGGCCTTGCAGGCGCGTGCGGTGGCGACGTTAACCGTTAACGCGCTTCACGCCGCTGAGGAGCCAGAAATCACCGTGGAAATCACATGTGGAGAATCAAGGGTGTTTTTTTTTCCTCTCCGTTTTTTTTTATTTTTTTTAGCCGTGTGGCCTGCCGTAGCTAGCGGGGCTCGTCCTCCTCCCGAGGCCCGTTTTAGTGAGCCCCAACACGGGGGGAGGTTCTCCAGCTGTGCCGCTCCATGCTGGAGCAAATGGAGGCTGCTCTTAAAATGGCTTGAATCCCCCCCCCCTTTTAATGGAGGCGGCTTTTATCACACAGATGAGGACTGTCCTGTGTTGTCAGATGAAGGAGCCTCAGTAGATTCGGGGCTGCTGCTCTGAACAAAGAAGAAGAGGTGGAGGAGGAGGAGGAGCAGGGCCTTCACTCTCACAGTCTTCTTCACTCTCTCTTTAATTCAAATTGAATTGTGATGAGTCAAAGTCAGTGGCAAAAGTGAAAAGTGGCTCCCGACCCATCACTTTATGTCAGATGAATGAATGACTGAGTGGAAACGTTGAGCTTTGACTCTATGTCTATTGGGTTAAGGGGATTTTAAATGTATGGGATGGACGTATGGACGAAATACTGCCGTATATACTCAATAACAAGTAAAAATCCTAAATTAAAAATGTTATGTAAAAATAAGCCTGAGTAAAAAAAACTATCAACATATAACATCAATATCTACAGCATTAATACAATGAGAAAATAGTTCCAGGTAGATAGGAAGGATGTCATTGTGTATATCTGAAATATTTATTTTCACTATGAAGAGTTGAATTACCAGTCTAGACTGTAAAAAGATATCTATAGTTGGAGTAATTCCAAGTGTGTATATACACCTAAATGGATTAAGTTCATTGAAATAAAATTAATAAGTTGGAGTAACTCCAATTTATTCATTTAATTGAATTGTTTCAGTTGGTAACACCTACATGAATTAAATTCATTGAAATTAATAAATTTGAGTTACTCCTAATTTACCTACTGACTCCTAGATTAATAAATTGGAGTAGCTCCAACTTATTAATTTAATTTCAATGAACATAATTCGTGTAGGTGTTACCAACTGGAACAATTATATTAAGCTGATTCTTTTTTAAGTGAAGACTGTATATATATATATATATATCAGAAATATCTGTAATTCAATTCACCCTACTTTAAAATATATATTTCAGATATCTGCAATGACATTCTTCCTACCTGGAACTATTTAAATAAGTTGAAGTAGCTCCACCCAATAAATTTAATTTCAATGAACTTAATTTACTTGGATGTTATGAAATGAAACAATTCAATTAAGTTGGTTCAACTATTTTCTTTAAGTGTAACTATTAAATGTTAAAACAGACGCTTAAATGTTTTTTTATGGATTTAAAAGTATCTTAAATTGAAATTTGACCAGGCAAAATAAAGTTTTGGATATTTTAAAATACGATTTCTACGAGTAAGAATGAGGTTCTAGATATCTCAATGATCATTCTGAATAATAATATGTTGGGGTTAAAAAAAAAATCTGTCTAAATCAGTAGCATTTTGTAGGAAATTAAAAAGTGATATTCACTTATTTGATTCAATAATATAATATTAATAATATATATATATATCATCATCAAAAATAAATAATTATGATCCATAATTATTGTTATCCACTGATATATAATATTTTAAATAAATATATGTTCCAGCTATATCACCTAATTCTGCATATTATATATTAAAAGTAGGTCAATAGGCAAAAAATGACCATAAATATTTAAAAGAAAATCATCAATAAGTATTGTTATCAATATACCACTTGTTTTTTAATCAGTAAATACACATGAGAACATTATAATGTTTTAATTTATCATTATGGAACCAATTTTAAACACTCTGCTACTGGTTTTTGAGCTTGTGAAACCAACATGGACAATGACAATAAAGCGAAAATCACAAAAACTCAACCACAAGGCCAGTCTCATATCATAGTGCAGCGTAATTCACTCAATCATTTTTTTTCCCCTCTTTTTAATATTATAGGACAACTTAAAATTACCTTAATATGTCTTTCCATGCTTTCACTTTAAATGCTATTTGGCAGTAGTGCAATAGCAGACATGTACAATTAACCTCTGACTTGAAATACAATGAAAACTAAGCTAATGTTCTTCCATAGTACATAAAGTTGTAGCTTTGTTCTTCCTGCTGTAATGTTTATGCTAGTACTGGTACTTCCTCCATAATTTTCCAGCTGGCTAATAGTAAAAAAATGTAGCATTTAAACTATATTCTTAAAGAGACCTCACTGTCCTCTTTTCTTTCTGAAATGTACATTTACGTGATGTTTTATGCAAAAAGTAGGGTAGTAAACATTTTTCTATTAAGACATTTAATAATAAAGGCATATTTATTAGTTATTAACAAGAAATAGGTATATTCAGTATATATAATGTTGCTTAAAAGTTTAGTTTAACAAATTAGATGCTAGTTTTGAAACATTCTGTCACAATAAAATGTGTCATCGGCATATACAGTGAAGATTTAACGTAAATGCTGCAACCGATTAACATCATTCATTTTCATCGCTGCAAGTGATTTCTGTGCTATTGATGTGTATTTATTTTTTTAGCTTGTCTCTCTTCCTGACAGATTTTTGTAGCGTGCAGCTAGCTCACAGTTAGCCACAACTTTACCAGAATTGTGACCTATACATTTAGCAGCTTACTGCGGTGACGGTGACAGCTGGCGACCTCAAAAAAGAAGCTGTTTGACATGATTATGTTCGTGATGCTGCACGGGAAAAGTACAGCTGGCAGCTCTGTTACTCGCGCATGATAGAACAGCAACGTTAGAAAAAGAGGAAACTGGTAGTGGACAAAATAGATGATCAAGAGGAAGCAGCAAGGATGACAGGAAAGCAGTGTGGGATAGGTTGAACAATGAGGTTTAAACTCATCGATTATCAACCTCTCATGTGCTGCAAAGCTAAAAATATAAAGGGAGTGCCCTTTGTGTCTAAATTTGAAGTTATCCCTTGTTTTTACTGCATTTGGTGTTGGAAATGGTTAAAACTCAGGCCCGTTGCAACACTCAGCCGTTCACTTCCTTTTGTAAAGCTGTAAAGATGCGGCAAAACAAAATGAAGTGAAAAAAAGAGGGAAGTTAGATATACTGATTCAGCAAAAAAACTCCAAAGCTCACTTTCAAGTGAAAGTCATGTCCAGATCCATAAAAACTCACCTTAAGGAGAAATTAAAAAAAAAAAAATCTGTTTTAAAAATGTTTTGCTTGTTTTCCCATTAAATGTTCGCTTGACCCAGTTTTTCAACTCTACTTAATTTCATGTATTAGTGACAACCCTGATGTCTCAAAAGCAATAATTATTGAGGATCTCTGCCTTTGCCGGACTCCTTTTGGCAGTGTTTCAGTTTCCCAAGGAAGTCGTGTTGTGACTCAAGGTTTCTGCGCTTACATCAGTTCCTTTCTGGTAATTTCCTCGCCTGCAGCCTTATATGGACTTTCACATCACGGTCTAAAGCTGTTCTCCTCCCTGCTTCCCCCAGCGTGGTCCTCAGATGCCATGCCCCACTTCAGATTGCACTTCGGCAGTGCAACAAGCCCCTGTTTATCAGCCGTTTTTAAGAGTTACTTGACGTCTTAATGGAGCTAATCAGTTTTTAGAACTGCTCAGATGTTGCCGTGATGCCTAGTTTTGCGACTTAACTGCTTTAATGATGAAAATCCCTGAGGTACATGAGGTCATTCTTTAAAAAAAAAACCAGACCAAACAAGCACCGTAATAATATCCTGTTTTGGTTTTATTGCTGGATCTTCACTTTCGGATGAATTGCAGTCAGTTATGTTGTTAAATGAAGGTTGTGGTTTTACTGTCCAGGCCAGGGGTGTCAAACATGCGGCCCGGGGGCCACAACCGGCCCGCTGAAAGGGTCCAATCCACTGGATGACTGTACAAGGAGTGGCAAATAAATGTTTCAGTTCCCGTTTCTGCACAAAATTGTTAAGTCAGTGAGAATCTTTCAGGGCTCAAGGGATAAAATTATTAGTTTTTATTTTGTAAATGGTTTATAAGGCAGGAGATAACCATGTATTTTACCAGATTTTCCAAAATATGAGATAAAAAGTTAAAATTCTAAGTTTAAACACTAAAATAAAAGGTCAAATTCAATCATGTTTTAAGAAAACAAGACTAAATCCAAGAGAAATGATCAGCCAATGGAATAAGATAATTCCAATTCTACTCAATATTGGACTAATTATATCAAAAACAAAATATTTTCACTTGTTAAGATATAATTAATTTCAATTCAGAATAACTGGGATATCGTAGTGTTAAAATTGCACTTTTATTCTTATGTCATCTCTCTTTTTTTGTAAATTAAGATCAAAACTGCATTTAAATTGTGCTGAATGTAGCATATGAAGTGAATTGAGTGTGCAACCACTGGTCTAAGCCTTAATAACAGTGAGTTTAGTTTCCTGTTCAAATTTTAAGTTAATTTGCATTATTTTCAGTGCTAGTACATCAGATATTTTTACTGATATGACCTTTTTATCCCCATACATATAAAACAGCCTATTGTACAAAACTTGAGCATAACTCACCATTTTATCCCAGTATGCAGACACCATGATAGATGTTGTTTTCTTGTTTGAAGGACCAACTTTTTGGGGAAAAATGGAAAATGGAAAGACCCAGAAATATGTAAGCAGGGGATTATAATGAGCCTGTAGTGCACATAGCAGAGCAGATTAACAGTTTGTAGAAGTCGAGGTGCTGGACCAACTACAATCAGTGCGTGTTGCACACAGATTGATGGTTTTACAGTTTTTTCTTTGCTTGCATTTTGCGAGAAAATCGTAACTTCTAGCAGTAAGTACCCTGTTAATTTGTTGTTTTTTGTGCTTATTGTTATAGCTGCTGTTGGAATCAATCTGAAACTATTACTAATGTTGTTACAGACCATTATATTTATTACCACAGGATGAATTAATTGTTTTTTTGGCACTTCGTTTTACTCGAAGTTTCTAGTAAAAACAACAACGTTCACGCTGTGTACATAATAAAAGACAAGCATAAGCAAAGCATTAGAGTGAGATTTAGTGTTGTGTTTGTGTGGTAAACGACCTGCTGTGATGATTCAGCATCATTCCTCTGCTACTGATTTTTGTGGCAACAGCCACTGGTAACAAGTATGAGTTAAGATCAAGATTTAACATGTTTTAACTGTTTTTTTAAGGAAGTAATGGGCTTGGATGTTCTAGAAGGACTAACCTTTACTCCACAAGCAAACTACTAATTTATGGAGATTGATTTATGCTGGAAACATGACAATATGAAAAGTTATATTAACATTAATAAGTATTAGCACGTTTATGTTGGATAATTGTGTTGAGCTCTATGCATTTCTATGTTTAGCTGTAGCAATCTGATTTGAACCCAAAAGGATTCTTGGCAGACAAAGCCAGTGGGGGTAAAAATAGCCTTTTCTTGCAGCATGACTGCAGGCAAACAAATACAAAAGGCTGGCAATAGGTCATCAGACTAAAGGCTCAACAGAACCACTTAAAGCAACTTTACAAACCTGGCAAGGTTATTGACATTCATCGACAACTGGGCTGGAGCCAAATTGGAAATACCTTAAGCTTCCCAACACCATTAACGTCCATTAGATGCTGACTACTGATTGATTCACATTTAAAGGGTGCCAACTTCTATCTAGAAATACTAAGTCAGGCATTTGAATGACAATGTGATTTCAATCACTTGAATAGAAGTGTGGTCGTGGGAAAACAATCCCAAAAGAATCCTCTTCTGTGTGTGTGAACCCTCGTCCTCCTTCCATCCTCCTGCTTCCTGTCACCCAGTTTGTTATCTTTAGCCACAGGCTTCCATTGGATGGTAGAAGCTTTGTGCCCAATGTTTTAACTCATTACATCTTCGACCACCAAAGACGAAACCCCAAACTGCTGAAATAAGAGACTGAATTGTTTTTTGTTTTTTTTTCCTTTTTTGCGTCGTATACTTTGGCTTCAGAGGATATAAACATGGCTGCTTGACTCGCTCACAAGTCTTTTCACATGATTTCCCTTGTATTATTAGCTTCAAGGGATAATATAACAAGGCTGTTTTGCTGTGGCCCACGTAGGTTCAGTCTCCACCGTCAGTTTCACACTTCTAAGCTTCCAAGCTTGGCATCACCTAAACTGACAGCTGTAGATCGTGAGGAATGTTGTGGGAAATGATGGAGTCGGTTCAGTTTGTCTTTCTGCTGAAGGAGGCAGTGATAGATGTTAGTAGCATTGGTTTCTGTGGTTTAATCCATTTTGTGAGAAGTGTTTGACGTTAGATGCTGATTTTGTCTCAGAAGTATGATGCATATTTATCAACATCTGACTTACGAACATTTGTAGATGGGTCATTGACAAATCATGGTTGGCAAAATGAGAAAGTCAAAACCTTTTTTAAAATACAGTTTTAAGAAGCATTCATCAGGTCTCTTAAAATGCACATTTTGTGTTCATGTTGTTCCATTTGTGCCATTTTTTAAACAAAAATCATGATTTTGTGTGATTTTTTTTGACATGAAAGGTCAAATGGGGTCAAGAGTTAAACTGCCTGGTACCATGTTTATAGGGTTACACCACACGAAAGCTTTATCACTGACCTGGATACAAACAACCGCTGATTGATGTTCATAAAAGGTCATAAAATGCCGTATTGCATTCGCAGTTTTGTATTCTGAACCTGGCGCCACATCAGGCTAGTTTCCTTTTCTGCTGCAACCCACGCCGCGTCATTGGCAATCCGCTCCAGTATTTCCAGAGCAGAAAGATCGGACAACACCGTTGTGGATTTGACGTTTAAACCCAGCATTGTTGCTACTGCTGACGTCACCGTATCACATAACCAGAAGTAGGAGCTAACACCATTCCAACGCTGACTTTGGTGCTATTGTAGCCCGTGTAGAAGGGTTTCTATCCACCCTGGAACTGGTTTCCATTTTGGGGGCTTTCTAAAATAAATCCATACGTGTAGATACTGTTTTATTGTCCCTATTTTATCAATTATCAATCATATTTTGCAGCTAGCATTGTTGCTGATTGGCATATTTGTTTCCAAATATGCTTTGCGTCAACATTTTGACCAATCGGAGACTGATCCAGCCGGAAATAACTCTTTTTCTCCTTATCATGCATCACTTCTCACTACACAAACAATTTGGAATCTGCAAAAAAAATTCGTACCTGCTGTTGTCATGTGAACAAGGCCCAAATGAACTCAAATGGCAATTATTATTATTAACGCCTTATGAACAATTCAGCTAACGACAGCCACTCAGAACCTATTGTGTTTGTAAGTTGGACTCTGTCTGTATATATATATAAATATATGGTAACTAGGTTGAGTTTGACACTTAAGATGGTCTTTAAAAGACTGATTTGTAGTGAGATACAAACACTGGGGGATTCCAGGGAACCAGGCATTGTAATGTAAAATTAGAAAAGCTCTCTAAGAGCGCAGACCTCTGCCAGGACTATTGTGATTCCCACCCAACATTGTTGTCCCGTACTTATTGAATCCAGTCCAGAAACAAAGGTCTGTGTTAGGTCTGTGGGGGCAGGTGCAAAATATCTCCACCAGGTGGCACCAAACAATGAGGCAAGATTACTAAACAAAAAAAAATTCAAAGTGATCCAGAAATCAGGATTTCTCCTGGATCATTACCAAAATGTAATCATTTATTGATGGTACTATTCCCAACATTTGCTGAAAATTTGTTGAAAATCCGGCTCAAACTTTTTGAGATATTCTACTAACAGACAAACAAACGCCTGCTGAAACATGAACTCCTTGGAGGAGGTAATTTACCAGGATATTAACACAATGATCAACCTTCTGACCACAAATCCTGTTTCTGTGTCACTGTAAAGACCTTTAATACACAGATTTAAGGATGTGGTTATTCACTTGTGTTCCTCCTTGTTCCTAAAACCACTTACTTGTATCTCCCCTCGTTGGCTTTGGTTGGGAGGATTTTGATTGTGAGCCAGACACTGATTGGCTCTAGAATGGAAAAGAGGAAGGGTGCTGAGTCTGAAAGTTGGGATGTCAAGTGTTCTTTTTTAAAAAAAAAAAGTAACCAGGAAGTACATGTTGATTTTATGCTAGATTGTTCCTCCGTTATTTGATGGACTTTTTCTTTTTTAAGTTCCAGATTTTCCTTCAGTGTTTCCCAGCTTCTCCATTCACACAGACCCCTTTTCATTCACCATTTGTTTTCATGAAATATTCAGCCATTTTACCTTGAAGCTAAAAATGAAAGAGAGTGATAGTTAGTGTATTTACATTAAAGTCAACATATCATTTGTACATTCCAGATAATTTCTTATCAGTTTGTGATGCAGGACTTACTCAACTTATCTGTTGTATGTAGGAATAAGAAGTTAGAACATAGAACATGGAAGCACAGATTAATCAAATGGACTTGTTTCATTCAGGAAGCTAATAGCTTGAAAATGAGTCTTAAGACATGCCTCTTAGTGTGTTGCTTGTTAAAAGTTAAAGACTAGATTCCATTGTGTAGTTTTGGTGCGACAACTGTTAAAGAGTGCGTAATGGAAACATGACATGTGGGCCTGAGCCTGGGTGTTTTTTGAGTGTGTGCTAATAATAGTGAGTTAAGTGTTTTTGAATTCTGGCCACGAGCGACACACCCTAACCAGGCAGAAAATGTATGAGCGTAGTTCCCTTTTCATGCAAGATTAGCGCTTCTGATGCAGGAAATGAAACTGCTTCAAAACCCCGACAGGGTGGTCACAGAACCCGAAATAGAAAAAGTGTTCTTCAGGGTTCATAACTGTCTTTACGGCGTCTCTCGGGTTCTGTATTGGAGTCCGGCATCGTCCTCAGATTGTAGGTTTTGCTCCGGGGGCCTAAACGCCGGCGATGACAGGAAGTGACACACGGGGCAAGTGTCCTGAGCAGTAAATGGAGTCCTGCTGACATGACTGGGAAAGAACGCAACTCTAATCAGCCCCGCAACTGGGGAAATAATGCATACCATTGTTGTTCGGGGCAGGCGTGGGCCTCAGCCTGCACAGTTATTTCCCAACAGACATGCATGCTGCTGTTTTTGTCATTTCGAAGAGGACAAGAGAAAACGAGAAATGCCCACATGGTCAGCTCACCGAGCACTGAATCAATTTATTCTCTGTGACCTCTATGAGGGGGACTGGGTTAAATACATGTATTCAACTCTTGACATATAATTCTTCCATCACATTCCCAGTCGCTTAGATAAGAAGTTTCACAGCGGCTGGCTACATAACTAGCTGTGTTACCTGGTGCGGAAACAAAACCTACATTACACGGCCTATTCTTGTTCAACTCCTGCCTACAGAATGCTGACAGGTCGCTTGATGCATGACAGGATGTAGGCGACTCTCATGAGAGCTCAGTGTTTAGCAGCAGCGCCTCACAAGGCCCAGGCACCAGAGGATGTGGTTACTTCCTGTAGATAAGTTCTATACCGAGCCAGATTGGCGTGTTTGTCGTTGCACAGTATAGGAGCCAGAGACATGATCTTTCACGAGCTATATCGAGATAGAATTGTGTTAGTGTCAGCCCATCACGCCATTTCATCCACGGGGGTCAGTGAGCGTTTTTTTAAACTCGGGGGTGCACCAAAAAGAAAGAGGTTTTCAAATTTGACAAGATGTTGAGTGATGTTGAAGTGATGTTGACACGTGAGTCAACACAGTTGAGAGTAAAACTAAAATCTGTTGTGTAGAATTCAAAATAAGTGAGGTAACCAGACATTAGACGCGGGTGGTTGAGTTGCAATGTGGACAATGTTGGCGCCGGCTTTTTGACAAGGAAGAAGAATATCTCTGCTTTTGCTGCTTTGATTGATATAAAGTTTCACTAGTTGTTAGCAGCTAGAGGTGCAAATAGTGTTAATTCATTGAAAAGGCAAATACTGAAAAGTTCACTGTAAAACTTATAGATTGATCAGTTATCTGTTTGTTTAAGACGCAGAAGTCAGAAATGTCTTAAATCTGCCAAGAATCAGGGCGACCTGATCGCTGAGTGGAGTAGAACTAAGGCTCCAACTAACAACTATTCTAAAAGTGGATTAACCTATTGATTATTGAAACAATTTATTGATTTGTTGTGTGGTTTGTAAAATATCAATCACTGTTTCTCAATGCTGAAGATTGAACCTAAAATGTCTTTTTTTGTCCAGACCAACAGTCCACAACCCAAAGATCATCAGTTTACTATTATAGAGACTAAAGAAACCAGGAAATAATCAGATTTGAGATGCTTGAATCCATACTCTCTTTCCTCCTTGTCTCTCTCTGTCTACGTTCAAGTATAAATAAAATAATCTATAAGAAAAAAAATGAACATGCCAAAAAAATAATCGTTCCAATGTTCTTTCTTCCACAGATTAGTGTAAGAGTCACCACGATGGATGCTGAACTGGAGTTCGCCATTCAGCCGAATACAACAGGAAAGCAGCTCTTTGACCAGGTATGAGATACTAATCATTTCCATTTTTTCCATCATATGTATATTGTGGCAATAAAGAATTATAAAAAAAATCTTTCCTGTTGCTTTCAGTTGAGTTCATTTGTAGATCTGAGTATTAATGGTCTAATTACACTTGTTTGTTGGAAGGTTGTTAAGACCATTGGACTGCGGGAGGTTTGGTACTT
Organism: Lepturacanthus savala; assembly: GCA_030544235.1. NCBI lineage: Eukaryota > Metazoa > Chordata > Actinopteri > Scombriformes > Trichiuridae > Lepturacanthus > Lepturacanthus savala. Next base: position 4,915,637 of record CM060479.1, on the reverse strand, counting down.
TGGACTCCAGTACCAGGACACAAAGGGTTTCTCCACGTGGCTCAAGCTCAACAAGAAGGTGAGTTCTACAATATGTTGCCTCAGCAAAAAATAAAAAAGTCCATTATTCACCACCGTTAGGGTTGCAAAATTCTGTGAAAGTTGGAAACTTTCTATGTAAATCAACAGGAATAAATCCAAACTTTACAAAACTGAAGGTTTTCCAGTAACAGGGAACTTAAATTCAGTTGGGGAAAATATATTGTAGCATAATCTGGGCTAAAACAACTGGATTTAATGCAAGTTTGCATAAATATAAGCTGAAGACCATTGCAGTTCTTTAGTTAACTCGATTTCTGTTCATGCCATTGCATTAGTGATTTTACAAGCTTTTTTTGTTAGTTTATTCTACAGAGAAATGCCATGTTCACCATCTGATGTGTGGAAGCATTTCTCACAAGCTGATGTTGAAGGAAAGTCTTTGAACATGTGTGAACATTGTGGAAAGACGTACGTGAAGAATGCTACAAAAACGCAGTGGCATATTGAAATAATTCCCCATCTTAGCATCCCATGAAAAGTTTCTGTAAAATTATCTTCCACCCCTTTGCAACCCTCGTTAAGATTGAACTCATCTGTGTAATTGTTTACAGAACTACACCTCTACCCTTCACCCGTCTGGTTTTATTTTAGGTGACAGCCCAGGATGTGAGGAAGGAAAGCCCGCTGCTGTTCAAGTTCCGTGCTAAGTTCTTCCCTGAGGACGTGTCTGAGGAGTTAATCCAGGATGCCACGCAGCGGCTGTTCTTCCTGCAGGTGAAGGAGGGAATCCTGAACGACGACATCTACTGCCCCCCAGAGACCGCCGTCCTCCTGGCCTCCTACGCAGTGCAAGCCAAGTACGCCGACTACAACAAGGACGTCCACACAGCAGGATACCTGTCCAGTGAACAGCTGCTCCCCCAGAGGTGATTCTCACTGTTTTAATGTGGAAGCTGATGTCACATAAAGCCTTGTTTATGCTTCTGTGTATGTAGCAACACTGTCGACACCTCCAAAAAATCCCAACTACGCATCGCAGTGTCACAGACTGCAAGGGCACCTTCTCTGTCGCCTGTGCTTCAACATTTGCGATAAAAGCATTTGCTCTTTTATATCGATAAACACATGTGCACCCCATCCCGGTTGTATAAAGGAGTATTAGGGCCAAGCAAAAAAAAAAAAAAAGTCCAATACAAGGAAGAAAAAACAGGCAAAAAAATGTCCGGTACAAAAAAAAGGGAAAAAGGAAAAAGAAGGAGGCAAAAAATGTCCAGTACAAGAAAGAACGAAAAAAAAAAAATAAGAAAAAATACAAAAAAAAAGTTGTAGTTTTTGTTTTAAGCCATTTTTTTGCCTGGCATATGGTCGCCATTGTTTTCCTTTTGATGGTGTATCTACATACGAAGAAGTATAAACTAGCATTAAATGTGTATGTGCAGTAGGACACATGCTAGAAGGTTACTGAGGGTCTTAAAAAGTCTTAAAAGCATTGAATTTATGAGTTTGGAAATAATACCTTAAAAATTCTTGAATTTTGATATATGGGTCTTAAAATTTGTGCGCTATGTAACTTGATAATGAGGTTTTAGTGAAAACATTCTTTATATGGACATAGTACGCATTTAATTTGTGAAGATATTCACTAAAAAATCAATTAATATTCTATAGACAATTCCTCAACTACTACAAGTGCGGTTTTAGTGAAAAAATATTTAAATTTAACAAATTGGTCTGATCGATATGTCTGGGAAATAGGCTGTGAAATGGGTATTAAGTTTTATATTAATGCTCTTTAAAAGTCTTGAATTTTCCCTGAAGAAACCCGTCATTGACGCTCGGATTTCTCCTATTTTTCAGAGTTCTGGACCAGCACAAACTCAGCAAGGACCAATGGGAGGAGAGGATTCAAGTGTGGCACGAAGAGCACAAGAGCATGATGAGGTAACTGAGGACGTACAAATAATTTAAGGAGAGAAACATCTTTATCTCCTCGCTCCTTCAACAAATGATATCACATTTCTCAGTCTTTGGATGTTATAATAGTAATTCACTCACAATCTTAACTCCACAACCTTGAATATGTGTAGTTTGTTCTTCTCAAGGCTTGTTTTCTGTACATGTAAGATGTCCCTGGGACGTGTCACCTTAACCTCAGCCTTGTCTTGATTAGTTCCTCTCTCCAGGCGGAGTGTAGACTACTGTTTAGGGTTAAGTTGGAAACTTTCCATGGGAATTAATGGGAATAAACAAGAATAAATACAAAATTTACAAAACTGAACTGGGGAACATACATATAGTTTGGGGAAAATCAATTGTAGCATATTCTTGGCTGAAACAACCAGATTTAAAGGGATAGTTCAACATTTTTTTAAATTCGCCCATCATCATGATTCCTATTGTCATATCAATAGATTCTTCACCTTTTTTTCGTTAATACAAGCTGTTTCCAGACCAACTGCTACTACATGGCTAATGGTATTTCTTGGTTTCCCTCATCAAACTCAGCAAATCCACCAATTCAACAACAACACAACTCCTGCTGTGGTGGACGAGTTGTGACCTGCACATTCACCACACCAGGAGACAATAACTGTAATATTAGGACAGGTGAAGCAAATACTCAGGGCTACTGTTTTTAGTAAATCACTGGGCAAAGTGACACACTGGAGTGTGAAGTCCAGCTTTACCTTTACCTTGAAAAGAGTTCTGTCTAGAAATGTACCTGAAAGTGTGGTGAAGTAAGATTTGATGTTATATTGTAGATATATTTAATCTATAATGATATTAATGTTTAACTTGTGGATTCTAAATAGAAATGTATTCATATAGTAGCTAGCTAACTGGTAAATTAGGTTCTAAATGGGGAATGTTTCTAAAATTCCCCATCTTAAATTCCAAACTGTCGTGGCTCAGACTCCTGCAGTTTTATATCATCAGTGCTAACTAGAGACATCTCTTCTTCTCCCACAGAGAGGAATCCATGATGGAATATCTGAAGATCGCTCAGGACCTGGAGATGTATGGAGTCAACTACTTCAGCATCAAAAATAAGAAAGGAACAGAGCTCTGGCTGGGTGTGGACGCTCTGGGACTCAACATTTATGAACAGAATGATAAGTGAGTGGTTACACAGCAATGCAACGCTTTGCATAATGTATAATTATAATTATTCATCACATGCTGATTTCTGCCCAATGTGATGCAACTGACTGAAATTGTATTTTTTTTTTTTATCTTCAACAGAATGACGCCCAAAATTGGATTTCCTTGGAGTGAAATCAGGAACATTTCCTTCAACGACAAGAAGTTTGTCATTAAACCAATTGACAAAAAAGCACCTGTATGTTACCGTTATAAAAAAATAAAAATATTGACAAACCCCTGTGTGTGTGTGTAATTGGGTTCTATTAAAAATATTCCATGTCTCTGTTTCAGGACTTTATATTCTACGCTCCGAGACTCCGCATCAACAAGCGCATCCTGGCGCTGTGCATGGGCAACCACGAGCTGTATATGCGCCGCCGCAAACCCGACACCATCGAAGTGCAGCAGATGAAGGCTCAGGCACGAGAGGAGAAGAATCACAAGAAGATGGAGAGGTGAGATTTAGATAAACCTCATCACAAACACTTTGCTATGACACACTTTCTGCTTTACAATAGAATAGATTACTGTAGATTCCTGTAGCTCAGTCCTCCTCCCTGCTTGGAGCAACTTAACTAACTAAAGTAACATTAGCTGCTTTGATTGATAAAAGCTTTTGTAGAATCACATTTGAATGTTGGCAACTAGAGGTGCAACTAGTATGTTAATTCATTCATTTGAGAAAGGGTAAATTATGAATAAAACTTAAGAAATGTATCACTAATCTGTTTATTTGCGATGCAGAAGTCAGAAATGAGTTGTTAGGACTTCAGCTGCAACTAACAACTATTCTGATAATTGATTAACTTATCAATTACTGAAACGATTAATCGATTGGTTGTTTGGTTCATAAAATGGTGTAAATGGTGATTACTGTTTCCCAAAGCTGAAGATTCAACCTAATGTCGTTTTTTTGTCCAGACCAACAGTCCACAACCCAAAGATCATCAGTTTACTATTATAGAACTAAAGAAACTAGAAAATAACGATTTGAGATGATTGAACCAGAGAATTTGGACATTTTCGATTATCAGAATAGTTGACGATTAATGGAATAGTTGGCCACTAATCAATTAATCGACTATTCAGGACTCTTACTTTTTACTTATTTTTTTAGTAGGGCTGCTGCTATCTGTCTATCACCAGTTTACTATTATAGAAGACTAAATAAACCAAAAAATAATGAGATTTGTGAAGCTAGAACCAGAGGATTTGGATATTATGCTCTTAAAAATGAACAAATTCCTCTCGGTTATTGTCCGGCTTGACTTTTACATAACAAAGATAACCTTATATACAGTATCTTATAAAAATGTGCACTGTCTCTATTTCCTTTAGGGCTCTGCTGGAGAATGAAAAGAGGAAAAGAGAAGTCGCAGAGAAGGAAAAGGAAAAGATCGAGAAGGAGAAGGAGGAATTAATGGAGCGATTAAAGCAGATCGAGGAGCAGACGAAGAAAGCTCAACAAGGTGTGTGTGACCTGCCGGTGTTCGTTGTGTGAGGATGAAAATATCATCATTCCTAATAATTCTAACTCTTCCTATTGTACAGAGTTGGAGGAGCAGACGCAGCGCGCCATGGAGCTGGAGCAGGAGAGGAAGCGGTCGCAGGAAGACGCTGAACGTCTGGCGTCTGAGCTGAAAGAAGCCGAGGACGCCAAGGTGTCGCTGCTGCAGCAGTCCCAGAACCAGATGAAGAACCAAGAGCACCTGGTCAGTTATCACAAACCATTCTAATAATCTCATGGAAGAAACACATGTTCTCCCGCTCCGTGTGTCAATAAAAAAGTGAATTTTTGTGCTTTTAGGCCACAGAGTTGGCTGATCTCACCTCGAAGATTTCCCTGCTGGAGGACGCCAAGAAAAAGAAGGAAGAAGAGGCCGTGCAGTGGCAGGAGAAGGTGCAGTACAAGTTACTTCTATCTATTTTTAGTTGCCAAATCTTCCTTTTATTGCAGTTACAAAGCATGGTACGAAGAGGCGAGTGAAAAACACATGAAATACACATGAATCACAAGCAGATCACTATGAGATCTGTTTCATATCACCCTATTAAAATAATGTTTTTGGGAAAACACAAAGAACTTTATCAAATCTGGTAAATATTATATTTATTCATCATTTCAAGGCCAATTTTTGAACATTTTACTTGCAACTTTAAACCTGGATTAAACTGTCCTTTCATTCCATAGTGAAACTCTAAACTTCCATTAACCTGCAGTTAAATTAAACTAATATCAGCTCCTTTTTCATCACTTTCCCAGTTTTGACGACTTTGTGGCAAAATTTCAATGAACTGATGACAGATGTTAAATGGACTGAAGATCCTGGAACTTTGACTAGATATTTAATACATTTATTGATATGAAAGCTGATGAATTGGCATTTTATCCTGATTTAGACAAATAACTTTGACTTAGGCGCAAATTAAAATGTCCATTGTCCTATAGGACATAAAGAGTCTGATCCTGATCCAGGATTAAAGGGATTTTACCAGACGTGGCTTTAGGACAAAAACTCACTTTCATCAGAAAATGGTCACAGTGGTGATATAGAAAGGATTACATCCACAGAAGAGAATAAGTCTAACAGCAGTGTGATTATGCTTTTGAGGAAGGTGGCATGTTTCCTCCAAACCAAATTACATGCACCAACACCACGTACATCTAATGGGCTGAGTCTGTTAATCTATGTGAACATCCTTCCTCAAAAGATGACCAGACAGTTTTATATTTTACATTATTTTACAAAATCTAGAGCTAGAGCTAGAGGTTATGTTGAAATTTAAAAAACAATTTTTAACAAATTAGTTTTCATGTGTCCTACATGTGTTCTGTAATTTCCTTTTAAAAACGTCATCCCAGACATTTATGGGGAAAAAATGTTGTTTTTTTTAATCTTATGGATCAAAAACCTTGTAAATGATGCGAAAAAAAACAACCAGATGAACCAGTGTCATAAAAATAAATCGTTTACTTTATAATCTGCTCTGGAAGAAACCAGCGGTGCTCATCTCGCATTGTGAAATGAGATAAGTTAACATTTTAAAACCTGGAGCAATGACATGAACACTGAAAAACATTTTCCAAGACATTTTTGAGATATTGTTGCAAGGTTTTACTCTTGTTTTGTGCATTTTCTCATTACACAAATGCCAGATTTGGCTTCCAATTCACCTTTAAGCAGTTTTTGATTTCTAAAGAGGTGAATGTGCCATTTTTTTTTAAATAAAATGAAATCATTATTTAATTTTGCAGGTTAAATCTTTGGCGATTCATAAAAAAGCTAACATGGATTAATGAAATACTGTCTAAATATGTAAAAGTAGCTTCATGTTGGTTAGAATTTTGTTTTAATCAATAGATTCACATAGAAGATTCACAACCAACTCAAAATCCAACCAGAAACATCAATGTTTCTTCCTCCTCCTCATGTTTCAGTGCAGTTATACATGACAGCCACCGTGTGGTGAGGAGTGGGACAGTCTGAGCCTCCGCTTTAATCTCTATTCTGCATCTTCCTGTTAATTCATAATCACTGACATTATATTCCAGTCAGTGTCATTTTCTTCCTCAGTGAAAAGCATCATTTGACAGCATCAATAGGGTTTAGTGTCCTCCAGCTGGAGCTGCACTGAAAAACAGCTTTGTCATCATCCGACATCATTTCCCTCTGATCAAACAGCCCCTCCCTCAGGACAGAATGACGCCACACATTCCTCACATGGGATTTTTTTTTTTCCGGGGGGGTAGGAGGGCTTAAAAAGGGCCCAGCTCCAGCTTCATGTCTTTTTTGGGTAAAAACCCCTGCGTGCCAGCCTGGCCCCCCTTTTCTTTGGGCGGCGTGACTCACCCTGTTTGTGGTGACTCTGTCTTTGTGTGAAGGAAATCCTGTTGGACTCTGTAGCTCCATTATGATGCTCTGGCTGCTGCACTGCAACAAGTGGTGACTTCCATGTTGTACATTCCTTTGGTTAAAAGTTCAAACCACATTCCAGTTTATCTGCTCATCGCACGAGCATTAATTATCCAAGACATGAAAAAAGTAGTACAAAAAGTTGTAAATGTGGCACAGATGGGCCACCGTGGTGCAGGAGTCATTTTTAAAAGCAAAAAACAGTATTAAACACTTATTACTTTTTGAAACCTGAGATTTCAGTGAAGTTTAATGGTTTGAAGATGCTGGAACTTCCTTTATTTCTGTATATTTGTCTACATATTAATTAATTGATATGCACAGCACTTTATATTAAATGAGTGGGTCAGTGACAAAAATGTGATGCAGTGTAACAGATACTATAACTCTCTAAAAGAGGTTTTAACAAAATAAAAGTAAGTAAGTAAATCACTAAGAGAACGCTATCATTCTTTTTCTCTTACATCCATTTTTGTAAAAAAAGAATTACACAAAGGACTTTTAAATAGCAAGAAACCAACATGAACACATAATGAAAGACCTGGTGAAAGCTTCTTAAAAGGTTTTTGACTTTCTCATCTTGCCAAACATTATTTGTGACCCTATTATTAAACTCATGACTGAATTACTATAAAATATTATAGCGCCTAAATCCTTTATCACTTAGCAGTAGAAATAGATTCAGATTGTCCATTGAAAGACATTTTACAAATAAATAGAAAGGACGTTTTAGAGACTAAAAACTGGTTTTGCTCGTCGTGTGTCCCTGCAGGCCACCATGGTGCAGGAGGACCTGGAGAAGACCAAAGAGGAGCTCAAGAACAAAGTGATGGCGGCTCACGTGCAGGAGCCCGTCACCGCCGAGAACGAGCACGACGAGAACGACGAGAGCAGCGCCGAGGCCAGCGCCGAGTTCGGAGACGTGGCCGCCTACAAGGACCGCAGCGAAGAGGAGCGCATGACCGAGGCCGAGAAGAACGAACGGCTGCAGAAACATCTACTGGTAAGTCTCTATATATATATAAACATGTGGTTTCTCCAAAAACCTTTTTTTCTGTAGGCTGTAGGCTGTGAATTCTTCCCGGATGCCCTGTATCTGATAACTTCTATCTATATAAAAACTTTAGATACTTAAACTAGAACTCTTTAAATCTTGTTTTAATATGAATTTGATCTTGTTTGAAGTCTGAAAACATTGTGTTTTTTTGTTATTTTGACCATTTGTCATTTTATGCATATAAATGCTCTGGAAAACAATAAGAGACCACTGCAAAATAATCCAGTTTTTCTGATTTTTACTACTTAGAGGTATGTGTTTGGGTGTTTGAGTCTATAAACTACTGACAATATTCCCCCAAATAAAAATAGAACAGTTTAGAGGATTTACATTTGCAGAAAATGACAAATGGTCAAAATAACAAAAAATCCAATGTTTTCAGACCTCAAACATGATCAAATTCATTTTAAAACAACATAATACTAATGTTTTACACTTAAGAAGAGTTCAGAAATCAATATTTGGTGCAATAACCCTTATTTTTAATCCCAGTTTTCATGCTCTCCACAGTCTTTACCATTGTTCTTGGTGACTTTATTCCACTCCTGGTTCCTCTTTAAGCAGAATGAGGTGTTCATGTGTTGGAATTTAACAGAAATGGCTGGAACACATGTAGAGATGCTGATTTTAGAAAAAAATGTAGTGGTCTCTTTTATTTTAAAAATTCGAGGCCAAGTAAAGAGAGTAAAAACAGGTGTTGTAGGATAGTAATGAGTTTTTTTACATTAGACATTAACCCTGTGCTGACTGTGTTTTCCAGGCTTTAAGCTCGGAGTTGGCCAACGCTCGGGACGAGACCAAGAAAACGGTGAACGACATGATCCACGCGGAGAACATGAAGGCGGGGCGAGACAAGTACAAGACCCTCAGACAGATCCGGTCGGGGAACACCAAACAGCGCATCGACGAGTTCGAATGTATGTGATGTGGTGATGTGTGCGCTCCTCGCTGCTGCTGCTGCTGCTGCAGAAAAAAAAAAGAAAAAAAAGAAAAAGAAAGCCCACGGCGCTGGGCTCCTTCTGCCTGGACTGCAGTCCTGCCTCACTCAAGCTGTTTGCTCTGTACCCAAATAAATCAGATCCTCAACATGAAAAACGGCTGCAAAGCGAAGCACAGTGTACAAATATGGATCTAGAAAGAAAAAACTAGAAAAAAACACACATTTGTTATCATTCCTAACTGAATTTTAGACAAGTCACTGGTTGAAAAGGGACATACTGTGTTTTTATTAGTACATTCCTCACAAGGAGTTTATGTAGCATATTAGTGATGGGCTCACGCCACATTTCATGACACATCGACTAAGCATTTTTAAGGTTCTTTTTTATATTTCTGTCACATTTTTGTATCATGATTTCAAAGTCAGAGACCAAATTTCAATTAGAAAACTGTGCCTGTGTCTGCAGAGGCAGCAAAGCTGGAGTTTTCAGACTATTAATGTTTCTCCCATGATGCATTTCCAGTAGTTTGAAAATACACTGTAATCTATATAAGAGAAGACATATCATATGACTCCTAGGTTTATGTTGGAAGTATTTTTTTTTCCATTTTATTTTACTGTATTTTAGAATCTACCAACGGTTACAACTCAAACAGTATTTGCACCCACTCACAAAGCGATATTAAAGATCAATTTCATTTAGATCTTTTTGTCTGTTTTTTGCTTTTCTGAACGACTTGTAGGGGTTGTTCAGAGGAATATCTGTACATTTTCTTTAAAATCTGCATACGAATGGTATAAAAGTGGAGGAAACATGTTTCTTCTGTTGTGTACTCTCATTCGAATATTTGAACAAATATGAAACTTAAATAATGTAGATTTCTTTTGTTATAATGGTTTCTGTAAAGCATTTCAATCACTAAATTTTAAAGTCTCCATACACTGAAAACGTAAAAATGTTACCTGCTAAATAATCAAACAGTGTATATGTATATTTCTATCGTCAATTTTATCAATTCAATTTTGCAGTCGATTTGAGAAAGGGAAAGGACCTTTAAAGCTGATTTCACTGCACCTTTGTGAGCTATAATTCTTATAACAGTGCTTCAGTTCTACTCAACAGTGAGGATGTTGGATAATAAAGTAGAAATATTAATAAAAATCACAAGGATAATTTGTCACGTTTCACGTTGGCTTTAGTCGGTGAATTCTAACAAATGAATCTGTAAATCTTTAAAAAAAAACCTGCAGTTTGGTCTCGAATGCTCGGTTAAAAAAAGCGACAAGTTAAGTTTTATTCAACGTGCACTGGAAAACTGCGAAAATTAGTCAAAACAGACTCTGTCCTGGACAGGCAGTGTCTTTAGATGCATGCATTTTTGATATACTGTATGTATTTAATTACAATTGTGTATTTTGTAATTTGGATTTTTTCAGATGTGATGAAATGGTGTGAGGTGTAAAGATAAAAGGACACCACTTAGGATATTTTTGTATTATAAAAAAAAAATAAAAACCTAGAAGTTCTTGTCAAAGATAACAGCTTTTGTTCAGAACAAACAGCATTTTGAAGACAGTATTAGTTTTTTTTTTTCATTTAGTAAGATGGTGGAACAAGCAACACCCTAATGCATGTGATAAATTCTACAAAATAAAAGCCAGAAGCTGCAGGAATTCCTGTCATTGAGCATCACTTGCCTGTATTTGCTCCACATTTCATTTTGGCATAAAAAGGGTTTTGCTTGTTCATAGATATTTAGTAACTTGTGTTCAAAGGATTTATTTACACTATTCTGCAAGTTGAATGTATTTTAGTGATAAATATTTCTTTTTATTTTATTTTATTGTCTCTTATTGAGTAAACCATGTGTCATTTGTACCAAAACGCGTTTTGATATACAGTATTTTTGCCCATTGCTGCGTATACTTCTTGTATCTGCCATGAAATAGAGAAAAAAAATGCAGTTGTTGCTACTTTGGAAGCCTTCCCATGCCTTTTGACAGTAACTTTGATAATGCTGTAGTAAATGAAGCACCTTGTATCAACAGCCTTCTTTTAAGAATCAAGTGTAATTTCAACTCACATCAGCATGTGTGAAAGAGAAATTTATTAAAAGCGACCATGTATTGTCTTGAATTAAAAAAAAAAAGGACTTGATCATATTTTAAATTGACAGACAGTGCCTTGCCCAGGTTGTTCATCAGATCTTTCTGCTTCAAGTCTTCCTTTCACCAGTGAATAAAAGTCTGATTAAACTGATTTATCTTTTCTTTACTGTTTCTATGTATCTCTACTATTACTACAGCTGTTATTTCTGTAATAATCGACGTGTGAAAAGCAGTGTAATTTATCTACATCCAGTTTTATGAGTAAAGCTGCAGTTTCCCAATCAGCCACAAGGTGGCATCTGACCTTCAGTCTTCAATGAGGAGGAAATACAAAACCCTCGACCTGAAAGAGCTTCTGTTTTTTAAATGTATGTATTTCCTTCCATTTTTACAATAACTGAATGATAACTGATGTTTTATATTCTAGTTTCTTCATTCTTTGCTCTGATTACTGCTTTGCACACACTCAACATTCTCTTGATGAGCTTCAAGAGGTCATCACCTGAACTGGTTTTCACTTCATAGGTGTGGCTTATCAGGGTTAATTAGTGGAATTTCTCGCTTCCTCAATCAGAGCAAAGGGTGGCTATTTAGAAGAAACTAGAATATAAAGCATGTTTTTAGTTATTTCACCTTAAGTACAGTGTTAAGTACATAACACCATAAACATGTGTTCATTCAGTTTTGATGCCTTCAGTGAGAATCTACAATGTAAAAATAACGAAAACACATGAATAAGAAGGTGTGTCCAAACTTTTGGCCTATATATATATATATTTACTACATATATAGGTCTTCTATATATAGGTCTTCTTTAATCATCTCACGACCTCTCAGATGTATCTGCCGACCCTTTGGAGGGCCTGGAACCCTACATTTGAAACCAAGAGACTAAACTAGCTGATATGAAGGAGTTGAAAGCAGCTCCTCCTCCAGCAGCTGCAACAGTAGCATGCTACTTATACGTTGATGTTTTATATTAATAATCTAATGGATTTATAATAATATATCAGTCAGAGCATTTACTGCAATACATTATTTAGCTAATACTTACATTTACCTGCATTTTCTTTGTAATGAGCATTTTTTACATTGCTGTACTTTTACTTAAATTAAGGATATTAAGAATATTTCTTCCACCTCTGCACCTGGTTAAAAACACAACTAAACAGGTTATGGAGTTGGTGGTAAGTCTGTATATTTAACTAAAGCCACAATAGTCACTAGATAATTAATTCAAACGTCATTATTCAGGACATTTAAATGCACTCATACCTTCAACCCACGTCAGATAATATTCTGCTAAACTATTTTTGAAATGATAAAAAGTATTGACTGAAATATTCACTGAAAGATCAAATGTCACATTTTTGAAATCCCCACTAAAGTTTAGGCTCCAACAAACAGTATGAAAATGAAATAATTTGAGCATTCTCCTTCTTATGAATTCAATCATTGAGGGCGGTTTTCATCAAATAAGTAGTTCTATGGATTTTTTGCAATAGGAAATTCAGTTAATTCTTGTTGAAAATCAACCATCTCTTTCTCAACACTTGGGAGGTTTCATCTCTAACTTCCCCTTAAGCTTGTGGTG